>JALHLI010000013.1:3972500-5172500 GCA_023349425.1 Anthopleura sola
CATTAGAGGCGCCGCCGATTCTGAAACTATGGCCTTTGTAACGGGCTGGACTGAGGCCACAATGTTTGATAGCTCTAGAGAGGAGGTCACAAAAATATTTTCGAGGCACTGTGAGTCCACCCATAAGGAAAAGAGAGCCAGGTATATTGCCACGTGTCAGATAACCTACGTGTCAGATGATAAAGCCTAAATTGTATTGGACAAAAGGAAGCATGACGCTGAATGACAATTGAGAAAGGAGATCGATTGTAGCTGTGCTTATAGTTCATGAATGTTTTCTACTCTCCCAAGTCTTCTTCTTCTTCCTCTTAGCTCCTTGTGTAGCATAAGGCACTCTCCCAAGTACTGAAGCCTTTTTTGAAAAATGTCCTATTTTGTCCTTCAAATTGAGATGTAATATTATTTATATAGGTTTGAGTAGTTTTTCCCCTTTCAAACTTCAATGAGAACCCACACTTTGGGTAGTTATCTCATTTTTTAAGTCATGATCTCTTTTTGCAGGCACAGCATCTTTGCTCCAAGCATCTTCAATTCATATGCAAGTGCCACGTTCCCAGGCCTCAGCGATGCTCTCCAATTAGCAAATAGGACAGGAGAATGGGAACTAGTTAGAGTCCAGTTGTCACATGTCATCGTTGCTATTGAGTGGGCGGCTCAGTTTATGGAAGCAACGATTTGAATGACACTTATTTCATTCAATATCAAGCTATATCTTTATTTTTTTGCAATCATTCCTAAAAGGATGTGGTTGCAAGAGGGCATCAAAGTCGTTCAACTTGTCGCACAGCTTTGGAAGTTAGAAATTAGCAAGTTAGGTCACAGAGGGAGGACGATCGGAGAACCTGCAAAAAAATGTCAAATCAAGGAAGACCTAACAAATTCATCTCACATGAGATGCCAAGGTTTAGGAATCGAACCAGATACCCCTTTACAATTCCGCGCCGGCGCAACAAATGAATTACCTGTCATTATTTGATGGAAAGCTTCTACGTCGTCCAATAACTGCTGATGGGAGCGGAGTGGTATAATACACCCAACGGTACATTCTTTTTGCATCTTGCTGAACTCAAGAAAGTTTTGTGCGACAAGTTGAGCGATTTTCTAGCTCGTCCTACTGCAGTTAATCAGAGTATAAAACAAGCACAATATATGGAGATATGCATTCAAAATCCAAATCCAACATTTCTCTGCTTTTCTTCCTTTAGCTATGATTATGAATTCACACGACGCAATTGGCTAGTTAGCTTGCGCGAGCATGCTTGTATACGATTTATAAGATGTCATCTTGCTCAGGAATGATTCATATATGATTCATACAGTCGAGTTAAACCTTTCTAGTACCAACACTAAAGGGACTGAGCTTATTACACAGGTTGGTTTTCAAGTGAATGCGTCCAAGCAGGACAAATGGTAGTGTCTGTAATAGTGTAGTGGTGTCCTGATTGAGAGGTTTGGCCGTAGCTATCTCTAAACGTTAGATACCAAATTTCTATGGTTTTCAAGTCATGTGAGGAATACAAAGCACTACAAATCTGACATAATTTTCTTCGGTGTAAACATGTACATATAGTTTTCCACCAGAAACGCTCACACAAGTGCCAGTAAAGCTATGGACATACGGTGCAACATTACGCGCAATGTTGCAGGCAATCGATGTTGCAAGCTAAGCCATGTCGCACATGTTGCTGAAGTAGAAAATGATCCTATACTTCAGCAATGATTGCCTGCAATATTGCGCGCAATGTTGCGCCGTGTGTCTGCGCCTTGAAATGCTTAAGTAAGTGTATATGTATACTCAACGCTGCAATTTTAGAACAAGAATAGAAATATAAACGTGTATCCTTTCAAGAAACATAGTTTCACTTTGATTAATTCAAAGGTGAAGTAATGGGCACATGCACACCTGGCTGCGTCCCTGCAGCAGTATTCCTACTTCGCGCATAACAAATTTTCTTTGCTGCACAAAGTAAAAACGCTCTCCGCAACAAAGAAAATTTGTTATGCGCGCGATACAAGTGATTTCCGCACTTCAACATTCGCACTGCAAAATTAAATTTGCAGATTTACGAATTCCTCACCGTTTTCATTGTTACTCATGTTACTGCATCTTTAGGAGTAGGTTGTTTTTAAAGCAACTTTTTCAGCGTTTTGTACAACTGACCAGAAATGACGCTCATCGAAGAAGACTAAAGATACAGACAGACACGCGATTTTTTTTGCATACGACAAAAGATCGCACCGTGTGACCACCCGTCAAGGGATCCCCGTCAAGGTAGGGGGCGACGTCGCAAAAGTAGAAATAAGTTTTACTTTTTCGACGTCGCGCGCGACCAACCTTGCCGTGTAATCACAAGGTATGATCTAGTTTTTGTGTGTAAGTTTCACCGACGCACGGATACAGTCATACTCTCGTTGCCAAGGAAATATTTAGCAATACAGGCCTAAGCCAGCTACTAGAAATAACCATTAATGTTTGTTCTCTTTATTATTGCCTCCACAAATATTATAATCGTGTATAATCCTGTCCAGACTTATCTCGTAGTTAATCCTTGTATTATCTGACCTTATCTGCTTGTCATGTCAATATACTATAAATAATTGGCTGACCATCCAATCAGAATGAATGTCATTTTGGAAAAAAATAGCTCAGCCATGCAATAGACATGGCCTCCAGCATTTTGCATTTTGATCTTTCTTGATTATTATAATTATAGAATTATGAATTTGAATGGTTCATACGTATTGTTTAGGTCTTATTGAACGACAAGATATAGGAAAAATCCAAATATTGGCCATTTTGCAGCACTGACATTGGACATTCTTGCCCCCTAAAATCATTATCAAACACAAGTTGTTCCACATTTTTGGCAAGTAATCCCGGCTCAAGTACTACTATCGATAAGACTATTGGATAGCAGTTAGGGGTCTTTTGTTCAATATAATGTGTAATTAATAGATCTTATTGGCACCAAGTACAATGAATAATTTTACGCTTAAAAGTTTTTTTTCCATAAAGTCCAGCCGGTTATGAACTAAGATGATTCGTTATTTGGATTGAACTCTTGTCCCACGCACGACAGATATAGTTTGGGTGAATTTAGAGGAGGAATGTGGTCTATCTAGTGATAGCAGATTCGTAGTGCCTCGAATGTGTCAAATTATGGCAGATATAACCGGAACCTTTGAAGATAAATGATCAATGAAAAGGTCACAAGGCAGAGCTCTTCCTGCATTCATCCCCGGGTCTTGATCTAAATACAACCCGATATAAACATTTTGCCTTACCTTATGTCACGTACACTCGACCAAGAACTGACTGATGCTGATAACCCTCGTCCATTCATTTAGGGAAATCTGCAAAAACTATTCCAAATGCACTGCTAAATAATGATCTGACGAGAGAGGATTATGTCATCCTGTCAATTACCTTTCTTCCTGAATAACTGAAGAGCTTATGTTTTGGCAAAGAGCTCGGCACATCCACCCCCTTTTGGAAGTACTCAAATTTCGCATACCGTATTTCTCAAAACCAATTGACATTATTAGGGTACATTTTCCAGGAAAAAGACAGGCCGACACCACCATTTTATTCTGTTCAAAATAAAATTCCTCTCAGATAGGGTAGTTTTTATCTGCTTTCTTCATTATTTCCGTTGTGGTGCTAAAACCTCAGGCCCCATTTCAACATTTGCTTCCTGCGATGGCGAGATTACAGTATAAATAAATATATATTAATGTATAACGGAATTCCTAAAGAATACTGGCCAAAAGTTCTGTTTCATTTAAGAAATAATCTTAGTCTTAAAAGTGCTTTTCTTCATTTTCTTTTTCTTTTCTTTTTCTTTCCTTTTTCCCCCCACTTATCTACGTAAAACTATGGGCTCCTATTTGTGACGGTATTTACGCAATAAATGATTAATGAAGTTCTCTTCTTCTAATAAGTCTAACAGAGTTTTTTCGAATTAGAAGTACGCAATTTCTGATATTTTATTCATGAATGGTGATGATTTGGCCGACTTTTTGGCAACTTTAGACATACTACTTGACGTGAAGGGACTGGAACTAAGTAAATTTGACCGCTCTGGGGAGGGGTAGGGGAGAGTTAGTCGGACGAGAAATGCTCGAAGCCGTCCATGTTCGCCGTCAAAATACCGCATTACTTCGCTCAAAAAAAGAACAAACACAGCTCTCTAAAAGCGACTAGCATGCTGTGAAGGATACTTTAACACAGTACAAGGCTATGGGTTTTACTTAGGATGGCTTAAAAAGGTAAAAATGGTTTCTTATTGATTCAAATTATCCCGCTTTCCAAGTGACTTGCTGTCTTCCCGGTGAGCTGAATAATGTCAGTGACGAAATGCCGAAGCTTTCGACCTTTGCATTTCATAAACACATATTCCTACATTTACGGCTTTGTAGAATATCTAAGGATTTACCAAGTGTAAATTAACTTGCAGGAAGGATTCGTATTTGGTTTCGACGAAAAATAAGGGAAAACTTTGGATAAAAACAAGTTGGTTTTGACGACAGCCGAATCATTTCGGCCTTCAGTAATGGAGTCTCGCCGTTCCGCGAGATAAATCAACACAAAATGGGTAAGCTTTAACGCCAGAATTTTTTCCAGAATGTCTTGTTTCAACCAGCATTTGATAGATTTGTCCTTGTTGTTTTTGGTTGTACAAATGAAAGCAACAGTTCGTTTTTGTACTGGAGTGAGTGACAATTGAAAGATGGCTGGAGTGGGTCACGTATAGTTTCACCTCCAGAAGGTTCTTGCTTCTTCTTCGTGCTCGCTCAGTCTTATTATTTTATTTCCTTATCGCCGAAACAACCACTACATTTTCTTCTTCACTATCCCTAGGGTTTGATATTACACTCATTGTAAGGAAGAAACTTAATCCATAGTTTTAATTTTAGAGCCAGCTTGTTTATCTAGTCTGCAGCGACTCCAAAAATAGCGTTGTCTCGTGGAAGCAAAATTAAAAAAATCTCGATCGAATTCTGATTTATAAGATCTTTAAAAATAGCTCACCTCAGGATTCCGTAGTAGTATATCGTTTTTTTGCCATTTAGATAATTTTAAAAGGTAATTTCTTAAGTATTAACTTTAAATTTCTATTCAAAATTTCGAGATTGAAATCGAGATTGATTTTATATTACTTTACACGTGTATCTGTTGACAAAACAATTCCTAAGAAAAAATGTATTCACATTGCTTTTGAAATCTTTACAAATTTTATTTATAGGGGATATTTTTGTCTATTATTTTATAATCTTCGAAATCATTTCCTTGGCCTTGCGATTCCTGTTCCGCTTCAGAACGTTTCTCACAGTTGAATGGTTGCCGAAGTGTTTGGATGAAACTGCCTTTGTATGTTAAAGTTCATGCATGTCTGTATTTTTTTTTCATTGATAACATTATTCATCTCAGATTTCTTTCATTGAGGTAAGATTTTGTTCTACCCAGGATTTTTATGGTGGGAAAAGATTCATTTACCAAGTCTGTTGGATGATTTTTGCTCCAATATCATAAGTTGTTTTGTTTTTATGCGTTTTGCCGGAGGGGTCTACAGTATGTATTCGGAACTTATAATTTTAAGATTTCCAACAATTGTTTATCAATCCTGTCCCAAAAACTAGTCATTACTTTATTTTTATCGAATTATAAATATTTATATTTTTTATTAAATATTTGCATTTGAATTGACGTCTAGGTTTATCTAGTCGTTTCACTTTTGCATGATGACATGCAAAATGAAAAAATGTTTTTCTGTAATTAGTACTCTGTGCCACTGTTTATACAGCTTCATCCAACACTTTTGAACCCCAGAATTTTTCTGCATTTAGAGTATAAAATTAAGTATCAAAATTAGAGATATAATTGTGCATCTATTTAGAACATGATTTATATGCACTTTAAAAACTGAATATATGTCTTTCATTGGTTAATGATTAAAATAATGACATTTCTACTAATTACGTATGATAAAATACAATATGATCTCATTAATATACAACTATTTCAAAAATGGTTGAAGGGGCAAACCACGAATGGTGATCAGTGATTGGAAATAGACCTTTTTACTGATACGGCGGCCATCTTAGATTCTATTGTTTTAAGTAAGACATTGTGGGATGCCAAGGGGGCAAACATAGAAATATTTATAAAGCATAGAGTGGCAGGGTAACTTTCTCAAATAATTTTATGCTTTCGTGATTCACATATCGCTCCAACTACCAGCAAATTCAATTAGTTTTTAGGTGTGTTTCTCATTCGATAACGTTAAATTATATAAAAAGACACCCGGATAGCTGTACATACTTTAAAATTTCCAATAATTGCCAACTGGAATTTCAGTAGATGAATAGTTAGGTACTCTATAGAAATCCCACTGCTGAATCCCATTTATTTTATTTATGCCATTGTCATTTATGACATTGTGCATTTATTGTACATTTAACTTATAGCTTACTGTAGAAAATTATTTAGAGGTTGAAATTGCAATACATTATATTTAATGAATCTTTTTTAGATTTGCAATGCAACACCAGGGCTCAAAATAATGGCCGGTCAACGGTCAACGGCCGGCCAAATTTGGTACTTGACCGGTCAAATACGGTTTTGACCAGTCGTATTAAAAAATAAAAAAAATCATATGCCTGACATCTGACTGGCCTTTATTTTGAACCCTGAACACCAATATTATATTCTACCTATATGAGCAGGCCTACTTACACCACTAGACTGCCACTTTTCCCATTTCATGTTTAGTCATTTCTGTTAATAGTTCCTTTCTAAAATGTCCATCAATCTTTTATGACATATTATATTTCATTTATTTAAATTTTTCAAAATATCTGAAAAATAAAAACAAATATTGAAATAACCGTATATATTTCCTTGGTTACCATATACACTTACAGATGAGTAAAGCCATCATGATAAATAAACAAGTTACTGATCACATTTTAAGTCATTTCTGGAAATAGTCCATGTATTTTAAAATATGATCAAGTTACATTATTTTCCTTATGATTCTATCCTTGTTAAATTTTATCAGAAACAAAATCAAAGTCTTTTATTTCATTTCTATTGTCTTGAAAATATACCACTTTTTCTCAATAATCTCACATTCAATATTATTTTGGTTCCTATTATTAAATGATCACCATATTAGGTAACAAAAAGCATGGATTTTTTTGTTTACAATGATGATGAAATGAGGAATTACGGTAAAAAGTTTTACTACAAACTATCAAAAATTAGTTTAGTTTGTTCACTACAAACACAACAAAGTTTTTCAGCCTTTGGTAAATTATTTACTGCTGATCAGAGCTAAATCTTTTGATATTTTGGCCATAAAGGTAAATGTAAGTAATATGAAACAATATTATATTCTTGTTAATACATTATATATGTGCTTTCTTTTTGTTTTTATTGAATGTGCAAAATCTTGATCTTAAAGGTGAACAAGTGCACATTGTGGTATTTTAACTTGATCACCCATGCAGACCTGGTTCTGAGCTAGGTTAAGTTTCATGTTTCAGCACTTAAAGAAAATAAATATTCAAAATAATCTAGTGTACATGTGAATACATGTACTGTATATCCCCAGAACTTGTACACAAATTGTGTATTTATAAATTGATAAGGATAGCTGTCAGTCATTTTTGAGAAATATTTTTTCCTTCTTTATTTTTTTGATCCTCGTGTCCACAAGAAAGGGAAATTGTTCTTTTCTGTAGCATATATGGACAGATTTAATGTTTGTAGAGTAGAGTAGAGTAGAGTGTAGCCTTGAGATTTAAGAATTATGCATTTAACCTTGAGCATTATATTTGTTGTACATGTGATTCATGTTTAATAATTATTTACTGCCCAAGATCAAGTTTTTTGTGTGAAACACATGCAGTATACTCACAGTGTTACATATGTACATGACTTACAAATTCGTCTAGAAGTTCAATGCACAGTTTTTTCTTTGTACATATTCAAACATATAGTATATATTATAATGGGGATTTTTACAATTCAGAGTATAAGAAAAACTGTCACAAATTACCCACTTTTCTGTTTTGTTTTTGTATTCACTATTAGAATAATACACATGAATATTCATATATGATTAATTGAAGAAGGCATTTAAAAAGACTTAATGTACAAAATTATATGTACAATGATTTAAATAATATGTAGTGCGTATAATCATGCATTTTGTACATGTATTGTACATGTATTGTATTGAAATTTTTGTTTGGCTTGAAGTTTTTAATGATCTACACATTGAAATAAATGTATTTATGTTAATCATAATTATATTAAAATTTGTGTTTACTTTTTGCAAAATTATTTACTGCAATCCCTATTCTCGGCATATCTATATACCTAAATTATGTACATGTATGTGTTCGTTGTTGCCATAATATATATGTATTTACTCTATATTTATTTATATAATTTAAATGTTTTGGTATTTTCATCAGATAATATTTTCAGATCATTTATTACCCAATTATTAGTACAGTTTTTACAGTGAAATGAAATATTGGACAAATGAACATTTCTTAGTCATTTCTATTATTTTTTCATCAAAATGAAACAATGAAATGCATTTTACAACATTGTAAAAATGATATAAATCATGAAAAATATATTTAGTAAATCATTTCTCTATATTTAGATGAATTTTGCTTTCTTTATTCAGAATACAATTGTTTTTCCTAGTAATCATGAAGAACTAAAACTTGAAAAACGTGAATAGAATAAGTACTATAAAAATATAGCTGCTTATTTACTTTCTAAATCTTTAGGAGACTTGAATCACCTGGAGTATAACATATGCTGTTAGAGCACTTCAAAATCACCAAACATACATCTCTACAAAGCTATGAATCATAAGCAGTCATGTTTGGGTTAACTCCAGATTTTGACCATTTATGGTAACATTTGAATCTTTGCCATCAGTTGGTTGTCTATCCCCCACTAGGTAAATTAGAGTACAGACAGGTCTTGGAGCTCTGCAGAGAAATTAAATGATATTGTTGAATTGTTGGAAAATAGACAGCAAACTGGTAAATAGGGTAAAATGCTACAAAATCTGATGCATGCTAAAATAAAATACTTGTAACTAGGGCAGCAAGTATATCATCAGATTTAAATTAAATGTACTAGACATTAAGTATATATTCCTAATATTTTTAAAGTTATACATAAAGAAATTAATTTGTACAGTATATAGATTGTGTATGCAGATAAATATTCATGGTTACAGAGCAGACATGTTTTGACTTGCTCTGGCGATTTCATGTGGTTTTTTTTGTCGGAAAAAGCATGGCAGTTTGTGAATGGTTTTCAGGATTTTTGAAATAAAATGAAAATTTGAATCTCTTTTAGATTTCTTTCTTTTGTAATCAATCCTTTTAACTTGATTTGTGAGGCTACACTAGACATCTCTACAGCAGGAAATAGATAAATGCATTGCAAAATCAAGCACAACATTTTCTATCTTTCAACTTTTTTTGTTGTTATGCATTCAATAGATGCCATTCTTTTCTAAGAGATGTTTAAGATATCACAAGATCTTTTCCTGTCTTCTAAAATATGCGAAGGTTTGAAAGTTACCTTTCGTTTTTGTACATCAAATTTTGTAGCCTGTCACTGTTAATCAAAGAACTGTAATAGTCTATTATTAAGTTTGGATAAAAAGTTAAATTTTACACCATAAAAAATAAGAGAGATCACTTACTGACGTTTCGGACGCTAGACACTCTTATTCTCTCTTTTACTCCAACGAAGGACTAGCGTCCAAAACGTCAGTAAGTGATCTCTCTTATTTTTTACGGTGTAAAATTTAACTTTTTATCCATACTGTTTCATTAGAAACACAGACGCAGCCCACACTAACTTACCACTAGTTATGATCTCTTTATTATTAAGTTTGTTAGTCATGTGCACCCTAACCTCAAATATATGTAAGTATAAATTTTGGATACTTATGGGCTGCTTGATATGTATATATGGTTGTTTTGCAGCAAAATACATTATATGAAACTCTGTACGATAATTCATATTCCAGTAAGAAGTTTTTGAAACTGAGTCATTCATTTACAGAATAATGATTACGGGTATTGTACTTGGGGCTTGTCAGAACACACAAGAAAACACACGTCACAAATTTTAGCTTTATATACATTAGCCTAATATATTTTTATTATTTATGCTTTTATATTTTAATATATTGTCCTATTTTTCCATTTATTTCATTTTTTTCACAATAAAGATTATTATTATTATTATTATTATTATTATTATTATTATTATTATTATTATTAAGAAATAAAGGGAGGGTTGATAACTAGATATCAACCTGGTAAGCCACCGTTGGGTGAATATGAAGGATAAAGACTACCATTGAACAAAAGAAACTGATTCAATGGTTATATAAGTGTCGATAAGCACTCTGCTATTCATCATGCTTCTGCCAATCCTAGTGGGCTTTATAACTGCACACTGTTTCTTCAAAAAAAATTTTTTTTGTAGATTTGCATATTATGTACAGATTGTAGGCAGAAAAGACCCCTCATATACCTGTTCATATACCCTACCTTCATACCCATAGATAATGCGAAACACTAAAATGTGTGGGCTGAAATTTGACAGTCATCTGAAGGTTGTCCCAGTTTTTGTTTTATTCTGACATTTATTAGAATCCTGCTCTTTATTTCATTAATCAGATAATAATGGAATTTTTATCAATGTGCCATTTTCGTGGACACTTTAATAGAACTCCAAAAAGCTATGACATGTGTTATGAATACTTCAATTTATTTGACAGATAACAGAATTAGTCAGAAACGTCTGACAGCGCTTTTCCAGGTTACATTTATATATGCATCAGGAGTTACACACTACTGCTCTAGGTGCATACTCAAGGGGTGAAAATGTGGGATGGTATTTAGTAAATAAACCCCTCCTGGCGACTGGGATATCGGCTGATAATGTCCGAGGATGAGAAATGGTCCGAAAAAAGAACATTTGGCCGAGAAGCGAAGCTTCGAGGGTAAATGTGATATTTTGAGGACCATTTCTCATCCAAGGACATTATCAGCCGATATTCCAGTGAGCCAGAGGGAGTTTATTTATTTTATAACCCAACGACTTCACTGAAATGAATTCAGCAAACTGCATCGACTCGTCATCTCCAGAGTTTTCAAAAAATAATTCTCTCTTGTCTCCAAGCTGGATATAAAAACAATTATTTTGGCAAATGAAAGCTGTTTGACATTGAACTATTCTATTGTTTGACATTTGTTGTCGAATTCTTTGTTGGTTTTTGGTAGTTTATAAAAACAATTTCGAAAACAAACCAAAAACTTCATTCACGAAACATGGATGCTTACCATTGAAGACATTTACAGTATATTTTGTTGATTTTTTCGTGTTTCCTGGCTTAGTTTTCTCAACCAGTATTTGTATTTTATTCTGACTTGTTTGTAAAAACCGAGTTTCTTTGTTTTCCGTGTTTTTTCTTTTCTTTTTTAACGTTTTTACCTTCTGCTGGACAAATATCACTTCGGACGGGGGATATCGCCTGATACCCGTCCTGCACGTGACCCATTTGAACCAATGACAGCGCGCGAAAATTCATCGTTGGGTTATAATTTGTGATATATGCTTAAGTTTACAATCAACTTCATTTGCAGGATCCATCAATCGTCAAAACGTTATGTTTTACAAAATTTTTTGCATGTGAAAACTGTAAATCTATTCTTGTTATCCATCAATCTGTTAAAATTTTACTCTGAAGCTATAATCCGGACTAAATATAATTATTTGTGAAATCATAGAGTATTCACCTCCCCCAGCCTTCTTACTTGCTATAATTGGTATTGATGATTGTGTATTTGTTTGCCATAGATGATGTAAGTGACATGGAAAGTGGATATCTGAGTCCAGAAGGGGACAATACTATAACACCACAAAGCTTTTCATTACCTAACTCATCTGGGTTTATAAGCCCTCCACCCAAGGTACAGTAACGTTTACTCAAATGACTGAGGCAGTTATGATAAAGGTAGTCATATCGTCTTAGTAACAGATACTGCAATGCTTAACAGTACTATTTGCATTTGTTTTATCACGCATTGTGTACTTTTTTGGACTATTAACTGACCCAAAACTTGTGTTTCCATTATCTGAATAGCGTGATTCCACAGAAATGAATTAACATTTCTAGGGGTAATTATCATGATGTACTGTATATGTTTAAGCCTTAAGGCAAGAAGAAATCTCAATAACATGATTCCACAGTACTGTACATAATCAAGCCTCAGGGCTAGAAGAAAAGTCAACAACATGATTCCACAGAAATAAATTACTATAACATTTCTAGGGGTACCCATTATGATTTACTGTACATAATCAAACCTCAGGGCTAGAAGAAATGTCAACAACATGATTCCACAGAAATAAATTACTATAACATTTCTAGGGGTAATCATTATGATGTACTGTACATATTCAAGCCTCAGGGCTAGAAGAAATGTCAACAACATGATTCCACAGAAATAAATGACTCTAACATTTCTAGGGGTAACCATTATGATGTACTACTATACATGTTGAAGCCTCAAGGCTAGAAGAAATGTGATTGTTCAGTTTTGTTCAAGTGGACCCAGTTAGTGTGTCTGCATTGTAATGTCTCACTAGATACAGCTGTAGTCATTCATTATTGTCTTTTAATACAGAATGACATCAGAGTCAAGTTTGAATTTCAAGGTGAAAGAAGGTGAGATCAATAAATATTAAACTGGGTTACCTGTGGTAAGCATAATCTAAATTAGTCTGCATAACCATTTGTTGTAAGACTGTGCAAGACAATGACCTTATTAAATGTACAGTAAAATGTTTTTTTACAAATTACATGTAAGTATAGGAAATCACACAACCTCTAGTACGTTTTGTAAATATTAGATACAAATTATGTTTACATTATGAGTAGGTAACTGGTATTAATTATAAATTTTTCATTTAAAGTACAATATTTAAAGTCACAGCAAAGCGCATTTATCTGTCTCTTTCACCTTTTTTTTTCAAAAATCAAGTGCAATTAAAATGCATAAAATGTTTTCATTTTTTGCCTTTATTTTAAATTTTATATATCATGTTCATCAAGAATGGCAAAATGACTGTTGGCCATCTTTGTCTTGCAGAATAATTCCAGTGTCCAGACCTGTGATACTGGCTGACCTTTTACAGAAAGTAAAAACTGCATACGGACAAGAATTATGTATGAATTATATCAATGATGAGGTACATGTACAGTAATAATAAATTACTAGATAGTCAACTGTGGATCAATTTTATTGAACCCTGAAACAACCTCTGGGCTGATCTAAGTCAGGGCATGGCTAACTCACAGATTGAACCCTGAAACAACCTCTGGGCTGATCTAAGTCAGGGCATGGCTAACTCACAGATCAAACCCTGAAACAACCTCTGGGCTGATCTAAGTCAGGGCATGGCTAACTCACAGATCAAACTCTGGAACAACCTCTGGGCTGATCTAAGTCAGGGCACAGCTATCTGACAGTTAGTTGACAGCTAGTTGACGTTTTATTGATTGGGGTTTGTTGAGGAAGGGAAACTAGAGAACCCAGAGAACAACCCTCAGATGAATAGAAAGACCCAACAAACTCTACTCTCATGTGACCCCAGAGGTGAAAGGTGAAGGCACTACAGCTACACTATCCTCAATGTTGGGTTATTACTATCCTTGAATGATATGGGTCAAGTAATAAAATGTCAAAGTTGTAGCCCCATTTTATCAATAACATGACTCATTAAATTTCTTTTCTTTATCCATAGATAACAATTCCAGTTGTGACACAGTCTGACCTGGAGAAAGCTATTGAGATTCTTGATAGAAGTGCTCACCTAACTAGCCTACGGGTTTATCTGTCGTTACCTAATGGAGTCGTAAATAAAAGAAGTTCAGACCATTCTAGACGAATGATGGTTGAAGCTCTCATTCCAGCACCTCCTAATCCAAAGATGGGATCCTTGTTTGGACGGAGCCTTGGTGTAAGTGACACTATACTCAGAGCTAAAAATAATGGCTGTTCAATGGCTGGACATAATGACTGGTCACATCAGACTGATCAACATGTGACCAGTCAATGTGAAAGGTCTAGAGGACTGGCGTAAGAGGTGTTTGGCCAGAAAAGTGCTTATTTTGGCCAGGAAGCTTCTTAAGGGAATTCTACAATGACATATTTAAAAATGCATGGATTGAATTGTTATAAATTTTTTCTTTAACAGAGAAAATCAAGAGCAAAACCAACAAGTTATGGCCTAGGCTCAAGGTAACAAACCCTTAACCATTAGAGCAGATTTCATATGAGTGTGAATAGTTACGGCACACGGCACAGTGACTGTGCAGTATGGACCCGGCATGGAATTTTGAATGTTTTCATACATGGCACTGACATGGTCACAGCAAGGGTGATCTGTGCCGTAAGTTTTTCATAGTGACTGTCATACGAAAACTGCTCTATTGTGTACTTAAAGTTAGTCTCTTCAAATTTATTTTACTAACATGTGAAATAGTTTGCTCTTCACAAGGTCACAATCAACACCTGACGAAATAGCCAATATGGTTGAAGACACCCCTAGTACGCCAACCTTATCAAGCTATCACCCTATACAATATATGTCGACGAATGATATTCGCACCAAGGGACGCGATTCACCGCCACCTGGATTCCATCCTGAGTCAGCAGCATATGTCCCAAGGAGACCTTATCACTTTATAAGAGTAAGTTTTTAATATTGATTTTATGTTCTGTTACTAGTAGCCATTCTGAAGTTGGGGAAAAATCTGGGTCGAGTTGGCATTGCAATGCATCATGGGACTGTTTGGGGGACATGATAAGCATCTGTTGCAGAAATTTTGTGATTTGCTTTTCTCTCATAACAAAGTCTTTGCACTTGAATTGGTTTTGCGTTCTGTGATGTAATTGTATTGTATGAAATCAACCAATGAAAATGCTTGTTATATTGGCTTTTTCCTGATCCCTTTGCAACTACTAGTTTGGTGAACACAAAACCCAGCTCAAGTGTGCGGAGGTTGTTGTGAGAGCAGGGATTTACCAGGTGTGCAATCTTCCAACCTATATGCAAATAAATTTAAGTTGGGCTAAAAAATATAATAGAGTGTGTCCAATAGGACACAGAATATGTTTCTGCTTGTGTTTTTCTTCCTAAAATATCTAAGAAAATATCTAAGAAATCCACGAAAATTCCCCTTGTACAAATGCAGGACTGAACATTATAAGAACAGTTTTATTCCTAAATGCGTTAGCATCTGGGATAAACCATAATAGATTAATGTCTCATATTTACAACTTGTATATAGTAGTTATCCTTCAATATTATCTCTTATAATGTGTTGTAAAATCACGTTTTTTAAATTCACACAAATTTACAAAGTGATCAATAAACATATTCTATTCTTCTTTAAAATATAAGGATATGAGTCCAGTGGACCCCCAAATCAACTAACCCAGGGAAATCCCTGTGAGAGGAAAAGGAATAATATACATTGTTATATAGCTAATCATTTTGACTATATAACGAGCATTCTCATTGGTTGATAGGTGCTCACGTGATACTAGTTAAATCTAACTGTATCCCGACCGGGATACAAGTGCCCAAATTTTCTAAATTTTCTAAATTGACTTGTCTAAAATGATTAGCTATATAACAAAACGCTTAATGACTGATCCCTCGGGAAACCAGTTAGTTTTGTTTCCCTCGAATCTCAATGTTTCCCTCGGCCGGAGCCTTGGGAAACATTGAGATTCTCGGGAAACAAAACTAACTGTTTCCCTCGGGACCAGTCATTAAGTGTATAATGTCTGGAACAGAGGCTGCATTGTGACAGCAACAACAACTCTTAAAACCTTCTCTTCTTATCTTTTATTTCAGAGTGAGGGAGAATTTATTCCTGAAACAACTAGTTCAAGTAGTGAAGTAAGTTCACAAAGACTAAAATAAAATGTTGTTTTACACATTGTACTGAATAATTTTTGGTCGTGTTTGTTTCAATAGATGGTACAAGGTCATGTTAGGATGTTTGATCCTTTATCCCACAGTGAAGTAAGTAACTTTTGAATAATACATGCTTCATGCACCTACTCCCTAAGCCAGAAATGAAATATAAGACTGGAAACGAGGTCTAAGGGTCATAAGTTATATGTTACAAAGTAGAACCGAGAAAAAAATCAGTATTTCAGGGGGAAAAGACTCTATCATTGTGCCTCCTGTCATGGCTGCCATCACTTGATGGTGCAAAGCCTCTATTAATGTCATACAGTATGTACTTCAGAAAAAAATGAGTATAGGAGGCTGTAAGGTCAGGACCCACTACATGACTTTCAGTTTGCCCTACAGTTTCTAACACCGTAGAGATTCATGCAGTTTATAATTCATACTATTGGGTCTTTAAAAAGCATAAAGCATTTTGTTATAATGGTACGTTTTCTTAGTTTTTATTACTATTGGCAATTTATATGTTGATACTTACATGAGATATGTTATTGTGTAGGTACGGGTTGTCTCTAGTCCTAGTTCAGAGGGATCATTAACAGGTTCATCGTCATCTCTAAATGGAACCTTTTCTGTTGGAAGGTATGGCTCATATATTGGTGCATTTAATTCTCAATTCCCCTTATTACACTTGAATTCACTACTACCAGAATCCTTTTCGTAGTTCCTTTTGCTGGCCTATTTAACACCATTATCTTGCGACTCCCAAAGGAATTCAAAAATTTGAATAAGAAAAAGAATTGGAAGAGAATTATGGTGGTAGTGGTATCAAGGTGTAATAAGGGGAATGATGAATTACTGAAAATTTTATAATAGCCCACTTTCGATATTCTGGTTGTGATCACGCACAAAACAATTTAAGACTTTGTGCGTGATCACTCGACCAGTGGGCTATTGTCCTATTTCATGACATAATGACTTTATGACTTGTTTATGTGTGCAAGAATTTTTGACTCAATATTCTTTCAATCGTGATATTAGAATCAGGGGTGCACCCCTTGGCTTTCAGGCATTTTTAGCTTCTTATTTATTTCTGAAAACTAATACCCTAATATCTTTGTAATACTCTAGCATGAAATATTTTAAGGAAAAAATCTTACGGGGTACAACATTTTTTTTGTTATTGTTGTTGAATCAGGGAAAAACATTATTTTGTATTGGTTTTCTTTAAAGTACTGTAGGGGCACCAAGTTAACCTGGGGGGGGGGGGGGGGTGCACCCTACACCCCCTGCATCCAATTTTTAAAAAGGAAATTTCAATTTGGGGGAAGGGGAGGGAGGGGCAGGCAGTAATAACATCATAGGTCACAATGAGGTAGAGCATAGGCAATGTTCTCTAGAATAGACTATCCTTCTGAAAAAGGTTGGCTTGGCTAAGGCCTTGTCTAAGTGTTGCATGTTATGTTACATGTTACCCTGGCTAGTTAACTGAACTGTCACTTTGTTGTCCTCAGTGTTGGTGAAGTATACTCATCGTTCTCTAGAATGGCTAGAAGAACTCACTCAAACAGCTCGATAAATTCTGGTGGCATGTTTTCATCAGGTAATGTATGAACAATTACTTTTCTTCATCCTTGTGGAATAGCACATAATGGTTACCTTTAATTACTGTTTCAGAGGAAGACATGCTTGATGGCAAAGCTGATACGTTTCCAAGGAGACGACAGACATTTAGTGGCTCAATATCAGATATTAGTGATGGTAAGTGGAGTACTTTATACAATGGTATATTTGTGATAATTCTATTGCTTTATATTCAAACAAATAGTAGCATGCATCTGTTTTTCTGTGATTCAACTCCAACTTCCATTAAACTTCATACACTGCAACTCCTAGAATCCCTTGCACATTTTATTTGGTTTAGTTAATTAGTTGTTATTGTTGTACTATTTTCAAGAGGAAGTACAAATTTGAGTAAGAAAGAAAATTTTCAAAGGATTTTGAATGATGCCATCAGCACTGCACTGCACTGCACTTTACCCCTCCACTCTCCTTCCCTCCCCTCTCCTCCCCTTCCCTCTCCTCCCCTTCCCTCTCCTCTCCTTCACTCCTCTCCACCCCACTCCATGCCATTTGCGAATGATGATATCATTCAAACAGCTTATTGGGGTATATATTGGTACATACCAATGGGCACACAGATTCTTGTGTACAGCCTAATGCACAGTGACAATTTTATTGTGTATGCATGTATGTTTCTTAAGTCTTGCATGTATTTCATTGTAATGGTGAGGTCTCTGCCACTATGGCATTCACATATTTACCTAAGATGTGTGTGACAAGCATGTTGATTATCATAGGGCACCAAACTTTTCCAAGATTTCAAAGCCTAACGTCTCGTAAACCTATCCCAGCATCCATGCGGTCAGACATGTCATCTCAACACAGTCTTGCCAGTACTAGCAGTAGCAGTAGTGGGATGATGGCTGATATAGAGGGAGGATATAGAAGACCTAGAAGAGAATCTGAACCTGGATTACACTCACCTAATATCGTGCCAGGTAAAACAATAAACAATTATTGGATGAGGTTGAGCATGATATCGTAAATTATCAATCCCCCCAAAACCGAATGTATGTATGTATGTATGTATGTAAATTATTGGATGAGGTTGAGCATGATATTGTAAATTATCAATCCCCCCAAAACCGAATGTATGTATGTATGTATGTATGTAAATTATTGGATGAGGTTGAGCAATATATCGTAAATTATCAATCATATCATGCCAAAATCGAATTCAATAATTATTTTATTATACATTTTGCAAACTAAGAATAAATATTTAATTCTGCTTTCGAAAAACATCGCAAACGTATTTCCATTTCCATTGTGACCTTGAGTGAACTCGACATGATAAATGTATTATCTGTAAGTAAAACCTACAGATAATACATTTATCATGTCGAGTTCACATGATATCAGGGCTGAGGGCTCTCGACCAATCAGAAACGAGATAGTAAAATGCATGATAACAGACCCTATCATTGATTTCCCATTTCAAACCCTGTGATATAGTGATACTTCATGTTTTACTAACAATAGAAACCTGAATCCTCTTAATAATTTATATATTTGTTTTGTATTGTAACAGCTACTCAGTTTCCTAATAACTGGAGAAAAGGCAAGCTGCTTGGTGCTGGTGCATTTGGACAAGTGTATATGTGTCATGATCTTGACTCAGGACGAGAACTGGCTGTCAAACAAATCGAAACTGGTCTTCTTAACTCCTCAACCAAAAACGTAAGTTTGTGAGGTTCTTTAATTTTTTTTTGGCCAGGAGCAGGTGTAGCTCAGTTGGTTAATGCGTGCGCGACTAGGGGTTCACGGTTCGATCTTCAGGATCTCCACGTCTGTTTCGACTTCTCTCTTAGTTGTGTAGATTCTTTGAATACTCTTAAAACAGAGCACTGATGGAGGGTGGGGGGGGGGGGGGGGGGGGGGTAAAGTGCGCACCATTAACTTCCTGGGATACCAGCCACATATAGACCACGTATAGATGAAAGAACTACCGACGTTAAATATAGGGTGCCGCTTTGCCCCCCTATTTTAAAGATACCCAATACGAAATAATGTTTTCTTTCTTTCATTCTGAGTGTTGCACTCTTCCCCCCCCCCCCCCCCCCCCCCCCATCTTCCCGGGCTGATTTTGCGCCCTGCAAAAGCGCTGCATAGTGAAACAGAAAGACAGAATTGATAGAGATTTCTAAAGACATGAATACAGTGCAGAAAAAAGGATTCAGTTTTATGAAAATGGGCAGGAAGGATGCAAAAGCACTGCATAGTGAAACAGAAAGACAGAATTGATAGTGATTTCTAAAGACATGAGGACAGTGCAGAAAAAAAGGATTCAGCTTTATTAAGATGGGCAGGAAGGATGCAAAAGCACTGCATAGTGAGACGGAAACGATAATGAATATTACATTAAGGCAGAAAAGATAGCGGAAGAATAGAAGGATTCAGCTGAACTGAAAAGACGAGAGGAAGGATAATAACGCCAATACAAACAACAAAGGAAAAACGAAAAAAAGGAACAGAAAGACGGATAGAACATACTGCGAAAGGAAGACAAGACAATACAGAAATTAACATAGAATCTGAAGGCAAAACAGAGAGACAGGAAAGTCAAAAATCAGAAAGAAGAAAAAAAATGTCAGGATAATATAAGTAAAGCAGAATACAACAATGGTAGGTAAAGTATTTTTTTTTTTATTAGAGGGGGAAGGGGCGGAAGAAGTGGAGAAATTCGAACAGTTCTCCCCCTCCCCCCACAGGTTCTAGTATTAGCAGGGAGGTGAAGGGGTTTTCCTTGATCCGTAGCTCGACCATTTTTGGAACGTAATTAGTTAAATTCAATAGTATCGCGGTTTTTCACCACCCTGTTTTAGGGAGCTTCAAATTTGACTACGAGTCGGAGACTATTCCTTTTAAAGTATGCTTTACAAACTCTCAGCATTCCTTGCATTGATTCATCTGTTGTTTTAGAGATTTGTTTGTAGTGGAAGAATTTTAGCGACAAAATCTCGTGATCATTATCGTACTCGATCGTACTTAGTCAAATCTGAAGATTCCCTATTATGAAATTCTACACAAGGAGTTATCCCATGCACCTCACGGAATAAAAGAACACCTTGTTGTGGTTGCCTGACCCCCATCTGTTGCTCTTTGTGTAACCAAGCCACGACAAACAGACATGTACAGCTGTAGACTTGAAGTCTATAGAGCTGATAAGTTGTGACGTATTTCCTGTCCAACTGCTCATAAAAACGCTAAAATAGAGCGAGAAATATCCTCAAAGACATAACTTCCATTTGAAATAATTAGGACTTTGGACAACAAATCCTGTCTTGAAGAAAAAGTAAGAATTGTTTTTAACCCGGAAGTCGTTTTTTCATTCAATTGACGTCACACTTAACAGCCCTATTGCATTGGCTAAAACAGACCATAAAAAATTGATGAATTTTGTGCATTTTATCAATTTTATTTTTGTTTTATTGATACGTAGGAGGTGAGGGCGTTGGAAGTCGAAATCGGGTTCATGAAGAATTTCAGACACGAGAGAATAGTACAGTATTATGGCATGGAGACCACTGATTTGCATATTTATATCTTTATGGAGTATATGCCAGGGGTAAGTAATTTGTAACATTAAACAGTGCTGTAATCAGGGGTTTGGCTGGGCGGGTGCACATGAATTGCACATGAAACTTGAGCCGCGCGCAAAACGTTGCACGCGAGCATATTACACGTATTTTTTGTCGTAGCAACTTTCGGAAATTTGTTGAGAAAGTAGAAACCAAAAAAGCGCTCGTGCGACTTGAACTTTTTTGCGCGATGCTCAATTTGCACGTAAAAAAAACTACGTGTAACAGCGGCTTAACTAAGACGTGGATAATAAATAAAAACCTTAACTATCATCTGTTTACAGGCTTCGGTGCATGAACATATTAAACAGCATGGAGCGTTAAATGAGAGTCTGGCCAGAAGATATACCCGACAGATCGTGGAAGGAGTCTGTTATTTGCACTCCAACAGAATAGTACATAGAGATATAAAAGGTAACCAGCCCAGAGGTTGTTCCCATACAATTATTGTTCGAATTTATGGTAATACTGAGATACATTTGAGAAGTTCAACATCATTAGAGTAGATTTCTTATGTCTGTGTGAAGTTCACTGTGCGGATGTATCGTACCGTCCCCGTGCCCGTCCCCGTGCCGTGTCCAAGCATTGTGACTGGATGAGCAGTGGTTTTGCGTGCTGGAAACGGCACCGTAATGATCACCGCCCGGCACGGCACGGTACGGCATGGCACGGCATGACACGGCACGGCACGGTAAGGTATGGCACGGCACGGCACGGCACGGCACGGCACGGTACGGTAAGACATGACAAGATACGGTACGGCACAACACGGCAATTCATATGCTTTTTTTCTTTCTTTGTCGTACTTTTCCACCATAATGAATATCTGCTTTATTAAAGGATTAACTTGTAAAGTTATATTCCGAACACCATGGTCACCCTGACAAATATCTCTTTAGAAGCATAAAACAAACTTAAGAAAAAAGTAAAAATTAAAAAATCACCCGTTAAAACTGTCCTTAGACAGGTAGGATACAAGTTGTCTAGTTACAGCACTTAGATACAGCAAGGTTACTTTCGCGTTGCAGCACGTCATATCTTTTATCATGGCAGTATATGAAATTTACCCTTTGTGAAGTTTTGTCCGCCGTGTCGCGAGTCTCTTAAGATCATCAAGATAATCATTGCGCTTTTCTTTGTCTTACATCAGGTGCGAATATATTAAGGGATCTCCATGGCAACATCAAACTCGCAGACTTTGGAGCTTCCAAACGATTACAGGTAATAAATAACAGAAGACGAAGATGCCAGAACAGTGTTTAAACGCAGTTGCTACCATGTCTTGTGCATTTGTAACATGGAAAGCCATTTTACGGACTTTCAGGGATTTTTTTTGGGAAGTTAGTTTAGAGAGGATCCCCTTTTCTGATCCTATTTCCGTCTCTTGGCTGAGGACTTCTCCTTGTACAAGAAGAACATGACCTGTCAGTAACATCAAACCTTATAAAGCTACTATACCCATCAACATGAAGGCCCGTTTTGACGTATTCTTGTTTTCTTCGTTTATGCAGACAATTCGTAGCAAAACTGGTTTCCGTTCCGTGCATGGGACGCCTTACTGGATGGCGCCTGAAGTAATCAATGGAGAAGGATATGGTAGAAAGGCTGACGTCTGGTGAGTATGTCATATGGTGCAAGTGGGAGGCCTGCTATAGACCCCTTTCACGTGACGTCAAAGCAGCTCAATGTGGAGGACAAAACAAAACGATTTCAATCTCCTGAGAATCGGAACCTATTGTTTTGTCCTCCAAATTGAGCCGCATTCCGACGTGCTGCAAGGGGTCTATATAACTGCGATGCTCAGAAAGCACTCGCCTCTCACCAATGCGACCCGGGTACGAGTCCCGCCGGGCTACGGTCTCGTATGTAATGTGAGTAGAGTTCTCTGCTTTCCCTTCCTCCACAAAATTCGACTGTGGGAATACCATTGCTAAATCCTATATATTTATTTTTTATTATTTAGAAATAGTTTATTTGTTTCATTTTACAAGGTTTGTTTCATTTCTGTTTGCAGGAGTATCGGATGTACAGTGGTAGAGATGTTAACTACCAAACCTCCATGGGCAGAATTCGAACCAATGGCAGCGTTGTTTAAGATAGCTACTCAAAACACTGAACCAGACCTACCACCTGAATCTTCGCAAGATGCTGTCGAATTTGTGCGCAGTATTTTGACGAAGTAAGTGGCATTGATTTCTTTGTTTGTGTGTTTTTCGTGATTGTGTATACAACTATTTCAAAACAGTTTGGTGAGGGTTTTGTTGCATGTTACATACCAAGCCCTAATTGCAGTATGGGTGATGTGAATCCAAGTAGTGAAAGGTCACAACAATATGGGATTTTGCCAAACTTTGTCTGTACGTTTTTCCAGCATATTTCCTTCTGTGCTGACATTTATATATGAATATGATACATTTCAAGCATGGTAAGCGGTGAGCAACATGCAGCATGCAACAAGCAACATGCCACAAAACCTTCAACATCCTTCTTGAAATAGCTGTATATGTAAGAGTCCACTAAGCACAATGATCTGTACATGAGAATGGACTCGTGGGTGTCAGCGGAAGGGGTAAAAGGGTAGCAGGTCATTGTAAGGGCAACATTGAACATTTACAAAGTCACTCCAATGTATTGTAAGTGGTGACTTTGTAAATGCAGATAAAAGGGTGACAAGATGTTTCATTTAGTGTTAACGCATTTGTTATCCGCCATCTTTGTTTTGTTTTGCCCCTTGAACTCCCCATAATGCCTTGCGATTCAAGATAGCCGCCGTATCGTCGAGGTAGTCCATTAACACATGGATCGATTTTCTTCACAGGGACTCAAAATCCAGACCGTCAGCAGATGACTTATTTCACTTCGGCTTTATCTTCAACTCTTCTGTATCGACATGTTTATAGCTAATGGAGAAACGCAACAAAATGTCACAGAAAAAAATATATTGGTTTATCACCAGAAGACTTGACCCAATAGAAAATGGATCTTTAATTATCCATAATTGTTGAGAAATTCTGCGATATGCTCAAGACATCGCTAGGTGATTCGCCGCGTGATAAATCAACAGTATTCATCAGTGATCTCGCAGTTTCAGACACAAGACAATATGGCTATTATTGTGATACTGGAAGACATCAAAGCTGATGAAAACAATTAATAAATATGAATCTTTGAATTCGAATGCAACATAGAATTTTAATTAACTGACGCAGAATAGAACTACTGATTGGTCGAACCAACGGTTGGCTGCCGCTGCGGTTGTAAATAATCAAGTTATGGATAATAGAAGAAATGAAGATTTTGGTGGAAGATTTCCAAGAGAATTATTCCAAATGATGGTTATGAACACAGAGATACTTCTGGTAGGAGAGACATTCTACGTATTAATATTAATGAGAAGAAAATGAAATATGAGGTAGTGGTGCCTGGATGTGTGGATCAGAAGAAAAGAAGGACCCGGGATTCTTGCTTTGGTGGTGAGTGCAGAATCAGCATGCTGAGCTTTGTGAGGCCTTGGTTTTATTTACAATATCAGCATAAGCAGAACGTGCGCTAACTCAATTGTGTTAAGCTGTTTGGCAGCATTAGGCCTTTTGCGACAAGCAAGTCACGTGACTGGGATGGGTGGCAAAAAATCTGTTGCTTTTTTTCAATAGTAATAGTCCCCTTGCACGTGACATCAAAGCAGCTCAATTTGGAGGACAAAACAAAATTTCAATCCATTGAGAATTGGAAACCTATTGTTTTGTCCTACAAATTGAGCTGCATTCCGACGTGCTAAAAGGGATCTATACCAAAACCTTTTTCTTGATGCTTTTTTGTTTTCTATAATCTTTTTTAAAAACTAGAAAAATATTCAAAATATCTGTTAAGGATTTTATAGTTTGTATGCCATCAAGCTGAATTGATTAGTTTTTGAGATGATACTTCGTCACGTGACTTTATCGCATTTTGTTAGCAGCATGACGTTTGTGTACCATTGGCCGGGTTTGACCCATCTCAGTTGTTTCGGCATACGTTTAGTGTACACTACAGCTAAAAGATTTGACTGGTATAAAGGTGCAAGCACACGATGCGATTATTTTTTTGATGCAACCTCGCGAAAACAAAATACACCTTATGACCACCCGTGCGACGTAATTTCCCCATTAAGATTCGTCGCGTGCGACGTCCCGAAAACAAAATGCACCTTATGACCACCCGTGCGACGTAATTTCCTCACTTAGATTCGTCGCGTGCGACGTCGCAAAATCAAAACTCATTTCTACTTTTTTCGACGTCGCATGCAACGTCGTGCGAGAAGTCACGCAGTGCGTTCTCTAATTTTTGCGGAAGCCGCATAAAAATTCGCATCGTGTGTCCGCAACTTAAACGTTAATGATATAAGCATATTTGATGACATGACAATACTGAAGATCAAGCATATCTAGGATGCTGTGCTATTCAGTAGCTACACATTGGATATTTTTCCCCTACTTCCTTTGACTGACTATGTTAGGTGTGTTTGAATATACTATGAACAAATGCTTTTTTTTTCTCCATTTCTTTGATGTATGTTGCTAGTTGCCCTTCACCTGGTACTTATTATCTCAAAGGTTGATTGCATCAATGGCAGTATGCCCTGGGGTGCTCGTAATGTCCCTCTCCCCTTGCGAGTTTTCGAAGAAAATAATGATTTCCTGCAATTTTTTCCAATTAAAAAGCCATAACTTAAAACTGCTATCTTTCGGAACGATCGACACCACTGTTCTCCCTTCTAGAAGCATAATTCCTGTAATTCTTAACTATCTTGAATATAAGGGTGGCTAGCACATATTATGAACTACTTTCTATACAGCTATTTCAAAAAAAGCTTGGTGAAGCTTTTGTTGCTTGTTGCATACCAAGCCCGAATTGCAGTATGGGTGATGTGAATTCAATCTGCAAAAGGTCAATAGCCCACTTTCAAAATTTGCACAAATATATTCTTTTGTTTCCTCAGCGCCTCGTCTTGAATTGCTTTTGAATTGCATCGTCTTGATCACTCAACCAGAATATCGAAAAAGGGTTATTTGTCTGCACGTTTTTCTAGCATATTTTCTTCTGTGCTGATATCTAAATATGAATTCAATACAATTCAAGCTTAGCAATCCACATGCAACATGCAACAAAACCTTCACCAACCTTTTTTTGAAATAGCTCTAAACTTTACGACATTCACTATAGTTTACTTTAATTTTGTAGCTGATTTTGTATGTTGCTTTTTGTATTTTTTTTTTTTTTTCTTTTTTTTTTTTTAACTGATATTACAAACTCGTTGGATATAAATTTCGTTGTATTTTCAGGAATACTACATTTTTGATACCGCTATAGGAGACTGGCCTAACGGAAGACGTCAGTATTAGCCTCGCTTCCATCCAGTATGAATAACTGTTAAATGAATTATGTTCGATTCTCGAATGTTGTAGTTCTGTGCTAAAAATATTCCTGTAGGATTACGTTCATAGCTATTTCTTTCGAATCAGCCTTAGGAAATTTACTTTATCTATCATTACCTGTTCCGAGGATGAAGATTACAGTGCATTGTGGGACTGTTTTAGGAGACGAAACAATCCCCTTAGACAATCCCACAATGCGTTGCAATGCCAACTCGACTAAGTTTTTTTCTCGCCCTCGGAACGGCTGATAACTTCTCACAAATTATTATCAAAGTTCTTGCACCTTGTTCTTTTATTTGGTCTGTTGTATTTAGTTTTTGTTCTCGTTTACTTGAAGATTTCTTCTCCTTCAACTCCTCCCAGATTTCGATTTTTCAGATGTAACACTGATGACTTCAGATGTAACACTGATGACCCTCCCCTCCCCAAGTTTTCTTAGTTCATTGCCCTCCTCCAGGAAGGAAAGAAAAGAATAAGCATAAAGGCAATGGCCAATCAGTGCTAAGCATAAATTTGTCGCAGGATTTGAAGTATGCGAGAGGAGCATCATCATTCTACTTATATTACTTGGTTACAAATCGAATCGAATCTAAAGCAGAGAAATATTTTACGTTAGAAACTGTAAGAAAAAAACCATTTCACAAGTGCGCCAATTTCGTGCAGTTTGCTAATATATTAGTTGTAGTAGATTCTTAATGTTTGTCACATAACGGTTCAGTTGACAACCTCGACCCCTAACCTCATGACGTTTGATACCTAAACCACCACAATCATTTTCAAAATCTCTTCATTTAAGAAATAAAACATTTTCTCCGTGCCTTCATAGCCTGGTCGACTTCGTCTCGGGTTTTCACTGATCTGCTCTCGAATTCTCCCAAACGCGTAGCCTCGGTTTTCACCAGGCTATGAAGGCATCGGAGAAAATGTTCTATTTCTTTTAGAAAATACTTAAAAAATGCTTGTTACGTCTTTTCCGTGCCTTCATAGCGTGATGAAAACACAGCTCTCGACCAATGAGAGCGCGCGTACTATCTTAAGTATTTTTTAAATTCAAATGTTAAACCCCTTTGAGAATACCAAGACAATAGTGAAAATTAGTACAACAAAAAAAGCTACCGAAAGGGATTCTGGAAGTTTAGGTATAAAACGTCATCATGCTTAAGGCCTATTTGCAGACCCTTCAAATCCTGCGTCATATTAACATCCTCTCAGACATATCTGAGGTTTCTCTATCTGTAGAAATTACTAAATTCCTCAGCTTATCAGAATCTAAAATAACCGCGCAAGGTGCAGCAAACGTTTTATCTAAATGTTCCAAAAGCCTCTTAGTGTATCAAGATTAAGATACTTATAAATGTCACCAATAAATTATGATATTTCCTCTTTAAAACTAAATAGTAATTCCAAGATTAGTCAAACTCGTTCCTTTAGGTGCGGTAATACGAGCAACAAAATCTTGCAACTTGTCGCACAAAATTGTTGCAGAGCGAATGTTGTTCGTATTACCGCCCCGCGCGCAACAAATTTTCATTGTTGCAGAGAGTAGAAAGAGTTTCTACTTTGTGCAACAAAGTCGCGCAAAGAAGTTCTGTTGTTTCACGAGGTGGTTATACGAGCAACATTCACTCTGCAACTTGCAACGCAACAATGTTGCCACGACAGGTTGCACGATATTGTTTCCGCGCCTTTATGAGTGGAAAACGTCAATAACGTGACTTGCATATGTCTTCTTCTCTCCGCCAATTATAAACCGTGAAAGGGCACGTCAGCCAATCACGTAGCTTCCATGTGGAAGCCATTTCAATGTCGCGATACTGTTCACCACTTAAAAGAAATCTATACTGATATATGTGCGGTAATACGGGCAACAGATTCGTGTAACTTGACGCGCAACATCGTCGCAGAGTGAATGTTGCTCGTATTATCACCCCTTGAAACAACAAAATTTCGTTGCGCGACTTTGTTGCAGAATTAGAAGCTCTTTCTGCTCTCTGCAACAAAGAAAATTTGTTGCGCGCGAAGTGGATATACGAGCAACATTTGCTCCGCAACTTGCAACGCAACAATGTTGCGCGACAAATTGCGCGAATTTGTTGTCCGTATTACCACACCTTATCTTTAATTACATAACTAAATTGTAATTGTCCATAAATTATCTCAGGGTAAAAATGATAAATAATTTAGAATTCTAAGTATAAAGACATTATTTAAATCAGCCATTGATTCAGGTAGAGAACAAGGAATATTTTTGTAAATAATTTTTCTCGAGTTTATTATGTGAATATCAAATATTGTAGATATATCATTATCGTAATGTAGATATTTTGGCTTTTCTAATTAAAAGTTCCAAAAATCAAGCTTGTTGAATAAAGCAATAAGGAAATTGATCAATAACTTTGTCTTTTATTTTATTGTTGTGGGTGTTGAATGGTGGTGATGGTTCTGCTGTTGCTGGTGGTGGTATGGGTGGTGTAGTGGTTTACCACTCGTCTCTCACCGCTGTGGTTCGGGTTGGATCAAATGTGAGTTGAGTTTGTCTGATGTATTGTTCTCTCCCTTGCCACGAGGGTTTTTCTCTGGTTTTCGTCCCTCCGTAAAATTCAACAAAATTCAATTCAATTGCGTGTGGAGCTAACCTTACTGAAGAGCACCGTACGGGAAGTCATGGTTGTAAAATCCCTACATGCCTGAAGAAATAAATCAGCAAGATATATCTGGCCAAGCCATGGTGACCTATCGAATGAACTAATATGCCTGCGCGCATATCTGATGATCCACCATGCATTTCGTTTTGGCTCATGGACATAAATACATTCGAAATGGAAACGTACTCGTGCCAAGTTAAGCCTAAAATAATGAAGTGTAAAATATTTTCTCTTTCTATCATCCGTCACGTATGTAACCATACAGGGGCATATATGTACTCAGCTTTCCGTTGAGGATTTTCTTTATCAATGCAAAATTTAGAATTAGCAGTTTCAGTCCTCGGAGCACCCTCTTGGAGCACCCTCTCCCCTCCCCCTAAAGCACGAAATTCTAGAGATACGCTTCTTCATTACGAAACTAGACACCTAAATTATGGTCAAATCTGTAGCACACTTTTTCTTTCTTGATTCCTGAATAATGAAACAAAACCAGAGAACCAGCAGGAATTTTCTCCCGAAACAACTGCTTTCGAAAGCTGTGAGACCCCTCCCACTAAAACTACCCATGAGGCATTGCATACCGTGTGTGTAAATATAACATGGGAAACACCGCTGAATCGCTGAATCCTTTTCTCTCGGCAGTTCGAGCAAGTGAACATATCACTGTAAAAAATACCAAAAAACCGTACCAAAACACCAACGAAACCCCTCAAAGGTATTGTCCTTGCTAGATGAAAGCCACCAGTAGCCTTGCCTGGTTTTTAACTCAGCATTGATAGCAAATTCGGTGAATTTTTGGAACTTTCTTTTGGTATTGTGCGGGTGTGTGTCAGTCAAAGTATTTGCCTTTGCCAAGACATGATAGACTTTTTGAGTATTGACTATTTACTTTCGTAACTACGCTTCAAGGCTAGAAAGTAAGCCCGTTTATTAGCCATGCTTTCTAAAACTGGAGCTATATTTCTTATGACGTGAACTGGAGCTTTGAGTAGCTGCGGATTTTACAATGGAAAAAATGAAACACACGGATACAGATGAGCCGCCTCACGTTATAGTTTGTGGCAAGGTAAGTCAATGCCTTATAAAAAACATTCTTTCCTGTCCAGTGATAGGGGAATTTAGCCTCATGTCGAACTAATTTATTCCTCATTCGAAGTTTAGGCATTGAGGTTTGATATTTTTTCCCTCGCTTCAGCACTGTACTTGCGCTTTTTTACTTGTGGTCTTCGTAGAACAAAAGCCCCAACGCGCCGCTCTCATTAAACTCAGTTCGCCTTATTTGAGATTAAGCCAGCTGAATGAAACGTTTAATAGAGCAAATTGTCATCTTTAAACTCTTCTAAACCTGGCCCAGGGATTTGTGTTGTATTGACCGCTTGCAGAACGAGATATTAGCTGGTGTAGACGATAAAATCCCTTATCGTGTCCACAAGATCTTTCTTCCTTATGCATTGCGAAATGACTGGGCACTTGCACAATCGAAGCGAAAAAATGACAAGATTCAAAATAGGACTTGAATATTTGAATAATTGTCATACTTAGTTTATTTGTCTTCATATTATCATCGAAATCTATCTTGTTTTAAATTAGGATAGCTTAAATCTATCCCTTGCCAGATTCTTATGAATTTATGCCAATAACATTTATCGCTTGAAATCATGTGTTCCATAAATGTAAACTCTTATTCTTATTCTAGAATTTATGGAAAAAATCTATAATTTTGACTATCTTACTAATCCTAGAATCACTGTCATAGGACTTCATGTTGTCAGCAGATTTTATTTTTTTCATTGCATCTATTGAAGTACGAAAACCATATAGATTTCGTAAATTAACTTACCCCAAAATTTCGTACATAGTACTACCAAATTATACAATATATGTCCAAACAAACAAGGCCTAAACTCCTCAAAGGACAAACTCCGTGGATTATACGATTATTAACTTCCAAAATCGAGATCAAGATAAATGTCCAGATATAAGAGATTTTTGGGTATTTTGTGAGTTACAACATCACCAGATTATTTTACTTTGGACTTTAGTAAAACATTGGAATGATGTGATGGACGTTTCGTCCAAAACATCCCGACATTTAAGCTTATACTTGCTTTCTGTTTTACTAAGTTTATGTCAATCATTAATGACATTTTGTCTTAGAGATTAAAATTAGAACTAATGCTCCTAGTCTATAGTGCTTGAAGACGAATCTTATTTTTACGACTGTATCCCTGTCACATTCTAAAGTAAACTAAGTCAACAAATAAATATTCAATTTGCAGTTTGTTGTAATAGATAAACAATGAGTTAAATTTGTTGAAATAGGGATCATGTTCAAAATACCATGCCGGGGATGGCTTTGTAATGGTGCTGACCTTTGAGTGTCTTAGCAAAAATAAAATTCATTTATAGTAATCAGTCGCTTTGAGTTATGGATTCATGATAACAGCGATGTCCATCTGATAAGACTAATGGCCTGCTTTGTGCTGTATTGTGCTACTAGCAACTGGTCATTTTACTTTGTTTAGTATAACAAGCTAGTTAGCTTTTGTTGAACAGCGTTATTTACTGATTTCAAGGTATTCCATACTACAGTATGTTCCTCTACTTTCATTTCTAAAAATATGTTTTCCAAGAAATTTTCCTTAACTTATTCAAATTTAGAGAACATAAGAATGGATCTAAACTGAAAAATATATAGTAGGATACAATGAAAGCGTATTAATACCCTGGATAAGGGTACAGAGCATCTCAAAACATTTTTTATTTCCCATTTATTCTCTCCCATTTAAGTTGCATTTTTTTTAAATCTATTTAGAGCTACTACTGTTCATTTTATTAGCAAACTTTGCATGTCCATAATTGAAACCCCATAAGGGCATACAGGCACCCAAGCTCTTTAATTTCCATCTTGCATGTCAATTACCTTTTAGCTGAGATGCAGTAATTATTGCACAATGTGTTATGCAAACTTAAGTTATTTAATAGAATTTTCCAGGTCCTTCCTAAATACGATATTTTTACTTTTCCTTGTTATTTATCTTTATGGCCTCAGTTTTTTCATCTATTTTCTAGAGTCTTTAGAATCTTTTTTATTTTCTAAATTGTTTTTGTATTTTTTTCAATGTACATATATTTTGTGCTATTATTTAACACATATTTTTTAGGGTGTTTGTTTACTATACAAACAGGTTTTAGGGAAGGATGGGTATATGTAGCATAGCAGTGAAAGTGCTTGCCACATGCAACCTGGGTTCTGCTGGGTTCAGTGTTGTATGTGAACTCATGGATCCCAGTGTTGTATGTTAACTCATGGATACGCGAAGTGTAGAAACGAGTTATTCTCCAGGTTCCCTGGTTTTCCTTTACAAAAATAAACTTCTAATTCCAATTGGGATTTCAGTGGATGAATACCTACTCTGTAGAAATGGCACTGCTGCATTGCATCTATCTTATTTATTTCTATTCATTTAGTTGAAGATCAACTTTGCTTAACTAATAATAGTAATCAAAATTGAATCTGATTTTTATTTCCTAGTAATCAATTATCCAATTAATTTCATATTTTTTTACTTAGATGGAAAAGATTATTCAGATGATGCAAGATGAAAAGATAGGAGTCCCGATCAGAACTGTAAAGAGTTTCATGTCTAAGATTCCTAGTGTTTTGACAGGTAAGGTATACCCAGACAATGTCAGTTATTGTAACTCGTATATTAGGGAGCTTATAAGCATCAATGCCGAAACACAAGATGATGATAGAATAAATGTTGGGCAAGGCAAAGATTCTAAAAAGATGGAAAACTTCCAATTGTCCGATGGCCGACGATTATTTCAAGCCCTGTAGATGAAACGACCCAACTTCTGATTGTCATCATTGTGTGTTTTTATCCTTGATGCTTAAACTCCCTATTATCTCAAATTGGTCTTAGGCAAGCATTCAAAGTCATTAGACAAGTTAAGCATCCTGTTTTTCTTCTTCCCACAAATCATTGGCAGACATGACCATGTTTTCAAGTATTCGTTTATTTATCTACCACTTGGAGATGTTTTTGATTCTTTTTCATTAATCCTGAAGAAGTTTATGAGCACTTGTCCACTGACATTTCACATTTACTGTAAATGAGATACCTAAATTGTATAGAGGCTTTGCACCATCACCAGGGCTCGAAATAGCAGCCTGCCAATGGCCAAAAGCCAGGCAAAACTTAAGGTTTGGCAGGCAAAAATAACGGTGAACTGCCAAATCAAAAATAATAAAAAGGCAGGCAAAATTTACTGGACTGGCAGGCTATAATTGTTTACTATTTTGAGCCCTGCATCACATGATGGCAGCCTTGACCAGAGGCACAACAATAGAGTCTTTTGACCCTGGGAAACTGAATTCTTTCTCATGTAAACCAGATTAGACCAGAGTCAATCGTTCCTGCCTCATGTCATGGCTGCTATCACATGATGGTGCAAAGCTTCTATCTCATTGACCAATAGAATTGGCCTGCCAATGGCCAAAATGCAGGTCAAATTTTACTACTGTCAGGCTAAAAATGTTTTAAACTGCCAAATGGAAAATAAAATGGCAGGAGAATTTTGCTCCAAAATTATTTATCCTGCCGAAAATAAGAAACTGTCTGGCTATTTATCTTTTCTATTTCGAGCCCTGCATATAGGGCTTTCCTATTTCATACAAGAAGCAGGTTCCATCCCTTTGCAAATAAGATTCTTTATTAGACTGTTCTATTTTTAGAACACATACCAGTCCTTTGAGAATAAGATTTTTTGAGTTTCAAATGTGACTGAATATGTGAAAGAAATGATACTCAAGAGAATGTGTTATTCTTGGTGTTCAGAAGCAAAAAATTGACTAAATAGATTCACATGCAGCCTCTGGTTAGTGTATCAGGGCTTGAAATAACAGCTACAGTAGTAAATGGACAATGTCTGACCAGAATTGGAATTTGTCTGATCAAATCTTTGCCTTGCCAGTCATTTTGACCAGTAACGTTGAGCCAAAAACGGGGTATGACCAAACTAGAACTAATTTGGCTGGTCATCATGAGTGTTGACTGACTGGCCATTATTTCAAGGCTTCTGTTTAACCTTAGGCAATATTAGAAAAACAAAGAAATAATGCTCAAGAGGAACATTGTATTATTATAAAAACAGAAAACATTTAGTCTTTTGTATTTTTTAATGATAAAATAAATGGACCAATGTAAAAATCATTGATTATCTTAAATTAATTTTTAAAGGATCAGAGCTTATCGACTGGATGGTCGAGCATTTGGCAATAGAAGATAGAGGTAAGCTAAAAAGATGTACTCTTTATTATTACCTCTAAAAATATTTTTTCTTTGTCTAGTTAATCTTATCCCCCTTACACAGACAATGTTTTATTTGAAACCATGTTATTTTGTACTTGGTTATGCCTTGCATTTACTGTGTATGACATGTATTGATTGAATATGTTATGAAACCATGATGTTTTGAAATCGCTGTATGAGACAAATACTTCATAATGCTCTCATGTAAATTCTCTGCATACTTCCGTATCATTTTTGACCTGATTTCGTGCTAATGAAATCAGGTTCAAATAAAGCCCAGTCTGTATTAACAGGACCTTAGGTAACCTGAAACCCATAATCTGCATTAATAACTAGTATGTACCTGATTGACAAAAAAGGTAAAGAAATGTAGGGAAGTTTGCTCGCTTGAACGGCTTTCAGGGGAGCCCACATTTTTCATTTCCCCCCTAAACAAAACAATACTGTATATTGTACACATCTAACATCATTACAATGTATGTATGTCATTAAGTGTAGTAGTAATGATGAAGTCCTTTCACTTTGCCTCCCAGGTGAAGGTGTTCATTTGGCTTCATTATTAGCAGCATATGGCTACATATTCTCCATTACAGACCATCATTTAATGGTCAAAGATGATGGTTCATACTACAGATTTCAGGTATATAAGTATTGAGTAAGAGTATAGAGTATAATAATTATTATAGAGTTGGTCCTCTTTTTTACATACACTACCATTCAAAAAGCCTTTATTGCTGTTCTGTGACAATCAATGTAGATAGATAGAGTAACTTATTCACACACTCGCACATGAAAGTTTAAGCTTGCTTCATATAAAATATGCTCTTACTGTAAGTTGAACTGCAACCAATCAGTCTTCAAGTTATACAATTGTTAATGTTTACTTCTGATTTCTATTTGTTCATCAGACTCCTTATTTTTGGTTATCAAATAATTTTGAACCAGAAAATATAGACTATGGTGAGTATAGAAATTAGACTTGTGTCATAAAAACTACATCAAATAGACTATCACAGTACAGGGTTTACCTGATGGTCAACTATGAGAAAATTACTTATTGGCCATATTAACCGGGTTCCAATGTAATGTGATTATGAGTGACACAATTTAGCAATTCAATATCATTCAAGCGTGATTGCAATATTTATGAAATGAGCATTCAGCTTCCCACAATTCCTATAGGTCTCAATTCGACAATTTCAGATCTCCTGTTATCAACGTTAATTTGTTGGTTGGTAGACACCAGAGGCAAAGCAAGGACCCACGATCTTAGGGGTCACCTAGAATAAAAACGCAATTTTTTTGGTGGCACATGCCCCCCTCCCTACGCCAGTGGCATTATGCATCAAACAAAAAAAGGCTCACTATGCCACTGGTGGGCATTGTAGAAAAACTTTTTTTTCTTCTTCTTTCAAATCTATACATGTTATACTTATTAAACTCATTAAACTACTCTAGTCATCAACACTTATAAAAATGACACATTATTTTATTTTGGTCATTATATAATGACCAAAAAAAAAAACACATGCTCGCATTTCCTCTCACTATAAACAATCTTGTTTGTTGTTCTAGCTGTTTATCTTTGCAAAAGAACTATGCAGAATAAGTCAAGATTAGAGTTGGATGATTATGAGGCTGTAAGTATCCTTAGCAGATGGAGAGATTTCATTGCAAGCTGGCAACTAAGCTAATCTCTGCTATCAAGCAGGCTAAAAAGCTACCAACAGGATTGGGGGTCTGGGCCCCCTGGACCCTCCCCCCTGGACCCTCCCCCCTGGTTACGCCCCTGCATTATTTAGTTATAGGAGTTAAGGTTTAAGGCCATCACACACTAGGAGTCAAGTCTATGCAACAAGATGTGGGGACACATAGCTACGACAATTCCACTCCTGTGTACTTTGGAGTCTTTGTGAAAAATCTTCTCCCTGGAACAAGTTACACAAATTCAAACTGGTTTGAATTCATGCAACCTGCTGCAGCGACAAAATGAGTGAAAGTGGCGATGTCACTTGTGTGTACACACAGGGGATATTTTCACAGTGACGACTGTCCTGCGTTGTGTTGCAGGGACTTTACACCTAGTGTGTGCCGGCCTTTTAGAGTTCACTCCTGGTCTAGAGAGCAGAGGAACAGGGATTTTAATGCTCTCCCTCGGTTCCTCTCCCTCCCTTAGTATTTTTTAATGTCATTTTCTCCTTCCCTATTTTTTAGCCATTTCTCCCTCAAACAAATGAAAAACTTAATAAAATATTAATTAATTTGGATAATAATGATTTTATCCCATCTCATGCTGGGTCCCCCTTCATTTTTCTATACTTTCTGGACCCTCCTCCCCTGATCTGTTCCTCTCCACTCTATCAATCCCTTGTTCTTACCCCTTGTTCTTACCCCTTGTTCTTTGATATATTCATTAACAGGAAAATTTAGCAAAACTTCAAAGAACTTTGTCTAGGAAATGGGAATTTATTTTCATGCAAGCTGAGGCTCAGGCTAAGTAAGTATCACAAAGTATCAAATGTCAGAGTATACAGTGATACCTCTATTAAGCAGACCAGTTAACTGCACCATCTCAAAATTTCCTTGCCATAGTTACTGTAAAACAAACCTCTATTTAGTGGACACCCTTTATTAAGCAACCAGCAGGCAAGGTACCAAAGGTGTCCACTTATTACCAGGAACTGCAGAGCCTAGTTTTGAGTGAGGAAAGGGGGCTAATCTGGTGGAATGCCCTCACTGAAAATTTTGAAATAGAAGCTCTTGGAAATGCGATTAGTGGAAATGTGACTTCCAGTGCTGCAGTTTTGAGGGGCAATTCATTGTTACCGGGGGGGGGGGGGGGGGGGGGATGATAATAATTAATTTACATTTTTGTACATCTCAGAAAACTAATGTTTAAATATTTCCTATATGTTTAGAGTGGACAAAAAGAGAGATAAGATGGAAAGGCAGATACTAGACAGTCAAGAAAGAGCTTTCTGGAATGTACATAGACCTCCTGTGAGTACATTAATAACTACCGTACATTACCTGCATTAATATCATACCAAAATCTCTTGAGAATTTGATTTGACTGGGCCTTTAGTATACAGTATACCAGTTCTAAGGCTGGTCATTTTTTTTTTTTTTTTTTTTTTTTGAATAAGCACATTGAAATTTTATAAAATATTCTTACATTTTATGCTTGAAGGCATGTGTAAGATAAATAGACCATTTGCAGTATATTCACATACAGTTCAATTTGAAGGACAAAGCAATAGAATTTTACTCAAAATTTTTTTATCATCATTCAAATTCAGCTGCTCAGTGTGAGTTGCTGCAAGGAATCGACTCCTTGAGCATTGCACTTAAGAATGCAGCTCAATTTGGAGGACAAAACAATAGGTTTCCATTCTCAGGAGATCGAGGCACTATAACATCTTTTGATCATATGTGCACAAAACGTTTTTTTTTTGTTTAACACAAATATTCAGCTTTACTTTGTATCTTTATTGTTGTTTTTTAGCCTGGTTGTGTATCTGTAACTGAAGTTGACATCAAAAAAGCTTGCAAATCAGAAGTTTCTCCTAACACTAGACGAAAGGTATGCTTACCTAATGATCAGTCTAAACCACTTAAATCAATCATTGTCCTTTTTTGAAGCATTTGCTTTAGTCACACAGTGACCATATTAGTTGAAAAATTAGGTTTTGAATCCTATGGGTCCCCTTGTCCTCACTTTGAGGTGTTTCAGAATGTTCCAAACAAAGGTTTTTGCTCTCATGGGAATAATAAAAATGGCTGCCATGTGATTAAAGCTCATTGGTATTGATATTGAAATCATAAGTTGAACCTACATCTGAATCTATATTGTAGTGTTTGCATAATACTGTATCTTTTATCTTGTCTTTTCTCTTCTCAGTTTTGTCATATGTAGTTGTCTTAATTATTGTCTTTATGAAATACATAACCTTTTTTCTTTTTCTATTCCCAGGCTAAGTTTTTGCGATCTGGATTATCAAGTTTAGAAAATTGTTCTCCTCTTGCTGCCTTTACTGCGCTAGATGAAGTTAGGATTGAGGTGAGGATACTGCTACTGTATTCGTCATACTTCTCCTAACACTTCTCTCATGTGCTTTATAAGCATGCAAGCGTCTTTTATTTCTTGAAGACTGACGATAGAAATGGGAAAGGAAAATTCATGTTAAAGAGTAGGAAAGGGAATTTAATGAGGATCAAGTTAAACTAATCTGTAATGAATATTAACCACATTGAGATTTGGAATGGAAATAAAGCCTGGGCTAAACAAGGACACATTTTCCCAGAAACATGTTTTGTTAATTGTTCCCAAAGGTGGCTAAACTGTCAGGAAACATTGGGGAACAAGTGTAACATTCATAGTATGCTTTCGCTTCATCAGCCTTGCAATAATTTCATTAACTGAGGTTTTGAGCAACTTCTCTTCATCAGGGTAGACAGTTGTGCCAAAAAAAAAAAAAACAAGAAAATTCTGGAAACATGCTTCCCCATTTAGCCAGGGCTTAAAAATGAGAATTAGTATTGTATTGAAAAAGAAGGGGGGGGGGGGGGGAATGAGAATGGGAAGTGTAGTAATGAGAACCCAACTAATGAAACCAATCCAACATGACTGACATATCTACAGGTACAAGAACTTAAAGAAAACCTTCACAGAAGGAGAATGAAAACCTCCCAAGCCTCTGAAAGGTAACAAACATTGTCTGAGTCTGAGGACTGCATTTATCATCCTTACTCATGTTCATAGATACATGTATAACTAGCTTTTTTAAGCCCCATTTACACTCATCTGGTGAATTTTGCTGCAATTTTTGTGGCAATTTTTAAGAATATAAAAAATTTGGTTTTAGGCTTCTAAAGAAACTTTCATTTGTCCAGGAAATCTTGGTGTCCAAAATAAAACTTTAAAAGATTATAACCCTTTACCATTCTCGACAATGTCTAAACATGGGGGCCTTAATAATTTTTTTTCAATGTTTTCAGTTTAATCCAACAATATGAGCAATATTCAGAGTACGACTCATTCATAACTTGTCCAGAGCCCTCCAACCCCTGGATAACTGATGACATTACCTTATGGGAGCAAGATAAAACTTTGTAAGTACAGTAACACACATTGATGAGAAATATGAAGGGGCAATGAGAGGTTTAGTTGGTTTTTCCATGATGTTCCATGGAAGGAACATTGCTATATGCAGTACAGCCTAAGTTAATTACATGTAAATCATGGACCGAAGAAACTGGAGAAGCCAGGAAAAACCTTCAAAGACAACCAACCTGGGGAAAAAGTATTTTTAATATGCAATCTGCCTGCTGACATTGGCATTGATGCAAGGGAGGATCCAGGAATTTTTGAGAGTGGGTGTCTGATTTAAAAATATACTAAGCCAAAGAAGAGGGGAAAATTTTTTTCAAAAGGGGATCCCAAATGTATGCTGAGCAAAAATATTGAGCTATTTACATTAAAAGACGATTGAAATTAGGGGGATTGGGACCCTAAGAACCCACCCCCTGGAGCTGCTATGTAAACTCAAAACTGCGGTTGTTAAAGATAGTTCAAGTCGCACAGACCACAGGTCTGCATTCCTCAAGTAAAGGGATGATATATTCAAAATATCCTTCTAAGGAAGTTTACTTCTGAGGAACCTTGTAGGAACCCTTCTCCTCAAAGTTTAGCATAAGGAACCAGTGAGAATATTCTACTGATATTTGTGTTTGCTTTATTGCCAGACATTACGTTCCTCCAAAGAGGGTCAAACGATGGGGCTTCTCATTATCTGAGCTGCTCCAAGATCCACTGGGAAGGAGACATTTTACACGATTTCTTGATAAGGAATTCAGTGCAGAGAATTTAGGGTGAGTATTAACTGCTAAAAATTAAAAATAAATAGATAAATGAGAATTAACAGTGGATTCCACACAGTGGTTCTTCTTCCACTGAATTCCAATTGGAATTTAGAAGTTGATTTTTGCGGAGGGAGGATAAACTGGAGAACCTGGAGAAAAACCCTCAAAGCACAGGAAAGAACCAACAAGAAACTCCACTCACATATGAGACAGAGGCGGCAGGACTTGATCCCAGGTCGCTACGCCACCTGTGCTTCCCAGTTGCTGAGTTAGGAGGAGGAAGCCATAAGGTCACTGAGAAAAAAAAATCTCACTCCACCCTCCTTCAAAGCAGCACTTAACTCAACTCACATTTTGATTTTATGCTTATAATTCCTACTTGTTACCAGTTTTCCATGCAACTTTAGAACAGCCAATAGTACTCTAGGTTGGGACTGACACCAGGGTCCCACTAGGTGAATGTTCATTATACCTCTACACCTCCCAGACCACTGGTGCAAGATAACTGATAAAAAGTGCCTGAGCTTACACTACCTACAGTACACCTACAGTACTACCAAACAGGACTGACCACTTTGTCTCATTCTTGTTCGTTTTTCTAGATTTTGGTTGGCTTGTGAGCAGCTCAAAGCAACACCAGTTAAACACGTTCCAGAGAAAGCTAAAGAGATTTTTAAGTAAGTCTACAGTACTTTCATTATCCTTCCATGGTTAAACCATTATTTAAATAGGCTTTTATAATTATAAGGGCAGTGTTTCTTTCTCTTTAATCAGGGAGTCTTAATACACAATGCATAACAGGTGGAATGGGATCAAAAAGAGTGGGGAAGGGGGAGAGGAAAAGATCAAATGAGCCAAATCGAAATACATTACGGGTTATAAGAAACTTGTGAATTCAGTTTAAAAAAAAGATTAATTTAAAAATTTAAATAAATTTAAAAATTAATTATAAAAAAAATTTTTTTTTTTTTTTCCTGATAGTGAATACTTATCCAAAGACGCGACGTCTCCTATCAACGTAGATTGCAAGACACACGAAGAAGTAGAACTAAACCTAAAGAATCCTGGTAGATATATGTTTGATGCTGCACAGGTGAGATAGAAGATCCCTTCTCTTGAATAGGACACTGATCCTGTTCACCAAGGCCCGTAGATCTGGCCAACTTGTATTTTGTGAACTTGCACAGTAACTGGAGCCACCATGTTGAATTGTACCAACAGAACTCTTTAGCTTGGCACAATGTTTTCCCACTTCAGACCATGTGTCATTCCCTAGAGTATCATTTCTTTGTTTAATGGTTGCGCATGAGAAGATACATGAATATGGATACAACTCAAACAAAGAATCTTATTCTCAAGGGAATGCCATATGATCTGAAATGGGAAAACATTACTCCCAAGGTAAAGAGGTATATTCGTATATGCACTGCTCTTTACCATAGATGCCAGTGGCATAGCCAGGATTTCCTACTTGAGGATGTATGGGATGCAATCTAGCCTGAACAGATCGTCTATCCCTCGAGTCTTTTTAATGGAATGGAATAGTTGGGGAGGGAAGTCTAATGCACCCTAGAACCTTTCCTGTTTACTAATGCTGAGTTTGTATACTCTTTAGGATCATATATTCCAGCTCATGAAGTCAGACAGTTATAGCAGATTCCTACGTAGTGATCAATATAAAGACCTTATGAAAGCACCTGCATACAAACAGAAAAGGTATGTTGGAATTCCTCCCAGCGATTTACGCTATTTCTCAATTTTGTATCACGTTGTGTCCCTTATTTCAACTAGAATATTGTTCAATAGTAAAACTGTTAAGGGTTCCGTGTCACAAGACACACAGTAAACAAAATGTCACACAGTCATGCAAAAAAAAAAGTTTTTTTCTGCATCACGAACCAACATACATGCTTAATGGTAGTTTGAAAGGATTATTCGAATTTGAACCTGGCAACCTCGACTGAATGCTTTGAGATTGACCAGTGAACCGGGATGTATGGGAAGTGGTGAATAAGGGGTGAAGGACGAAAGAAAAATAGAGAGACCCTCTACTTTCCTTTTGTCCTTTACTCCCTACAGTACCCACTTCCCCTTGGGATTATTAGACCTGCTGGTAAATGATCCTCTCTCGGCAGAATTAACCGAAGCAGATAGTAACAACTGCTGGTGATCTGCAATAACAGTCCCATCATAAGGAAGCCAATAATATTCCAAACCGCTTCATAACAAGGAAAAAATAAATAAATAAATTTTTTAAAGCAACAGTGCTAACAAGGGGACTCCGTCCAAGTTACCTGTTATCACCAATCCTCCTCGCGCCTCTAAATGGCACATAGGGGCTTCAACCCCTAGGTAGCCTCCCCAAAAATATTTGTGAATTTTATATCTATATAATCGATATAAAATTTACTCTACCTAACCTATAAGGTTAGTCTAACAATGGGACCTGTTCCATTCGTTTCAGTCCTCTCCCAACAAGACCGCTTCAAAACCTTGCTCGCATCGCTGGCTCGAAAACGTGACCTGGTTGTCATGGAAACAAATAGAAATTGATTTTGTAAATTTGTTTGATTTCTAGAATCAAGTCATATATATACTATATACATACAATAATATAACAATAGATATGGCAAAAGATTATTGTTCAGAAAATGTTATTTCTTACGCAAAAAAAAATATTTCGATTTTATTGTTAATTGAAGCAATTTTCGAAGTAGTCGAACCATCTTGTAAAATATGAAATTACGTTATTTCTACATTTTTAGGACGAAATGAGTTCAAGAATTGAAGAATAAGAAGCGCACAATCAAAACATAATTCTAATTATATTTGAGCAGTAGAAACAGGAAAATATTTGCTGCACGCGGTTTTGTTTATAGATTTTCAAAAGAGTTGTCACGATGAAAAGTATAGAAAAATCTATTTTTGTTTCAGTTCGAGTTTACACTTTGCAACTTTCTTAGCAACTTGTCTCACAATTCTTGAAAATATAGCGTTGCAGGCTGCCGTGGTGAGGTGTTGCACTGCAACGCGATGTCAGCAACTTGAAATGACTTGAAAAATATGCCTTAAAATTGCAGGAAAAGTTGCTGAAAGGGTTATCACTGTATCAGTGTATCCACTGTGCAATGGCGTTGCTGCAGTTGCTGCAATCCGTTTCGAAAAGTAGAACGGAGTTTTACTTGTGCAACACTACGCGCAACAAAAAAAAAAAATGCGAGACAACCCCTGTTACACTTTTCAATTCTTTTCAAAATGGCGTTGCTAGCCAAGATGTTGAGAAAATTCCAAAGTGTAAAAGGGTTTTACGATGGTTGATTAGTCGCCTGCACATCGTAGTTTTTCTGCAACATTTTAGAACAAAGGTCTGAGATGGGACCCAGGACTTGCCTGAACCGTTGAATTCAGCTATAAACAAACCGACCTCAAGGAAGGACATAAACTTTTTACTTATTCAAGATTATGAGCATTTCTTTTCTTTAAAAACAATCATGTTTATATATTTTTCCATAACTGATTTACATTCTATGAAAGTATAAAAATCCGTATAAGTTTATTAACAAAAACTGACTTCGCTTCTTTGCAGATTGTTAGCATTAAGAATTAAGATCTTACACCTTTTGCTGTTGAACTAACTAGAGTCACAGCACTTGACTATAACTGGCCTATTTCTGTACATATATCCCGACCAGTTTCACAGAACTATTAGTTACCGGCCGTTCCGACCAAAGAATCTGACCATTGTGAGGACTGTAGGTTCGATCATCGTATCTTGCGTGTATTGTCCGCGATCTGTAGTAAAATGTTTGGTCCGACCATCTTGAGAATTATCGATAGGCTTTCACGTGACGTCAAAACAGCTCAATTTATGGGGGGGGGGGGGGGGAGAATTTCAATCTCCTGAGAATTGGAACCTTTTGTTTTGCCCTCGAAATTGAGCTGCATTCCAACGTACAGCAAGGGGTCTGTACGTAACCACTGGTTTGATTTTTAGTTCGACTACCAACTTTCTAGACTGAGTTTGATCAGACTTTCATTTTCTCAGGTATTTTGTCCGATAAGCAGTCAGAGTTTCCTTCAGACTTCTAAATAGACCCCTTCACAGTTCCCTGCGCCATCTTGAAAGGTAGCCGTGCATTTGCATCAAAGCGAGACATGAGGTGACCTTGCAATTATAGAGACCTTTTTAACACGTCTATCATTGCAAGGTCACCTCATGCCTCGCTTCGATGCAAAGGCACGGCTACCTTTCAAGATGGTGCAGGGAACTGTGAAGGGGTCTATTTCTTAGATATGTCTGACCAGGGTTCCGACCATTATAAACTTTAGCATAGCGTGCGACCAGTAATTGTTCGACCATCACCATCTATGGTACTGACCGAGTCGACCATTTTCTCATGATTTGTAGAGCAAGCCCATCAAAAGAAGTTGGTCCATGATTTGAATCCATTTGTAAAAATTTCTTCAACTTTGGATTTTAAGAAAATTTGAGGTACTTTAACACATTGATATTGACTGATGAGTTCAGTAACCAGAGCAACATCTAAAGATTTTAGGCTTTAATTAATTTATCATTTGAACTTGTCTAACAATTTTCAAGAATCCATTACTATTAACCTAGACAGCGTCTTACTCTCAGAATATTTAAGAAAATTAAAGTTACCTTGACTAGTTGTGTCTCAATGCTGGAAGGTAGAGAGTTACGGGTGAATCGAGGGTGGCGTAGTGGTAGTACAATCGCCTCTAACCTGTGGGATTTCAGGTTCGATTCCTGGAAATTCTAGTTCGTTAGGTCTCTCCCTTGATTCGAGGGTTTTTCTCCTGTTTTCCTCCGTCGTGGGATATTCCATTTGGAACAGTGTGTTTTCTAAAGCTACGGACACACGGTGCAACAATGCGCGCAATGCTGCAGACAATGCTGCCGAAGAAGGATCGCTTTATTCTACTTCAGCAACATCATTGCGTGCAACAAATATTGTCAAGTAACATGGCTCGCAACATTGCGCGCAAAGGTTTAGTGGCACACTCCCCTGATGTTCCATGGTGTGCAACTCAAAACCACTGTGTAAAACTACTATACAGCTATTTCAAAAAATGTTGGTGAAGGTTTTGTTGCATGTTGCATGTTGCTTGAAATATATTATATTCACATGTAGATAATGTCAGCACAGAAGGAAATATGCTGGAAATAATCTTCGGCGAAGTTTGGTAAAATTCCACATCGTTTTGACCTTTCGCTGCTTGAATTCACATCACCCATAGTGCATTTCGGGCTTGTTATGCAACAAGCAACAAAAGCTTCACCAACTTTTTTTTATTAAATAGTTGTATATAATGCACATATGAATCAAGCCCAGTTACTCGTTTGATGTAGGAGAGGGAGAATTTGATTTTGAAAGCTTTTATTGAAGAAGTATTTAAGATCTTTACACAAACGAGGGAGCGGTAAAATCAGAAGAAGTCAACTTCCTCATACTTGTAACTACTTAGTTTCATGTGAGCTATATTTTAGTGACCTGTTAGGTGTAAAGAATTATTCTTGACAACTGACAATTATTAAGTCTCAAACTTTTCGAGATTAAGATCTGTCTCTCCTTTTCTTTCCTTCTTTCCTTCTTTCCTTCTTTCCTTCTTTCCTTCTTTCCTTCTTTCCTTCTTTCCTTCTTTCCTTCTTTCCTTCTTTCCTTCTTTCCTTCTTTCCTTCTTTCCTTCTTTCCTTCTTTCCTTCTTTCCTTCTTTCCTTCTCTCCTTCTTTCCTTCTTTCCTCCTTTCCTTCTTTGCTTCTTTGCTTCTTTTATTCTCTTATTCTTTCCTTCTCTCCTTTCCTTCTTTCCTCCTTTCCCTCCTTTCCTCCTTTCCTTCTTTGCTTCTTTTATTCTCTTATTCTTTCCTTCTCTCCTTTCCTTCTTTCCTCCTTTCCTCCTTTCCTCCTTTCCTCCTTTCCTCCTTTCCTTCTTTTCTTCTCTTATTCTTTCCCACTTTCCTTCTCTCCTTCTTTCATCCTTTTTTTTTCTCTTCTCTATTTTTCTTTCCTTCTTTCCGTTTTTCTTTCTTTCCTATATTTTATTTCTTCAATTGAATAACAATTTTTGAAATGTCAGATTGACCCCACTTGGTCTGTCATACAAAATGTTTCCTTTTTGTCTCGTATACAAAAGAAAAGAAAAGAGAAAAAAGGGAATAGTAACAGCACGTGCTCTCTTAACCGTTCTGTCAGTCCTGCTCAGTACCTATCTGTCGCCAAGTCGAAGCCTGTTTCCTGTTTAGTTGTCCTTACAGGTCTATATATGCACTCTTTCCTTACAATCTATTCGAAATCTATAGTCACTGATCTGGAATCTCTTCCTTCGAGTCGCGTCTGGGCTTGTTCACCTGTATAAAAATAGAGACAAGAAGACAGGGGTCAAAACTCAGATAGTTTGATACACTAATATTTTCAAATAAAACTTGAAAGTGAAACAAAAGGGCTGATTCTGTAACAGCCGTTGATGGCGCCGGTTCACAGCATGAATTCCTCCGAAACAAGAGCGGAGAGGACGGGAGGGGTCTCGAGGGCTTTCACTTCAAATTGAACTTTTGAAACGTTGAAACTTCTGACTGAATCTTTTATGCAAAGTTTCAGAACGAATTGCGCCGTGTGACACCATAGCATTGTGAAAATTTCATTCCGAGAATGTTTCACGGAAAGTAGAATTGCTCTCTACTCAATCGTGAAACCGAAATTTGTGTCACGAACAAGTTTCAGGACGAAAAAGATTACCTTTTCTATAAAGAAATGTATGGAAAATTGTCTTGGTGGGCAAGCTGTTGCCCACCACATACATTTCCTTATAAAAAAGGTCACTTTTAAAAATTCATAACTTCGTTCGTATTTATTTGATTTCCCTCAAAATTTCAAAATTTACTAATCTTAGGATGCTCTTTCCAGATATGATATTTTCGGGACCAGTGAAGCAATATTTGAAATATCACGCAAGGTGTGCAAAATCCCCATTGCGCCATGTTAAACACCCTCCGTGAAGCTTGTCTCACCATGCCTTACACACAATGTTCAGCTAAAACTTTCAACGTCATTGGAGAAAGGCTTTATTTACTGAGGTGGTATCCGTAAAAGTGTAGGAAGATAAGATTATGTTTTTAAGAAATATAGACGACGTTAACTAGTACTCTGAAACAGGAACTGTTTAGATATATATATCGATAAGATGAATTGTGTCACACCGGATGTCACTCACTGACACATAATATTCCTTGAAATTTATTAAAAGCTGATATCATATTTCCTGCCAAAGCCCACAGTATAAACAATTTCAAATTCAACTGAAGAAACGGTTAAGCCCGCCCGCTCATTTTCACAAGTTCTCGGTCATAGAATACAGCGAGTTTGAAAGAACAAAGTAGCAACGTTGAATTCATCACGCATTCGCTGATCACTGGTAAGTACAACACTTGAGATTCTAGGAGTTGAAATTCGTATTCAGTTATGAAGAAAAATAAAACGAAACTAACCCCAAGACGGTATCGCCGGCAACGGAGGGCCTATTCTAGGAACTCTGTCATCTGCGCTGTTCTGACGCTTGCAGTTTTTGTGGATATAGATTTTTACCGATCATTCGCGTAATTACAGCCTTACAGAAGTTCAATAAGATACGAATCAAGAGCGCGTTTGATTTATGCAATTAATTTATCTAATATCTAATAGATAAACTACAAATATTATTAGTTATATTTTATTTTCTCGCGACCGCATCCCGCATATACGGGATATATTCCAGTTGTTTAAGAAATTTTTCTTTGACTACTTCCATGTCACTTAGTGAAATATATGAACAAAAGAATTGACATTTACAGCTGCACTCGCGATTTCATCAGAACAGTCAAATACATAATTTTTACGAGCGGTATCCCGTACCAGTACGTTCCCGGGGACCATGCAGGCTGGTGCTCGCCTACTTGGACTCCATTAATTTTATATTCATCCACCAACCACCAAGAGTTTCGGGGCCAAAAATAAACTTTACGTTGTGGTAAAAAAAAAAGTCTGTTGAATATCTTGCTTTTTATTGGTTTCCCCTTTCCCTCACGCGCAAGTCATGTGCAGTACAACATAAACTTTGCTCGACTTTTTGTTCCACTCAGCTCAGATTACAGAATATTTCACAATGAAGCTACAGGCAGGAACATTGGTCTTCATACTTATCACAAGCTACGTCCTCCAGTTACAAGCACAAGGAATTTTTTCCGGTTTGAAAATTTATTGTAATTCGGAATATTTCACCAAGTACGTTAAGAGATCTGGCTGTGAATCCCGCTATGTGGGTGTTCAAGCGTGTCTGGGCACATGTTGGTCGTACTCTCTTGCCTATAGCTCACCACCATTCTTCAGAAAGGTTAGTTATTTGTCAGATTACTTGACCTTTGTAAGTGATATGGTTTTTACCCTGTAAACGTTAGTATTTTGTCGAGCGTTTTGAACATGAGCCCCGTTGCTCGGAAGATTGGGGGACCACTTCCCACGTTATCGAATTTAAATATATTATTATCATTATTATTATTATCTTCTCAGCCGGGTCTTTATTCCATGTATTTTGCTGTAATTTCTTTATTATTTTATGGGGATATTTGAAGGATGAAATAACAAGTGGACATCGAGGGAGGGTAGGGTGCTGAGGGCTGAAGACACCCTCAAGGCAGGAAAGGGGGGATAGGGGAAAGGGAACTAGGGGGATTGGTAAAATATAAATGTAGTGGCTATTATTAGGAAATTCTACAATAATTAACACAATATTTTACTGCTGTTTACATCCTTCAGGTTTGTACTTGTTGCAAGCCTACTGGAACAGAGTGGAAGACGTTTACCTTAAACAACTGTGCAGCTGGAATAGATTCTACTATAAGAGTAGAGAGTGCGACGGGTTGTACCTGTAAAGCCTGCAGCTGAAGTCAAGACCTGCAAAAGTATTTAGTAATTTATCGGTATTTTAATTTGGTTATTCGGAGTTAAGAGCCACGTGGGATAGGAATGGAGGAGAACACACGTGGTATTATAAAAGTCTATTTTCTATTTTTTCCCTTTTTTCTTGTTTTCATTCTTTTTCTTTTTTTTTCTTTTTTCTTTTTTCTTTTTTTTTTTTTTTTATCGGTTGTTGTTTTACTGGCTTGCGTTTATTCGTTTTGTTTCATTCTTGAATGCGGTTTTTATTTTTATTTTCTTTCTGCCTTCATTTCTTTGTGACTTTTTTTCCTCTTTCTTTCATTCATCCATCTTTCTTTCTTTTCTTACTTTCTCTTCTTTCTTACTTTCTTTTTTTTTCTTCCCTTCTTTTTCTTTCTTTCTTTCTCTCTTTCTTTCTTTCTCTCTCTTTCATTCTTTCTTTCTTTCTTTTTAATTTCCCCCATCGTCTTAACCACTTACCTTATCATAATATCTTACTCAACACCATTTCCAAATACCGGATATTGATCTTATCTCGAGTCGCTTTGGTAGAAATAAAGACCTTGAAGAAGTGGGCAAAACAAATAGATCATATTTTATTTTCGCCCGTTCTCTTGGTCTTCCGACAAGTCGTTATTACTATTAATGCAACGGGAAACAGACGCTAAAGTCAATGGCTCTTTGAGTAAATATTTCATCTGTTAATGTGAACAGTAGTTAAGAGGGTCAACAAAATCATGAGATTATCTAAATGCGGCGGCGAGAGCCCTTAAATAAAAGAATGATTATATCTAAATGCGGTGGTGAGCGCCCTTAAATAAACGAATGAGTATCTAAATGCGGTGGTGAGCGCCCTTAAATGAAAGGCTAGCTCATTCTTACTAGCTTCAACGTCCACCTGTAAAGTTTCATATTATATTGATAGTAAAATTGAAGATAGACGGCAACAATATGTCGCTATAATTATATAATGTCCAATAAAATTGTTCATGATTATTTCAAATGTTGGATGAGAATAAAAGAGCTTCAAGACTCGCACCTGTCCTCGTATCTCGCAATCGATCGCTTGATCGTATGTTCAAGCTCCTTGAACTTGATTCGCACAAAAAAACAATTAAATATAATTGTGGATCCTTAAGACATCGAGGTTGTAAACGTTTTCTTTTTACAGCCTAAAAAAGCAGCGGAAAAACGGGACTTTATATTACAGTCTGTAAAACGAAACGGATATCGAACGGAGGGAGGAGCCAAAGATCTGTTGTTATTGCCTCTAAAATATGATTGAGGGACAATAAGAAAACAGCAGAAGATACGCATACATGTCCTATAATATTTTATTTCCAACACCCAGTGCGTACTGTAACATTCAGATCTACATATGCGCACAGAACCGTACCCAGGACTTTTGAGGGAAGGTGTGCAACTGAGTCCATAGTGGACCAAACGGCTAGGTTTTGATTGCCGGGGGAAGGCCTAACCAAAAAAGAGAAAGTCTATTAGTGTTATTTTTTTTAAGTAGTACAGTCTTAATGTTGGATCTTCGATCAATATCAAAATTTGGGCCTTTCATCTGTTTTGCGTAGAATGTCGTTACTCTGAGATTGGATCCCTTCCGCAAGAACTGACGAAAATCGTAAATCGTGAATGAATGAATGAATGAAATAACAAAGAAATGGCAAAGCAAATAAAGCTCAGTTGATTGACATACACCTACTTATTCTTTGTTTTGTCTAATCTTATCCGGCTAGCACAAGCTTCGTACCCCCGGTAATCATGAGGTGGGTGGACAGCCCATTGTGCTGTCAATCAACCCATGTAAGGTAAATGCTTATCAATAATAATATATATATATAGTTCAATTTAGATTACTATCTATGCGTTTGTCTATGACCTATCTATGAGGTTGAGTTATTTTTAACAAGTAGTGCACGAACACTCAACAGCGCTTTTAACTTGATGGTAATACGTCTTGAAATCTGCACTATTTGGTCCACTTCTACACCACAATCCCACTGATATCGATTCTGTTTGTGTCTCTGTACAACATGTACACATTGGCACTTGCTCTCCTTTAGCTCCATTGGGTGTCGAGGCAGACAGACATGTACCCCTGCAAATGTTTACAGCAACGGTCTTTTTCTCGCAGTTGTGGACCTCGACATTAAGGCTGTAGCCTACTCGTCCACATCGTATGTTAGCGTAGGCTTCTTGTAACGGGTTTCTGGAGCTGACGGTATAGATCGACAAGATCACGTAGAGTGAGAACAGAATAGCTTTAGATGCCATGGTAGTGTCTAGAGGATAAAATCAACGATAGTCAATACTAACTTGTACGTAGAACAAAATCATACATGCCGGTTTGGGAATTCGAAGTTCAATTTGATCGTGATCCGGATGAGTGGAATGCAAAGGCTACCAAAAGTGTCGGCACAGTTATTTCATTTTCTTTACTTTTCATTCCATTCTATTTTATCAGATTTAACTCTCCTCCACTGTGTCGTGCATGAATTGCGACTGTGCCGAGGGAAGCTTGGGATGTCAGAGCCGTAGCCAGACTGAAATGTTTACCGAGGCAATCGACTGCTGTAGGTGGGAGCAACTAGGGGGTTGGGGGGCATGCTTCCCCGAAAAAAATTGAAATTCAGACCCTCGGAAATGGGATTTCCAGCGTCTTGAGAGGCATTTGCGACATATTCATTGTATTAAAGTTATGTCAATTTTGCACATTCTGGCAAAGAAAAAGAAGATAATTTTTTTTCATTCTTTAAGAATTAAAGAAAACTAAACAAATAATAATATCTGAAATTTTACCGAGGCAAATGCCTCGCTTGCCTCATCGTAGCTACGGCCCTGGATGGTTTCTGGCCGGATGTTTCACACTCTTTCATCATTCACTATTGCTTTTGGTGACCTCAAATGACGGTTCCGAAAGACTATCAGTTGGCGTGAGATAAATATTAATCTAAATCACCATATCAATCAAGGAAGATTACCCTAGCTCCATTCATGATTTAACAAGGATTCTTACTCGAAAGAAATAACAGAATAAATCCTCTCAAATTTAGGTGCAGTTCAACTTGTTTGTGATGTGTATGCTATCCGTCTTGGAACTACTTATGGTTTTGAGAAACAAGGCATTATTTTTGGGAAACGGAGTAAATCAATATCAATAACAATATCACTGCAGATTCAATTCCATCTCGGATATATTTTAGCACAATTTGCTTGAGTATAAATCATTATTCATTAATCTGTAAACAGCAACTGAGCTGTTGATGCTGGACAAACGTTTCCTTCGAGTTGCTCAATGGTAATTTTACGTGTGACATGCAGCACTAAATCAAGAAATGAGCCCAAACAAGTTAGAAAGTTCAACAATCCTTACCTAAATTCCACTTTCGAATTTCCTAATCTCCCCCAATATAGTTCCACTTTAGCGATCTTGTACTCTGACTGATTTGCGCTGATTCACTATTGATCCGTGTTCCGTAATAGAAATGAACGTAGGACTTCCTCTTCAAATGGTCTTCGAATAATGACCGTTAAAATTTCAGTTTTATATCGTATGTCAGATATCAGATAACACAGTGTAGGGCACTTGTCACGAGGCAAACCGGATGTAATTCAAGGCTTTTACTAGTAATTATCAAGTCAACAGGTCTTAACAAGTTGACATCTGTGTTGTTTCATGGAAATACTAAGGCAAAAAATATGAGATGCGTTTTATTGGGAGAAATACGGATTGCGGAATAAATTATGTTATCGTTGAGGTACTCGAAATTTCTCTTGATCTGCTTGATGGGTACTCGTGACTCTTGGCATGGCTCTGGTGGTTGCCTTGACGAAAAGGAAGCGCAGAAAAAAATACCAGGTAGGCTTTAATTGACAGGCTTTTAAAACTGAATACAAACATTCTGACTATCCTGTTACAAACGGGTCGTTGGAAACCCACCAGGCTTGAGAAGTATTTTTAGCAATTTCACTCTGTTTTAGTGATGATCACGGATGATTTCGTGTATACATGATATTTATAACTTATGATTACTCCAAGGCCGAAATGCCTTTTGGGTCACGTAATAAAGTTAAATAAATAATCACCTTTCTGTACTTTAAATGCCCGTTCAAATGTTAAAATGCGCAATATAAGTATTAAATATTATTATTATTCTTACTCAAACTAACTTTCTCCACGGGTAACCCAAGCTGGGTTTCTTCGGTGTCATATTATAAGAAAATGTATGGGGAACCCTTAAAAACCTTGGCTTAATTCGAATTTTAACCAGGCAGGGCAATAGAGGTATAACTTCTCAAAGGTCAGCTAAGATTTCTTTACTTTATTTCACATTTTGGCGATTTTATTAAGGTTTTTTGTTAGGTTTTTTAGGGATCCTTTGCTTTACCTCAGTCCCCTCCCGGTCATTCTTGCACCTCTTCGCCCCAGTCTCCTGTCCAGGCCGCTCCCTCAGCTCAGATCAGCATTTAAATTTCTTTAAACAAATTACTTCACACTGCTTTTGATTCATTTGGCTCATTTATATTGGGACTTACGACATATTGAACTTCAAAAATTGAAATAAAGTGAATTGTGGTTGAATGACAGAAGTGTAAAGTGCTTGGAATCCGGTCTACCCTACCACAGGCAGCCCAATACCAATAATGTACTGAACAAGAGCTTAAGGTAATTCCGTAGTTTTGCATTGCGCACGCGCTACTGCGCACGATTTTAGTTTGTTAAAAATACACAAAATACAGAAAACAAACCAAAACAACCAGGAAATGATCAATCGATGGTATCTGGCATTGATATGAGAGTTTTGTATAAATTTAGAAAAAGATCACAGTCTTTTTGATATTTTTTTGTGTTAAACTCTCCCTAGTCCCCTCTCGGTCACTACATTTCGAGGACAAAATTCGTACTTTAGCGAGCTGTAGCGCGAAAACGACCCTTAAAAATTTTTAAGTACGAGGGTACTCCACCACAATACTCGCTCAATATTGCTGCAAATGACCTGAAACTTCACAGAGACTCAAAGCAAAACACGACACACAAGTAGGGATATTTATTTGTGTGATTTACTGATTTTTAATTTTTTTCGAAAAATCGCCATACATTGCCTTATAAGTTCGATAGGAAACCACAGAAACCCAGCTTGGGCTACCTGTGATTTCCAGCGTGGTTTCCCACAAATACTGAATCAAACACAATATAAAGCCAAGAAAGATGTCTTCTTCTGCTGTTTTATGTACGCAATCTTTACATACAAACGCACACTCTTCGCGGTAGGTCTACACTAAAAGATGTCGAGCGTTTTCGAAACAGACCGGTCCGCGAACACAATTATGAGAGAAGATTTACGAGTGGATCTTATCGAAAAACTTATTGTGAAACTTATCGTGAAACTTATCCTGAACTTATCGAGAATTATGCTTCAAATCAGCTATCTTTATTCTTGTACTATAAAAAACTAGCACAACTATTGCTCTGGATACTTGCAGCGCGACGCGCAAAAGTATGACCACTTTTAATGTATTCGCATACTTCTATGCACGGGCTTTTTTGCTCCAAACGAGCTTTTACACGCCTAATTTGGTAAAACCAGACAGCTTTGCATCAATTGTGTCGGTTTAAAGTACAAAATACCGTGCATAGAAGTATGCGAATACATTAAATGTGGTCATACTTTTGAGCGTCGCGCTGTAACAATGGTGACAATTGAACTTCTGCAGTGAAGTGTGTTTACTCTAATAAATGTTTTGAACCTCGAAATAACGTTCAGAATCGATTCTATATCAAGTTAATGGTAAATATCATACTTATTTCAATTGTTCTTTTTGTATTATTTAGTAAGCTAAACTAAAAGTTTTTATTTTGTAATGCTTTAAGTACAATCGTAGCTATTAGTGTAATCGCAGCTATATATTTCGTGTCATGTCTAGACACCTATGCAGAAACTATAGTTTTTTCAGCATTTGAGGATTGTCATACATTAGATAAAGCAATGTCTTTGAATCCATATGTATACAACGATTCTACATTGACAATAATAAACAATAGAAGAACCAAACTAGATTCAGGGCACGAGTGCACGCTCCGTAGAGCGTCTAGTTTATTTTAGTAAATCAATACGGAATAGGTTTACCATAACATATCTGAATTTAAACAAAATTCTATGTCCAGATTTTTAGATATCCCTGAAAAGGCAATAGTATCGTGTCATATCGAAGTACGCACACACTAATGAAACGTCGCTATTTTTTACTACAGCTTCATTTTCTGGTCGAGTTTTGGTATCTGAATGTAAATTGAATATATTAAGATGAAAATAATATCAATAATTCAAAGATAGCAAAGACATCCTGCGAATGATTAGTATTTTTCTTCCATTTTAAGCTTCGAATGTTGCTCTCACAGGTCACCCAAAACATCAAAATTTGACGTCTTTAGCGCCGAAACGAGCACGGTTACCCCCCATTTTTATTTTATTTCTGGAATGACTATAACTTGATTAATAAGTGTACGAATTTTCAGGGAAATTCTACGTCCGGTTTTATTTCTACGGAATTACCTTTTAAGGTTAAAACAGGTCTTGCGTGACATTTTGAATTTTTTAAAATTCAAATATATTAAAATATTTGATAAACCCTCATTACGTGAAATTTTCGCGATACTTTATTTTTGCGATTTCGAAAAAAATCTCAGAAGTAAATGCCGCGAAAAATGAGTGTCTTAAAATTTTATAACGCAAAAATAAGTGATATTACTACTTCAAGAAATATGTGGATGATGGCTAGTGAACACTAGCGTGGACTGCGTCGGTGTTTCTAATGAAACAGTTATTGTAGATTTATAAGTTTTACACCGTAGTGAAAATGGAAACTGACGTTTCGGACGTTAGTCCTTCGTCGGAGTCAACGTCCGAAACGTCAGTTTCCATTTTCACTACGGTGTAAAACTTATAAATCTACGATAACAACTTCAAGAAATATGCAAACATCAACAAAACGGATAAAAGGCCATAAAAGGTCATGGTGGATGCCACGATGTCACTGTATGGTAATAACCTCTGCACGCAAAAATAAGTGATATTACTACTTCAAGAAATATGCAAACATCAACAAAACGGATAAAAGGCCATAAAAGGTCATGGTGGTTGCCATGATGTCACTGTATGGTAATAACCTCTGATGTCACGTCACAGTCACACGAAGCTATTTATACGTCGTTGAGCGCTGTCGCCGAAGAAAAGCCATCTTACTTCAAATTGAAACCGTTGGTGAGTTTAAAACAACAACGAAGGTAAGCTTAACCTTATAGGATTGTTTTAGACGTTTATATATTAAATGTTTAGCGAGTGAAAGAAAAGAATTTGTATTGAACTCGCCCTTGACTCTTACGGACTTAACCGTAGTTACGTTCCGGATCACAGGTATCCCAAGTTGGGACCCAATTTTTAAGTACGAGGGATACTCCAACACAATACTCGCTCAATATTGCTGCAAATGACCTGAAACTTCACAGAGACTCAAAGCAAAACACGAAACACAAGTAGGGACATTTATTTGTGTGATTTACTGATTTTTTAATTTTTTTCGAAAAATCGACATACATTGCCTTATAAGTTCGATAGGAAACCACAGAAACCCAGCCTGGGCTACCTGTGCGCAGGCTAGCTACAAGGGGTCTATTAAGGAAAAATGGTTGTGAGAACCTGATGATCTGATTGGCTAATACTATTAATTTTATCAGTTCAATCTCTGTCTAGTTGTCCCAGTTAGTGTGTTCACGCTGTAAGCACGAGTTAGAAAAAGCAAATAGAAAAACGAAAAATTTTTCACTTTTTCAGAAAAACTAAAAATGCTTATGGTTGACATTTCTTATATTTTATTATCCACTGCCAAAATATCAGAGCATTTTCTACAAGCCAAATGCTTAAAAAGACGTCACTGTAATTTCTAGTTTGTCATATATGCAAGACCTCGCATTCATGCAGAGATTTCTTACTTGAACAAGGAACATGCTATACAAATTTTTGCACTAAAAACCAAGGACTAAGTCCAAACTTTGCCAACTAATAAGAGTATTTTTGAGTAGAAATAAAAATTGCAAGAAAAACAATCGGATAAAAAAGAGTGATTTTTTTGCCTTTTGATAATGACATCTGAAAACATTTAAAGTGGTTTTTTTGCTAGAATTTTGGACATTTCTCCAGGTTTTTTTAATTCAAAAGTTTTTCCTATTGTATAGTTTAGACTCATGTTAAGGCCAACTTGCTTAGTCAAAGGGTTACTTAACCTCCATGGCTTTAGACTGTGAACAGTCCCTCTTTTCCCTCCTAACTCAGTCGAGTCGGGTTTTTCCTGCCTTGGACGCGCGGAGAGTGGGTGCGAGTTTGAAGCGGCACGCGGGGAGAGGAAAAGTAGGGACTGTGGACAACACACAGAGAAATGAATTACCGCCCCTTTTTCACACTTGTCAAATACTTGTCACTGACGGCTCCGGCTATAGTCTAGGATATGTCATAAAACCGTTCAACACGACTCGGCCAACACAACTACTGACTTTTCGCTGATAGTTTTACAGTTATACAATAAAGTTTGAATTAAAATTACTTTCAAAAGTACGAACCTATATTCTTGAGACACCAAAATATATTTATAAATAAAAGTCATAACTGGATTCAAAAGAAACCGCGAACCAAGTCAATCGTGTGTGAATTATATTTGTTCGGTGTTTCTGGGGATATTTTGAATACATTTTGCATATATTTTTCCTTAACTGGTTTATCTTTTCCGCTTCAAACTCGGGTTGTTTTTTTGTAGGAATCTGATTTCCCCTCGAAAGTATGAGCCGATACGAAAAGAAGAGCCGAACTCATCAAACAATTTATACTGTTCTTTGATGCAGGCTTGTTGAGAAGCTTGAGGTCGCACAAGAATCACTGCTCTCCTTAGCAGGGCTCTATTTAATATCAGTGTTCGTATTAATCTCCCTCCCCGTTGACGAGAGTGGAGAAGACAAAAGAATTATCAGCAAGATTTGACTACGGGTCGACTACAAACACGTCTGTCTTCGCCATTCGGCCGCTCGATCGTCGATCATTTAGAACGAATTCACCAGCGAATTACAGTAGGTTTGACTGCCGCTTCGATCAGTTTTCGCTCTGCTGGAAAACAATCCTCTGACATAAGTTTCGGTTTTCAAGAAAGATTTTAATTTAGGAATCCGGCGGCTCGAAATAGTGATGCTTATACTAGTAAATAAGCTGGATCTGGAGTATACCTTTCCACCTTGACAGCTCGTTGACAGATGGATCATTTTCAACCAATGGGAATTTTGCGTTGTGTGGACAACGCGTAATTCATTTCTCTGTGTGTTGTCCACAGTCCCTACTTTTCCTCTCCCCACGTGCCGCTTCAAACTCGCACCCACTCTCCGCGCGTCCAAGGCAGGAAAAAACCCGACTCGACTGAGTTAGGAGGGAAAAGAGGGACTGTTCACAGTCTACCATGGCTTAGACAATATTGTTTTTAGTTTTAAGGAGGCTCTAAAGGAACTGATTTCCTTGAATAAGTGTGTTAATTTGCGCTCTTAAATGACGTAGCACTGAATCAATTGAACTTGCAAGAGGAAAATTGTGAATAACTAAAATAAAAAACTAAAATAACTCAAAAACTGGATGGCAAATTTTATTAAACCTTTGCATGTGGCTTTACAGCCAAAACCGTTGTATCGCGCGGATTGATTTAAATTCTTCACTCGGATTGGGTTTTTCCTAGCCGTCAATCATTATGCAAATTAGAGGTTGAACAAACTTGCTCGATTGCTTGCACAGATTCCGCCATTACAAAGTGCTTCAAATTCAAACTTCTTCGATCATTTAAAAATAATCGATAGTGTTCTAAGCTTTAAATCGAGGGGGGAATTGTTTTTCAGCCTTTTTTCCTGTCAAGTATTCAAGCTATTGCCATGATAATGGAATGCTGTACTAGTAATGGTCTCCCGTGAGAATCTCGAGCTGTGCACTAGTAGACAAGGTAGAATATTTTGCTTAAAATGTTCAAAAATTTCTTTTGAAAGATAGATTTTTGCAATTCAGAAACTGGTTCGTATAGCTAGTAATACCGAGCCTGAGCTGGTTTCCATATAACAGCTGTAAGAGCAATAAATTTATTTACAGATTACGATCGCAGGGCTGTTGTTTTGCATTTCAAACCGAGTAACGAGTTCACAATGGACGTCTATTTATGGAGATTCTAGGGCTTTGAGAAGATTAGTAATATAGCAGAAGGTTAAATATCATTATTGTGGAGTTATTTCCATTATTATATTTACAATCTGATTTCCACCGTTTAGCACAAGTTCTATGTATGGTCAAGAGACATATGTTCTTGATGTTTCGATGTTGGAGTTTTCATCAAGGTTTTTCAGCCTCATGCAGGAATATAATGCTTATTTCCTAAGAATATTCATGGGCTCGATCTTACGAAGATATTTTTTTCTAGAAATATCGTCGATTCGTCTTAGATTATCTAGAAAAGTTTGAATTTGAAACACTCTTTAATGGCGGAATCTGTGCAAGCAATCGAGCAAGCTTGTTCAACCTCTAATTTGCATAATGATTGACGGCTAGGAAAAACCCAATCCGAGTGAAGAATTTGAAATCAGTCCGCGCGATACAACGGTTTTGGCTGTAAGGGTTTGTAAGTGCTAATAAAAGAATAAAAAATACTGTAATAGCTAGGGAAAATCCTTAAATAAGCTTCATTAATTTTTGAGAATTCCCCATTACAGATTTTTTTCTTTTTCATTCATTTCATTTCAAAGATTGAATCATGAAGTTCAAACATGACAATTAATTTTAAATGATGTAAGATGATGAATTAATGTTTAAATGTCAATCTGCTAATGCTAGTGAGTGAGTGAGCTATAGTGAGTGACACATTTGCATATTCATGCAGGAGTTAAAAATAAACTCAATATTAAAATAAAAAATTCATTACTGGATTCTAGTGGGGTGCACTTGAGCCATTTTGACTGTAAGCACTCCATAATTTTGAATCTGCGAGATAAAAATCCTTGTCCACTTACTTACATTACTTACACAGACGATGAAATAGTGGCTATATATATACTCCTTTTAAAAATGCAGAAGTAGCTACAAAAAGTGAACAATAAAATAAAGCCCATTTATCTAGCCATCAATGCAATTGAATCCAGACCCCAGACCAGGTTATTTCCTAAAACAGTTAATTGAGATTCTATACAGTATTTAGTACTAGCTTGTACAAATATTCTGATAACAGTAAATGATTCAAACTGTCTATGTTTCTTTTTCAGTCAACATGTCTATGTCAGGAATCAAAGTGGATTCAGCAGCAGTTTCCTTATACAGCGAAATAAAGTTGAAGAAGATACATAAGTTTGCATTATTCAAGATATCTGATGATGGCCAGAAAGTAGTGACTGATATATTAGGTGACCCGGTAAAAACTGAGACTGCAGAGGAGGATGAGGAACAGTGGGAGAAGATGAAAGGGTGTCTGAAATTAGAAGAACCTAGTTTTGCTGTCTATGACTTTAGGTTTAAAAGGAACGACGGAAGACTGTGTGAAAAGATTGCCTTCATCTCATGGTAAGACATGAAAATCACATGATGCTTTATCAGTTAGGACATATGTGGATCCTCTCTAACGATGAAAGGGAGACCTCTCAAGTGCATTAATGCCTGGGTCATTAATTAGGCGATTGCCAAAAAAAAAATTGCAATATTTCTGCTAATATTTCATATATTACAGTATATTTTTGACTCCTAGTGGCATTTAATTAGGTTCCTTAACATTTTTATAGGTATATGGTCAGAATTTTTTGGTCACGCTACCCGAAAAACTGAAAAACAGACAATTTTGTGGTGACGCTACCCGAAAAACTGAAAAACAGACATTTAAAAATGGGCCAATGACAGTGCATTATTTTAAGTTATTTTTTTGGTGTTAAAGTATTAAGGACATCCAGACAAACAATCCTGGGCTTTCTATGGATGACCTCATTAGATCTGTATATAAACACAAGGTTTGGTCATGTAACCTCTTGTTGAATATCTCTTTAACAATCAAAGATGGCCTTGCAACCATAAAAATTAAGCCCAGTTTGAAAGACATTCCCAAAAGTCATCTTATGACATCTTTTTAATCACCCTGGCTATTGTTTCTATATGGCCCATTTTCTGTTGAATTTTCGAGAATTTCCACACCATATCCAGCTGTACGAAAAACTAAGCTTGAAAAGGATTGTTGTTGTAATTCAAGCGGCCCTCGCCCAAGTCTTAAAAGTCATATATATATCTCACAGAATTTGAGGAGATGGATCGCAAAGATTTACTTTGATTTTTTAAACAACACATATACTTCAACTTTTTTCTCTAAATTCTTTGAAACATGTGTTTTTGTAATGGGAAGAGACTTGGAGCAAGGACCGCTTGGCTATAAGCATCGAAGCGCGCTGTGATTGAATGGTTTGTGCGTGCTCTGAACACCTGGATAGTTGGTCACGTGACCAAGGGTATGCCATTTTGAAAGCAAAAACTTTGCAATCTCATTAAAGTCTAGCTAACAAGTCCCCAAGTCCTGAGATCCAAATTTTGAATAACCTCTTGAAACGTTAGAAATAGCATTTTATGCTGATTACTTACCTTAATAATTACCTTAACCAGCTGACCTTAACATGCTTGAGCTAGTGCTACTTTCATTTTATTAAGTTGGATGTGTAAACTTCCTACATTGGAAATATAAAGGGAAAATGGATGAAAATTTGAGGTGACATTTTTGAGAAGTTCCTTCTGATAACAGGGTTATCAAATTTTTAGACAAACACATGTACATAAAAGTTGAAAAACAGATACAACAAATTAGATTTAAGCTGATGTCAGAAATTTCTGGTATTCTTACCACCCTAACTAAGACATTCTAGGTTCTTTTCATTGTGTCTGCAACATAAATTCTACTATCTTATAGACTGAATGCCAATACTGTATGGCTCATAAACTTCATTGTCACTATATAGATAATCTCATAAGTTCAATTTTTAATTAATCATTGCATTCCAATTATTACCTATTAAGGGTTACCTTAAAGTTGAGAAGCTAATTACTCTGAGCAACAAGGAATTCACAAATGGAATATTTTGTTCATTTTATTGCTGACAGATATATATACATAACTCTTTTCATTTCAAGGAGCGATGACGGAAAGTGTAATATGAAGAAAAAGATGGTGTTTGCTGCAACCAAAGATACAGTCAAGAAAGCATTTGAAGGGTTTCAGCTTGAAATACAAGCTAATGAGATGGCTGACCTTGACTATTCAGCATGGAAGCCTAAAGTTGAAAAATCCTAGATAAAATTGAGCTAAAAAAACATCCAACGTGTTAGCTAGGGAACACATTTTGCACTATTTTATAAAGCTTCATGCATGCACTTTTATTGCGTTTTTCATTTTTTTGTTTTGTTTTTTCAGTAGTATTGGCTGCCATATTTTTGTATATTTTTCTGCATATTGTTCATCTTAGAGATTTGCAGAAAAAAGCCAAAACAAAAATGATTAGAATTCCATTCTTGCTTAGTTTGTTATTAATCTTTATTACCATAACAGTATCAATAAAATTATTAAGAAACATTTGCATTAAATGATGATGATAATGATAGACAATAATTATATTAATAATATTGTTAATGATAATAATAATAATTTTTGAAATTTATGCTCTTGGAAATGCAATTTCCAGTGCAGTGGGTTTGAGGGGCAATTGCTTGCTTGCTTATAACGTACTCTCTGCACCAGGAGGAGCATAAGGTTATCAGTTTTGAGGGGTATAATTGGAAACATATTTATTGCATGAAAGTATTTTCAAAGCTTTAGGCAACTTGTGAAAATAATTTTTGACCAGAATCGTGGGGGCTAAGCCCCTACCCCTTCATGGTGCCTGGTCATGCATGCAGGCCAGTATATATCTTGCTTCCATAATTCCACTATTCTATTATTATTTCTTCTCCATGCATGGCACCATCAAAGCAGCATTTCAAGCTAAAGGTGCATGGTTAGATTGTTTAGTCCTTTTGTGTAGAAGTCATATATCATATTTATTAAATAGAAGCTTGTTTGTAATAAATTATAAGTAATAGCATGACTTGAGGGTGACTATGTCATCGGGACATCAACAAAACATCCCTTGGCTTTCAGGGATATTAATAACTACTAATCACCCGAAATGTCATGCTATTAGTTTGTAATATTATGATTACCAAGGAATAAAACTGCTCTCGGAAATATGAACTATCTTCTTTTGGTCCGGAACTCCCTTTTTAAACTGTTTGATGTCCCGCCCTAAGAAAATTTTCCGTTTTTGAGCCACCCGAAAAACTATATATCAACAATTGTTTCTAAGTTAATTATCGTTATATTGTCATTTTAATTACTTTAAGGAGCCACCTCGTACGGTTTTCGTGTCCCGTTCGTGAATTTCCTTTTGGGTAACTATATTTATACATATATATATCATTTACATATATATTTATGTTAGATATTTAGTTAATTTTATTGATAGTTCCCAATAAAATTGTTTAAAAAAATGAAAAAAGAAAGAAAAATAATTTCCCATTTTTTCCCAAAACTGAAAATTCGATATTTTTTCCTGTGGGATATCTTTGGGTTATCTTTGGGTTTTCTTTGGGTTTCCTTTGGAATTTCCCAATATTGGAAAAGTGCTACATAAAACAATATTGGGAAAAAATCCCAATTTAACCTATTGGAAATTCAATATTTTTTCCTGTGAAATTTGAATGAAGAGATGATAAGCGAACATCACGAGCGGATGTTACTGTATATGGTAATCTACATCCTGACGTCACGTCACATTCAGACGAAGCCATATCGTACTCGTGTCCTTGAGCGCTGTCGCCGAAGAAAAGACATCTTACTTCAAATTGAAACCGTTTGTGGGCTCTAAAACAACAACGAAGGTAAGCCAAACTCTATAGAATTGTTTTCCACGTTTATATATTAAAAGCGTTAGTGCGTAAAGGAAAATAATTTGTATAGAATTCGCCCTTGCCGTGGTTGAATGCATCGGTATGATAACGAAGGAGCCGCCTTCCTACTTACTTCCTTCAACATGTGCTTTCTTACCAAGAAACAAGAGAAAATACTTCCACCACAGTCCCTCAGCCCCGTTTTTATTGAGCTTATTTAGGATTTAAAACAAAATCAAAGCTCTTGGCTGGGATTTTGGACGATTTTTAGCTCGTTTAGCTTTGCATGAGCTTGTACTTCCAGAACCAGAAGGTCAAATCCCTGCTGAGCATTATATTTCTTGGGGAGGAATTACAACATAATTCATGGAGTTTAAGCTTATTTCTTGACTAGAAATTGAGAAGCATTTTGTCGGCATAAGCTGGGCAATACTTAAGTGAGGTATATTGTATGTTCGATAAGAGTACAGACCATACAGACCATAGAAAAATGACCTCAATTTGTTTTTTTTACCACAAAAAAATGTGGCTAACATGTATTTTTTTTGATGTTTTTTACTTTCAAATACAATAGCTTGACAGATTTCACAAACACGTCATCCCAGAATTTCTAACTATTTCATTGGCTAAAAAGTGACAGGGAAAAAATTAAAAGCTTTCTATTGGTCAATTGGATGACAAACACTTCACTGCAGTGGCAGCAGAAGGAACTGAAGAGTGGGGGAGCTGAAAAAGCCAGAATTTAGCCAAAATTAGGCTGAAGCAAAGAAAAAAAGAAAACGCAAAATGCCTGAAGTAAAAAAAAACAAAAAAAAAACAGAGAACGCTAAAATCGCAGACACAAAAACAACAAAGTCAACAAAATCCCACCAACAATTATTGTGGCAAATAAAACTTTGCCTAAAAAAGTGGGGGGGGGGGGGCTCTAGCACCCTTTGTTTCCAAAGGATGGAGGTTTAAGTGCTGAATATTTCATGGCAGTCGGCGTTAATTCATGCATATTATGGGGAAATCCCGTAAAACAGAATTTTAGTGCATTCTCCAAAACTTTGATAAAGAATCATTTCCAAATTGTAATGTAAAAATTCATTTTTGGAGAACAACCTATCTATGTTCAGAATTTTCAGGGATTTGTCTCGTAAATTCAAAATTTGAAGGAAAAAATATGGGAAAATCATAATGAAAACACATATTTGGATGAAAAATTCAATCTACATCATGGCCAAAGCATCAGCGAATAACACATGGTGCTGTAAATTTGAACCAAAAACTACAAGTTATTTGTATGTATTCATAAATATTTACATTTAATATTTATCTATAGGTTATATTTAACGGTTGTTTCAAAAAATGTTTAGCAATCCATTTAGTTTTTCAACAACAAAAGACTTTACTGCTCGACTTGTATGTATTACACGCAAGTGATTTTCAACAAGAAAAAGGCTGCACTTTGATATCATCTCACTCCTAAATGAGAACTGTGACCCCCATTTTATATTTGCTCATGGAACTTCTATTTTGGTCTTATTTCACCATACGAAGTTTGAAGAAAAGAAAAGAAACAGCCCTTTTTCAAATTTAGTTATGTTCATTGACTACAGATTCATTTATGCAGGATTAGCCTCAGTTCAATGTCAAAACATTCACAAATACCAATGGTAAAGTAAAGAATGCAATACTTCAACAATACAAACACTTTGAAATTCCACAGACTTTCACAATAGACACATGAATATTTTACACAAAATCCCTGCATGAATGAATCTGTAGTCAAGGAAGACAGTGGTTTTTACAAATTTGTTAAAGGGTAATTGAGATGCTATGCAGTATTTAGTACTTGTACAAATATTCTCCAGGTGAGTTGACCTTCAGAACAAACTCAAGGTCAACCAATCAGAATTGAGTATTCAACATCATATTTTAATAATAATAATAATAATAATAATGGGAGTTCTTATATAGCACATTGTCTCAGTGTGCTTTACAATTTTTAACCAGTGGAGGACTTTACGGGCTGCATATTAAGGCGCTATTAGCAGCCGTGTAGCTTACAATCATGAGTGAATTGTTAGTAATTAAATGCCTCCAAATTGGGATAGGCTGTTGAACTGGGAGACAATCCCCTACTCTTACATGAATAATTCAACAGGTTCTTTTATGTCCCCCATTTACAGGTTAAGGAAGGGTTGGGAGACAGGGCCTATGGTTTAGAGTCCTTATCCGAGAAGACTTGAAAGTCTAACCATTTGTAGATGTGATTACAAAGGCAGCACTTTCTCCTCAGTTATTTTAAGACCCTGAGTGTTGGTCCGGCCGGGACTCGAACCACGACCTCCCGCACAACAGACTGACGCTCTTACCAACTGAGCTAACTGGGTGGCAGTTTTGATATTTTGATTAGCATTTCCCATTTTTCTGCCAAGAGAATTTATGAAATACTAGTTCTTCCTTGAAATTAATCGTAAACGATAGTCAAACTCATGGTGGAATCAGATTTCAATCAACAAGAAAAGTCTACATTGTATATTCGGAAAATGCTTGAAAAATGCTAACCAAAAATAGTGACCCATAATTCCTTTGAGGGAAAGCAATCAACTCAGCTGGCTGATGACAGTATAGGTGGTGGTGTATTAAACTTTCACTGTTTCTTTTTTAGTCAACATGTCAATGTCAGGAATCAAAGTCGATGCAGAAGCAACTGCTTTGTACACTCAAATAAAGATGAAGAAGACAAATAAGTTTGCATTATTCAAGATATCTGATGATGGCAAGAAAGTAGTGATTGATAAAGTAGGTGACCAAGTAAAAACTGAGACTGCTGAGGAGGATGAAGAGCAGTGGGAGAAGATGAAAGAGGCCCTGAAACTAGAAGATCCTAGTTTTGTTGTCTATGACTTCAGGTTTAAAAGGAATGACGGAAGAATGTGTGAAAAGATTGCCTTTATCGCATGGTAAGACATGAAAACCACATGATGCTTTATCAGTTAGGACATGGATCCTCTCTAATGATGAAAGGGAGACCTAGAGCTGCTTTCATTTTATTAAGTTGGATGTGTAAACTTCCTACATTGGAAATATAAGGGGAGGAGAGATGAAAATTTGAGGTGACATTTTTTAGAAGTTCTTTCAAATTTTTAGACAAACACATGTACATGAAAGTTGAAAAAACAGATACAACAAATTAGATTTAAGCTGATGTCAGAAATTTCTGGTATTCTTACCACCGTAACTAAGACATTCCAGGTTCTTTTCATTGTGTCTGCAACATAAATTCTACTATCTTATAGACTGAATGCCAATACTGTATGGCTCAAACTTCATTGTCACTAGATAATCTCATAAGTTCAATTTTTAGTTAATCATTGCATTCCAATTATTACCTATTAAGGGTTACCTTAAAGTTGAGATTAAGCTAACTCTGAGCAACAAGGAATTCAAAACTGGAATGTTTTTTTCATTTTATTGCTGACAAATATATGAACTCATTTCATTTCAAGGAGCGATGATGGAAAGTGTAATATGAAGAAAAAGATGGTGTTTGCTTCAACCAAAGATACAGTCAAGAAAGCATTTGAAGGGTTTCATCTTGAAATACAAGCTAATGAGATGGCTGACCTTGACTATGCAGCATGCAAGGCGGACGTGGAAAAGCTCCGTTAACTTTATTTTTGATTTAAAAAAAATCTCAAATCTAAGAATATATTTGAGCTAAAGAAACATAGATTTTGCACTATTTTATAAAGTTTTATTCAGTTTTTCTTTTTTTCTTTTCTTTTTCAGTAGTATTGGCTGCCATATTTTTATATTTTTGTATATTGATCATCTTAGAGATTTGCAGAAAAAAGCCAAAACAAAAATGATTAGAATTATTCTCTTTTAGTTTGTTATCAATCTTTACCATAACAGTATCAATAAAATTATTAAGAAACATTTGCATTAAATGATGATGATAATAATTAGCAATTATTCGCCGAAGGCGAAGCGATTATCGATGAATATTTACCAAGCAGCGAGTCTTCGAACTGCGAGGTAAATATTCATCGATTATCACTGAGCCTGAGGTGAATAACTGTTTTAGTATAAATAAAAAGGTGATTATTTCAAAGAAAAAAGAAGGAAAAAACATTGAAAGTTAAAATATTTTATTTTTTAAAAGCGCGACAGCCATTTTGTCCGAAAAGGTGATTATCGGCTGATAATCCGAGATAGAAAACCAATCAGAGCGTGCGATTTTGTATAATCACCTTTGTATTTATACTAATAGATAATATTATTATTAATAATAATAATGCATTTATAACACACTTAATAAACAGTGGCATGAAGATATGAGGTTTATCTTTGAGTGGTGAAATATTTTTCAACATGAGAAAATAAACTTAATATCTTTGAGCCAATGTGTAATTTTCTTTTTATTATATAGACTCATCCACAAACAAAAAACAATGCAACGCCTGTTAAATTGAGTGGGATCAATATTTTCATATGTAAGGATATGGAAAGTATGTCGCTGAGGTTCCAAAGGAATTGGTGCAAGGTACCCTTCAACAGTCACCCCATTTCAAAAATCTTGAAATTGATGTATTGGAAATTGATGCTTTTGAAATCTTGAATTTGAAATTCATGCTCCAGTGCAGTGGGTTTGAGGGGCAGTTGCTTGCTTATGCTTATAACTCTCTGCATCAGGAGGTGCATAAGGTTATCAGTTTTGAGGGGCAATTGAAAACATTTATTGCATTTAATTATTTTCATAGCTTTAGGCAACTTGTGACAAAATAATTTTTGGCCAAAATCGTGGGGGCTAAGCCCCCAAGCCCCTACCCCTCCACAGTGCCTGGTCATGCATGCAGGCCAGTATACTGTAGGGGACAAAGTATTTCTCTCAAAGTAAAATTAAATCAACACTATCCCTACTAGGCTCAAAAAAGGCTTGCTCCCATTCTCTCACATGATGCACTCAACACATGACTGACCTTCATCCTCTCATGGGGTATTACCATGGTACCCCCTACACACAAATTGAGCAAGAAATGATCTTCTGTTACAAGTTGCTTAATGCTTTGACAGTTTTAAAAAAAATGTGTTGCAATTACCCCTTAAAGCATTGGAAATTTCAAATTTATTAGTGGAGTATGTATGATGCCCCAGATCCTCCTGATTAGCTGCCCCACACAAAACTCACCATATATAGTGTCTAAACCAACACACCATGGAGTGGAGGGACAGCAGAGACGGGGGGGGGGGGTGGCTTTTTTCATTTGCATAATTGACTTATATTTTCTAATCTTGGCCTCCCCACTCTTTTTTCCTTTAATTTGAATACTAGCTCCCACTTTAAAATGTGCTCTGCCATTCCTGCGGACCACTATCCTACCATTCAACAACACCTTGGCCAGTCACCACACTATGGTCTACAGGTCGTTGCTATACCATGAACCATTACACTCGTAAATGCTCTATCAGCACCCATGAACTACCATGTATTCCATGGACCATTACCATACTGAAGCACTATCACCAAACATGCAATATTGAAATGGCCTATCACCCTACCCCCATCACATCATGCACACACTATTGCCACACATGCACTACCACCATTCAAATATGGATTCCCAGGGGGAATTTTCCTATTGAGCTGCTCAGATGTCACATGCAAGGGGTCTATAGGAGAGCTTTTAAATAGGTTCCTGAAAGGGGGAGGGGGGGTTCTAATACCATTTCCCAGGCCAAAATTTACAGTCCCAGTCATGCAACTTATCTCAGTCTGAGTTATAGAGTTAGAGTTTGCAAAATCACAATCCCAGTAATGGCTAAGTCCCAGTACCAGTGCATGAAATCCCATTTTCCCAGTCCAAAAAAGGCGAATCCCAGCTCCTATTTAACAGGAACCTTTTCAAAATCACGCGAATAAGAAGGGCATAGCCAAATGTTGTATGCTTGGGTTACCTGTGTTAAGTATTCCACCAGATCGAGGCTCACTTGGCGCGTGATTTTAAAGTTGAAAGAGAAAGAAGCTTCCTAAGAAGAATTTTATGGTAAGTGAAAACACGATAAAATATCTAATTCTAACTCTGTTTGAAAGATTTTTGAGGACTGTAATTCCTACATACATTCGATTCAATGCTTTGGGATTCACAAAAACGCAGTTATTGACTATATATATACCAGGTATTCTCATTAGTTTCTTGTTAGATTCAGTTTAAGGACGTTATCGTCAAAAAAAACCTCATCTTTTTGGTACAAGGATTCGATCAGAACAAGCAAACAAACAAGCACATTATTTTTCGTGTAGTTGATGATGCTTTTATTTCACATATAAGAATGTCTACTGTATTTGGAATTGTGTGTTTTTGCTAGCTGTCATTTCTCTTTTGTCAAAATTATAATCACTATATACGTGGACAAAGTATTTATTGTTAATCAACAAGTCTGCAATAGATCTGGGGGGATTATACATTGTGATTATACCTGTAGACTACACAACTATTTCAAAAAGGTTGGTGAAAGTTTTGTTGCATGCTGCATGTTGCATGTTGCTTACAACCTTTTAAAAATGTATCATATTCATATGTAAGCAATGCCAACATAGAAGAAAACAGTCTGGAAAAACCTGCAGACAAAGATTGGGAAAATTCCATATTGTTGTGAGCTTTCGCTCCTTGAATTCACATTACCTGTACTGCATTTCGGGCTTGGTATGCAACATGCAAAATGCAACATCCAGTATGCAAAATGCAAGAAGCTACAAAACCTTCACCAACCTTTTTTGAAATAGCTGTATGTACCCCTTGCAGCAATTCCCACAACAGGTCAATTTGAAAGACAAAACAATGGATTTTAATTCTCATGAAATTGAAACTTTTTCAAATATTCATACCTGACCATGGAGAATATTTGAAAAAGGTACCCCACAAACCATCTGGAATTTCCAATTTTCTTCCATACAAACCCTGTAAATTTGTTGTTTCTCTGATCCCCCCCCCTGGGTATTTCCAATTTCCTTCATGTTGGGTATGGATATTTTTTGGAACACATTTTTTACTCTAAATTGAACTGCTCTGTGAATTGCTGCAAGGGGCCTATAACAAGAACTAATATAATAAGGTGAGATAAGAGGTTTGTGGGCTTAAGCCCCTCTACTTTTAGCTAATATTGACTAGATATTGAGATTTAAGGCCCCTATATTTGATCCATTAACAGGGGCGGATCCAGAGGAGTGGTGCAGGGGGTACACACCCCCCTCAGAAAAACTTTCTCCACCTTGAAGATACCTATACAAAATAATGTTTTCTTTCTTTTATTCTGAGGGTTGCAGCCCTTCCTGGGCTGACTTTGTGCCCTGCACCCCTCCCTGAACAAAATCCTGGATCCGCCCAGTATTAACTAGGCTACCTTTCCTTCCCTCAATTCCAACTTGCCTCCCCCTCCCACCACACATTCACACATCCTTATTGCCAACTTTTAAGGGTACTATGCTATTCTTCCAGCAATACTCCAGTTTCACATTCAATGGAAACCGCTGTTTTTGAAGACCACAGACTCATTTGTACAGGCTTAGCCTCGCTTATAAGTCAGCTATTCAACGACATCATTAAAAGTCTGTGGGATTTCAAAACATTGGTATTGTTCAACTTACACATTCTTTACATTACGGTTGACTTTTGCAAATCATTAGCAACAGCCAACTGTAATGTAAAGAATGTGCAAGTTGAATAATACCAATCCCACGGACTTTTAATGGTGCCGTTGAATAGATGACTTATAAACGAGGCTAAGCCTGTGAAATGAGTCTGTGTTCTTCAAAAACAGCGGTTTCCATCGAATGTGAAACTGGAGTATTAAAAAAGCCTTTGGTCCTTTTTTTTGGTGTTACCAAATTTCTTTTTGGATCAGTTTTGATCTTTCTATACACTACATTGACAAGCAGTCTTGGTTTTGACAGCTAGCATTGATTAATGGGATGCGAGATGACAAAAGCCAAGAAACAAAGAGCCAAACCAAGCAAGAGAGATGATGAACCATCTATAGACCTCAGCCAAGTAGATATCATGACACTTGACAGAAAACAGTTGCAAAAACTATGCAAAGAGCTTGGTCTAAGAGCAAATGGCAAGGTAAATAGCATGTAGAATATGATAGACTTCTTTAGCTTGAGCATAATGTTTTCCCATTACAGACAGAATGTCATTCCCTAGAGTATCATTTCTTTATTAAACAGTTGTGCATGAGAAGACATGAATATCAGGCCCCTATAGCATGCACATGCTTTCTCTTGGCATGACTAAAATTGCAAGTGATATCAAAGTCACTCCAACTTCAGAAATACTAAGCTGAAGTGATGTAGTTGTGAGAGTACTGCTGGGCTCAGCACATATGTGAGTTGAGGTGCTTGTTGGTTCTCTCTTTTATGCTTTAAGGGTTTTTCTGTGGGTTCACTGGTTTTCATCCTTTCTCAAAAAAAACATTTCTAAATTCCAATTGAAGTTCATTGTAAAAAGAGCCACTCAGTGGAACCACTATTAATTGCCAATAATATTTACAATTCATCATCATCATCTTCATCATCATCATCATCTTCATCATTATCATCATCATCATCATCATCATCATCATCATCATCATCATCATCATCTTCATCATCATCATCATCATCTTCATCACAATCATCATCATCATCATCATCTTCATCATCATCATTTATCATCATCGACTATCTGAGATATCTGAGGTTATTAAATATGATACCACATCCATTCTTTTCAGACAACAGAACTGCAAGAAAATCTAAAAAGCTACAAGCCTAGTGATGTAAATAATAATATCACTGAAGAAAATGAAGAACACTGTGAAGTATCTGAAGACCAGAAAATGGTATGCAGTATATTTATATAATACTTTATGTACCCCTCTTATGCCCCTGCCCTACACTAAACCTTGGAGGCCCAGCTGAATGCTCCCTTTTTCCTTGCTCCCATAATTCCTCATTCCCATTCTATTTCCCCTCAAAGCAACGTTTCAAGCCAAGCTTGTTAGGTTGATTAGTCATGTTGCTGTGGCTGTTGGTGGTGCTGTTGTTATTGGTGCTGTTGTAGCAGGTGTTGTTTTTGCTAGTGCTTTTGTTGCTGTTGCTGTTGCTGTTGTCGCAAGTGATGTTGCTGCTGCTGATGCTGTTGTTGCTGGTGCTGTTGGTGGCGCTGTTGTTGTTGTTGTTGTTGCTTTTATTGGTGGTGGTGCTGTTGATGCTGGTATTGCTGAGGCAGTTGTTGGTGGCGCTGTTGTTGTTGTGGTTGGTGCTGTTGTTGGTGGTGCTGTTGTTGTTGGTGCTGTTGTTTGCGGTGTTGTTGTTGGTGGTGGTGCAGTTATTGCAGGTGTTGTTGTTGCTAGTTCTTTTGTTGTTTGTTGGGGGTGGTGTCATGACCGCGTTCGCGCGCGAGCTTTTCACAGCCATACGAAAACTGCTCTTTGTGTTTATGTAGTATGTCAGTAACTATTTGTTCTCTTAGAAATGATGAAGAAAGACTCAGTTACTTTTATCAAAGGTGTACCTGTGGTGACCTATCCCCCCTCCCCTCCCCCTGGATTTTCTACACGTGTACCAAGCCAAGTAATAATAGACGCGTTTATGCCTTTTCATATGTTCACAGAAAGAACAAATCTCCCAATCAGATGAACATCTTGATAAAATAAGTGACACGGCGAAGGCACGTCCACAGAAGATAAACAAAACGACTAAAGTCAAAAAACTGGGACAACCAGATGGTACTGTGGTTGGTGAGATAGATGAAGATGGACGAAAACAAAGGAAAAAAGGACGCGGAAAAGTGAAAACTGAAAAGAAGTCACGGCGAAATAAAACTGGAAAAGATCTTACCAAGGAAGTTGATGCGACAAGAAGCGATGAACATTTGCTTGATGATGAGAGTTTCGTGATCGAAAAGATTTGTAAATATGATGAAGAAGTATCAAAATATGATGATGATGATCATGATGATGATCATGTTGATGTTGTCCATCTCCAACGCGGAAGGAGGAATATAACACGAGAAACCGTCAAACAAAATGCAGATCATGGTCAAAACGACAAGGCTTCGAGTATAGATGATACCAAGGCAAATGAGAAGATAAATCCTGCAAAATCTGGTGAAAATCAAGCAGATTGTTTGGAAGATGAGGTGGCTGAGGACTCAAGAAGAACTAAAGTTAAGGCAAGTAGGAAATATTTGAGAGGAAAAAAAGAAAACAAAATTGAAAAATCTTGTGCCAACAGTGTACTAGAGGAGAAAAAACTAGAAGGTAAAACTTCAAAAATGAAATCGAAAAACGAAGTGAACACCGATGGCCAAGCTCAACGTCTGGATGAATCTGACAATGTACGGACTGGTGACGATGGTGACGAGAAAACCAAGAAAGATCCTGCAGCAAAAATGCTAGTAAAGAAAGGAAAAAAAGATACCAAAAAGACGCAAGTGAGTCTTGATAAGTCTTTGGAGCCCGCAAAACCCGCCTCGGCAGATGTTAATAAAGAATGTGTCAACGAAGAAGATTATGACAGTGATAAAGCGAGTGAATACTTAATAGTTGATGTAACAGGACGGACAAGTGATTTAGGATCTTGTGACGACAGTAAGGAAAATAAGCAACTGGGAAATGAAACGTCTGAGGCAAGAGCGCAAAATGAAATGAGTACTACAAGAGACTGCTCTTACCATCTTAAAGCGATAGAACTTGATCTAACGGAAAAGGAATGTGAATCAACTTTTACGGTCGAAGAAAATGGACACACACAGATAGACGAAAAAGACGAGAGCTTGTCTGGGTACGAATCACCAGACAATTCTCATCTACAAGGGAATGAAAGCGATTCTGGTGAACAAGAGCGCGATTCCACCTTCACGGTTGAGGAAAAAGACCATCAAACAAAGGAAACTGGATTTGGGAGTGCAAGTCTTGTGGAGAGGGGAAGCTCTGTTAGCTCTACTGAAGAGGGAGACCTAAAAACCGATGGTAAGCTAATGAAAACTAATGCAAATTGATACTAAGGATCTGATTGTTGTAAGAAAAACTATGGAGAACCATCGTGTTCCGCTGCGAGAAAGGCGCAGGATATATTGTGTATCTTTGTAAATAGATTTTCTACATATTCTTAAGGTAAATTGAAGAAATAGAAAACGCACGCACGTGCTGTGTGCAGTTATAAAGCATGCAGGGATTGACAGAACACGAGAGAAGTGATAGGAGAAGCACGACGCGTAGCAGAGTGCTTCTCAACACTTTTTGAGCGTTCTGATTTCGTTCTGACAGTGCTCTATAACTTCACACAACACAGCAAGTAAGTTTTTTATTTCTTTTATAAAATACAAATGCGCGCACGTGCTGTATGCTCTCATAATGCACGCGCCATCAACGAATCAGAAAGCGAGTTTTATAACAGTTAGTCTATAATATATGATATTGGATTTTGAAGCAAAGCACGTTATAAAGCGCGGACTCCAGCTGTTGTTGGTGGTGCTGTTGTTGTTGACTCCAGCTGTTCATGTGATAAATCACCTTGTTATAAGATTTATGAATATAAAGAACACTCGAATACTCTGTGGCTATTAAACAAAAATGTTCGTAATCCCTAGCTGCAGGAACACCCTTACTTTATGTGAACGGCGCCTGACTGATCTGGATGGAGAGGTTGTCTCAGGATATCAATAGAATTTGAATTGTTTCTACTGACTATTTTAATCCTTTCCTTTTTTATTCAGAAAGCCAAAGAATATCCAAACAGCCTGTCACCTGCTGCACTCGATGGTGCGTCGTAGAAGGAATCACAAAACACGACAGTGAAATCTCCTGGAAACGAATCAAGCTCAAAGGTGGAAGACCAGTTGTCCCTAACAGATTTGGGAAGTACATCCCCTTTATTCTTGAGCCGAGTAATATTGACGTGCCCTGTGACTTTCGGGATAATTACATCTGTGGTTCGTGTGTACGAAATAATGAGAGGTTCAATGGAGAACGGTGTGGTACAACCGTTGCCTTGGCAACCAGGAAACAACATTCAGCATCTCAAAGAAGTGATTCTCAGAATGGTATTGATTAATATATTATAGTGTTTACGTCATGTGGTGGGGTGTTATAGATTGAACAAAATCTTGGTATGGCATATTGGATAGTCTGGGAATGGGACTTGATGGACTGGGAATGCATGAGATTTGATGAAATTGGAATGGAATTTGATGGACTGGGAATGGGATTTGATGGACTGGGAATGGGATTTGATGGACTGGGAATGGGATTTGATGGACTGGGAATGGGATTTGATGGACCGGGAATGGGATTTGATTGACTAGGAATGGGATTTGATGGACTAGGAATGGGATTTGATGGACTAGGAATGGGATTTGATGGACTAGGAATGGGATTTGATGGACTAGGAATGGGATTTGATGGACTAGGAATGGGATTTGATGGACTAGGAATGGGATTTGATGGACTAGGAATGGGATTTGATGGACTAGGAATGGGATTTGATGGACTAGGAATGGGATTTGATGGACTAGGAATGGGATTTGATGGACTAGGAATGGGATTTGATGGACTAGGAATGGGATTTGATGGACTAGGAATGGGATTTGATGGACTAGGAATGGGATTTGATTGACTAGGAATGGGATTTGATGGACTAGGAATGGGATTTGATGGACCGGGAATGGGATTTGATGGACTAGGAATGGGATTTGATGGACTAGGAATGGGATTTGATTGACTAGGAATGGGATTTGATGGACTAGGAATGGGATTTGATGGACTAGGAATGGGATTTGATGGACTAGGAATGGGATTTGATGGACTAGGAATGGGATTTGATGGACTGGGGATGGGATTTGATGGACTAGGAATGGGATTTGATGGACTAGGAATGGGATTTGATGGACTAGGAATGGGATTTGATGGACTAGGAATGGGATTTGATTGACTAGGAATGGGATTTGATGGACTAGGAATGGGATTTGATGGACTAGGAATGGGATTTGATGGACTAGGAATGGGATTTGATGGACTAGGAATGGGATTTGATGGACTAGGAATGGGATTTGATGGACTAGGAATGGGATTTGATGGACTAGGAATGGGATTTGATGGACTAGGAATGGGATTTGATGGACTAGGAATGGGATTTGATGGACTAGGAATGGGATTTGATGGACTAGGAATGGGATTTGATGGACTAGGAATGGGATTTGATGGACTAGGAATGGGATTTGATGGACTAGGAATGGGATTTGATTGACTAGGAATGGGATTTGATGGACTAGGAATGGGATTTGATGGACCGGGAATGGGATTTGATGGACTAGGAATGGGATTTGATGGACTAGGAATGGGATTTGATTGACTAGGAATGGGATTTGATGGACTAGGAATGGGATTTGATGGACTAGGAATGGGATTTGATGGACTAGGAATGGGATTTGATGGACTAGGAATGGGATTTGATGGACTGGGGATGGGATTTGATGGACTAGGAATGGGATTTGATGGACTAGGAATGGGATTTGATGGACTAGGAATGGGATTTGATGGACTAGGAATGGGATTTGATGGACTAGGAATGGGATTTGATGGACTGGGAATGGGATTTGATGGACTGGGAATGGGATTTGATGGACTGGGAATGCATGGGATTTGAGGGGGCTGGTCAAAGTCAGGGTACGGCTTACTCACAGATCGAAATGGAATTTAGCTTGTTAGATTTATATTCTAGTATTTCTTATACTGCGCTATTAAAACAGGTTTTCAATCAGAAAAATTAACCGTATTACTTTGTTTTCTTTTCATCTTCAGATGATGAAGACAACGAAACCCCTTTGAGTACTTTCGTTAGAGGAGACGGAATCCGTGCATCTGTTAAACGAAAACGGGTAGAAGATCATTCCACTTTAATAGAAAACCAAGAAGAACTAGAATGCCAGACGCTGCTGACTAAAAGACAAAGAAACTCTCTTTCAAGTTCGAACCCTGGGATACCAGCGAGTCCAGTGGTAAGGAAAGCAAGAGGCGAAAAACTAAAACTACCAAGGTAAAGAAACCTTCACATTTTATTATCGATAGCCTGAAACAACTTCAGGGCTGATCTGAGTCAGGGGAACTCACAGATTGAACCCTGAAACAACCTCTGGACTCACCAAAGTCAGGGCATGGAAAACTCAGATCGAACCCTGAAACAACTTCTGGGCTGATCTGAGTCAGGGGAACTCACAGATTGAGCCCTGGAACAACTTCAGGGCTGATCTGAGTCAGGGGAACTCACAGATTGAGCCCTGAAACAACCTCAGGGCTGATCTAAGTCAGGGCATGGCTAACATTAATTCGAGGATCGTTCTCTATGACCAGTTGTCTTTAATCATACAATTTTGTCGTTTGCAAAGCCTTTTCCAGTCGAAAATTCTGGAAGAAAGTTCACCATTTTGCTAGAACCATTCTGTTGCAAAGATATTTCTGGCCAAAAACCCTGGAAAAAAGTTTTACTTCTTAGAAACATACATTCGACAGCTTCCTAGAACCATACAAAATTGTCGTTTGCATAGATTTTTCCTGCCAAAAACCGTAGAAAAAAGTTGACTTCTTCCCTAGAACCATATGATAAAAGTTCACCAGCTTTCTAGAACCATACAAGAGGATCATTTACCACACGGGCGGCGTAGTGGTTTACCGCTCGCTGTGGTCCGGGTTCGAGCCCCGGCTCGGTTTGGATCATATGAGAGTTGAGTTGTCGCCATCGGAATGAACTCGGCCCAAACGCTAGACGTCTGGAGTCGGTAGGTCGCCGAAATATGAAAAGCGCTCATGATCATCATTGCAAACATCATTATCATCATCATCATCATGTATCATCACCATCACCACCATCATCATCATCATCGTCACCATCACCATCATGGCATCATCATCATCACCATCATCATCGTCATCATCGTCATCATGTATCACCATCATCATCACCATCTTCATCATCATCATCATCATGTATCATCACCATCACCACCATCATCATCATCATCGTCACCATCACCATCATGGCATCATCATCATCACCATCATCATCGTCATCATCGTCATCATGTATCACCATCATCATCACCATCACCATCTTCATGATCATCGTCATCATGAATCATCATCACCATCATCATCATCGCCATCATCATCATCATCGTCGTCATGTATCATCATCACCATCATCATCATGTATCACCATCGTCATCATCATCATCACCATCATCACCATCATCATCATCATCATCATCACTACTTCTTCCTATTCATAAAAAAACGTTCATTTCCTATTTACCGAAAAATTTGATCAGCCTAAACTGATATCCCTTTATTGAGAAAACCAGACATAAATAAGACAAAGAGCTTTTACAGACATCCATCCTTTCTTGATCTCTCCAGAAATCACAAAAAGGCTTGGCGCCCTAAAAAGACCTCACGATCCTCGTCACCATTAAATGTGGCAGAAGATGCTTCTTTTGCGCAAAAAGTCGAAGCGATCATCAAGAATACTGTACCAGGATCAGAAGAAGAACTAAATATGATCATGAGGAAAAACTGCCGTGTTCAAAGATCACCCAATAAGAACTGAAACATATAATACTACTTAATAGATTAGGAAATGAAGAAGAACCGAGCTTAATACTTAGCAATAGCAGTTGTGTTAAGAACTTACTGACTAAGAAATAATATCTGCGCAACATATTTAACACTGTAAAATTGCTCTAAGGACATGAATAAGTGTGCTGAGCTTAATATTGCGCAATAATTGTTGTGTTAAAGACTTACTGACTAAGAGATAATATCTGCGCAACATATTTAACACTGTAAATTACTGTTTAGTAATGATATGAAAATGTGCGCTGAGCTTAATATTGAGCAATAACGGTTATGTCAAAAACTTACTAAGAAATATCATCCGCGCAACATAACAAACTGTAACATTGCTCTTAAGATATGAATAGGCTATGCTTAATATTGAGTGCGCAATAACGATTATTGACGAAAAATATCTTTTGCGCATCATTTTCAAAACGAAAAACTCAAACTGAATACGTTTTCGATGGGCAAAACTTACTTTTCGACACCGGAGGAGATACGAATTCTTGAAAGTTTGTTTTGCTTGAGAATGTGTGTTGTATTAGTGAGAATTTCTCGCATACACAACAATTTCTTTTCAAAATATGATTTTAAAAATTAATGTTCACTTTAATTATAATTATAATTATTATTTTTGCTCTACAAACAGAAAATCTTGATTCATTTTGCTGCTAGAGTGCAATAAGTGTTTCTACTTTAAAATGTTGGTTAAAATTCAAAGCGAGAGAAATGCTGAATTTCCTACAACTGCTATACATTCTTTTCGTTACTGCCATGATCGTATACCCATTACAAAGAAAACGTCGTCATTTGCGTCGAGAAATATTAACCTTGGAATTCAATCATGCAGAGACTACACCAAAACAGCTAAGGCCAAGATTTGTTAGTAAACATTATTGAGTTGTATTTTTCTTTTTTGTGCGTCTCTTCGGTATCTACATATAGATATGAAAAACACATACGCTTGAAAGGAAGTCAAAATTTTAGCAGTTGTTGATTCTGAATATACCTTGTTCGAGTTGAGATTGAGTATTTGTTTACCTTTCGTTACTGGAATAATTTTTATTTCTTGAGTAATTTTACCTCAACTTATTTTTTTCTCTCTCTTTTTTCTGTTTTATCTTTCTTTTTTAGGGATCCGTTCTGTTTCCTCTTTTCACTTCATTCCATTAATCTTCTTTTTCCATTGTCATTCTTTTCCTTTATTCTTTGTTTCTTTTTACTTCCTTCCCCATTTCCTTAATTTTCTATCTTTCATTTTCCCATTACTTTTTTTCCCTTTCTTTTCTTTTCCTTTTCTATGTCGTTCTATTTTATCCTATAAACTCCTCCAAGAAACAGAAACTTGATTCTAGCACTTACTTTACAACAGTAATATAACCCGAGGTGACTTGTATACACAATAATTGCGCAGCTTTCAGATGTATTGGTTAGCATTGATAGTGTACCTTTCGGTAATTACATAGTATTACAAAGTCAATGGTCTTACCGTCATTGAACCACAGTCTGTATTGACAGAACAATCATTTGATATTGGTCACGATACACGACGGTGTCTGCTGGTCATACAACGGGTTTATCCGACTATCATTTTTCTGTGCTTCCGACTGTTAATTTTTGAGGTAGACATATCTGCGTGTGTGAAATTATAAGTGTTTTCAATTCAATTTTTTGACGAAATTTGCTAGATAAAAAAAAAAACAGCCAGTAAAATTGAATAATGAAAAAATACGTTACTACCTACTAGGAAAAACATCATAAAATATGAAAGAAGAAGGAACAAAGAAGAGAAAAAAGGAAAGAAAAGAAAAAGAATGAAAAGAGAGCGAAATTGAAATAATGAAAAAAGTGACAAGAGTGAAAAAGCAAAAACAAAATGAAACCCGGAGAAGAAAACTGAAAAGATAAAGACATTGAAAATGTGAAAAAAGATGATTGAAGGTCCTCCGTATCCAGAATTCATAATTCTCATTTAATAGCAGATATCAGTGTTACACTCCATTGCCTTCAAGCAATTGCTTTTCGTTGTCGTTTTTCAGTATACATTTACTGTATCGTTGACTCAAATGCCTAGCCCCCTAACTTTAAAATGTGCTCCGCCGTCCCTGCAACTGGCCTTGTCTTAAGGTATAACGGCACTGATGTACCATTTTCTTTGAATATGAGAGTGAAACAAGATGTTTGAAAGCTAGCTTCTTGGTTACGTTGTGTCGACCCAGCGGTGACAGGTGAAACCAGATCATTTGCACAGCCCTTGCTTGGTAGTAACCAAAGCCTAACTGTTGAAATACAATCTTTTTCAATCTGAGTACACGTGAACAATAAGATTGTCTTTATAAATGAATATGGCGTTTCTTATAAAGTCAGCAGGACTTTGGGCTTGCTGTTTATCTTCTCAACAACTCTTCTGAAGGAAATCATCTAATTTGGTCAGGTAAAAACTATCTTCATTCATTCAACCTATAATTCTGAATATTACTTTGGAAGGGGGTGCAATTCGCCAGCCTATATGCTTTTTTTCTTCATTTTCAAAGTCAAAATTATACCCAAAAATCATTTCGCATTAAAGTCGCGCTCCTAGTTCGAGCCACCTGACTCAAGATTAAAGCTTGAGGGTTAGAAATCTTGGCATCAATCATTTTATAAGGCTATAAACGAACATGTGTTAGTTGTATGAACAAGAATGCTACTGTGATTGCCAATGAGGAAAAAAAATCTTGTTGACTTCTTGAGAAGATTGCTGCAACACACCAGCTCGCGACATTCTGCGATTGTCAGTTTTTTTAAGATAGCAAAGTACTTCACAGAAGAAGGGTATTCTGCTATTCTGCAAATAAATAATGAAGCTGGCCTCATACGGTAACGAACGAATTTTCAACCGTTCAAAATTTGACCAGTTTATACCATTCACACGGAACCTTCCCTTTAACTTGCACGGCTAGGCGTTTGAATTCTTGTCCGGGTAACACAGTTCTGTGTAAACAGAACTCCTAAACGTACATCTTTTTGAACGGTTTAGAATTCGTCTACTACCGTGTAAGGCTAGGACATTAATTTATTTAAGGTGACACTGAAGTTATCCACATAATCAAGTCCAAACTACATGGCACTTTGGGGTCGTTTGATTAATACAATTATTTGGTGCCATTGTTTTCCAGGATGATTTGTTCTCTGTGCTTCTTGCTGCTTCTTCCTGTTGTCCTGTCACAAGTACAGCATGGACCAATAGGAGTGGGGCAAATTCCAGGTATTTGCATCCATTATCACGATGTCATTCTTAGTAGTTTTGGCAAAATATTACTAACATGGTCCCGCCCTATACCTAAGAAGGACCAATAGTCCCTTTCTATGTTCCCTGCGGCATCTTGAAAGGTAGACGTGCCTTTGCATAGAAGCAAGACGAAAGGTGAGCTTGCAATGATAGAGACCTTTTTTAAACACCTTGGGCAATTATTCATATGTCTCTATCATTATAAGCTCACCATTCGTCTCGCTTCGGTCGATGCAAAGGCACGACTACTTTTCAAGATGGCGCAGGTAACTGTGAAAGGGACTATCCTAGCTTCTAATAGTTTGGTCAAAAGGTGTTCGAGTTTGTATGAAGTTGAACAAGAGACCATGTTCCTTTGAGTTGAACCAATCCACACCCGAGGATTATATCAGTTTATTAGGAGAATAAGCAAATGAATTTTCCTCGGCACAGATACAAATAAAAGCCCAGAAAGCCAACCACATCTCTTCCATGGCGACATCAAACTAACCCCGGAGCAGGAACTGAACATGGAGAGGTATGGCACCCCATACGGGCTATCCCTTGGTCGAGCAGCCAGCAGTGTCGACAAAGAAAGATGGCCTAACGCGGTGATTCCCTACGAATTTGACTGCTCTGTAGGTAAGAATAGTTCTTCAGATGTAATTATAAATAAAAAAATAGGCTTCGAATTTTTGATCGATACCCTGAAACAATCTCTGACCTAATTTAAGTCTAACTCATAAATCAAACCCTGAAACATTCTCTGAGACGATCTAAGTCATGGCACAGTTAACTCGGATATTGGCGTTTGCATTTAGTGTGTTAGGTTTTGCGAGGAAAACCGGTGAACACGGAGAAAAACGCTCTAATCAAGAGAGACCTGAGAAACTCTACTCGTATGTAATGATAATGATAAGTCCACTTATGAATCGAACCCGAGACCGGTCCAGATCGAGTTGAGAGGCGAGTGTACTTCAGCTGCGCCACTATTGATTCCCTTGCATTTGGGTAGAAATATTAAAGACCATTAAACAGTTGTACGTGCAATAGATCCCTCGCAAAATGATCTTGTATGCGAAACTCACATGTCACAAATTCCATCAAGAAAACATGAGATCCATGAACACACATTTGCAACTTTGTCTGTGTTGCATTAAAGTCATTTCAAAGCCTTAGGCACTCAAATTGTTACAGTTTTTGGCTACTACACCCTGGGGGCCCACCTGCTTTCGTGGTGCCTGACAAATGCTAAGCTCATCTTTTTCTTTCTGCAATAGCTAGCATGGAAAGTGCCATCACTTCCGTCAAGAGGGCCATGGCTGAATGGGAAGCCAAGACTTGTATTCGATTCAAACCCAAGACAACAGAGACTGCGTTTTTACAGTTCTTTAGAGGACAAGGGTAAGAGTTGTGTAACCAATGCTGATCAACTCAGGGGCGTAGTCGAGGGGAGGGCCCAGGGAGGCCACGCCCAAACCTGTTGGCTTTTTTTAGTGCTTGATAGCAAAAAAATATTAGCATATTGCGAGTGATGGTGTACAAAATTTTTAAGTTAAGTTTCACAGGCTCATAAAATAGGGACACTTGTGCTCGCATCGCTAGTGAAAACAAGGCTTAAAAATCTAATAACAAGGAAAGCATAGGGATGTACTAGGGTGTGCGGGGTAAAGTAGGGCCTTCAAAACCATATCCTGTAAAAATATTTGACACATTGGTCATTCATTCAATCCAGCGAACATATGGAAAACCTTGTTTTCAGTGAAAGTGGAAAATCATGGAATGTGTACAACTATGGGATGTTTACTATCTTAAAATTAATACCAGGATAACCGGAAATTCCGGTTGGAAACAAATAGTATGTGTCATTCCAATCGGAAAATTCAGGAAAACTCGGTGTTCCGCGGATTGAGGTGATCTACTTTTCCCGCTCTTTTTGGTTCTTCCGGTTGAAGCGTACATACCATTCCAACCGGATGAACTGGTTTAAATGATAAGCGCTAATCTAATGTATACTTACCCAGTGTTATAATTGTTTGTGTTTAGATGTTGGGGACATGTTGGTCATACAGCCAACTACATGAGCCAGATCTCTATCGGCGATAACTGTGATTTCCATCACGTTATGACACATGAACTCGGTCACTCTGTGGGTTTCTGGCACGAGCAGAGTAGGCCTGATCGTGATAACAGCATTCAGGTTCTATGGGAAAATGTATTATCAGGTAAAGGTTCCTTGCTTGCTTGCTTGCTTGCTTGCTTCCTTCCTTCCTTCCTTCCTTCCTTCCTTCCTTCCTTCCTTCCTTCCTAGCTTGCTTCCTTGCTTCCTTGCTTCCTTGCTTCCTTGCTTCCTTGCTTCCTTGCTTCCTTCAAATTCAGCTTACTTCCTTCCTTCCTTCAGCTTGCTTCCTTCCTTCCTTCTTTCCTAGATTGCTTCCTTGCTTCCTCCCTTCCTTCAGCTTGCTTTCTTGCCTCCTTGTTCCCTTGCTTCCTTCAGCTTGCTTCCTTCCTTCCTTCTTTCCTAGATTGCTTCCTTGCTTCCTCCCTTCCCGAGTTCAGCTTGCTTTCTTGCCTCCTTGTTCCCTTGCTTCCTTCAGCTTGCTTCCTTTCTTGCTTCCTTCCTTTCTTGCTTGCTTGCTTTCTTCCTTCCTTCCTTCGCTTGTTCGTTCCCTCTTTCTTTCCTTCTTTTCCATTTATTTTCATCCTTAAGCTTCTCTCCTTTGATCTTTCTCACTTCCATTTTTTTCCCTTCTTTATTTATTTTATTTTTTTTCCTTTCGTCCTTTCTTCCTTTCCTTTTTTAATCCTTCAATTTACAGCGCGACGCGCAAACGTAGGACCGACCACATTTAATGTCTTCGCATACTTCTATGCACGGGATTTTGTACTTTAACAGACACATTTGATACCAATCTGTCTGGTTTTACCAAATAAGGTGTGTAATAACTTGTTTGGCAGCAAAAATCTCGAGCATAAAGGCATGCGAATATATTAAAAGTGGTCGTCGCGTCGCGCTGTAACCTAAAGTATTTATTGGGGGAAAAATATTGTCCTTTTGTCTATGGTTCGAATATTGTCTCATTATATTTTAAAAACTACTAAAATATTGTATGCCTCTGACCAAAAGTTAGGAGTGACAGCATAAGGTTGATAGTTAACTTTGTTTCTCAGGACTGGAAGACGCGTTTGCTAAGAGGAGCTGGGGAACAGAAGTTGTAGATTATGGCAGCAAGTATGACTTCGCTTCAATTATGCATTATCCTTTCACTGCATTCTCCAAAAATGGTCAACCAACTATAAGGGCAATCGTTGACATGCAGGGCAAGACACCTTATGTCGAACTGAGTCCAGATGATGCCATGCAGACCAACGCCATGTATAAGTGTGATGGTAAGTTTTCTATTATTCGTAACCATACCATGCCATACCATACCATACCGTACCGTACCATACCTTTCCCTATCGTACTGTAATATACCATACGATGGAACATCACACCGACCACACCATAATATACCATACCGTGGAACACCACACCATAATATACCATACCATGGAACATCACACCAACCACACCATAATATACCATACCATGGAACACCATGCCGACCAAACCATAATATACCATACCATGGAACACCACACCGACCACACCATGATGTACCATACCATGGAACACCACACCGACCACACCATTATATACCATACCATGGAACACCACACCGACCACACCATAATATACAATACCATGGAACACCACACCAACCACACCATTATATACCATACCATGGAACACCACACCGACCACACCATGATGTACCATACCATGGAACACCACACCGACCACACCATTATATACCATACCATGGAACACCTTACCGACCACACCATAATATACCATACCATGCAACACCTTACCGACCACACCATGACATACCATACCTTGCAACACCACACCGACCACACCATGACATACCATACCATGCAACACCTTACCGACTACACCATAATATACCATACCATGCAACACCTTACTGACCACACCATAATATACCATACCATGCAACACCTTACCGACCACACCATGACATACCATACCTTGCAACACCACACCGACCACACCATGACATACCATACCATGCAACACCACACAGACCACACCATAATATACCATACCATGGAACACCACACCAACCACACTATAATATACCATACCATGCAACACCACACCATAATATACCATACCATGGAACACCACACCGACTACACCATGATATACCATACCATGCAACACTACACCAACCACACCATAATATACCATACCATGGAACACCACACTGACCACGCCATAATATACCATACCATGGAACACCACACCGACTACACCATGATATACCATACCATGCAACACTACACCAACCACACCATAATATACCATACCATGGAACACCACACCAACCACACCATAATATACCATACCATGCCACATTACACTGACCATACCATAATATACCATAATTATGCAACACCACACCAACCACACCATGCCAATAATCAATATTTTTAGTCTTAATCTACCCATCCTATCATACTATACTACACCACATCACACAACACCATTCCACTCTACACCACCACCTATGATAATAATCTACCCATCCTATCATACTATACTACACCACATCACACAACACCATTCCACTCTACACCACCACCTATGATAATAATCTACCCATCCTATCATACTATACTACACCACATCACACAACACCATTCCACTCTACACCACCACCTATGATAATAATCTACCCATCCTATCATACTATACTACACCACATCACACCACACCATTCCACTCTACACCACCACCTATGATAATAATCTACCCATCCTATCATAGAATACTAACCACACCACTGAACTTCCTACTTTCTTTATTTGTTAAGCCGTCATGAGGAAAAGAATGGCAGATGACTTTGAAGCAAACTTCAAGCCACTTCCACGTATTGTCAAAAGATGTGAGTTATATATAGATTATACATGTGTTAGACATGTTTTTTACCCATTTTCCACTTGTTTTTGGCCATGGTTTTTTTGAATGGTAGCACTAAATACTAAGTGATTAACTGTGAACCTTTGGCCCTCCTCTATTATCGAATAAATCCCCAGCAACTAACGGTCACACGATGATATATCATTTCAAAAGAGTCACTTTTTAAGATCAAAAGCATGTCATGAGGGTATCACAGCATTTTCATCTGTTTGCTTTTTCACCAGCTAATTCATGCAGTGACAAGTCTACGAGTTGTCAGAGCTACAAGGATTCTGGTATGTGCGTTGACCTTGCACATGCGGACAGTTTGATATACTGGTGTCCTGTGACCTGTGATATGTGCTCTTCAGGTAGTTATTTTTACTGATACAATTTCCTTTATCATCCACTTCTCACTTCATTATATACTGGTGATATGTGCTCTTCAGGTGGACCACTTTCCATACATCAGTTCAATGGACAAGCACAGCATTAAGTCAAGGTTGCAAGGTTCAAATTTGAATAATCCTTTGAAACTACCTTACAGCCTCCATTGAATGCTCTGGAAGCATCTAGCATGCAGTGAACGGATGAATGGAAAATGGTGAAATGTGTAAAGGCCTGTTTACACTGATGATTTTTGCTGCAATTTCTGTGGCGATTTTTGAAAACAAAAGATGTTCTCCTTGTCCACTTATCTTGGAGTCCTGAATAAAACTTTATAAGTTTATTCTTCACTTTTGACTATGACCAAAATCGTCACAAAAATCACGGATTAAAATCACTGCCAAAATCCGTAAACATCTTTAATTTCTTGATAACGAAAGTGATAAAGTTAAAATGACCCGGCCTATCTACAATTACTGTACGTCAGAGTGATCGTCCATTAAATACCAATTATGGGTCAACTATTTTTGGTTAGCCTTGCCGAGCAGGGACACTATGGGAAATGCTAATCAAAATACAATGTTGCATCCTCAATTCTGATTGTTTGACCTTGTGTTCCTTCTGAAGGTCAACTCAACTGGTACATAACTCTTTCTTTCCTGATTTTTAGACAGTTGTATGGACAAGAAGGGGTCTTGTAAGTCATGGGCCGCCGGTGGTCATTGTCAAACGAACCCAGGAGCCCTGAAGATTGACTGTCCCTACACTTGCAAGTTCTGTGGAAGTAAGCATTCTTATTTATTCTTTTTGTTATTGTTGTGTCTACAATTTGTTATATAATGGTGGTATGCGTATTGAGCTTTAAAATGCATTTAAAATATTTTCTTCATTTTTCTCTTATCTATAAACTAATAATCTAATATTTATTTATTTCTATAAACAAGTTAACTTCATATCTTATTTATAATTAGTAAATAAACCCCTCCTGGCGGCTGGGATATCGGCTGATAATGTCCGAGGATGAGAAATGGTCCGAAAAAAGAACATTTGGCCGAGAAGCGAAGCTTCGAGGGCAAATGTGATATTTTGAGGACCATTTCTCATCCAAGGACATTATCAGCCGATATTCCAGTGAGCCAGAGGGGGTTTATTTATTTTATAACCCAACGACTTCACTGATATTAATTCAGCAAACTACATCGACTCGTCATCTTCAGAGTTTTCAAAAAATAATTCTCTCTCGTCTCCAAGCTGGATATACTGAAAACAATTATTTTGGCAAATGAGACCTGTTTGACATTGACTTATTCTATTGTTTGACATTAGTTGTCGAATTCTTTGTTGGTTTTTACTAGTTCATAAAATCAATTTCGAAAACAAACCAAAAACTTCATTCACGAAACATGAATGCTTACCATTGAAGACATTTACAGCATATTTTGTTGATTTTTTCGTGTTTCCTGGCGTAGTTTTCTCGACCAGTCTTCGTATTTTACTCTCACTTGTTTGTAAAAACCGAGTGTCTTTGTTTTCGGTGTTTTTTCTTTTCCTTTTTAATGTTTTTACCTTCTGCTCTGCCTTCTACTGGACGAATATCACTTCGGACGGGGGATATCGCCTGATACCCGTCCTGCACGTGACCCATTTGAACCAATGACAGCGCGCGAAAATTCATGGTTGGGTTATAACAAGAAATATTTGAACAAAAATTTTAAAAAAACTAACTTTAATGAAAGCCAGATATTCAATCATTAATAAATAATTAATACATAATTATATTAATTTCTGCTTTGACTTTCCAATTCTCAAAAAATAAAACTGTTCCATTGAAGTCATGTGACAAGGATGTCTACAACAGGTCTCCAGTATTGATCGTGTGACTTCCCCTTCAAGCCACGTAACTGCTTATCTGTTATAAGATCCTACCACCCAGGCTCCAGTTACCCAGGCTCCAGTTACCCAGGCTCCAGTTACCCAGGCTCCAGTGACAGCCCCTCCTACAACAGAACCTCACTGTGGCACTGAGGGACCCACTACACAAGGTTTATACTCTTATTCTAGCTATCTTGTCTTGCTGGCTGATATCTTTGATAATATCTATTCCCATCAAATATATAAATAAAATATTTTATTATATGGCTACGATAGTACGCGCGCTCTGATTGGCTGATTTCCGGTCTGAGATTTTCCCATCTCAGACCGTTACCATGACAATCGGTCCGGATCGCATATCAAATTTGCGAGTTTGTTTACAATTTTCACGTCGCGAAATTTGACATTTTTTCTCGTTAAACAAGAAATTTATAAGCAAAATAAAACAAAAAGCGAACAAAGAAATGATGAGCTACGAAGAGGACCATTCTCCGAGCAAATTTTACTACCCTGACAAGCTCGAAGTGGACATCAAAATCTTGTTTTGACTTAGGTTCGCTGGCCGTCAAATATATTTTTTGTCAAAGAAAAAAGTCTTTTTACTAAGTCTTAGCCTTTTTTCTTGAAATTGGATCAAAAACAAAAAATCAAAGCCTCAAATATCGGTTTTTGGTTTACAATTAAAAGATGAAAAAGAAGAAAAAGATGATAAAAATCTAGAATGCAGTAAAAACGACAAACTATCCAAGTTTTTCTGACAATGTTTGGCGAACCAACGTCCTTGGCTTGTCTGAGAGTTTTTCCAGCTAGTTTACACATTTCTTGTCGATTTTTTTACGAAATAATAATTAAAATTAATGAATTTACCTTATATGAAGTGTTTTTCTACGGAACTGAAATATCATTCTTGCAGTATAATCAGGTTTTTCTGGTCTACAGGCCACTTTTTCTCTCAGTCAATAAAAAAAGTTTCAGTCAATAAACTTCATCGTAAGATTAAGAATCTTCCCTCGCTTTCCCTCGCTAAATCTTCTTTAACAAGTCGCTAAAGTCCAAAAATTGTTTTTGTTCACTTTAAGACAGACATGACTTCGATTAAACGTATTTTTCGCATTGCAAAAATAAGAAAAAAATACTTCTTGATCTATCTTTGACTACATTATTGAAAACCAACAATATGAAAACACAGCTCCTCTGCTAAACAAGTTCTTGTTTAGTTTGTTCCACTTCGATGAATGAGCTTAGTTTTATTACGATTGTTTTAAAAAACAACTTAAAAACATTTCAAATCAGTGCTTGAACTTCTGTGACATCGGTCTGAAGGGTCTTTAAAGTTCTTTGTGTAAAAAAATAGCAGTTTCCTGATGTAATAAACGCAAGATTTGGCAGTTTGACTTTATGTGTTTTGCTAGTTGGAAACGATCGATACCTGGCCAATCGATATTCGCGCGATACCGCGGAAGTTCGCGTGTTTTTTATCGACGCAGCTAAAAAAAAAAACCAGCCATATAATAAACGATTTATTAACCTCGCTTGCTCGGTCTGTACGAGAAAATATCAGACCTCGGTCTGATATTTTCCCGTACAGACCTCGCGCTCGGTTAATAATCCTTTAATCTTTCTCATGCTTATTTAACATTTTTTAGATGCTAATTATACTCATTGATGACAATGAAAATGCTAACAACGATGTTGATTATGTTGATGTTGATGATGATAACTGGTGATGATGATGATGACGATGATAGGTGATGACGATGATGATGATGATGATGGTGATGATGATGGTGGTGATACATGATGATGATGATGACTGATGATGATGGTGATGATGGTGATGGTGATGATGGAAATATTTCCTTAAAGTGGAGTTGTTTGAAACATCATTGCGTCCATTATGCTTTAAAGATTCTTTCTAATTTTCTTTCCTTCTTTCTTTCTTTCTTTCTTTATCAAGTTATGAAAAGTAATTATTGGGAAGTATTTCACTTATCTAAAAAATGTGCATGTTACTTCAGATTTTTGGTAGATGATTTTGATGTAATTTTTGTACATTCTACTTGTTTCCCATCAGATTATTACTCTGACAAGGTTCATTTTGAAAGATAACGCCATCTTGAAAGATAACCATGCCTTTGCATCTAAGAGAAACATGAGGTGACCTTTTTAACACCTTGGACAATTATTCACGTTTCTATCATTGCAAGGTCACCTTGTGTCTCCCTTGGATACAAAGGCATGGCTACCTTTCAAGATGTCACTGGGAACTGTAAAGGGGACTATTTCAAATCTCCCTCCCCACCCCACCGATTCCCCGGTCACCTATTATCTAACAATCCAAATATTTTATTTTTTTCTGTTTTTTCTTTCTTTCTTAAGCACCAAATACTCCTCCCCCTCCAACCCAGGCCCCCACACCAGAACCACCCACAGCAGTACCACCAACTGCACAACCACCCACTCCAAGTCAAGCCGTTGGTAAGTGATGTAACCTTCTTATATCTAATCAGTAAAACAGTATAGATCTTTAACTTCAAATTCGATCAGTGAGTTAGACGTGCCTAGTCTTAGGACCATTTAAAGCAGAAGGCCCTAAAATGTATTTGGGTTAAACAGCAATCTTGGACAAAACCTTTTCGGAAATTTTCAATTTTAGGACAACCAAATGGAAATTTTTGCAAATGCTACAAAAATCTACAAACTCCCCCTATCCAATGTTGCCTTGTTCGTGACTCGGCTTCTAGGTCACAACATTGACTTTTTCCGGGGGTTTTGGCTGAAAAAATGTATGTAAATGATCAACTCGTAAGGTTCTAGGAAACTGTCCGACTTTTCCCCTTCCCCTACAACCCTTCCCGGCCTGTATGGTTCTTTTTTCCAGCTAAGGGTATTTTTGCTTGAAAAATCTTTGCAAAAGACCATCCTGTATGGTTCTAGAAAACTGTCCAGCGTTTTAGCAGGGTTTTTGGCTGGAAAAAAATTAGCAAACGACCTTCCTAGCTGCATGGTTCAAGGAATCTGGCCAACTTTTTTCCAGGTGTAGGGAGTATCATTTCAACTGAAAAATGTAAGAAAGGATTGAAGTCCCGGATTTTGTCCAGGATTGAAGGCCCAAGGAAATTCTCTATATTTGTTGGCCAATTCAGCGTCTCATTATAACAGACGAAAAAAGGAGTACTGCTTAACCTGCCCTTTCCCCTACCCTCTGAGCCCCTGACCCATGATCCTTGAGATAATCTCAGAGGCTGTTTCAGGGTACTAGTAGAGCTGTTTGCCCTGCTCTTTCCCCTACCCTCAGAGCCTCCGACCCATGGTCCTTGAGATAATCCCAGAGGCTGTTTCAGGGTACTAGTAGAGCTGTCTGCCCTGCCCTTTCCCCTACCCTCAGAGCCTCCGACCCATGGTCCTTGAGATAATCCCAGAGGCTGTTTCAGGGTACTAGTAGAGCTGTCTGCCCTGCCCTTTCCCCTACCCTCCGAGCCTCCGAGCCTCTGACCCATGGTCCTTGAGATTCATGTATCCCGCCTAACCCTCCGACCCTTTCAGGGTTTTCAGTTTGTTTGAATAAGCTGCAATCTATAATGCAAAATACTATTATTCTCAGGTCTTCGTTGTGCCGACAAAAGGAGTAACTGTCCGTCATATGCCCAAAAAGGACAATGCGTAAAGTCTGGCTGGGTTTTCCGTAACTGTTTGATCAGCTGTAAAGCCAAGTGTGATACTCAGCCACTGAAACCAGACGGTATGTATAAGCATAGTTTTGACCAGGACAACAACGATACGCATGCATTTAAACCTTTCTAATACGAGCGCTAGTGACGAGTACTTCTCTTTCTTGGTTATAAACGAAGGGTACACAATCGGGCAATGGAGTGACCGTAATAGAGAAGTGTCGTTATAGAAAAATTAGATTTAGCTAGTCAACCCTCTCTAACGCTGCTATTTGTCCATATTAGAATGGGAAAATAGGTGTGCGTTATAGAGAAGTGTCAAGCATATTTATGATTCATGTTTCTATAGAAAAAAGGAAAGGAAGGATGGATGTAAGAACGGAAGGAAAGGAAAGAGAGAAAAAAGGAGGGAAGAGACTGATAAAAAAAGAAGAAAGAAAAGAAAAAATTGAGCTAAGAAGAGACTGAGAAAGGAAGGAAGAAAGAAAGAAAGAAAGAATGGAAGAAAGAAAGAAAGAAAGAAAGAAAGGAAGAAAGAAAGGAAGGAAGGAAGGAAGGAAGGAAGGAAGGAAGGAAGGAAGGAAGGAAGGAAGGAAGGAAGGAAGGAAGGAAGGAAGGAAGGAAGGAAGGAAGGAAGGAAGGAAGGAAGGAAGGAAGGAAGGAAGGAAGGAAGGAAGGAAGGAAGGAAGGAAGGAAGGAAGGAAGAAAATGTATTGAACTTTGCCTCTTTTACCTATCCTACAGGTGACTGTGCTAATCCACTGGGTCTTGGATGGGATTTCACTCTTCCTGACAGTGCGTTCTCTGCCTCTTCAACCCTTACACCAGGTAGCGTATATGAGAACCAAAAAAGGATAGATTTAAATATTTTAGAAGATATTTTAGAGTGATCATGTTTATGAATAAATCTTTTTTCACGTATTTCAAAGGTGGTAGCTGGAGCGCTCCGGGTCACTCAGCTAGACTGTACTTTGAGGATGATCATAACAGAAAACTTATTGGAGGATGGTGTATGACGGCACGTGATAACAACCAATGGCTGAAGATCGACCTTGGCAGAGAGAAGAAGATAACAGGAATAGCTACACAAGGTATAGATATTATCTATAATATGAGTAGAGGGGAGGGGAGGGGAGGAGAGGGGAGGGGAGGGGAGGGGAGGGGAGGGGAGGGGAGGGGAGGGGAGGGGAGGGGAGGGGAGGGGAGGGGGAGGACACCATAGTTATTGTTATATTACCGGGTGGCTGAAGATCGACCTTGGTATTATTCTAGATGGCCCACACTAGATGATGGACGATGAGCTTGCGCATGCATAGTATAATCTATTAAATGTAATATTTGTCAGGTCGTGATGTGTTTTATGAACATGTTGAGAAATACGAACTAGAGTTCAGCAGAGATGGATCCAGTTGGACTAAATATCCCAAGGTAACTGGGTGATACTTTAGAAAAATACACATTTTATAGACAGGATAAAGCTTAATGCAAAAATTGATAAAACGCGGACTTGCCATATTTTGAGCGAATTTCGTATGAGTGGAAAAAATCGTTGTGGCAAAATTTTAGCCATATTATTTGTTAAAGTAGCCCTAGCTATGCGCTGTGGTAGGATATTTTACCGACAAGAGAACGCATTCGGCCATGAAGACGATTTTCAGGTTTATAAAAGTACACTTACACAATCTATTTCAGTGATGACGATGATGATGATAATGATGCTGATGATGATGATGATGACACTGATGATGGTGTATTGATGATCCTGATGATGATTTGATGATCATGATCATATGGTATTGATGCTGAAGCTGCCGCTGATGATGATGATGATGATGATGATATTAATGATTATGTATTAATGATGATGTATTGATGATCCTGATAATGATCCTGATGATGATTTGATAACCATGATATGCTGAAGCTGTTGCTACTGCTGACATTGTTATCAACCTAAAATTAACCAATAAATGCTTGGTTTTTGTTAAGGTGTTCAGTGGTAACTGTGATCACTTCACCCCAGTGTTGAACAGATTCAACACGCAGGTTGCTCGATATATCAGAGTGCTGCCGTACGATCTGGCTAAACAGTATGCTTGGCCTTGTATGAGAGTTGAGCTGTATGGATGTTGACCAAGGTAACTATGTTATTAATGACATTAATGACAAAGAATAACTTCCATATAATTTTGGACTTAAATATAAAGTTTCGTGCGCTGTGATTGGTCGAGCTACCAGTGATTATGAAACGATATTCACTGGTTGAGCAGTGATCATGAGGTTTGCCAATGCAACGTTAATTTGCCAAAGCTAGTGGAAGTAATGCTAAAACATATTCTTATCCAGAATTTCGTCTTTTCTCTGATATTCAAGTCTAAGATTATACTAAAACAATTATTCACCTCAAGCTCAGTCAATACGGTGCATATTTACCTCGATTACGTCTCGGTAAATATCGATACACCGATATTCACTTCTCCTTTGGTGAATAACTGTTTAAATATTTATCGTCGTGTAGGATGACGTAACTGATAAAACAAAATATATGATGTACAAGTCTTCTCGGCCATGGTGTGCTGGAGTTCCTGGAGTTACTTGACTTGAATTTGCTTTACTTCGCTTTACTCTACGCCTTCTTTCCTTTTTTTTTCCTTTCCTTTCCTCTTCTTTCCTCTCTTCTCCTCTCTTCTCTTTTCTTCTCTCCTTTCCTTTTTTATCCCTTTCCATTTCCCTTCTTATTCCCTTTTCCGTTACTTTTTCTCCCCTATCTTTTCCTTTCCATTTCTTTTCCTTTCTTTTCACTTCTTTCTCTTTTCGTTTTCTTTTTTCTTTTTCTTTTCTTTCCTTTACTTTTACTTCCATTTTACATTTTCTTTCTTTTTTCTAAGTATAACCCATTCATTTATTTCAGTGTATTCCAAAGTTCGCTGCATAATGATCTCGATCCACCACTGTTGGGTTACATAGCAGATTATAGGTTACACCAAGAGATCATATAAATAGTATTAATCACTGCGTCATAAACCAAATAAAGTAATGCCTCGAATCCTATCGAGAAAAAGTGTGATTTCTTTTGTGTTTCATGTTAGCCGCGCATCCAAGATAATTTTGAGAAGGATTCATTTCATTGTTATTTCTGATGCGTATGTTGAAAGAAAACTTGGAAATATTTGCGCATTAAAGTACGGATCACGAGAGGAAAAAACAAAGGGTTTCTCACTTTGAAATCCCTTTAGTTCAGGATGCGTTCTTTTCTTTTGATAACTGTTTGGGTCTCAAGGGAGACTTTTTATCAAGCAAGCGCGTCTTTAGTTCGCCATGTTGAAGTAAATCAAAACATCGGGATTTGTAGCGCGCAAGATAAGCCAAGAAACTTGTTGTATGATAACTGCTACAAGCCGAATCAAAGGTACGTAATGTTGATAACATAATGAAAAGCTGTCTGTCAGATTAGAGTACACTGAACTGCACTAGGAGAAATGTTGTCGCTTTGTAGAGATCTACATGGGTTCGTTTCAGTTGTTACTTAAAGTAGTGACAGAGATCAGGTAAAACTCTGTTGCCCAATACTTCGCTGGAATATGAAATATAACTGACTATGAAGCAACATGAGATTAAGACGTCTCAGACAAGATAACCATTTGTTTATCAGCGATTGTTTACATGTTATGGTCTTCCTGTGGTTCCATGAACTACGTTTTCAGGCGAACAGACCGGGGGGGGGGGGGGGGGGGGTACTACCACCCCAACTTGGGTGGGGGTGTACCGCCAGGTCCTCAAAACCCTGACCCTATCCTAGACCTAGAATTTTGATTTCATATACCCTACCCCAGACTAAAACTTTTGTTGACATGCAAAAAACGGTTATTCAATAGATTTCAATAACTATTTGGCAATTGTTTAATTGTGCCGGCAGAAAACCTAGCCTAAAGGCTAAAACAACTAAAACATAACCCTATCCCAGAAAAAATGTCAAAAAGATACCCTATCCCAGAAAAAAAACCTTACCCTTCCCCAGACAAATTGTAAAAAAATGATACCCTACCCCAGACCTAAAAGCCAAAAAACCATACCCTATCGGGCGGCACATAGACAGCTCAATTATATAAAATGCATAAGCGCATTCTTTTTTCTACCACCCCATAAGAATATGCACGATGTTTCGGAACCCCATGTTAATATCCAACATTTTGAACGAACTCCAATATATAACTCCTCTATTACTTTGACGAGACCCCTGTGACTAAAATTTCAAGGCCCTCCATTTTCTCACCCCGCAACGCCCCCACCACCACCACCACCCACCCACCCCCGGAAAAATAATGAACAGTCCCTAAGGGCAAGCTTAACATTTTTTTCGTACCCATAGATCGGGGACCGAGGAGGGGGGGGGGGGGGCATTTTCTGTTACGAGTTGACTATGGGTTTGAAATCAATAAATATGTTTTGCAATAAATATTTTCCAATTGATCCTCGAAACACTGGAAATTGCATTTTCGAGAGCCTCAATCTCAACGTTAACGTTTTTAGAGGGGGGCAGGCATTCCGCCGACTCCCGGATTGGTGGAACAAGCGATTGGTGGAACAAGCGAATTCACTACGCTCGTTGATCCGGGGAATAGGTCAGGAAGTCACACAGACAAGTAAGTGTTTTTTCCAAGATAAAAATATCAACTTTTCTATCTCTCGTGGACAATATACCGGTAGGCGTGAGTAGTAACGTACCCAGTTACAACATCTAGAGTTCATCTTTCTTCTATATTCTTCTATTTTCTTATTCATTACACACACAAAAATACGCCAACTGATACTGGAAATTGAATTTTTCGATCTCTCTTTTAAAAAAATGTAAAAGAAGTCGAAGGTTTACGAAAAAAAAAAACGAGAAACGTAAACTGCACCCTTTAAAATATTTCCACAGGAAGCCCAAAATCGCCGCAAGCCCAAAAAACGAGTTTAAAAAAAATAACGATAATTGCTTTTTAATATATATTGTACTTCTGAGAAAGTACTTACCTAGCTTTAAATCGCTGTGAAAAAATATTTGGAGATTTCATTTTATTTCATAGTAAACAAGCCGGTTGAATTTGGAACTTCGAAATAAGCGTTTTTCGAGTTGTTCCAAAATTTTCAAATTAAATTTTGACTTTTTCTAAACAAGATACACATTAATGGAAAGCATTAGATGATGGCAACACTGTTCCGGGGTTATTTGGATAGAAAATCTAAATCCAAAAGTGCTATGCGCAAGAAAAGTTTTGGCCAACGGTGCTCTTGGCCAGCGGTCTCCTGTTTCTAAACTTTTGCTCTTTTCCTCTACTTTTAATTTCTCTTTTCAAACCAAACTAATATGAAAAACTCCTCAAAGTATGAGTCATTCATACGCGTTGATTAATTCTGCTATCTTGATTTCTGCGAGGAGAAAATTGATTGTAAATTATTGGCATTTTGGGCTACCTGTTGATTAGTCGACTTCCCCACAGGAAGCCCATCGTATTTAAAAGTAATCCCTTTTTAACAATAGAAATTTCTCACCTCAAAATTACTTTGCGCTAAAGATATTCACATTTTTTACAGCTTTTTTTTTCATCCCCAGGGATCGGTAGAATATATGCAAAAGTGAGCTGTTTCCCTCGTCCGCCATGTTAATGACTATCTCAACAAGACCTAGAAACCGCCGAATAACTCCAGAAACCCGCTGTATTTTAACCCTTCGATGTTTGGAACAAAAGGTAACTTCGATTACAGACTTAGCTTTACATTTATAACACTCATAGACCTAGAAATTACGTAAAATATTGCTGCTTTTGATCATTCAAAGCGTTCTTACTTCTTGTTCAGTAATCATTTTTGTTACAAGCGCAATTCATCTGGTTTTACCATCCTCTATAGTATGAGCGCTTTATAGTTTTGCCAACTGATGCAAAAGATTTTATTTTAAGGATAAACGGAAACCTGCATTGAGATAGATTTCAGTATAGGTGAATAATACTAATTTATGCGCATAGATATCAAGTGCGTGTAAAGATGCCCTTTGACGCTGCGGCTCTCAGTCACTGTCTCTTTAGTGATTTTGAAATTCATTTTAAGATCCTAAAAGTATTTTAATTTGGAGCTTATAACATATTTTTGGCGCATTTTTTCCACATGATTCTGACCCGTTTTACGTCGAATAAATATCATTTTAATCATAAGCGCGCGCATCTAAATTTGTGATTTGCGCTTTAGATCATAGCGCGCAAAAACGTTTTTAGTCACGCGCGTATTTTGTGCCGATTGTAATCTATCAATTTAATAGTATTACTGACATTTATAAACTTTTAGATCGAATTAGACAGCAAACAACTGACTTCTTGTCTTTTTTTAATTTTTATAGATCTTGGTCTGCGAAAGAAAGATGGTGAAATTAGGCAAGACGCAGTGACATGGCTATTATTCCACTATGAAACAACTTGAACAAATCTACGAGAAATGTACGCATTTGTAGTCGCAGCTGCCCTTCTAATACAAGGTTAATTTAAAGGATTCTTTTGATCATATTTCAAGTTACTAAATTTCCAAAGTAAAATTTCATCTTTTTTATATCACGTTTAACTTAGAAATTAAGTGTTTTGTACTTTTAATGATAGGAATTAAAACATTTTTTTCTGTTATTTCTGACTGTTTGATTGTGTACCACCCCTTTTCAAAATTGCGCATTTTTCCCGCCAAAAAACTTAGAAAAATTTTCAGCCCGTTTGGCTTGTGCATATACCCCTTGCTTCACAGAGTAACCCTGCCCCCTATACCACACCCATTGCACCTCATGATCAGTTTACACTTGAATACGCGCTTGCCTCACGAGTCTTAGCACCTTTTCCACACCCATCTAATCCCCTTTAATTGCTCTGCTCATTATCCCATTGTTTCTCACAAACAATAAACAAGACATTAATTATTCATAAGAATTTTTATTAGGTCATTAATATGCCAACCATTACAAGCGTTATGTTTTAAGGAACTTTCAAACCTTTACCTTCAACAAACACATCAACAGTCTACAGCACAGATCACCGGACTGCAGAGCCAAAGGTAAGTTGAAGGTTCAGGTTCAAACCCAGGTAAGCTCTAGGTTTTCTGATGAAAAATTGGACAAGCAAGAATACAGCCACCAACAAGCCAGGATCAAGGTAATTCACACAACCATATGCAAGGTAAGGAAAAATGGCTCACAAATTGGCAAAGAAACTCAGAAATTGGCTTTAAAAAAAAATAAAAAAAATTGAAATTGGCAATAAAAAAAATAAAAAAATCCAAAAAAAATAAAAAAAATGTGAAAAAAAAGAAAAAAAGCCCTAAAATTTTGAAAAAATCTATACTAAGTCTTTTTGTGAATTTTTTTGCCCCTAGGGTAATTAGACGAAGGTCCCGGAGATCAAAAGTTCAAACCTACCCTCCCCTTAAGAAAAAGTGCCCCTCAACAAAGTGTTGAGGGGTACCCTTAAGGGTGATCAGTAGGATGAACTAAAGACCTCAGGGACAGTCAATTTGAATGGAAAGTTTAAGACATAGGGATCTGCTTGAGTAAAACACTAGTACAGAATAATGAAACAAGGCATAAAACTGGTGTTGTCTTGCTCAAAAATTATCCAAAACTTGTCTAAAAATCTTATGATCAAAATATTATAATTTTAATCACGTAAATAGTTTGGAAATCAATTTATTTTTGAAGAGGTTTGGCAGAAGACAATACCAGTTTTATACCCTGTTTTTAGCATCATCAAGGACTGGTTAAGATGAACTTATCATGTACAAATATCCAATTATGTTATCGTAAATGTGACGCCAATTAACAACTTTAGATTTAAATGAAAGATTTGGTTACATGAAATGTTCAACGTCTTAACTACATGGTCCTTTCTGTACTAGTAATAAGGTAGAACAGGCTTTGTACAATTATGATAAACCATAGTATGACAAGTGTAGTTTGAACATTCATATTGATCTGATATGCCAATCTTAAAGATGACAGTCTACACAATGGTTTATCAGAATCCTACAAACTCTGTTTCTACATTACAGTAAGAGTGACAAATGGTACGTTATCCCAATCAACTTGAATTTGTAACTTTTTAAAGATGTTTAGTTCAAGCACACGAGGAATCAAGTAATTCAAGGTAATTTTGAATGCATTGTAATATCCAAATAAATTCCAAACTTGTTTTTAGTTGAATCATGAAATCAAACCAAAAACGAGAATTTTAAAATCATTTTCTTTAAGTTTGACAGATGTTAAATATGAATCAAAGTGAATTCAAAGTATGGATCTCAAAATGCCAAACAAATGCCAATTTTATGCCAATATAATGCAGCTAAGATTTAGAATACCATTTGTCAACTCTTTAGTGTACTTTTACTCAAGTGACTCCTATGTCAGACTATGTTATGGACACACCAAGCCCTATGGATTGCCATTGCCAAACTATAATTTTTTGACTTTACTAATTTGTAAATGATTGCATGACGAGCCAAAAGTTGAAAGAATTTAATGTTTTCAAGGGAACATCAGATTGACGACACTGTGTAATGAAATAACATATCAATCCTGATAACTACTGGATGCTGTTAACTGCCAAATAAAAGACTGTTTAAAAACTAAGCCATCTTTTGAAATGCATCAAGTACAGGATTGACATGGAATAGCCGTAAAATAGCATTCAATATACAAGTATAATTTTGTACACAGTTCTTCAATCTGACCAATGGTGTGCCCACTCATAGTCCTAAGTTAAAATTTCACCACTTTAAGAATACATGGAATAGTTTCCAGAGAAGCAGTTCCATGGCAAAGTACAATCACTACAAGCACTTGCAACAGCAGGGAGGAGGAGAGGGAATAACTAGACTATTAGTAGTGCCAAAAATGTCATAGAAATAAAATGTCCATATGCTGGAAGGTGTTCACTTCAATCAATGCCTTTTTTTGTGGACATAATAAAGTTGAAGTATATAATGCAGACGAATAATTTCAGGCACACTAATAGGATGACAGGATCAGTCTGTTGCATAGACACTTTCTAACGGGATGGCAGGATCAGTCTGTTGCAGAGACACTTTCAATGTTTGTACTATACTATAATGTACCATATTTTGTAATGACCAGTATACTATATTCTCATTATCCAATGTATATTTATCAATCCAGGAGGTGATAAGCATGTAATATTCCAAAATTTACATGCACCCACTTGGGTGTTTTGGTCAATAGTATAGCATTGGTCAGTATCAAATATGGTAACAGTATTGATTAAACAAAGCCAAGGTTGTCTTCAAGGGAATATTCCCGTCTTTTAACCAAAAATAGCAATCCCTGTTGCGTTTAATTTATTTATTTATTGTACAGGTAGTTTCTAATGGGGGAACTTATTATAAAGTCATGTCAGACAACCTTTACTTGTGTTTGAGATAAAATAATTTGGGAGTTGCATCTTCCAGCTAACATCCTCTAATGTAAAACTGCCAAATAACTTTGACCGTAAGCGACAGATAATTTGGACCATAAGGTATATTGGTTCCATGAGGAAAGAGGATGTTAGTGGAAAATAACAAGACTGAATGCTGGTAAATTATGCACGACTTACCCTGTCGATGGATATAAACCACGAACGCAGCTGGCAAAATGTTACTAAAGCATGATTATACATATTAATCAAATGAAGTAGAACGCCGCTATCTCAATCACTCCAAATGATGAATTTTTGTTACAAAATGAACAGGTTTTGGAAGCCAATCACTGATTAACATGAAATAATTTTTGATTTTAATAGTATATGAATGAGATAGTGGAGTTCTACTGCAACATCAAAAGCATCAATGAAAAGAGAAATCATGTCATACAGTAGCCTCTCACTAACTGTGATCACAAAACAACCGTGAAAATGAAAATGAAAGCCAATATTGAAACCAAAATCTTACCGACCAAGTAAATGTTAATTTTGCATAGAATATTTATAGCAGTAAATAGGATGTCATTATAGTGAGAGGATACTGAATTGAAAACAAAAAAATATCAATGGAATAAACAATCATTTCAATAGATCAAATCCAATCAACATCAATTTTATGAAAAAGCTTTTTTCCCCAATCTTGTGATTATATCAGCCTCGTATTTCAATTTTTGGATATTTTAAAGCATGATAAACTAATGAAAGCAAGATTGAATAAAAGATGAATCCAGTTGCCAAATAGGAATGGAATAAAATGGAATTTTTTGGTTTGTTTTTGATCAAATAGAAATTGTTTTACTGCACAATATTGTGAAAAAAACTTTTTCATGTGCAACAATAATGAATGAAATCAAGTAATAGAATGTCAGGTAAATCAATCAATGCTATCATTCAAAAATCATTCAAATAGAAATCAAATTGTTAGTAAGTCCATGTAGAGTTGAGCAGGAGGTGATCACTTCCAGTGGAGACCATATTATGTGCATAATTTACCAGCATTTAGTAAATTGTAAGTTTTCTAAAGGATGTGGTTCCTTTTCATTGGTGACAAAAAGAATGCACATCCTTTACGATCTTATGTTGTAATTCTTAAAGTGGTGAAAAATCTACATATAACAAAGTATTATATGTAGATATATTCTATAACTAATGCTTATTCACCAAAGTCAAAGTGAATATCAGTCAATATTTCCATGAAAAGTCAAGGTAAATACCAACCAGAATGCACTCTGTCTGTGGTGAATAAGTATTTAGTATTATTACACAGGTGAGTGCGTTGTAGCTATGAACAATGCATGAAATACAACATTCAAAGGTAATTACATTCACCTGCATAACTTTACTAAATAACTTTTTAACACTAACACTATTCTGATAGTTATCCTATCCTTGGTGATTGAATGTTATCCAACTAGAAAAAATAATAACAGTGTCAGTATAATGTGCATCCTAAATTAGCTGAGGTCAAGTTTAGATGTCCAAGTTTACATGTGCCGAATCTAATGCAAATGATTAGAAGTCAGCCAATAGGTTTTGCTCATTTGTATTAGAATAGGCACTTGTGAACTTTGACGTCTAAACCAGGCCGAAGTATGAACCAATGAATGTACAACAGCAACATCCTCATCCTTGTATTTCTAAATTATAGGATTGACAAGTTGAGAATAAGGGAGGCCAAACAATATCAATCATAACCAGCTGATCTGAGAAAATGTTAGGCAATCAGAATAGAGAAAATTTGAAAAACTGAGGTGTCACCCTTAGTAACCTGGTGGCTCAAGAAACGGTTATTTCTTTATTTTATATTCCAACTCAATGAAGAAAATCATAGTAAAAGTATAATATATAGATTAAGGCACTGCCTAAAAGTGGATCTCCCAAAGAATAGTATATCTAGTGCTAAATATGTGACAATTGTGTGACGCGGCATAATGCCGGTTATGAAATAGCATGACCACTTCTTCTGATTTTACAAGAAAGAAAAACTGAAAGAAAAAATTTATTTTAGGCCTTCAGAAAATGTATTCAATATGAAGAAAAATAATTTAAGATTATAGAATATATGAATATATGTATAGAACAAATGATTTTATTCAGCAAATGTTAAGTTAAAAGATTTTTTTATGTGAAAAGTGAAATACACTGAAAATTGTCGGAAAATATTATAAGCTTACATTCAGATGAACTTCACATACATAAACAAGAGACAGATTCATTAATGCAAGATAATAATTTTCTTTGTTAGTATCAAAAACAAAATTCAAAGCTTCAGATATCACTTTTCTGTTTTCAGGTAATGAAGAAAAATATGATAAAAATGTAAAATGCAGTAAAAACTATTCAAGTTTTTCTGTCAGTCAATGATATATTTGCCGAAGCAACGGTCTTGCTAGCTTACACATAATGCATTTTGTCGACGTTTTACGAAATCTTAGTAAACATCAATGAATTTACCTTCTATGAAGTGTTTTCTATGGAACTGAAATATTGTTTTTGCAGTGTAATCAGGTTTTTCTCATCTACAGGCTACTTTTTCTCTCACTGAGGTTTCACTCATGAAAATTCATCATTTATAAGCTTAAAAATCTTCTCTCGCTAAATCTTCTTTAGCAAGTCGCTTAAGTTGAAAAATTGTTTTTGTTCACTTTAAGACAAACATGACTTTGATTAAACATATTTTTTCGCTTTGCAAAAATAAGAAAAAAATACTTCTTGATCAATCTTTGACTACATTATTGCAATTTTTTCTGTGCTTTTGCAAGTAAGCAAAGCACGTGGCAACCCTGTGGTGGTACAGGACAGTCAGACAAGGTGATGGCCAATCAAGCCATGAAAAATCAACTCAATGGGTTACCAATTTTTCTTAAGTATGGTGACCTTTGGCCCGTGCGGGAGCTCTGCTACAAAATATGAAAAACTTCTCCTGAAAATCTAGATTTATCTCAGATATAAACTTTTATGAGTCATTTTTTTAACAGACTACATGACACCTCAGTTTTGCAGTGACGTCATTTCTAAGTCACTATTTCAGATCAGCTGGAAACATGTGAATATTTGGTGAAAATGCAGAGCTTGTGGTTGGACCTTCAGTTTACTAGCTGATGCTAATCAATCATGTCAAAATTGAAGAACATTTTTGAATTCCCGAGGGAGGTGAGGGTGTGATGTGCTTTACATGTACATTGGTTCACTAATTGGTACATTAGGGGTACCCCCCTGGGTAAAAAAATGTCAGCAAATCTTTCGTCCATTCTCGTACCAAACTTTTTGTATTCAGTTTAAAAATGTATTTGAAGGAGTTGAATTTTTTGTTATACAATAAAAATATACTAAGTTTGTTTTGAAGTGGTATTCATTGAGCAGAAGTGGAGAGTGACTGTTCTCAAGTTAGCGTTTCGTTCATTTGTTAATAAATAAAGCAGGAAAAATTTGAAAAAATAAATAAAAGCCTATTAATTGTCGTTTAGAGCGTTTTTAGAATACTGTTGAGCATAAAACAAGTGAATTTCCGAAGTTTTTCCCAACAAAACTCTGCCACGTGCAGCATTGACACGGGAGTTCGTACTGAAAAATGCTTATTTTTAAGACTAAAAAACCCAGAAACCTTAAATTTATCTATATATTTGGACAAACTAAACTTTATCTCAATGTTTCGGTAGTTTAGTATAGTAAGTAAGGCTTTCTTACCGTGTTAAATGTCCATGTTTCTGTCAACGCCTCGCAGATTTACTTCGTCGCCATCTTCTTCTTCTGGACAAGAAAACGTTGATGCATGATGGGTAAACGTGCCTATCAGCCACAGGGAACCCACTTCCTACAGAGGTAAAAAGGAAGAGGATATAGATCAGGGGAGATCAGGGGGCTTTCATTTATTAGTTAATGGGGGGAGGGGGGTCGGCAAAATCACTTGTCGTGTTTTCCAAATATTACCCAAACCCCCCTTCCTGGGTTGGCAAAGGCATCATCATATCCTCCCTGTATTTCGTCCAGTTTATTACGAAAATAACGACCCCCCCCGCCCTAAAACAAGAATACAATAATAAATGAAAGCCCCCTAACTATATGCCTTTAAAGATAGCAAATCTTTTTACGAATTTTCAGTGCGCAGCTTTCCTCACTTAGGTGGCTGATTACTTTGGAAGAAACGCAATTTCTAAGAAATCTTTTTTGACACAGGATTTAAGTGTTCATTCATAGTCTATCAAACTCATAATATTTGCTTTTACAACCTTCGTCCCAACAGCCAATGTGTACGAGCTCGAATTTCTAGCACAAAGCATGATGGGAAACCGAGTCCTTACACTTTTTTGGCTTCCCTAAAAATTCATCTGACAATTTTTCCTTCGACATTTTCTATGGAAATTTAAGTTTTTCAACAGACGAAAATAACAATTTTTTTTCTGATATTTCCTTCGATTTCCCTGTTTCATTTTTGCAGGGCTCGGTTTCCCAGAGTACTTTGTGAGCTTTGATGCACATTGTCTATTTGACATGTCTTGTACTGATCTTCTACTGTTTTCCAATGCAAATGAACGTCATATATTCGTATTCACATAATAATTTATTGTAACTGTCACGAATCTTGATTTGTGATTGGTTGTAAGGGTTGTGATTAATTTCAGTTATTTTTGTTGTAATTAATTTGTGATTAATTAATTTTTAAAATTTAAGAGAGAGAAAAAAAATACTCAATGCCTTGAATAAAACAAGTCTTTAATCTAGAAACGCACTTTTCTCATTTCTTTACCACGAAACAATGGCTCAATGTTCATACATCTACTGCCTCGACTTGGTGCCATTGTTCCGTGAAGGAATGGATCCGGGGAGGTGTGCAGAGGTGTGTGCGTACCCTCCCTGAATCAAGAATTTTGTTTGTGTTACAATTAATGTGACATGCGTTCCTCGTATCTTGTTAAGAAGCGCGCGCTCTCATACGACCGAAAATACTATGCTCCTTTCCGTAGTCTTCCCACAATCCCTTATGATCCCAGCGCGAGCTCGAGGTCAGGGTAAAATTTGCATAAAAATGTATGCTCCTTTCCGTAGTCTTCCCACAATCCCTTATTATCCCAGCACGAGCTCGAGGTCAGGGTAAAATTTGCATAAAAATGTATAAAAAATATGCAAATTTTACCCTGACCTCGAGCTCGCGCTGGGATCATAAGGGATTGTGGGAAGACTACGAAAAGGTGCATAAGGAACGCCTGTCACATTCTAACTCGCGCGCGTTAGATAAACAAACGTATATATATATTAACAACATTTTAACGTGCTCCCTTGACTGAATCGACTTGTTTTGAATATAACCAAAACGAAATCATGTTTTCTTTCTTTGACTCTAAGTGCTGCGACCTAACCCCGTCTGGGCTGACTTTGTGCCCCTATACTTTGCAACTTGCAAGATATCCCACAAATAGTTCGATCTTTTCAATGTTTTTTTTTTTCGGGAAAGGGAAAGGTCTCTATTTAACAAATTTTTTTGATTATGAAACTCTAGATTCTTTCTATGTGCAAGCATACAATCTCGACCAATCACGTCCGTTGATAGAAATCCTCAACGGTGCCTTTCCAATATTGAAAAAGCGACGAAAAAGTCTAACACGAAGCCACGAAAAAAGCAGTTGTTTTATTCGATTTTTATAAAGTATAACCGCTAACATGAACAAGATAACCAATCAGCAAAGTAATTATGAACTGGATGGTGCAGGAAATCGTTTAGAAAAAGGCATTTCGATGAGAAAGAGTCAAAATTTGGAAAACGAAAAAGTTGTGAGTCGTCTTTGACGATAAAAAAAATAGTCAGGTCTGTTGGCGACAAAAATGGCAAAGATCGTGCACTTTTGAGTACAAGCACCAAACTTGGCACAAATGTTCCTTGGGGCATACTAAACAGATTTAGGGGTGGGTGCCAAAAAATGGTGGTTGGGGGAGGCACGCCACACTCTCTACTAGATGGTTAAATTTCATAAACATTTATATGAAACGAAAAGCTTTCCTTCAAGTTTTAACGTAAACATGGACGAGTTGTTTAAAAAAGTCAGAATGGCGTTTACATTTTTTCATATCCCTTTTTGTTGCAAAGTTATCAAAAGTTTTCCAAATATGCAAATTAGCGAATGATAACGTAATCAGTCATAAAATGAAGTATATATCGGTGGAAATAAGACTGAAATGATCCAATCTATGACCATAGAAGATAATTCGTACAGCCATTTCTTCACCAATTCTAATTAGAAAGAGGTATTTTGTAATTTTATTTAAGATAGCTGTCTGGGCACAGTTTTCTTTCAATTGTAAGTACTTAAGGCTTCGCTCATGTGTCTGTTTTAAAAAGTACATTTATCATGTGAAGTTTTAGTATCATTTTGTCTTATTTTTACAGAGAACTTCTCAGTTAGTATATGTTTTGTAAACTGACTCCGTACAGCCAATGAAGTCATCAGTTGCTAAGTTGCACATTTGGAAAAAGTTTGATATCTCTGCAACAAAAAGAGATATCAAAAAACTTTAAAAGGCGTCATTCTGATATTTCAGTTAAACAACTCGTCCATGTTAGAGTTAAAACTGGAAGGAAAGCTTTTCGTTTTATATATTTTTTTAATGAAATTTAACCATCTAGTAGAGAGTGTGGCGTGCCTACCCCGACCACCATTTTTGGCACCCACCCCTAAATGTGTTAAGTATGCCCCAAGGAACATTTGTGCCAAGTTTGGTGCTTGTACTCAAAAGTGCACGATCCTTTCGCTAACAAACCTGACTAAAAGGAAGCGATGATTTTTAGATCTTTGTTTTTTTTTACGGACACACTGAGGACTCTAAGGACACTAAGAAGTGATACGAAGACACAGATTTAATAAATATTGAACAAAAGACATCCGGCAACCAAGAATTTACTGGAAGTTCTCCTTAGCTTTATCCAAGTAAGAGCATTTTTTGATCTGTGCTTTCATGTGGTTTTTTTGTCTCTGAAAAATTGTTGATAAGTTTTTGATATTTACTGTATACTTTGTGCCACTTTTACGACTTCAATTTTTGTAATTTGATATCATTTATGTCAGTTAAGTAAAGTAAAAAGTCATACATTAAGTCGTATTTTAATTTGCTTTCCTGTCTGTAATCCACGCGGATGATCCACAAACTGCAGTCTGAATTATTTTAATAGTACTTGCAAGGATTTTTCTCCATTTTTCATCAATGCTTCAGAGATTTATAACTTTTAATGCATTATTTCATATATTACTATGGTTTTTTCATTTCAAAGTTAATGTTTAAGAACAAGAAAATAAGTAAAAAACAAACATTTTGACAAATTTCCAAACTCATTCACACTTCTGACGTCACAACCGTGTTTACATAGCCTCATGTAAACATGGCTATCAGCCAATCAGAGCGCGCGTTATATCTGAACTATTTTAAAGTAAATAGTCACCAGCCATATAAAGTGTTTATTCGCATATTTAATGGTCACTTGTTTTCTTTCACAGAGACATGAAGACTAAACTTGGACTTCGCGGTTCAACTACCGTATGTTTAATTGTTCTGTTTGGAACTATCGTCGAACTAACCTACAGCCAAGAATGTCAAACTGTTGAAGCAATACACGGATATCGTCTCGTTAACCACGTCTTGCAAACAGTTCAGGATGTGACGTTTGAGCGCTGCACAGTTCTCTGTACTGAACATCCTCACTGCTACAGTATCAACCACTTTACAATAACCAGTACCTGTGAACTGAACAACAAGACAAAACTTTGGTTTCTCAGTGATTTTATTCCACGTGACAGCGTCTTTTACATGGATATGCTGGTACGGCAGTACGACATTTGTGTCCACGACAATCCTTGCCCTAACAGTGCCAAGTGTATTCCTTATCCCAACAACGGACCTTTCATTGTCAATGTAGGAAACATCACACTGGAAAAACTTACGAAGAACTTCGTAAGTATTCGTTTTTAAAATTACATGATTTTCTTTCTAAAAAGCCTTGATTTCGTGGGACTGTTCGTCCATGTTGATAGCAGGTAAAAAAAAGGTAAAATCAAACCGAGAAGGTTGAATATATCGATGTTTTGTCAACTTTCACTAGCCCCAAAAGTAAATACGTAAATAATTTTCAAATTAATCAGCCGTATCTGATAGCATCTTGGAAACCTATGCATGTCTCTAAAAAAAGATTAATCACTGACGTTTTCAACAATATTTATTATTTAGAAGCAGTATACCGACAGATAAATTCAACGTATAATAAAATACTATCAAAATAAGAATATAATGTTACAACTACACAGAAGATAGCTAAAAAGAACTCTTGATTTCCAAGTAAGACTTGAAATATCTATACTGTTAAAATCGTTGTGTGTTTCAAACACGGACGTCCGCGAGTAAAAATAACGCTGCCAGTTAAAAATTGAAAAAAACCTCTCCAAATTTGCAATCTTTTTCTAGATAACTAAGAATCCCTAGACATGTAATCTATTTTCAAGGTTAATCCTTATTTCTTTAAAAATCAGCGAGAAAAATATACCTGTGGAAATTATTTTCGCAACTAGTGAGAAAAGAAAATAACCCTCACTAGCTAAACTCTGAAAGGTCAGAGCTAAAAATGCTGTTTACTGAATCAAAAAATTACCATATGGTGCGCATTATAGGTTCGTCTGTTCCGCGTTTTGTAGTTTAGTACGCGTATTAGCCGTACCTAGAGTTTTTATTTCATGCAATCGGCGGCAATCATAAGCAATCTTTATACTAAGTATAGTAAATATACTGAATACTAAAATATCTCCATACTATATACTAGAGTGAGCTGTGTATGTCGTACGTACGAACGTACTAACATATATCCCCATACTATATACTAGAGTGAGCTGTGTATGCCGTACGTACGAACGTATATCCCCATACTATATACTAGAGTGAGCTGTGTATGCCGTACGTACGAACGAACTGACGTACTAACTTATATCCCCATACTCTATACTAGAGTGAGCTGTGTATGTCGTACGTACGCACGTACTGACGTACTAACTTATATCCCCATACTCTATACTAGAGTGAGCTGTGTATGCCGTACGTACGCACGTACTGACGTACTAACTTATATCCCCATACTCTATACTAGAGTGAGCTGTGTATGCCGTACGTACGCACGTACTAACGTACTAACTTATATCCCCATACTCTATACTAGAGTGAGCTGTGTATGTCGTACGTACGCACGTACTGACGTACTAACTTATATCCCCATACTCTATACTAGAGTGAGCTGTGTATGTCGTACGTACGAACGTACTAACTTATATCCCCATACTCTATACTAGAGTGAGCTGTGTATGCCGTACGTACGCACGTACTAACGTATATCCCCATACTATATACTAGAGTGAGCTGTGTATGCCGTACGTACTAACGTACTAACGTATATCCCCATACTATATACTAGAGTGAGCTGTGTATGCCGTACGTACTAACGTACTAACGTATATCCCCATACTATATACTAGAGTGATCTGTGTATGCCGTACGTACGAACGTACCAACGTATATCCCCATACTATATACTAGAGTGGGCTGTGTATGTCCGTACGTACTAACGTATATCCCCATACTATATACTAGAGTTAGCTATGTATGTCCGTACGTACGCACGTACTAATTTATATCCCCATACTATATACTAGAGTGTCTGAGCTGTGTATGCCGTACGTACGCACGTACTAACGTATATCCCCATACTATATACTAGAGTGAGCTGTGTTTGCCGTACGTACGCACCAATCACAGATCACAGATGATTTTACAGTTTGATCTAAAATTTTGCAAAGCCCACGAAATTTTTGAGTTTCCATTGTAAAAACTGAGCAAAATACCGTATAGAATTGCAAAAATTGAAAAAATATAAGGATAGCCTCGTAAAGGTAAATTTGATAAACTATAGCCACGATCAGGATCAAAAATCACAGTGGCCAGCTTGAAAAACTCTAATACTTAACTGGGCTATTGGCTGGCTGGTAATGAATTATAATCACTAGTATTCTATTCATTTTATGTGTTTTCTCAGTCATTTTCTAACTTTGTTTTGATCTTCAGCATCAAACGTCAGTTGCTCCAATCAGGTTCTAGACCTCTGTCAGACGAATATGACCGCGTGGAAGGCTAAGATCCTGGGTCCCACTAGCCTCAATCTCTCTGGTTGTAACCCCGATGATGTGACAAACAAAGCAGAACTTCTTTTGTTCGTTAGTCGAGCAACAACTGATAGCCAGGGTGATTATGGTAAATACCAAATCGTCAGGGTCAAAGAGAACACCGGGTAAGAAAAACATATCTAATATAGGCCAATACAAGGTTATCTATCAGGATGTTTTGGAAATAGCTCTCGTCTCTTTTCTCATTTTTAGATGTAACGTAACACTGCTAACACCGATCAACATGACACTGTCTGGTACTCCATGTCAACTAATCGCGCAACGACTGCCATATTTTGGCCACATCTCTCTGACCCAGTCCTGTCAAGTGACTTGTCGTGCTCGGTCTGGAGCAGTGGGTGGTATCCTAGCTCTTAGAGCAACCAAGTTAACAATAGACAGCACATCCAAGATACAAGTCAATGGAAAAGGTATGCTTAGCAACCTCTTTCAAGAATGATGTCATCAATCACGTAATAAGAGAGCTTCTTGATTTGTTAAATTACTTTTTGTTTAGGTTTTCATGGCGGTGCAGGAGGAAGCAGTTCTGGTGGCGGTGGATTGGGAGGGGAAACATTTGTATGCTTATCATCTACATACGGTAAAGGTGGAGATCGTGGTAAACCAGGAGACCATGGAGGAGGTTCAGGGGAAGGTTGGTAGCTATGTTATTCGTAAATGCTAAAGAACGATGTTTGAACTCATCATTTTTTTCAGTCCGGACAACAGGACCAGGAGGATTAAATGCTGGAGGAGGAGGGGGAGACTCGGCATCTAACCCTGACGATGGAGCAGGCGGTGGTGGAGGAGGTGGTCATTTCTCAGGAGGCGGTGGAGGGGGCGGAGGAACAGGTTGCGGTTATCCTGGTGGAGCTGGTGGGAATGCATCAACAATGGTGAGTTAGCAGTAATGGATTAAGTTAGCAAAGGCGGATCCCAGCCTTTTCTATTGGAACTAGCACAAACTCTTGGAACAAATTGCGGAACTTGGTCACTCATAACCATGCAATTCTCTGTTTCTGGATCCACTCTGGATTCAATGCATTTTGCTCTGACTGGCTAATAAGCCAAGTTAAAGAAGAGCCAATGGCCCGTGTACCACCATTTCGAAAATTGCCATACCTATACTGTTTACTGATAACAATATTCAATGATGGATTCTGGTTCTTAGATTCACGCCTATGCAGGAGGTGGTGGGTCTTCTCAATGTACTGGTGAAAATGGAGGAAATGGTGGATCCACAGGAGGAAATGCAGGCAATTCTGCAAGAGGTGGAAAAGGAGGTAAGAATACAAGGCTCAAATAAATTATCTTAAATTGTACGTATATCTCGGTATAGAGACACGGGCGCAGGTTTAAAGATCCTGGGAAACTTAATTTGTTTTCGTTCATCAATTTCATTTTGTCGCAGGGACAGATCGCTTGAGTAGTACACACGATGCTACTACGGAAATTTGACTCCGTTTGTTCCCGGGACCCGAAGCACAAATTAAGACTAGTTTGACTTTGTACAACCTAGCGCAGGGACAAAATTCTGTCGCGGCGACAAGAATTTATTATTACAAAACGTCATGTCACAAGAAGGTTTTGTCTCTGTGCGAGCCGATCTCTCGTCGTGTATACTACAGCTCATCAACTGCACTGTGTGTCCGGGCCTACAAGAAGTTAAACTTCAGCTAATTAATCACATTTGGTAGTTAATGTTCAAGTAATAACTTAAAATTCTTCTCAAGATTCGAAGTGAACTCGATTGTCGTAAGGTATTTTCGGGTCTAACTGCTCACAAAAACCGATAAAATAAAACGAAAAACGTTCTCAATGATTTAACAGCCACCTAAAACAAAATGAATTTTGGAGAACAAAATCTTTTTATGCGGAATAAAATATTTGAAAAATCTTTATTGAACTGCTTTTCGTTTTCGACCCGAAAGTCTTTATTCCACTGCTTCAATTGATGTCACCAAGGCTTAAAAGCTCTATTATACCTCGCCATCTTTTCCCTGTATTTGTTTTTACAGGCAGTTCTCCAGGCAACAACTTTGGTGGTGGAGGAGGAGGAGGTAAGACACCTTGAGATTAATCATATCAGTGTTGGACCATGCAGGTTTGTGCATGTCACTCACGCACAGCAAAACCGTGCAACTTCTTGCAAAATATTGTTGTGTCGCAGATTGCAGAATGGGTGTTGCCACTCATTTTACCACTTGCGCAATAAAATCCTTTTTGTTGCACGAAGTATAAGCTTTCTTTACTCTTTGCAATAAATAAATTGTGTTGCTCGTTGATAGAGCGGGAGGGGAAAAGGAAGGAGGTATCAGCATAAGTATTTATTCTATGATATTTTGTTGCGCGCATAGGGGAATACGAAGAGAGATAGATGAAGGGAGAGAGGGAGGGGTAGTTAGCATAAGTATTTATTCTATGATATTTTGTTGCGCACATAGGGGAATAGGAAGAGAGATAGATGAAGGGAGAGAGGGAGGGGTAGTTAGTATAAGTATTTATTCTATGATATTTTGTTGTGCACATAGGGAAATAGGAAGAGAGATAGATGAAGGGAGAGAGGGAGGGGTAGTTGGCATAGGTATTTATCTATGATATTTTGTTGTGCGCATATGGGAATAGGAAGAGAGATAGATGAAGGGAGAGAGGGAGGGGTAGTTAGCATAAGTATTTATTCTATGATATTTTGTTGTGCACATAGGGGAATAGGAAGAGAGATAGATGAAGGGAGAGAGGGAGGGGTAGTTGGTATATGTATCTATTCTTAACTACATCTTTCTTTACAAGGTGGTTTTCAGTATGGTAACGTGGATTTCAACACTCATCTCAGCTACGGTGGGGGAGGGGGAGGGGGCGGTGGTAATCAGCTTGGGTTTGTTGGTGGAAAAGGAGGTAATGGTGGTGGCCTGGTACTGCTCCTTCTGGACCAGCTGACGTTGAATGGAGTGATAGAAGCACAGGGTAAGTTATAATGTTATATATAGTTATTACGTTAGTCAGTTATAACGTGTAATTATCTCACATGGTTTGATGTTCTTGTTCATTTCATTCCACAGGGTCACGTGGTGAATGTGCTCCTAGTGATGTCGCTAATCGTGCTGCCCCTGGGGGTGGTGGTGCGGGGGGTAGTGTTGTTATTTTTACTAAGGAATTGTTTGGTACCGTCACTGGAAAGATTCTCGTGCAAGGAGGGACGCCTAGACAATGCGCTCACGGCACGGGCGGAGGTCAGTTCTATTCTAATTATCACAATATTGTTTTTTGATAAACATGACTTAACCTATTAACTAAGAGATCAAATGATGGCCTGATAAAACCTTTTTGCCCAATAATCTTGGTCTTGCAAGCGATTTCGAGAAACGAGTTCCGAGTGTAAGCATTAGGTGTTGTATTGCTTGGTAAATATATTAGAAGTTGTGATTTTGTTTTTTGAAGCAAATTTTTCTCGCAAAACAATTCCCACAACCTTCAGGTTGCTAGCCAATACTCTTTGAATGATCCTTTGGAAACCCCTTTTTTTAAATGGCAGTGCACACGAAGGGACCACCGTATGTCCCTGCTACATGATGTCCCCCTCCCCCCTCCCCTAGCGTGTGATGATCTTCAACTAGTGTTTGTCTTAACAGGAGGTGGTGGTGGTATTGGTCGATGGGTTGTCAAAACCTTATCTACTTTATACAAGTCAGGATGAACATTCACAGGATAATACAGTAACATCAGTAATCAGTAGAACAGGATATAAACACCCTCTCTTTAAATAACCTTATCTACTTTATACAAGTCAGGATGAACATTCACAGGATAATACAGTAACATCAGTAATCAGTAGAACAGGATATAAACACCCTCTCTTTAAATAACCTTATCTACTCTATACAAGTCAGGATGAACATTCACAGGATAATACAGTAACATCAGTAATCCGGAGAACAGGATACAAACACCCTCTCTTTAAATAACCTTATCTACTCTATACAAGTCAGGATGAACATTCACAGGATAATACAGTAACATCAGTAATCCGGAGAACAGGATATAAACCTCTTTGAAAAACAATCGTTGATACATATAATTATATTTTGAGGACTGCTCAAGTGTTGGATGGCAGATGTCACCTTGTTGAGTAAGAAGGTATATAATCTTTCAAACATGCAGTGGATACGGAGTAAAAATCAGTAGGAATAAATAGAATCATTCTCTTTTGTAGCTAAACTAAAAGGCCAAAAATCAGAAAATCATGTTTTTAATCATTATTAACCAGTTGAAAATACCTGAGCCGTGATGGTCAGGATTTAAACGGGGGAAAATTAAGTGTTAAATTTAACACTATGTAAATGTTAAAGTCCCCACCCTGTCCAGGGAGTAGGGGGTGGGGACTTTAACAAGTGATCGGGCAAGCATCATGAGCAGGAGATCTAGCTAGTGGTCCTTAAAGTAAACAAAGTTAAGCTCATCTAATTACCATAAGTGTGATTATGGCATAAATTTACTAAAAACAGTATATATGTATATACACCTACGGTCAGTCAGTCTAGATAATGCACACTAGGAACATACTGACAAGATATGCAGTTTTATGAGAGTTTGATTACGAGTCAATTAAAAAAATTTTCAAAGCATTACCACTAAAATTAAAGTAACTTGAAGGTGTGATCATTCAACTTGTCATTCGTATCCTCACTAACCATGCAGCAATCTTACCTACAACTTTGCTCTATAGTCATTTTCAGTTCTAAATGAAAAATGAATCCAGTTGCCAAATAGGAATGGAATAAAATGGAATTTTTTGGTTTGTTTTTGATCAAATAGAATTTGTTTTACTACACAATATTGTGAAAAAAACTTTTTCATGTGCAACAATAATGAATAAAATCAAGAAATAGAATGTCAGGTAAATCAATCAATGGCAATCATTCAAAAATCTTTCAAATAGAAATCAAATTGTGGTCCCGCTTAGGGTATAAAATCAACAATGCTTCTTTTCAAAGACGTCGTCATAAACTCATACGAGCAGACGGCGTTTGATGCTAGTATCAAAATACAAATAAAATCGAGAAACCGAACCAAAATGATACGTTAATGATTGGTCCCTCTTAGGGGTGAAATTTCATCACTGCCACGCCCATCATCTCAAAATACAGGTCCCTTTTAGGGGTCATTTTCAGAATTTCCGACGAGGACCCCCGCCCCCTTTTATAAGGGAGTTCCCCCCCCCCCCCCCCCCCGGGAGTTTTTCCCAACAAAACTCTGCCACGTGCAGCATTGACACGGGAGTTCGTACTGAAGAATGCTTATTTTAAATACTAAAAAACCCAGAAACCTTAAATTTATCTATACATGTGGACAAAATATACTTTATCTCAATGTTTCGGTAGTTTAGTATAGTAAGTAAGGCTTTCTTACCGTGTTAAATGTCCATGTTTCTGTCAACACCTCGCAGATTTACTATTCGTCGCCATCTTCTTCTTGACAAGAAGACATTGATGTATGATGGGTAAACGTGACTACCAGCCACAGGGAACCCACTTCCTACTGATGAAAAAAGGAAGAGCTTTTAAGCTGTGACGTATTTCCATAAATAAAGCGAGAAATGTTCTCAAAGATTTAACCTTCACATGAAACAATTAGAACTTTGGACAACAAATCCTCTCATGAAGAAAAAGTAAGAAAAATCTGCTTTTCGTTTTGGACCCGGAAGTCGTTTTTCCATACGTTGACGTCACACTTAAAGCTCTTATAACATGTGCGATTTTGAGCCGCCAATAAGGGTTTATATTGGTGGCTAGTTGGGAGAAAATATATTCCGTATTAGTGGCCGTAGTCGCGAAGCGACGAAGCAATTGTTTAAGAAATCGTCCAGCTTTTCAGTGATCCCCCTTTTATAGTTACGATTTTACGACTGATCACCCCTTTCAGCTCTCCTAAAACCAAGTGAACCCCTAAGAATCCTCCACCCCCCACCCCCCCCCCCCCCCCTTCCAGGCGATCAATAATAACCGGTCCCTTATATGGTATATGAAGTCCATGTTCACTAAATTTAGCACTACTTCAGAGGGGGGAGCAGAATATTAGGAGGGGGGGGAGGGGGTCCCCCAGGCCTCTCCCCTACTACGACCGTGCACTATCATGAACTGTTTGAATCAATTATATTGATATCATTATTATAATCTTAATATTTCGTAGCCAGCCTTGAGTTGGCCTAATGTTATGAGAGAGAAAAATCAGTGTATTTTTAGAATGTTTTTCTAAGGAAATAATTAAGAAAGAGATGCTGAGTTATATCTTATCTCCCTTACCAAAATAGATTGCGTGCTATTTCTTCAATGCATTAGCTGTATAAATATCGATATAGCATTTCAGCATGACTACCAGCTGAGAGCACTTTAAAAGCTTAGAATTGGTAAAAGTTCCGCCTTAGATATTTACAACCATCAGACCACACCTTATAGTATTTTACCCTCTTTACTCAGCTATCCTTGATTTATTCTCTAAAGCATTATGATAGGAAAATACCTTATAACCTTAGCTACATATCTGCTATATTTTTACATATTAGTTTGTTACTCGCTACTACTGAATATTGAACTTAATTAAAAATGTATTCATTTGATTATCCAATCATAGCTTAGCGATTATACCATTTTAAAAAAAAAAATCAATATTTATACAGGCATATCCTATTTAGCAACAGCTAGTTTAAAAGGAGGTCTGATGTAACATAACTAGTTTACATATCACGAGCACGAAAACACGAACTTTACAATTACGTAATAGATTATTTAACAACAGTTAGTCCATAATCAGACAATCCCTTATGTCACTTAAAATCCGACCCCTGCCTACCCCTAGTTAGTTCATATTCTTAAGATGGAATATCTATTATACCATAGATAACTTAGAGTGACACCTGTCAAATGATTGTTATAATCATATCTCAACCACAGTACATGTAGTCAGTTAGAGTTAGAGACCAATAAAGATACCGAACCCTACCAAGAGCGGTCTTTTCACACTAATATACTCCAGTTTTTCGAATTCTCTGTTGCTCAGGGTTAGCCTCGATTTTGGGTAGAATATTAATGTGTTCCAGTGAAGGTCCGTGTGAATAGTTTCTTTCACAGTTCCCTGCGCCATCTTGAAAGCTGGCCTCGCGCCTTCGCATCGATGCGAGAGGAACGGTGAGCTTGCAATGATATCGATAAAGACTTTTTTTAACACCTTGGACAATTATTCACATGTCTCTATCATTGCAAGGTCACCGTTCGTCTCGTTTCGATGCAAAGGCCCGGCTACCTTTCAAGATGGCGCAGGGAACTGTGAAGGGGACTGTTGGAGTGTTTAAATCGTAAAAGTTTTGCCCTCTTTACTTTTGAGTTGGTATTTATGAATGTTTGACGTTGAAATAAAGCTAGCCCTGAATGATGAATCAGTAGTCCACAGCGGAAGTCGAAAGAGGTTGTCAATATTTTTGCAGGTGGATGCATGGCCATCTTGTATACCTACTTAAACAAAAACATAATAATTCCATTCCCATGTTCAGTTACTATTGTTTACTCATTATTTATTCATATTATCTACACAGACTGCGTTACTATTAAGAAAGTAAAAACTGGAGACATTAAAATTTGATCGTAATAGCACTTTAAAAAAGTTTTAGCAATTATCCACAAATTGACACAAAAGAATGTGTACTGAAATTCAATACTTCCTAAAATGCCTTTATTTGTTATTGAAATACCATTATCCAAAATATTGAAATACCAAATATTAAAAATGTAGTAGTTTTCTCATTTTTGAGAACTTATATCTAAAAGTAACCAGGTGAAGACTCAGTGGATAGCAGGTACAGAAACATGAAGACCAACCTTGGACTTCGCGGTTCAACTACCGTATGTTTAATTGTTCTGTTGGGAACTATCGTCGAACTAACTTCCAGCCAAGAATGTAAAACTGTTGCTGCAGTACGTGGACATCGTCTCGTTAACCACGTCCTGAAAACAGTTCAAGATGTGACGTTTGAGCGCTGCGCAGTTCTCTGTACTGAACATCCTCACTGCTACAGTATCAACCATTTTACAACAACCAGTACCTGTGAACTGAACAACAAGACAAAACTTTGGTTTCTCAGTGATTTTATTCCAAGTGACAGCGTCTTTTACATGGATATACTGGTACGGCAGTATGACGACATTTGTGTCCACGACAATCCTTGCCGTAACAGTGCCAAGTGTATTCCTTATCCCAACAACGGAACCTTTCATTGTCAATGTAGGAAACATTACACTGGAAAAACATGCGAGGAACTTCGAAAAGGTAAAACATTTTAAAATTTGTTATAAACATATAATCGGATTTAAAATTTCTACTTCTAGTCTTCGTTACAATTACATCAATTTTTTACTAAAAAGCCGTGTTTTCATGGGACTGTTCGTCCATTTGGTTACACGACAGTGCCCGTACCTTGTGCTGATCTAATGGAACAGTCAAGAGAAAAACGTTGAATCCCATGGCCACTGAATATTCTTATTTTTAGTTTCGTCTCAAAGAAATTTAGGTGTTCTGAAATTACTTCCAATATAATATAGATAAGTGTGAAACTATTTGCCCATAGCACATTCACGTCAGTGTTCAGTTTTCTCTCATTCCGCGAGAAAAAACGTCGAAGTCTTTTCTTTTTCTGTGATAATTATAAAGAAAAAGTTTTGACACACTCAAAGAAGACGAAAGAAGAGACTCGAGGAAAAACTATTTTCCGAGTATTAAACCAGACATTTACGTGCTTTCTTAAGTACCAAACGAGAAGTAATGAGAAGAAAATTTATAATTAAATAAGAAATTTATGCAATAAAAACTGACAAATTTTACAAATTCAACTACATACAGTCTTGTATAGAAATGAAAGGAAAGTACCAACAGTATTTTTACTCGCTTTTTTCGTACGATTTTGTTAAACGCTGGGGTGGAAAACAGGCATATGATATGTATTTCTGGAAAGTGCTCTCACAGATTTTCTTCAAATTTACTGAACCTTGAGCAAAGTACTCATTCTCTTCTCATTCTCAAAACTTAGGTCAAAAAAATGGAGAAAATAGACAATAAAGAAAACGCACTAACACTTCACAGGGGTTTTATATTTATTCTGATTTCAGTAAAAACATACTCATTCGAAAATTTCATCTTTCTCTTAAAGCCTTGATAAATGTTTTCCCAAAAAAATTATTTGCGTCCGCGCATTTCCGATTTGAAGTTGAAAGGTAGCGCGCCGTGATTATCCCATCGAGCCACCTTAATTTTCGTGTTTTGGGTTTCCAATTTTATCCAAAGCTGCTGGTACATCACTTTGGAGTAATGGGAAAAATTGTAAGGAAACCTGTCCACTTCAAACTTTCCATTTTTACTAATTTTGATATGCTCTTTTCAAATATCATATTTTCGTTTTTGTTGGATTAAAATATAGAATGTCATGCAAGACCTGATACACCCAATACAATACAATACAATAAACTTTATTTTACGAGGGAAAAATACGTATTAACAGCTATAAAGGTTATCTAACATACGGCCCTCTCATTGTTTGTGTCCGCGCATTTGAAAGATAGCGCGACGAGAAAACGCCATCAAGCGACCCTAACTGACAATCGAATACCCCATTCACATCCTTCTCGTAAATGTATAACCTAAGATATCTACGTAAAATATTATTAAAATAAAGAAATAATGTTATAAGAACTTAAGAAGACGGGTTTTAACTTTTAATGCAGATGTCGAGTAAACCAGTGAAGCCATTTCTGTTCTCTTTTGTGTAAACTTGATAAAACAAACAAAACTAGTAATTCTCTCATTTTGTTTTGATCTTCAGGAGGAAACGTCAGTTGCTCCAATCAGGTTCTAGACCTCTGTCATACGAATATGACCGCGTGGCAGGCTAAGATCCTGGGCCCCACTAGCCTCAGTCTCTCGGGATGTAACCCCGATGATGTGACAAACACAGCAGAACTTCTTGTGTTCGTTAGTCGAGCAAGAACTGATAGCCAGGGTGATTATGGTAAATACCAAATCGTCAGGGTCAAAGAGAACACCGGGTAAGAAAACCATATCTAATATAGGCCAATACAAGGTTATCTATCAGGATGTTTTGCAAATAGCTGTCGTCTTTTTTCTCACTTTTAGATGTACCGTAACACTGCTAACACCGATCAACATCGCACTGTCCGGTACTCCTTGTGAACTAATCGCTCAACGACTGCCATATTTTGACCACATCTCTCTGACCCAGTCCTGTCAAGTGACTTGTCGTGCTCGGTCTGGAGCAGTAGGTGGTATACTAGCTCTAAGAGCAACCAAGTTAACAATAGACAGCACATCCAAGATACAAGTCAATGGAAAAGGTATGCTTAGCAACCTCTATCAAGAATGATGTCATCAATCACGTGATAAGAGAGCTTCTTGATTTGTTGAATTACTTTTTGTTTAGGTTTCCATGGCGGTGCAGGAGGAAGCAGTTCTGGTGGCGGTGGATTGGGAGGGGAAACATTTGTTTGCTTATCATCCACATACGGTAAAGGTGGAGATCGACGTGGTCAAACAGGAGACCATGGAGGAGGTTCAGGGGAAGGTTGGTAACTATGTTATTCGTAAATGCTAAAGGACGATGTTTGAACTCATCATTTTTTTCAGTCCCGACAACAGGACCAGGGGGGTTAAATGCTGGAGGAGGAGGGGGAGACTCGTCATATAACCCTGAAGATGGAGCAGGCGGTGGAGGAGGAGGTGGTCATTTCTCAGGAGGCGGTGGAGGGGGCGGAGGAACAGGATGCGGTAATGGTGGTGGAGCTGGTGGGATTGCATCAACAATGGTGAGTGATCATTGTCAATTGGTTAACCGATAACAATTTACACTTATGGATTCTGTGTTTTAGATTCACGCCTATGCAGGAGGTGGTGGGTCTTCTCAATGTCCTGGTGAAAAGGGAGGAAATGGTGGATCCACTGGAGGAAATGCAGGCAATTCTGTAAGAGGTGGAAAAGGAGGTAAGAAATGAAGGTACAAATAAGTCGTGTTATATCTGAGCACAGGGATATTGGCGGGTTTAATGTTGCGTAATATATCACCAACGATGAATTTTCGCGCGCTGTCATTGGTTCAAATGGGTCACGTGAAGGCAGGTATCAGGGGATATCCCCCGTCCGAAGCGATATTCGTCCAGCAGAAGGTAAAAACGTTAAAAAAGAAAAGAAAAAACACGGAAAACAAAGAAACTCGGTTTTTTACAAACAAGTGAGAGTAAGATACAAAGACTGGTTGAGAACTGTGCAACTGTTGCTTGTAACAGGCGACAGTTTTCAAGGGATGTCACACGTAGCAATCTTTACAAAAATACGAATTAAACAAACCTAGATTTTTGTTGGCGAAATGTTCCCAACGTAGATCTCTTGTTCTACGCAACGTTACCAAAGTAGTTCTCTTGTTGTATGCAACGTTACTGAAGTAGATCTTTTGTTGTACGCAACGTTACTAAAGTAGATCCCTTGTTGTACGCAACGTTACTAAAGTAGATCTCTTGTTGTACGCAACGTTACTGAAGTAGATCTCTTGTTGCACGCAACGTTACTAAAGTAGATCTCTTGTTGTACGCAACGTTACTGAAGTAGATCTCTTGTTGTACGCAACGTTACTGAAGTAGATCTCTTGTTGTACGCAACGTTACTGAAGTAGATCTCTTGTTGCACACAACGTTACTAAAGTAGATCTCTTGTTGTATGCAACGTTACTGAAGTAGATCTCTTGTTGTACGCAACGTTACTAAAGTAGATCTCTTGTTGTACGCAACGTTACTGAAGTAGATCTTTTGTTGTACGCAACGTTACTGAAGTAGATCTCTTGTTGTACGCAACGTTACTGAAGTAGATCTCTTGTTGCACACAACGTTACTAAAGTAGATCTCTTGTTGTATGCAACGTTACTGAGGTAGATCTCTTGTTGCACACAACGTTACTAAAGTAGATCTCTTGTTGTATGCAACGTTACTGAGGTAGATCTCTTGTTGCACACAACGTTACTAAAGTAGATCTCTTGTTGTATGCAACGTTACTGAGGTAGATCTCTTGTTGCACACAACGTTACTAAAGTAGATCTCTTGTTGTATGCAACGTTACTGAGGTAGATCTCTTGTTGCACACAACGTTACTAAAGTAGATCTCTTGTTGTATGCAACGTTACTGAGGTAGATCTCTTGTTGCACACAACGTTACTAAAGTAGATCTCTTGTTGTATGCAACGTTACTGAAGTAGATCTCTAGTTGTACGCAACGTTACTGAAGTAGATCTCTTGTTGTACACAACGTTACTAAAGTAGATCTCTTGTTGCACGCAACGTTACTGAAGTAGATCTCTTGTTGTACACAACGTTACTAAAGTAGATCTCTTGTTGTATGCAACGTTACTGAGGTAGATCTCTTGTTGCACACAACGTTACTAAAGTAGATCTCTTGTTGTATGCAACGTTACTGAAGTAGATCTCTAGTTGTACGCAACGTTACTGAAGTAGATCTCTTGTTGTACACAACGTTACTAAAGTAGATCTCTTGTTGTATGCAACGTTACTGAGGTAGATCTCTTGTTGCACACAACGTTACTAAAGTAGATCTCTTGTTGTATGCAACGTTACTGAAGTAGATCTCTTGTTGTACACAACGTTACTAAAGTAAATCTCTTGTTGTACGCAACGTTACTGAAGTAGATCTCTAGTTGTACGCAACGTTACTGAAGTAGATCTCTTGTTGTACACAACGTTACTAAAGTAAATCTCTTGTTGCACGCAACGTTACTGAGGTAGATCTCTAGTTGTACGCAACGTTACTGAAGTAGATCTCTTGTTGTACACAACGTTACTAAAGTAGATCTCTTGTTGCACGCAAGAGCAGCGTTGCAGAAGTCACCGGAACATTTTCCAAATTAGACACACGGTGTAGTATTGGCACTGGTTGCACGCAACACCTGTACCGTATTTCCGGGCCTGCAAGAGGTTTAAGTACAGGTGACTAACTTATTAGTAGTTAATTGTCAAGAAATAACTTTAAATTCTTCTCAAGATTCGAAGTCAACTCGTCTGGTTTTTAGAGGGATATCACTAAACCAGCGGAATAGATATTAGATTAATACACTTTAGTAGACCCTAATTCCATTGTTTTCTTGATTTGAATACTATAATTTAACAAGCAATTTTAATTGACGGGTTTAGTGACTTCACTCTTATTTGTTTCTACAGGCAGTTCTCCAAGCATCGCCTATGGTGGAGGCGGAGGAGGAGGTAAGACACCTTGAGATTAACCAATAGTATTTCCTCTTTTGATTGCGTTTATCAGTTGGTTTGTGGTTGGTGTTTTGTCTTGATCGCACTGAAGCGCGGTAACACGGATAGCAAAACCGTGCAACTTGTTGTGCAACAATGTTGTGTTGCACATTGCAGAACGAATGCGATTGCCACTCGTATTACAACTCGCTCAATAAAATCCCCTTTGCACAAAGTAGAAGCTCTCCTTATCCTTTGCAGTAAGTAAATTAAGAAAAGGGGAAAACGAAGGAGGTATCAGCATAAGTATTTATTCTATGATATTTTGTTGTGCACATAGGGGAATAGGAAGAGAGATACATGAAGGGAGAGAAGTAGGGGTAGTTAGCATAAGTATTTATTCTATGATATTTTGTGGCGCACATAGGGAAATAGGAAGAGAGATAGATGAAGGGAGAGAGGGAGGGGTAGCTGGCATAAGTATTTATTCTATGATATTTTGTGGCGCACATAGGGGAATAGGAAGAGAGATAGATGAAGGGAGAGAGGGAGGGTAGTTAGCATAAGTATTTATTCTATGATATTTTGTTGTGCGCATAGGGAAATAGGAAGAGAGATAGATGAAGGGAGAGAGGGAGGGGTAGCTGGCATAGGTATTTATTCTATGATATTTTGTTGCGCACATATGGGAATAGGAAGAGAGATAAATGAAGGGAGAGAGGGAGGTGTACTTGGTATATGTATCTATGCTTAACTACATCTTTCTTTACAAGGTGGTTTTCAGTATGGTGACGTGGATTTCAACACTCATCTCAGCTACGGTGGGGGAGGGGGAGGGGGCGGTGGTAGTGAGTTTGGATTTGTTGGTGGAAAAGGAGGTAATGGTGGTGGCCTGGTACTGCTCTTTCCGGACCAGCTGACGTTGAATGGAGCGATAGAAGCACAGGGCAAGTTATAATGTTATATAGAGTTATTACGTTATTCAGTTATAACGTGTGATTATCTCACATGGTTTGATGTTCTCGTTCATTTCAATCCACAGGGTCACGTGGTGAATGCGCTCCTAGTAATGTCGGTCATCGTGCTGCCCCTGGGGGTAGTGGTGCGGGGGGTAGTGTGGTTATTTTTACTAAGGAATTGTTTGGTACTGTCACTGGAAAGATTCTCGTGCAAGGAGGGACGCCTAGACAATGCACTCACGGCACAGGGGGAGGTCAGTTCTATATTAATTATAAAAATATTTTTTTGATAAAAATGACTTAACCTATTAACTAAAAGATCAAATGATGGCCTGATAAAACCTTGTTGCCCAATAATCTTGGTCTTGCAAGCGTTTTCGAGAAACGAGTTCCGAATGTAAGCATTAGGTGTTGTATTGCTTGGTAAGTATATTAGAAGTTGTGATTTTGTTTTTGAAGCAAACTTTTCTCGCAAAAAAATTCCTACGACCTTCAGGTTGCTAGCCAATACTCTTTGAATGATCCTTTGGAAACCCCTTTTTTTAAATGGCAGTGCACACGAAGGGACCAACGTATGTCCCTGCTTCATGATTTCCCCCTCCCCCTCTCCCCTAGCGCGTGATGATCTTAAACTAGTGATGGTCTTTACAGGAGGTGGTGGTGGTATTGGTCGATGGGTCGTCAAAACCTTATCTACTTTATACAAGTCAGGATGAACATTCACAGGATAATACAGTAACATCAGTAATCAGTAGAACAGGATATAAACACCCTCTCTTTAAATAACCTTATCTACTCTATACAAGTCAGGATGAACATTCACAGGATAATACAGTAACATCAGTGACCAGTAGAACAGGATATAAACACCCTCTCTTTAAATAACCTTATCTACTCTATACAAGTCAGGATGAACATTCACAGGATAATACAGTAACATCAGTAATCAGTAGAACAGGATATAAACACCCTCTCTTTAAATAACCTTATCTACTCTATACAAGTCAGGATGAACATTCACAGGATAATACAGTAACATCAGTGACCGTTCATGCTCACATGTTTTTGCCTTATATGGTGTGAATACCAGACTTGCGTTACTCAGTGACATGCACCTAATTTATTTCTGGTATATTGTGTATAATTCTCACCACCATGTTGATTATCAACGTTTTCTATTGAAAACTCGCATGACTACATTTGAAACGAGCAAGAGACTGGGGCTAGTTTTGAGCTTTGAACTAATTAGAAACAAAAAATATATGATTTGAGAAAGCATCACGAGTTTGGTACTGTAAGTCAGGCACATTTGAACATGTTTCAATGAAAAGAACCAGAAATACAGGCTTTCCAAAGTGTCAAAAATTTACAAAGATTGTACGGCTGGCAACATGGTTAAAGGGGACAAGTGTGCCCCACCCCCCCCCCCCCCCCCTGTCTGCTCCCTAACCATACATTCTTAGTAATTCTGGTTCTTTTCATGAAATGAAAGTATTTCTTAATATTTACATGCATTTCCATTAGGTGTTTTCTGAGTCCACTGCATCATCCTTGGGCTATTGAACAAAAACAATTGTATTAATTTTTGATGGATGTATTTCACATGTACTTATAGTGAATTGCCCTATAACACTATGATGCCACATCAAAACAATTATCTTTAAGTATTATTTTTATTCACGGCTCTCTCGAAGAGCATTACTTGTATGAATGAGATTCTGTGTTGAAATAAAGTGTTGATTGATACAACCTCTGGGCTGATCTAAGTCAGGGCATGGCTAACTCACAGATCAAACCCTGAAACAACCTCTGGGCTGATCTAAGTCAGGGCATGGCTGACTCACAGATCAAACCCTGAAACAACCTCTGGGCTGATCTAAGTCAGGGCATGGCTGACTCACAGATCAAACCCTGAAACAACCTCTGGGCTGATCTAAGTCAGGGCATGGCTAACTCACAGATCAAACCCTGAAACAACCTCTGGGCTGATCTAAGTCAGGGCATGGCTGACTCACAGATCAAACCCTGAAACAACCTCTGGGTTGATCTAAGTCAGGGCATGGCTAACTCACAGATAGAACCCTGAAACAACCTCTGGGTTGATCTAAGTCAGGGCATGGCTAACTCACAGATAGAACCCTGAAACAACCTCTGGGTTGATCTAAGTCAGGGCATGGCTAACTCACAGATTGAACCCTGAAACAACCTCTGGGCTGATCTAAGTCAGGGCATGGCTAACTCACAGATTGAACCCTGAAACAACCTCTGGGCTGATTTAAGTCAGGGCATGGCTAACTCACAGATCAAACCCTGAAACAACCTCTGGGCTGATCTAAGTCAGGGCATGGCTAACTCACAGATCAAACCCTGAAACAACCTCTGGGCTGATCTAAGTCAGGGCATGCCTAACTCACAGATCAAACCCTGAAACAACCTCTGGGCTGATCTAAGTCAGGGCACGGCTAACTCACAGATTGAATTGGAAATTATTTAGCTTGTTAGGTTTGACCCTTGAATCAAAAGAGAGACTTACCTACAGTAACTCTACACACATGTGATGCTAAGTCCAGAGATCAAATTAGAGACCCCAGAAAGGATAATTAGAAGCACATGCACTTATATCCAAAGTAATGATTAATCTAGACTTATTACATAAGTCTGTGTTTTCGCTCTTGGTTGATTCTGGATATCGAGTGAAAACTATGACTTATGGAATCAGTCTAAATTATTCTAATTTACAATATATTAAAAATGTAAAAGAAATGATAAACTAGTTTGCTGTGCTGAGCAAAGTTATGATTAAATCATGAATTAGAGAGTGGAAGAAAAGCTTGTTTTGTTTCTTTCTCCTGTCCTCTGCCAACCTCCGTGTGCTTTATAACTGCACACACACTTACAGAACTCTTATTTTTATTTCTTCTGGATTTTTCTGAACAACCCGGGGGGGGGGGGGGGGGGGGACTCCCTATTGAAAGAGGGTGGGGATGCTCGCCGAAAATCTTAATCTGTGTTGTCAGTTTATGGGCGTGGCAGGGATAAAATTCTACCCCTAAGAGGGACCAAGCAAAAACGTATCCAAAGCTGGGTTTCTCGATTTAATTTATTAGCATCAAACGCCTTCTGCTCGTATGAGTTTATGACGACGTCGTCATATACAAACATCGTTGAAAAGAAGCATTGTTGTTGCTGTTTATTTTAAAACCCCTAAAAGGGACCACAAAACTCAGCTGGTGGGCATTCTCGTTCATAACACCCTAAGCGGGACCGAAACCTCGAGTTCAACCCCTAAAAGGGACTGCGAGCATCCCCGTCCCTTCGACTTCCAAGTCCCCCCCCCCCCCCCCCCCCCCCCGGGCTGAACAACCTCCTTTACCTCACTAATATCTTTGTTGCTTTCAAGATCAGATTTGTCTTCTGGAGTAGTTAGCTTAGATTCTTCACTTGTAGAACTATCAAGTTCTTTGTAACGCTTCAAGTTGGAAATAACATTCTTTAGGGTTCCAACTCTTTTCTTGGGTAGCCTTCCTAGAATGCAATAAAATGTTGGTTTAAATACTTTTAAACTTTAGAATAAAAAGTTTCTACAAATTACTTCATATTTTAATTGTTTGGCTCCAAAAAATATCCATACTACCCCTCCATGGAAGATACTTGAAAAAGGATCCCACACCACTCTGGAATTTTTTCTAATTTTCTTATATAACCTTGTAATTTTAATTGACCCCCCTCCCCCCTGGGAATTTCCAATTCCCTCAATGGAATTGAAGGGTATGGAACATATTTTCTAAAACCACATAATTCAATTAAATGGTCTGAGCATCTACAGTACACATACATGGAAAATTGTAGGTGCTAATACCTTAGGAACAGTATATTATTTACCCCCTGAGGGGGGAGGGGGGGATAAAGGGTGGACCAAGGAATATCAGAATGGGAGCATAAAAATTTGGCTTAGATGAAAATCTAAAATCTATTAAGATTTGGCTGTTCTGTCACAGTTGGGACACTTGCAACAGAGCTAAGGTCCATTTACTGTGAAGCTCAGGATCGAATTGGAATTTAGAAGTCAATTTTTGTGGATGGAGAAAAAACTGGAGAACTCAGAGAAAAGCCCTCAAAGCACAGGAGAGAACCAACTAGTAACTCTACTCACATACAACACTGAGCCACTCTCACCAATATGCCACCCATTCTTCCCAATGTGATGCCAAGTCTGGAATCCAACTCAAGACCTCAGAGGTGAGAGGGGGCTGCCTACTACTATGCACCTTTGATTCCTGAAAAAATTGACTTATTCTAAATTCTCAATCTTACCAGTTTTGGGAGTTCTTCTTGTTATCTGTCCTTGACAGTCATCTGGTTCTTCCAGATAATCAAAAGCTGATGGTTTGTTGGATCTGAGTCAAATAAATAAGGTAAAAACTTGATTTTAGCTTGAGTGTAATGTTTTCCCACATTTTCAGACCATATGTCATTCTATTGAGAACATTTTTTTTTGTTTGAGTTGTAACCATATTCCTGTGTTTTCTCATGTGAAACTGCTAAACAAAGTGATGATACTCTAGGGAATGACATATGGTCTGAAACTCGAAAATAAAATCTACACAGACATGTATTCTTAGGTTCATCACACAATCCCAGGGGGACTCAAATATACAGTATAGAAGGGTGGGGATGCTGTCGGAAATTTTGAAAAAGGTACTAAAATTCTCTTAGTATAGTAAGCTTATATTTTTGTACGAAGTCTGTAAAAATGTAATTTACTTCCTATATCATTTTAAAATAATGCAAAATAAAGTATCGTATTATATCGTGAAGCTGCAAAATAAATTAAGCTTAACTTAAGCTTACTCTTCTAGATGATAATCAGGTTGTTCTTTCTCGTCTACACGTGCTGGACTCGACTCTTCGTCGTCTTTCCTCTCCTCCTGAAGGTCCTTCTCACAACTATCTTTATCTTCATCAACATTATCTTGCTTAAACGGCTTTCTAAACTCTTTCACGTTCAGTTCTAATACTTTTTTCTTTTCAATGTCATCGTAATATTTTAGGATTTTCACAGGTAAATCGTGACAGCCATTTTGTGTTAAATCAAGTAGTGCTTCGTCTCTTTCGTCATCACTGTTAGGAACACTCCATTCTTCTTTAGTATCCATCTAATAGTTCAGCTCTCATGAATTTTAGAATGTTTTAAAAGAAGATATCTTTGGTTTTGTGAATCCTTTGGTCAAAATCGTTTGGTTTTGTCCGCCATTGATGTTGCTATTCATGGAGATACTGCTGACCGTAAAGGAATGACGAGCTCATCTCTTTCTTTCTTTCTTTCTTTCTTTCTTTCTTTCTTTCTTTCTTCCTGAGTTATCCTAGGCCAAGCTGTACCGATGTTTTGTGAGGACCCATCGTGCTGCATTATTTCATCTTCTTGAGAATAAACATATATTGTCATAAGCATCACTGCTTACAATTGATAGATTACTTCGCTTAAAAATATAATTCTTTCCTTGCGCTAGGGATGAAATTAGTCCTGTACTGGACCCACTTTTCTCACTAACTTAATGATTGATATCGCAAAAGATGTCATCCCAAAAATAAACCAGCCCGCTGACCAAAAATCCGGAAGACTCTGGGCTCGAGATTGAAAAATAAAAGGAACACAGCAGTGCAGCGCAATCTCGAGCCCAGAGTCTTCCGGCTTTTTGGTCAGGAAGGCGCTGGAGGACTCTGGGTACGAGATTGCAGCGCGCGCGAATACGATTTTTACCAGTCTCTTTCCATTACTCGTTTCGTCTTCGCCCAGCGCGCATCGATAAAACTGGGTCCAGCTCTGGACTGGGATGGAAAAATATTTCGCCCAATGTCAAGCTGGACACAGGTATCCGCCGTTTGACGTGTTTTCCATTGTTCCTGCCCATAAGCTTAAAAACCGTAAGAGTTATGTGTCCTGAATAACTGAATAAAAAATATCTAATATCTATTAGAAAATTAATTATGAAAAAATAAAAAAAAAAGTTAGAAAGTCCGAGTCGTTTAACTTCGCTTTGTAAAGTAGCAGAGGATTCAGGAAAAAATCGATTTAAAATTTACTGGTAACAGCATTTCCAACATATATATTCTTGCAGTTGTATGGTTTGATGGTCGGACAATAGTCACAAATACCTTCTATAATGAAAAATGATTTTAATGAATATAAAGTTGTTTTATTCAATCATTCGAAACGATTTTAACATACGATAAATGTTCTTATAAACTCAATACTCATCATTAATAAAAATATAAGCTCTTAATAATTTTTTAAACCTAACTGTTGTGGTTTTTATTTCGAAATTGCTATAAATCCAAACATACGAGACAGAGTACTGGGCGAGGTATGAACCATGTATCACCGGGGAATCCATGAATTATAAAAAGTAAATGAAGTATAGACACACATTTAAGTATAAAAATGTATAATATAGAGTATAGCATTTACACTCATCTAGGTCACTGTATTTATTGTGGAATCATTGCTTCAAATGCACCATATTTCTTGAGCACTCACATGAGTCGTTTAATAAAGAACTACACAAACCACAGAACAATTACAGATATACTATCTAAAGGGTACTCTCCGCTTTCATCCTGTAATGTAGGCGATACATTTTATTTTGATATTGTACAAGAACAGAGGTTTTTTTTCCAGCACGATATCGATATTGAACGATTGTTACGCAAAGCATACTGGTCCAATTTCTATTTTGGCTTGCTGGTTGGGCTTTTCGACGTCAAATACTGACACATCTATGATGGGAAGCCTGTGTTTTTGTGTTGTGTCTATGGTAAGAACAGTTTCATGCCATTTGTTGTCATTGTTCTGAAGAGATAACAGAAGAAATCTGGTTAATAAATCATTACATTACAAATCATTACACCAAATTTAAATAGTTGTCGGGTACAAAAAGGTTAAAATATAAAAGTTGATATCCTGGACATTTGGAGTGTGTTTGCAACCATACTCATGCATGAAGAGTGGCAAAATGCTTTGCTCGGTAACTTGAATCAATGTTTGAGAGCTGAAAAACTGGAATGTGCATAATATCAGCCTCATTAACTGTTTACTGTTCGAACTCAAAAAGGCCTAAGTAAGCTTGACATACCGAACAGCCATTCTTAGTGAGAGTTGGTCTGAACTTGGACGGGCTTTTTGAATGGAACTCCATATCATTGTCTCCACGTAATTTAATGGACTTCTTGGGGGTCCACGCCTTGGAGTTTAGGCAGTGATAGGTGATATTCTGTTCAGCTCTCTTGCTATGGGCACGTAGGAACTTAATTTGGCTCACATGGGCAGAGTATTCGATCTGTTGGGGAAAGAAAGGATTAGCAACTAGTCTAATATTCCCCGGGAAGGGGTGTAGGGAGTTAAGGACGAGAAAAAAAACATTTATCAGGAATTGAAAACGTACAGTGGTCAGTGTCTTACCTCTTCTAATTCAAATAGTTCACTCATCCATTTAGTCTTGACTTCGATTTTAATAGGCTAGATTGAACCAAAATATAATAGTTAGTCTGTTTTGTCCTGTGTACAATAGATTCCTCTTGTCGTTAAAAGCAAGGGAATCTTGGTGTTCTTATTGGGAAGATGGCAATGCGCATCCCCTAATAGATTCCTCTTGTCGTCAAAGGCAAGGGAATCTTGGTGTTTTTATTGGGAAGATGGCAATGCGCATCCCCTAATAGATTCCTCTTGTCGTTAAAGGCAAGGAATCTTGGTGTTTTTATTGGGAAGATGGCAATGCGCATCCCCTAATAGATTCCTCTTGTCGTTAAAGGCAAGGGAATCTTGGTGTTCTTATTGGGAAGATGGCAATGCGCATCCCCTAATAGATTCCTCTTGTCGTTAAAGGCAAGGGAATCCTGGTGTTTTTATTAGGAAGATGGCAATGCGCATCCCCTAATAGATTCCTCTTGTCGTCAAAGGCAAGGGAATCTTGGTGTTTTTATTGGGAAGATGGCAATGCGCATCCATTAATAGATTCCTCTTGTCGTTAAAGGCAATGGAATCTTGGTGTTTTTATTGGGAAGATGGCAATGCGCATCCATTAATAGATTCCTCTTGTCGTTAAAGGCAATGGAATCTTGGTGTTTTTATTGGGAAGATGGCAATGCGCATCCATTTAGTAATAGATTCCTCTTGTCGTTAAAGGCAATGGAATCTTGGTGTTTTTATTGGGAAGATGGCAATGCGCATCCCCTAATAGATTCCTCTTGTCGTTAAAGGCAAGGGAATCTTGGTGTTTTTATTGGGAAGATGGCAATGCGCATCCATTAATAGATTCCTCTTGTCGTTAAAGGCAATGGAATCTTGGTGTTTTTATTGGGAAGATGGCAATGCGCATTCATAGCGCATCCCCTAATAGATTCCTCTTGTCGTTAAAGACAAGGAAATCTTGGTCATCCCTTAAAGGAAAATCACACCAGAATACTTACAACCCTTAGAAGGCTTACAATACAATGTTAAGTCATAGATTCAGTAATCACGCACCTTGGATTTACTGGGAGGAATACACGAGAAATTTGATGTGAAGTTGCAGTAGACTTTGATTGCGTCGTTCTTTGATCCGCCATTGGGGTCGATCCAGTACAAGCCTGTAGCAAGAAGAATTTTAGGATATAAAAGGAAGAAAAGAAAAAGAGGGAACGCAAGAAAGAAAGAAAGAAAGAAAGACAGACAGAAAGACAGGAAGGAAGGAAGGAAGGAAGGAAGGAAGGAGGAAGGAAATAAGAAATAAGGAAGGAAGAGAGACAGAAGAAAAAAAGAATGAATGCACGAACGAAAGAGGGCTGAAACCATATATACTCACCATTTACGAATGATGGATGATCGAGCTTGATATCTTTGCAAGTCTTGCCAGGGAAGTCCTTGCTCTTACCAGTTGGCTTTTTAAGGTTTTCGAGTGAGTCACTCAGTATCTCAAGCTGGTGGAAGAAGCCCTGCAGTTGGGAAAGGATTTTCAAAAATAATATCAATGAACGGAAATCATATGTATAATCAAAATAGGTTATAATAATAATAACAACTAGTTCAAGACAGTAAAAGAGTACATTTTATAAAACAGATATCAGTTACACTGAAGTGGATTAAGCAAATGCATGGTTCCGTTTTCCCTGTGGAAATGAAATCCTGTCCCACAAACAGCTACACAGTGTCTGTTTGAAAGAGTAACACAAGTATTACGAGGCATTTTTAAAACTTTTTTTTCAGGACAGTAAACATTTGAAACAATTTATAATATTTTTTCCACGATCAGAGTTTTTAATGGTGAGATACTCCCAATTGCATGAAGATTGGTTTTTTGAATTTTTGGCCCACCAAAAATTGTATATACAATGATGAGTACAATAAAACTACTATCCTGCGATTTACTAAAGAACTTTGATGGCTTCAATATCAAGGTAAGATACTCACACTTGGAGCCTCCATGCCTTCAGGTTTGGCATTCCGTTTTGACTGTGTGAAACAAGAAAAATTACACACAATGAGCAAGAATTTTTTTCAGAATTGAATGATCATCAATCTATGATCGATAAAAAGTCAACTTCAAGAAATGTTCTAGTTCTATCGAACCCTGATACAACCTGGTGTAAGTCAGGGTTCGGCTTCAGCACCGCCGACGGCACCGAAGTATCTTTTTTATTATTTTCACAAGGGCGTAACCAGGATGAGGGTATAACACTCTCACTGGCTCGGAGTATAGTTGCGATATGGTCCAGGATGCTACCTACCTCTTCCCCTGTGTAAAGTCTGTAAGTGAATCCTTTTTCAACAGCTCCGACGCTGAGATACTGAAATTATTAGAATAAATAAATAAATAAATAAATGAATTATTAAAAACATACATGGATGAATCGATGGAAGGAAGGATTGATGGATAGAACGATGAATGGATGGATTGTTGAATGGAAGGAAGGGAGAAAGGATGGGTGGATGGATGGATAGAACGATGAATGGATGGATGGATAGATGGATGGATAGACCAATGAATGCATGAATTGTTGAATGGAAGGAAGGATAGATGGATGCAATATTGGATGGGTGGATGGATGGATGGATAGACCAATGAATACATGAATTGTTGAATGGAAGGATGGATGGATGCATTATTGGATGGGTGGATGGATGGATGGATAGACCAATGAATACATGAATTGTTGAATGGAAGGAAAGATGAATGCATCATTGGATGGTCGGATGGGTTAATCAACCAATCATTGATTACTGAATCCATGAAGGAAGTGGAAACAATCAAAATGAAGCAAACAACTCACCCCTGCAATTGGTGATTGTCCAGGATAACCCTACAATGAAAAAAAAAAATCTTCAATATCATAACCAGTAGAAGGTATTTTCGTTGCTCTAAAAAGATCGGCCAACGGTTTAATATATAATACCTTCTTAAAGGCTCAGATGACCACGTAAAATGGCGGTCCCGTCTCATTTAGAGACATTACTGAACACAGAGGAACACGGGTTTATGTGCTAAGTTAGGAAAAACAGCTTTCACAGGGACCGCGGAGTAGGGGGGAGGGGGAGGGGGGCTATAGCCCCCCAATAATAGGAGCATGCCCAAACCCCAAAGGTATTCCAGTATTTGGTGGTCGTTAGCCCCCCAATCAAAATCACGCTCCGGGGTCCTTGTTTCAGAAAGACAGTATACTATCATATCTTATACTCACTCTTGGTCCAGGGGGTCCTGGTGGGCCTGGAGATCCCTGTTAAAAACAAATAATACATCTTATAAATAAACGAAAACATGATGCTTTACTCAAAATCAAATACGACGTCAAGTCTCTTTAATTGTCCAATTATTTTAGACAGATTAAGCGTCCCGCTTTTTCTTTCTGCAAACGGCAAACATGACCACGTTCTCACCGTTTCCTTGCGTTTCACTTTACCTTAAACTATCTCACCAAAGAGAAGTATTTTTTATTTATCTACCACTTTTTGCGATTCTTTTTCAATAATTCTAAAGTTTTTTTTGCTTGGAAACTGATATTTCAGGTTTGCCGCAAATGAGATTCTTAAACTCTCTACTGTCAAATCTCCTGGAAACAGGAAATGTTTGGGACCTCATTTGGGGAGAGGCGTTCTCCTACGAGGCGTCCTCCTACACATCATACGGGAATTGTCAACAAACACATTAATAAAGAACTAATAATATAACTTACATCTCGTCCATCTCGTCCCTGAAGAGGAAGAAGAAAATGAGAATAAAGTGAGTAAAAAAACTGAGCTTGATAAATGTTTTATCACTTGAAGAATTCCTAGTTGAACCGTGTAAGTGTTTTTTTCCTTTCTTAAATCCCTTTTTCTCCGAAGGATTTGACCGTCATGTTTCCATACAATTTCGTTCACAGAGCCTACGTTTCTCTTGGTCAGTTTTTCAGTGCTGACCGAGAGAAACGCAGGCTCTGGGAACGAAATTGGTTTCCATGAATGAGAAGTTGTTGTGCGCATGCGCTTATTTAAACCGGAAGCTTTCTGCATTGCGCATGATCAAAACATAGACCCTACTTACCGCTGCTCCACGTGTACCCTGTGGTGAGAGAAACAAAAAGATATTAGAGCAATGAAATGGAACCATATTTCTTGTTTTCAAAATTCAGTTAACAAGAATGGGATAAAATTTTGAGTGGGAAAAGGGTTGTTTTCACATCTACGTCTTGAAACGCCTCAAAGATATGGCCGCCGTGAATTCTACAAAAAAGGTCTTTTTTACCAGGTACCAAGGTCACTGAGATCTTACTAAGATGTCATACTTACACGATCTCCAAGTGGCCCAATTGGTCCAGGTTCACCCTAGAATGAAAAGAAAACGTCATGAGTATCCAAAGCAATAAGTGATCTTCGTTATTTTTTTGTCCAAGTCAACGGTGGAAAATATATCAATTATGTTATGTATGAGTTTGCTTCTTTTTCTTGTTTTCTTTTTCAGTAAGGGAGGGCATGAAGCGGCTGTACACTGGTCATCCCTCCATTTTGTCATTACTCTGTTCCTGTCATACTCTCAGATTTACCCAAGTTCTTTAGAGGATTGAGCCCAATAAATTAACCACGCTTTCCTTCTATGTAATACTGGGCACGATAGTTTTCGAGCTAAGGTAACATGGGTGACGTCGTCCTCTCATCAATGTAAAAGCTTGTGGCAAGTGGCCAGGGTTCGAGTCCCGTCCAAGTGTGTGAGTTGATTTTGTTTGATGTGTTTTTCTCTCCTATGCTACGAGGGTTTTTCTCCGGGTTCTCTGGTTTTAAACAACATGTGAGTTGAAAGATATGTGTACATGGAATGTGTATGGAGGATACACGGTCTCACAAGCTTCTAGCTTTAAAGCCTACCGTGTATAAATCAAAAGATTGAGGTATACATTTACTCGTAACACATTGAACGTGAAACTTACCGGCAGGCCATTAGGTCCTGCAGCACCTGGGGGTCCACGTGATCCTGAAGGACCCTGTCATGAGAAAATCACAAATTCCGTTAACTATATAAACATTAGCGCTTTCCACGGATGACGCCACAATGATGCATTATGGGATTGAAATGCGGATAATTCAAGCCTAAAACACATGCTAATATGCTACAAAAATGTTTTCTTGTCTTGATGTTTCTAATTCTCGATTCCCCTTATTACCCTTGATAACACTTCTACAGAATCCTTTTCGTAGTTCCTTTTGTTGGCCTAGTTAAGACCATTATCTTGTGACTTCCAAGGGAGTTTAAACATTTGAATAAGAAAAATAATTCGAAGAAGATTCTAGTTGTAGTGATATCAAGACGTAATAAGAGGAAGGATAAATTCGTTGAAAAACTATGGTTTCTCGACTGATATTGATCTTCTTTTCCTTGTAACCAAAGTTTAAAAAGTTTGTCCGCAACTTCAAAACCCTCAAAAACTCTCAGATCTTTTCTAGATCTAGCGACATTACTCGTTAAATCCAGATTTAAGTTTTCGGGGGTTATGACTGCAAAATAGTCCAAGTATTTAAGAATCATGATTATGAAAACCAGATTGGCAAAAGTTTTAGCCTTGGAACCACTCGCAGTTGAGAAAATTTGGTTTAAAAATAACGTCATTTACTCACAATTTAGATTCTGAAAAAAATAAAATTTTTATTTGCAAATTTTGACTGTGAAGAAAATATGTTGCTTGGCAATTATGTGGGCCATATAGATAAGTTTAACCAAGTTTCGACTGATATTGATCTTCTTTTCCTTGTAACCAAAGTTTAAAAAGTTTGTCCGCATTTCGATCCCACAAGGCTTTGCGATATCTATTTTTAGTAACCGTGAAAAATGCTATTTAGAGCAGATTTGGTATAAGTGGGAAAAGTCACGGAACGGTTACCGAATGTCGAAGGTTTTCATACACGGCACAGCGCGCATTGACACGGTCACGGCCAGGCGTGTTCCGTGCCCAAGTTTTCCATACGAAAATTGGTCTAGCAAAACTCATATAGTCTCACTTACTCGTGGTCCAGGAGAGCCATCTGTTCCACTGACTCCTACAGGTCCATTGGGACCCTAAAATACGGGAGAGGTAAAAGGAAGTCAATAGAAATTAACGGTTGAAGCTAGTATATTATATATAATGAGTGCACACATTAAGATGAACTTATGATGACTAGTTGAATCTGCGCATGCGTGGAATACAACAAGTGAAGAAAAGGAAGCTTAACACTGTGAAAAAAAGTTTGCAATTGTACAACTGTATTGGCGTTTAGGACATTAGTCACAACATCCTCGTGCAGTTGCCATGGATAATGGGTCAGTAGGAGGTCTAAACGAAGGAAACATTGATAACAGAGTTGTACGTTACAGAAAGTCAGTAAACTACCTACCTGTTGGCCTGGAGCACCTGGGTCTCCCATTCTACCAGTAAAGCCCTTGTCTCCCTGTACAAAACAACAAGATAAACATCAGTACGTTATTTAGCACGATAATTATAAGTGATGGTTAACACTAAGGGTGTAGGGGAGGAGAGTGGAGGGGAGGTTTTGGCCTAAAAAAGTCGTATGGGAGTAGAGTTGGTGGTTCTCTCCTGTGCTTCGAGGGTTTTTCTCTGGGCTCTTCCGTTTTCATTCCTCCACAATACTTCAACTTCTAAATTCCAATTGTGATTTCAGTGGACAAATAGCTTCTCTGTGGAAATGCCACTGCTAAATTCAATTTATTTATTTTATTTATTTATTCATATAGCGACAATAACCTCACAACATATATCAATCAGCACACACACACATTACCTTTTCTCCTTGTAATCCACGTCCTCCCTTGCCTCCTTGTCTCCCTTGTTTACCCTGTTAGAAAACAAATAAAACAAACAAATGAATAATACTTTAATGTACCTTCACTGGAACACATGAATATTCCACTCAAAACCGAGGCTAACCCTGAGCAACAGAGAATTCGATACTGGGATATCGTTTAAGGCGTGGGTTTTAGAAAGGGAAAGGGGGGGGGGGGGTGTAGAAAAATACGGCATTGAGCAAATTTTACTGCTAATTATGCAAAAGTAACAAATCCAGAGGAGATCTGGGGCATACTCCAAGGAAATTCTTAAAACACGGTTCCCAAAAATACCATTTCTTGCATTCTGAAAATAGGGGGGGGGGGAGGTAAAACAATCCCAAACTAAAAGAGGAGGCGGAGAAGGGGGGATCGCGGTCCCATCGTTGCCCCCTAAATACCCCATGGTTTAGTTATTGGCCCACTAAAAATGACGTAAGATCATCTTTTTAAATTGACCATCTTTTTCACTCAGATTTCTCCAAATATTTAGTATTGTGAGAACAGTAAGAATTACTGTACCTGTGGTCCTCGTCGTCCTGGTGCGCCATCTTTTCCATCCTCACCTCGCTCTCCCTAAAACCACATTACAGCCGATCAGTTCACAGACAAATGACAATAAAATTAAGAAAAAGACAACACGTTAAGGTATCAGGAGGGAATTTGGACCTATACGTGCTACATCAAATTTTGCACGGGCTTTTAAATATTTCTTTTGCTTTAAAAGAAACATTTTCTGAAAGCTAAATAAATATAATTTTCGAACATCTACTTAGAATCGTCTATTTTGGAACACAAAAAATTATTGGGTTTAAAGTTATTTTCTACCACACTTCATTCGACAATTTCCCGCAGGATCAGAATTTCCGATCATAAACACATTAGTATACTCTTTGGATAATGAACTTCAAAACCCTCAAAAAATCTCAGATCTTTTCTAGATCTAGCGACATTACTCGTTAAATCCAGATTTAAGTTTTCGGGGGTTATGACTGCAAAATAGTCCAAGTATTTAAGAATCATGATTATGAAAACCAGATTGGCAAAAGTTTTAGCCTTGGAACCACTCGCAGTTGAGAAAATTTGGTTTAAAAATAACGTCATTTACTCACAATTTAGATTCTGAAAAAAATAAAATTTTTATTTGCAAATTTTGACTGTGAAGAAAATATGTTGCTTGGCAATTATGTGGGCCATATAGATAAGTTTAACCAAGTTTCAAGGCATTTCCAATTTTCAACGATTTTCATCCAAGTGCCCCTTAAATGTAAATGTGGTATTTTTTTATGGGTACAATAAACTTAATTGAATTGAATTAATATTTTACCTTTGGTCCCAACAGGCCAGTTGATCCAATAGGTCCTTCAGGTCCAGAAAGACCAACAGGTCCAGGCGCTCCTGGTTTACCAGAATCTCCTGGTGCACCTTGTTCTCCCTAAAAAAAAACAACACACAGAACTCGTAAAATGTATACTTCTAACCCAATAAAAGTATCACTCTGCTCCCCTCTATTTCAGACGCAATGTTTGTCTAAATTTTGCTCTTTTTTAGTATAGTATTTTAAACAATAAATAACGCTGACTAACGCTGACTGACAGGGTTCGAAATTCCTACAAGATTATTGGCTAAATGCGAGTTGAAAATTACAAATAACGAGTGAAAAGAAATAGATTGAACTCGCATTTTCTAGCTAGTTCTCTTTTAAGAAAATTAAGATAATGCAAAGACCGGAAAAAAATATAGTGTTTGGGTTTGCATTGAATCCATTTATCTCGTAGCTGGTCAATGCACAAGAAAAGTTTATCTTATCATTCAATGCATTGGGACGTACCGCTGCTCTAATACCAGAATGGCTTGGATTCTTTTTCTCAAAAAAAAACCGGTGGTAGTTCACTGTTCGCGTCTCACCTCTGGGGTCTCAGGTTCGATTCCTGGACTCACATGTGAGTCGGAACAGTTTGTTAGGTCTCTCCCTTGAGTCGAGGGTTTTGACCGGGTTCTCCGGTTACCCGGGTTCTCCGGTTACAGGGCTTCAAGTATCCCTATATTATATTTTCTAAGTTTCCCTATGTTCCCCCATATAGTTCTTAAATGTCCGCTAATTCCCATAATTTTATCGAGAAAAGAAAAGGAAAAAATTATTATCAAGCTCATAAACTTTGGTACCGTTCGGAGGGAAATAAAAATGACCTTCAAAAATACAGGGACACTTGAAGCCCTGCGGTTGTCCTTCCTTCTCAAACGGCCTAAACTCCAATTCTATCTGTGATTAAGCCGTGCCATGACTTTGATTAGCCCAGAGGTTATTTCAGGATATCGATAGATTTAAAGGTTTCAAAATCAACCATTGTGAAATGCAATTTTCGTCGATAAGTACGAATACAATACTTATCACACAAGACTCACTTCATTCTAATGATCAAAAGTGTGTTACCTTAAGACCAGCGCCAGCGGGCATTCCTGGTGTGCCAATAGTACCGTTGTTACCCTGAACAAAAACAACAACAAATCATGACAGCTGCATTTTCAGTCCTTTTCTATTATCCATTGATTTTCTGATCATCTCCCTAAAAAAATTTTCCGCACCAAATAAATTATTTTATTCTATGAACTAGAGTGTGATATTGAGTGACATCAAAATGATAAAGTTGATATCCCCACTCCCACAAGTGGCCAATGGGGATACGATTTATATCAACACTGGTGGTGTCAAATTCCGACTTTTTGCTCAGCAAGTCTCAAATTCTCCATTATTTTTCATTGAAGATTTCATATAATAAACAGAACATTACATGACCGCTTGGAGATACGAATTTTATCTTCTCGTGCTGATATTATCTCTCACGAGTGAGCGCAGCGAAGATAAAATTCGTATCTCCGCGCGACCATGTAATTTAGGGTCGATATCTGTGAAATAAAGCCGTGAATAAAAACCATATCAGTGAAGTGATACGATATCACTTCACGACAAACTGTCCAATAAAATCTCGCGATATAATATAAACAAATTATTACATGTTAAGAGTTGATATCATTTTTATTCACTCGTTTTCTGTATCATATCGCTCACTCGCTCGCAGACTAGCTTGTTCGCGATATGACTGGAAACTCGTGAATAAAAACGATATCAGGCTCTTGGCATGTGATAATCTCTATATAATGCCTTACATCTTCTCCAGGGGCTCCAACTTCACCGGCTGGTCCAGGTTGTCCTCTCGGTCCCTAAAATATTTAAAATAATCATTTTTATTTCATTTGGTAAAGGAAAGAATAAAACTAAGGTCAAACGTCCGACTTCACATGAGCCGTACGCATTGAAAACAATGGATAATAAGGCGGTCTTCTTTGATGTCATTAGGTTCGGCTCGTGTAAAGTTCACCGTTTCGACGACGTTTCTTTATTTGTCAGCAAAAATAAGAAAACTCAACTCTGGATATCTAGGAATTTAAGTACTTACAACAGGGCCGGGTTCTCCATTGCGTCCATCCTTGCCAGCAGGACCTTGGTCACCCTAAAGGAAATAGATCAATTAAGTTTACTATGAAATACAAAACTTCCTATGATCCATTCTATCTTCTTATCTTCTTTGTGATAACTGCTTTTTGATCAAATTAATAAAAGTCGGATGTTTTTGTCGAATTAAGAATTGTGTGTGTATTCTAGTATCTGAAACAGTACAAGCAAATTGAGACATTATAACACTAATACTCATTCTCATACTCATGCGCATACTCATGCACATGCTCATACTCATTCTCATACTCATGCACATGCTCATACTCATTCTCATACTCATGCACTGCACATACTCATGCACTGCACATACTCATGCGCATACTCGTACTCATGCGCATACTCATGCACATGCTCATGCACATACTCATGCACATACTCATGCACATACTCATACTCATACTCATACTCATACTCATACTCATACTCATACTCATACTCATACTCATACTCATACTCATACTCATACTCATACTCATACTCATACTCATACTTATACTCATACTAACTTATAAACTTGTAGTGGTAGTGTTTAAATATATCTTTACGTGATGTAAGTAATGATATGATAAAGGTTGAAAATAATCAATGCATGTCAAATCATAGCTTATTTGTTAACTGTGGATAAAGAATATTGGCGTTGCTATTGGTTACCTTGATGCCTGGAGCACCAGCGGATCCTCGGTTTCCGGTACGGCCAGGGGTGCCCTAAAATGGTAATGAAAGTAATGAAAAACAGGCTTCAAAAAACCAAGACGCATACACCCTTACGCTCCAAGCCGGAAGCAGTATGGAAGGGTCATATTTTTTCAATAACAAACTTATCTCATTTCATAAGATGGCAGCATATGACCTATTGTTGTAAACGAGCTTTTTTTTCTCTCTTTAATTTTCTATCTTTGTCAGCTTATTGCCCTTAGACCTCGGTTCCATTCTTTTGTTTTAACTCATTTCCGGTCCAGGGCGTAAGCGTGTATGGACTTTATATTGCAAGGTTTAATGTGACATCAAAGCCGCCAAGCTAGTTGATCGTGACTTGGTTGATCGACAAAAAAATGGTTTCTTGTGCTATGTCAGCCAACAGGGCGGCCACGAGACGTCAAAGAAGTTCAATTTGGAGGACAAAACTAAGAAATCTTCCGAGAATTGGAATCTATTGTTTTGTCCTCCAAATTGAGCTGCATTCCGACGTGCTGCAAGGGGTCTATATTGCGACCAGCAATAACTGAAGCCTAAAGCAATCGCTTATAAATATTACATCATTATTAGTACTTACAGCTGGTCCTTTCTCTCCTTTAATTCCACTCAAGCCCACAAGTCCTCTATCTCCCTAGAAAGGCAAGAACATGACAGTTAGTGGAGGGTGCGATTACTACATCGAAGTAACGATATCGAGAAATCAAAGTGAAGCTCTGATATCTAATTGGTTAGCGGTAAAGAACACAATCAAAAATTGTCAAAAAGATGTCCAAAAAAATCAAAAAAATTTTGAAGTGTTCACGGTAGGGCGCGTAAACAAAAACACTAGACTCAATCAGAAGGATGAACTTACAATAGGGCCTTCAGGACCATTTAATCCTGGTTCGCCGTCATTGCCTGGGGTTCCCTAAAACAATACAATAATTATCGTGTTAATAAAACATTAATTTGCAAACATCAAACATCATGAAAACATCTTCAAACGTAGAAGATAGAGAGGTATCGTATGAGTGGCTTGGAATTGATTTACAGCGTGCACACGGTACAGCATGCCGCAACACCGACATGGCTTCCCATTGTGAACCATCCAATCACAACACGCGTAGTTACGGCTACTTTAAACTATACAATACGGCTTAAGTGTGGCTACGAATTTGCCGTATTTTCCTACTCAAATCAAGCCTCAGGGAACATTGATAAAAGTCGCGGAATATTTTACTATCGCGCGGCTAAATTTTCATGCAGCTATTTCTTCCCAAGTCAAATTTTTCAACCATTTTCATTCTATCCTCACAGAACATTGCGGTTGTTATCATAGCACTTACAGGTTGTCCTGGTTCTCCATCGCGCCCTGGTCGTCCTGGCTCTCCACTCGATCCCTATGAGAGGAAAATGCAATAAACAGTTAACAAGAAAAACATCTAAAAATTTTTCAATCCCTGCTTTCGTAGCTCTGGCTACGTCCCTGAGTATCATAATTCAACTTGTAAATTTAGCTTCTTGTTACATTACATCAGCACAAGCTACGTCAACGCGTCCATGTTTGTGGTAAAAAACAGAAGTTTTCCCAGTCATTTCGTTTGATGATTCGACCAACATGACTGTAATGAAATTGCCTTATAATTCACTTGGATATGGCTGCAAAAGATGAAGACTCGATACACTAACCTTAGCTCCGTTGACACCGTCAAGTCCTGCAGGACCTGAGGGACCAGATGGACCCTTTAAAGAAAATAAAGCAACATTAGAACAAGAATAATTTCATTGAAATTGTGATACTATGATTTGGACTGAAGGACAGACAGACAGGAAGATAGATAGAAAGACAAACGAACGAACAATTAATGACTTACAGGAGATCCGGGTGGTCCTGGTCGTCCAGGTCTTCCAGATTGGCCGGGTAAGCCCTACAAATATTCAAGATATTTAGAGTATAACCAATCAATGATAAATAATGCCACTAGATTAAGTTATAGCACACGCAATGCAAAATCATGCAGCCAGTTTAATACTGAGCTACTGCTTCATTACACTAGGGCACTAACTAACATTTATAATGTAGATGTTTTTAGCACCTGAAAGTCAGTGTGCCCTAAATGCTGTTCAGCAATTAGGCTAGATAATTATCAGCACTGCCACTAACTCTTTTAACGTCAACTTCTATTATTTTATAAGCTTATAATATTTTTTTACATAACTTCTTACATTTAATATATTTATTTAATATTTACATTAATTTGTGCACACTTAATTTGGAGTCTAGCTCTGTTGTGTTGACCCCCACCTATAGCTGGGTTTCAATCAGCTGATAAAAGTCTTTGAATCTCATTATCTGCTCCAAATGGTGGTCAAATACTGACCACCATGTGCTGTCAGCCAGAAAGAATTCTATTGAAAACTTGTGATTCAGCTGAGGAATATTCCGCACGAGACAGGAAATGACGTAAAGTGAAACCCAGCTATTGTAAATTTATCTTATTATTTATATTTATTATCAAAGTTAAATAAATAAATAAATTAAATAAATAAATAAAACAGATTCACTAGATAACGTGTTACTGGGTTACCTGTCTTCCAGGTGATCCATCTGTACCCTTGGCTCCTGATGTTCCGCGCTGACCCTGTAGATCATGAAAAACTCTTGATTAACATATCAAAATTATCAAAGATATTCAATGAATCATTATTGCAGTTCGTATTTCAGCTTTCATTGAAAATTGTTCACAAAATATATTTTTCAAATCGTAGAGACGAATTGTGGAATTCATTGAGAAGTTCATATGATGGATCCCCCTCTTTGAGGAACTTTGATAGAGAGGGATGATCTAGGAAAAGAGCGCATTAGTTGGGGAATACCCAATGGGCATTCAAAATGGTGACGACGTTATTCTCAATTGAAACCCTCAGAATCACTCAAATATCCTTGCACCTGCTTCTGTAATCCCTGTGGACTCAGGGCCATAGCACCCACAGGGGCCACAGGGGGGACGTGCTCCCCAGTTATCCCCAGGAAAGCAAAACAAGAAGACCAATATCTAGATATCATCAATTAAATTATTAATTTTTTGTGTGATCACAAAGTTTTTTAAGGCTTGCTACGGCTCTGGGACTACATTGAAGATCTTTGAGCTACTACACGTGCATAATATAACATAAAACTGTGACTATACGCTTTACTTACTAATGTTCCAGTGATACCTGGCTTGCCAATGCCACCTCTTCCACCCTTGCCTCCTTTAATACCACGGGGTCCTCTAGGCCCAGTAGGACCGATGGGGCCAGCAGGTCCCTACAGATAATATAGCAAGGCGTCGATAAAAACAACAGATAAACTTTATGATAAGCCGAGTTTATGTGCAAGATGACGATACTTTTCATAGAGATAGCGATGACAATGGTGATGATAATGGTGATGGCAATGTATAATGATGGTAATACTTCTGACAATGTGATAGTATACGTGATGATGATGATGACACTGATGATGCTGATTATAGTGTTGCTGATGATGGTTATGGATGACAATCACGCTACAATCAAGTGATGGTTAGGACTATGGTAATAATGATGATCGTGAAGGCACTGATGTACTGATGATGACACTGATGATGCTGATTATGGTGTTGCTGATGATGGTTATGGATGACAATCACGCTACAATCAAGTGAAGGTTAGGACTATGGTAATAATGATGATCGTGAAGGCACTGATGTACTGATGATGACACTGATGATGCTGATTATGGTGTTGCTGATGATGGTTATGGATGACAATCACGCTACAATCAAGTGATGGTTAGGATTATGGTAATAATGATGATCGTGAAGGCACTGATGTACTGATGATGACACTGATATTGATATTAGGGAACCTGAGCAACTCGAACTCTAGAACGGGAACGCCGTATCTGAACAAGAAAAGACGATATCGTTCTCGCCAGAATGCAATATTGAGGAGTTGCACGTCGTTCACGTCTTGAGATCAAGAAGTAACACCTATTTCTAGATCTTCCTCTATCATTAAATTCAGTTCTGAAACCTCACGTCTCACGTCCCCGTCCTAGATTTCGAGTTGCTTAAGTTCCTTAATGATAATGATAATGACGCTGATTATGTTGGTGTTGATGATAATGAAGCCGATCATATTCCAAGCAGGACTATTTTAAAGGATTATCAGCCTCCAGTCAATACAAGATAATAAATACAATCGAGGAACACTTACCATTGGTCCAGGCTGTCCGGGTGTACCAGGGTTACCGGGCAATCCACGTGGTCCCTATAAATCCAAAATTGGATCCCTAACATTAGCGTCATTCGTAACATAAGAACAAGCATAGAACTGTACATCCATGTCGTAAGTCCGGCGCTCGCCTCCCACCAATTTGACCCGGGTTCGAGTCCCGCCGAACTCGGTGTCGTATGCGAGTACAGTTGCTTGTTGGTTCACTCCTGTGCTTCGAGGTTTTTTCCGGGTTCTCCGGTTTTCCATCCCACCGTAAAAATCAACTTTAAAATTCCAATCGGAATGCAGTTGAAGAAGAGCCACTCTGTGGAATCCACTGTTAATTCTAATTTATTCTATTTTAATTCTTCATGTCGTACCTGATCTCCATTGCTTCCAGGGATACCTGCGGTACCTGGTGTTCCAGCTTCTCCCTTTTAAACAAAGAACACAGGTAAGTCACAAGTGTTTGTTAGTCAACAAACCAAGAGGCTTGACAACTAGAATCTGAATGCAAAGCGAGTAGTAAAAACAAACCTTTTCTCCAGCTGGTCCCTGTGGTCCCATGGAGCCGGGTTGGCCATCAGGACCCTAAGAAGAGCAAGGGAAAACACTTAGTATGTAAGACTGGACATAACATCGAGTTATAGGAAAATAGGATTTATCTTCGTGAAAATAGTGCAACTCACTGGTTCTCCGTCCTTTCCATCAATTCCTGGTGGTCCTCGTCTTCCACGCTCACCCTGTTAGTAACACCAGAAAAACAAATAAGTATAAAATAAACTGAACATTTTGATTGCTGAAAAACAGTGACGAACAAATGAACAAATAGTCTTGTATCATCTTATTACCCTGGATCCTTTCGCTCCATGTGGTCCTCGACGTCCTGCTGATCCAGTAGCTCCCTGTCACAGAATGAAAAAAATAAAACAGTTACATCAATCACTGTCCCAATAAAAGGCAATGTAAGACACAGAAACATGCGCGTTTGTTTTGGCGGGAAATTTCCCACCATGTCCGCCATATGTACAGGAACTTCAATTTCTTGTTACTTACCTGGAGACCGGGGATTCCTGGTGGTCCATTAGGACCTGGTGTTCCGCGTTCACCCTAAATAGTAAAAATACAGAAGACTATTATTGGGAGAATGAAAGCAGGGAGAAACACTCTTTCTCAACAGGGGTGTCTAAGGGTAAATGTCCAAGTTTTAAGGAACACTTTTCTTTACGAGTTGCATATTTTGTAAATGTAGTTTACATAATTACTATTGGGTGTCCTAATGTAGACGAGATAGAACCTGCCTCGTAAAACTCCTGATGAACACCCTGGACACGTTAAGAATGCTACTTATTATAATGCAAATCTTAATAGCAATGCGGAAAATATCGTCGCAAAATCTTAATATAAGCCAAAAGCCCATAGTCATCCCTTTCCTTTAGCTTTTGTACAAAAGGCACCACAAGGCATCATGATCAAAAGATGTTCGTACCCAAGCTTGACTAGCATGGGCTTCGTGATGCATCCTTGGAAAAAGGAACGACTCATGCAAAAAACCCGCCCCTCCCCCCATATGGTCAAGCTACACTGTGTAGATGAACAAAGTGCAAGTGCACTTTGTATTGGAAACAACTTTGATTATCATGGGAATTAAATTGCTGATAAAGAATAAGAATGTCATAAAGGTGCATGGAAACATACGGGTGATCCATCTGTTCCGGCTTGTCCTCTCTCTCCATCAGATCCGGGTATTCCCTGTTAGCGAAAAATCAAGATTAAACAAAACCTTCTTTAGCAAGGGAATTTATTAAATATTGATCCTACTGTTGTGGCGTCTAGGAAGGTAGATAGTTCGTGAAGCTAGAATTAATGCAGTTCTTTATTTTTTTTCCATGTGCATTTTCAAAATTAGCGCAACTCACCGCTAAACCAGAAGCTCCCATTTCACCAACTGCTCCAGGAGGTCCCTAAAAAGATAAAAGCGATATTAGAATTATAATATATATTTAGGGATTAAATAAAGTAAATTTGTAATACTTTGCCAGCGCTTACGCACTGTGTCAGTTCGTGTATGTTTTAATGATCATTCTCGATTAAATATAATTCTTCCTTACCCTGGCACCAGGTTTTCCATCTGTACCTCTCTCCCCACGAGGTCCCTAAAAAAATACAGGAAAAAATAAGCGATAAGGTACTGGAATGGATAACGGACAAGAAGTGCGGCTACATCCTCTGCACATTTGAAATATACTCTCTTGCAGCACGTCAGAATTCAGCTCAATTTGGAGGACAAAACAGTAGGTTTCCAAATCTCAGGAGATTGAAATTCTTTTGTTTTGTTCTCCAAATTGAGCTGCGTCGACGTCACGTCAAAGAGGTCTATATTGTCACCGACAGCGGTCATCTACATCAATACGAACTGGTATAGATTCTTGGCCGAACATGAATCGATTGTTTATCATTGTTCTTGGATCATTCCCCCTCCTTCCTTCCATAAAAATCAAAAATTTATAAAAAATATTAAAAATTCATCCAAATATTTACCAGAATTGACCAGTGCGTTAACAATATCAAGGAGTATAATACTTAGTACTTACCCCCTCTCCGGGTTTACCCGATTGTCCGGGTGCTCCTGCTTGTCCGCCTGCGCCCTGGAGAATATATGAAAGTGAGCTTTAAGTGACAAATATATAACATAACATAATATAATAATAATAATAATAATAATAATAATAATAATAATAATAATAATAATAATAATATAATTATTAATAATTTTGAAGCGAATGGGAAGACTTCGTGAAGGCTTACCTGTGGTCCCTGAGGTCCCGCTGGTCCACGTTCTCCTCGTTCTCCAGGAGTTCCCTTAAAATCAATAACACATTTATTTGACCTGTAATTTTATATGAATCTTCATTTATTATGCGACAGTCGTGTTTATTCCTATGAGAATTGTACGGACGCTTTTCTATTCGATTCGTATAAGAATGGTTTGTTTTGTTGACTATTACTACACCCAGGAGCACAGCAATCCAATCTAGCCTTTTGGTTCATACAAAACTGAAAATCGTATGAAGTGAAGGGAAGCGTCCCGCGTCTCCAAGTCTACCACTCGTTTCTAAAATGGGCAATAAAATCCTTTGTTTAAACCCGCGCAAAAAGTTCTTTGATTAGACTTTCGACGACGATGTCATTGCTTTGATGTGACGCTGTAAAGGGAAAAATCCCAAGCTGTCTCGGTCAACTGTTGCGTAAGAAAGGTTTCGTGGTCCGTTTTTGTACTGTTCATAGTCCCAATTTGTCTCAGCAAACTGCTGCGTAAGAAAGGTTTCGTGGTCCTTTTTTGTACTGTTCATATCATAATAGATAAGTGAATTCGAAACAGCCTAATGTTTTGCGTAGCCTAATGTTTTGCGTTTTTCAACTATTAAAAACTGTCAAAAGTCCTTACATCTTTTCCAGCAACACCAGGAAGACCACGGCTACCAGGTTGACCAGCCTCTCCCTACAAACCAATGATAAAAATCACATGTGATACGACATACTAGGAGGGTTGAAGTAGCTAGAGTCCCAGAGCTACTGAGTAGTAGGGGAAGAGTACGTTCTGGTTCAAACCCACGAAATCCACAAGAAACCCATCACTATATAAGTCATTACGACATTGCTTTTCCATAATCTCAAAATAGAAAAAACTACATTTTCTCACATAAGTGTAAAACAAATATTGAAAACTATCCTTAAGGGGGTGACATTAGAGACCTTATTTACGCATCCACAAGAATCGAGGACGGCGACGGTGGACGATGCCGCGAGCACGTTTTCAAAGCGGTTTTTCGTGCACGCACTGTCGTCCTTATTTGCGTTGTCATGTCAGTTGGTGCTTTTTCACGATCTAGCGAGAACAGGAACGTCGATGAAGACGCCGCGCGCATAATAAACCGTTTTGAATCTCGCGTCATCTTCAGGCGTCGCCGTCATGCCCTTGCCGTCTTCGTTCGTAAGGTGTCTCTATTCACTCCCTGTCTCATCCCTCCCTTCTCTATACGAATGGTAGTTGACATACCTTTGATCCCTCTGGTCCTCTTGGGCCTGCGTCTCCATCTTTTCCAGGCTCACCCTATTGAAAAACAGATTAAGAGTTGGATTCCTACTATATACGCCCATGTAAGGCCTCAACTTCGCTAAGCATGGTTACAGTGCAGTTCAAGTAGTATACGGTACGACGCCCCAAACTACTCATGGTTAGTGCAGAATTCTTCAAAAGTATGCGCAATTTCAGTCCAGGACTTAAAGCTGTAAAATTTAATGCTCTAAATTGGCTTTCCACTAATGCACTGTGCAGTTACAACGTTCTCTTCATGCATAGTGCAAATTTTAGAGAAGCAAATTTCAGGACTTTTAACTGAGCTGTAGAATTGCTGCACTTTCCAAGTACTGTGGTGCTACTATACTTACCGTGGCTCCCTTGGCTCCAGATACACCTGGCTGTCCTGGGTTACCGGCAGCACCCTGATAATTAATAAAGAAAATGATTAATAATGATTAATAATATAATGAATAATATCCATGTTTTATATGAGAAAAGGAATATCCTTTTATTCGTTCCAGCAGTCTTGCATTTGTTCAATCATTCACCGTTCAACCATTCACCCGTTCTCAATATCATTCACCTGTTCTCAGTATCATTCACCTGTTCTCAGTACCATTCCCCTGTTCTCAGTACCATTCACCTGTTCTCAGTATCATTCCCCTGTTCTCAGTATCAATCACCTGTTCTCAGTATCATTCACCTGTTCTCAGTATCATTCCCCTGTTCTCAGTATCATTCACCTGTTCTCAGTATCATTCACCTGTTCTCAGTATCAATCACCTGTTCTCAGTATCATTCACCTGTTCTCAGTATCATTCACCTGTTCTCAGTATCATTCACCTGTTCTCAGTATCATTCACCTGTTCTCAGTATCATTCACCTGTTCTCAGTATCATTCACCTGTTCTCAGTATCAATCACCTGTTCTCAGTATCATTCACCTGTTCTCAGTATCATTCACCTGTTCTCAGTATCATTTACCTGTTCTCAGTATCATTCACTAATTCGTGTCTTCTGAGTTATGTGTTTTACGTTATATGAGAAAAAGATATTCCCTCTAGTTGTGGTCAAGCTGTCGTGCATTTTTTGAATCATTCAGCTATTCTTTCATTCACTTATTCGAGAAGCATGGGTTTTTAGCTGGCGTCAATCACATTTCTAGCAGTCTGAGTAAGTTTTTTTGATCGACGGAAGTCAAAAACCCAAGCAGACGTCTTGAGCTGTTGGTCGCGTAATGATGAAAAATGGTTGAAACCCGTGTCCCTTACCTGATCTCCAATAGTACCTGGTTTACCATCAACACCGTCATCTCCCTAAAACAACAAGGTATAATAACAAGTTATAAAGTAAAGATCTATGCACCAAGATTAAATACTTCAGAGACAAGATTATCCGTACCGGTGCTCCCATCTTTCCTTCACGGCCGACTTGTCCAGGCTGACCAGCCGGTCCCTATATACAAAACCAATGAAAAAGTTTATCAGTAAACATATTCATGTCAAAGATTAATGATTTGCTTCTAAAGCATTACACGTTTTGCAATCGCGAACCACGAAATGCCTACCCAAGAGTATCCCACAAAATTTAGTATAATCATTTGCAGAAAGAACTATAAAAAAACAGGCTCCTTTTGCTCGTTCACTTTATGACCCATTTGTCCTTTTCTGTGATGGCAAACATAGTGCATTGTGGTATAGTTGGGTTCCGAACATTTGTTGTTCATTATCCTCATATATGGTGTTGTTTATACCCAAGCTAGACCAAAATGCATCATGTTATCATGTTGATCGAACTCAGAAAATGCCCATGGTGTGGCCACGGATGTTACCGATTTGGCTTTTTTGCTGAGTTCAGACCGCGATTAAGAACTTCGGTTTCATAGAATTACAATAATTTATGTCAAATAGAAACTTACTCTTGCTCCTGCACGACCGGGTTCTCCGTTCTTACCACTAGAACCCTACAAAAGAACAAAAATACTTGACATTAGCTTTTGGAAATTTCAGTCTTGGCGAGCGATACATTGTAATCGTTGTAATACGGGTAATCGTTTGGTAACGTCGGCTTTAGTTTATTATTATGGATATTTTTCTCGATATTTTCTACTGAATGCTGGTGTCAAGATTCATATGTGTTAAATAAATATGAGGAATGTTGAATACCTTATCTCCTTTGGAACCAGGGTATCCAGGATTTCCGTTGGCTCCAGCTGATCCCTACAACACAACAGATAAGAAATTAATAACCAACCAAAGAATAGAATACAAACACATGACGTCAGTTACGTCACATAACGTCAAGGTGACGTCACAGGGACCGCGGAATGATTTTCTGTTACGAGTTGCTAAAAGCTTTGACATGAGTTCAATGCAAAAAATATGTTGCAATGGGCCCTGAAAAACTATAGTACTGGAATGCAATTCTGTGAGCCTCAATTTCCAAATTTTCAGGGGGTTGGGGCTTTCCCCTAGATTGGCCACCCCCCCCCCCCCCCCCCCCACCACTCAAAACTATGTTCTGTGGTCCCTGCGTCTTGACCGCTTCTTGTAATAAGGCACTTCAACATCCAATTAAAGTTTTGGATTGAAACACGTGATTGTGTTGCCATACCTTTCGTCCGGGTGCTCCGTCGGCTCCGGGAAGACCACGTGGTCCAGAGTGTCCCTAAAAAGAACAACAACTTCAATACACTTTATAACGGAAACGGGTGCGTAAATTGTACTTTTAACGGCTCCATGGAATGGGCTTCAATCAGAGTAAAAACCTTTGTTTGGTACGTCTTAAAACGCCTCAAAGCAAGGGCAAGGGGACCCAAGCGATATAAAACCTATTGCTTCAACCAATATGGCCGCCGCGTGATTAAAGCGAATTGTAGTAAATGAGGGGTTTTGCATTGTTGATCCTTTTGATTCTCTTGAATTATATCAAAAACTCAGTTGTTCGACTGCAGGTTCACAATCTTGCGAGCTTAGCTTGCGTACTTCTTTGAATTTAATTTTCCATTTTTATGCCTCCCATAAATTTGTCTTCTTTTTTCGACTGCAGGTTCACAAGCTCGCAAGCAAAGTTATAAATTTCTTCGGATGGAATTTTCCATCCATAAATTTGTCCTTTTGCTTAGCATTAACATAACAAGATAAGTTACTTAGATGACGATGGTTTCTTACTCGCGGTCCAATTGGTCCCTGAGGACCAGGTTGTCCAGGCAACCCGGATTTGCCCTAAAACAAGACAAACACAAAAAATGTTTAACTTTAGATCGTCAAAGAAAGGCAGGAAGAGAAAGAAAGTGAATTATTATCTGGGATGTGAGCGGGTTAACATGTGAGCGCTTGCCTCTCACAAAGGCGACCCAAGCTAGAGCCCCGTTGGGCTCGGTGTCGTATGTGAGTTGAGTCGTTTGTTGGTTCTCTCCCATGCTTCGAGGGTTTTTCCGGGTTCTCCGGTTTTTCCTCCCTCCTCAAAAATCAACTTCTAAATTCCAATTGGAATGCAGTGGAGGAAGAGCCACTCTGTGGATTCCACTGTTAATTCTCATTTATTATTTATAACATGAAACACAAAATAAATCACACTTTTTCTGGATGGAATTTGTGGCATTTCTTTTGTATTTCTATGTTAGCCTCGTAAGCAAGATAATTTCGAGAAGGGTCCATTCCTATCAGTAGTTCAGTTTCTATAAAAGTTGAGTACGGAGGAAGAAAATGTAATAGAAAAAAAGAATTAAAATAGGAAACTTACTCGCTTGCCATTGGGTCCTGCTGCACCAATAGGTCCAGATGGTCCGATAATACCCTGAAAATAATAATTAAAGTTTAACGTTATGATAAAGGAATTTACAATGCAACATCTTTAATCGCGTGCTCTGATTGGTTAACTAGGGACGGGCAGGTCTATGGTAGGGTTACACCACGAACCGACTGCCAATCACAGCGCGCTTCGACGCTTAGCCCTAGCTCCAAGTCTCTTCCCAATACAAAAACACGCGTTTCCAAGAATTTAGAGTGAAAAAGTTAAAGTATACGTGATGTATTAAAAATCTTTGCCATCTATCTCCTCGAATTTCGCGAAATATATGACTTTTAAAAATTGGGCGAGGGCCGCTTGAATTACAACAATACTTTTCGCACTTAATTAGTTTTTCGTACAGCTAGAGGAGGTACATTGGATCTCCCTTACCTGTGAGCCTTTCTCTCCCTTGTGTCCAGGGGCACCAGGTTTTCCAGGTTGTCCCTGTCAAGACAAACCAAAGACATAAACAGTCCGCTATACAATCTATTGTAATAATATTGATAAGACTCTTCTTTATATCAGCTAGACTTACCCTATCTCCATTAGGACCAGCAGCACCAGAATTACCAGGAACACCCTGTTAAATTAATAAATTAAAAATTGATTTAATCCAGTTATTATACGAAGCAAGATTAAATCTAGTTGTCGAATTAGGATCTTTCATTGATCGATTTCCACTTAGGTCATCGTACAGCGTTTGAATTTTCCAGGACAAAATACCATATTGTTCGCTTCCACCAACATAAGTTCCAGTAGCTCAGTTGGTTATAACGTCGGCTAGCAACCTGAAGGTCGAGAGTTCAAATACCGCCTGCAGCTTTGAATTTTTTGAAGAAACACAATCACATCACTCTAATAATTTACCAAGCAACCAAAACACCTAATAAGATTAACTCCATCTCAAAAAAAGACAAAATAGAAGTACAGGTACGATTTGAACTTTCGTATACTCTTTCATCCTATTTTGTGAATTACGTGGTTATGATTTGCCCCAGAGATAGGGAATCTTTATCAAAAGGTGATAAACAGCGCCGGGGAAGACGAAGAAAGGAGGGCAGTACATTTAAGTAAATCAAACTTTTTATATTTCTTGGTAAAGGAGTTTTGGTATCGGAGTTTAATTCTGTCCCCGATTTTCAATGAACGCTCATTTAGAACTAGTTCCTAAAGTTGTATTTCAGTATGTTGATTGGACTGAAGGGACTTACCGGAGCACCTTGTGGTCCTCGTAATCCAGTTTTACCCACGACTCCAGGGGGTCCCTGATAAAAAAAAATGATGTTTAGAATATAGCAGTCTATATGTATTATTGGGGGGGGGGGGGGGGGGGGGACATTGAAGACGAAAAGTATGAGCATGCAACGACAACAACAAAAAAATTACCACGATAAACAATTGCAACAACAGAAAAAATAAAAATATATATAATAAAGCGTCAAAAAACACTAAAACAACAAAAGTAACTAGCATCGTGATGAACAAAGCAACAGCAAAAACAAGAACAAAAGAACAACAACGTGACTACAAGCCTACTACATAGGCAAAACTGCACAAGTACGACGATAACAGAAACGAAAGTGCTTCTAAGATGACATCCACAAATAAACCATGGCCAGACAATTGAGAGCTTCAAGATATATATGAGGAAACTAGTATTGCCATTTGTAGCCACTCTCTCTTGATGTAGCGGTTCTAGAGGGATGGACAATGGACCAAATGCTAAACCTTCGAAACATAACTCGTCTAAAATGGTAAGATGAATTTCTTGAAAGTTTATCACCCCGAATCCCCTTGCGACCATTTCGAATCCAATTCAGTAATGCAGAGTGCCAGTCACAAGCATCATGTTCTCATACGATTTTGGCCTTACCATGCTTCCTTTATCGCCGGCCAGACCAGATTCACCATCTCGTCCATTCCTGCCTCTTTGACCCTTAGGTCCTGTTGGGCCAACAATACCCACTGGTCCAATTTCTCCGGGCAGACCCCGAGATCCGGTTGCACCCTGATTTCCTTTGACTCCTCCTGTTCCAGGAAGACCTCGTGGACCGTTGGCACCAACGGCACCCTATTGTAAATGAGATGAATTAATCAGAGGCGCATAACAAACGGACAGACAGTAATCAGAGAGACAAAAGCACGGGTGGAGTAGCGATGAGAACGCTCGCCCCTCACCAATGTGAGCCGGGTGTGACTCCCACTTGGCTCAGTGTCGTATGTGAGTAGTGATTGTTTGATGGTTCTTTCCTGTGCTTCGAGGGTTTCTCTCCGGGTTATCCGGTTTTCCTCCCTCCTTACAAATCAACTTACAAATTCCAATTCCCTCCTGGGCTTCACAGTAATTGGAGCTTAACTCTGTTTGAGGGTCCTACGCTGTGATACAACAGCCAAAGCTTTAAAATAAGCAAAAAACTGAAAGATCATATCAAGACAAAAAAATTTCCAAAATCTTTTCTAATTAAGGGCTCACGGTACGCATTCCCAAAAAGGAGACATTCCTTCATCTGTTACAACATTTCTTCTTTTTATCTGTTTGAACTTTTTACATTTTATTTCAAAAGTTCGTATTCTGTTTGGTGGACTGATGCTTTCCCACTTCAGAACACGTGCTATTCGCTTAAGGATAGTATTCTAGTTGTAGTTGCATCCATATTCATGTATAGAAAACAAAACAAAAACAAAAAAATTCTAGGGAATGACACGTGCTCTTATCAAAATGAGAGCAGTGTATCAGGGTTACACTATGACTCACAGTTTGTCCTGTATCTCCAGGGGGTCCGACAGGTCCTCGTACACCAACAGGGCCGGCTAGACCAGGTTTACCCTTTGGTCCTTGCTGTCCTGCATTTCCCTACAAAACAGAAAAGTTCAAAGATTCATTTACTTCGATTTTATGGTCGACTTTTGGAGAAAAGGCAAAATTCCTCCAGTAATATATCTTGTAAATAATTCTCCTTCAATCTACAGCAGTAATTATTGCGGACATTATTGCAAATTAATGGAGAACAATACTTTTCAGGTTCTTAGCCAGTGAGTGCTGGATTAAGTACTTACAGGAGCTCCGTCAAAACCAGGCCTTCCAGTTCGTCCACTAGTTCCCTGAGAGGAAAGAAAGAAAGAAAATATTTCAACGCCTTTCTATACACATTAGAGTGGTGGAATAAGGGTAACTAGTCCCTTCTCCTCGTTTGTGGAGGATTATACAAGCGATCGAGCATTTATATTAGGCGCTGCGTCTAAAAATGTAGAGAGTTTAAGAATCTCGTTTACGTCAAACGTGAAACGTCAGTTGACCAGTGAAAAGTACTTTAAAATTAGTAAAAAGGAATCACAAAAATCTCCAAGCCTTAGATAAACAAAAGAATATAAGAAAGTTGGCAAAAGGTAAAGTGAAATACAGGAAAACGAAGAAAACTTGGTCGCGTTTGCCGTTTGCGGGAGAAAAAAACGCGAATCTTAAACTCTCTATTTTCATTTCGTCAAGATTGCCTCAACACTCCTCTCCCATTGAAGAGTTAGACCTGCCTTCTAATAGCCGTTTCATTTGTCATAACTAACAGTTAAAGTAAAACAAAAGAAAACAATAGAATCAGTGTCTACTACTACGTATCACGCTTACTATTTCTGTCACGGACCACGTAAAATCATTCTAGAACTATTCACCAAAGTAAAGGTTTTTGTTAGCTGATAATCAATTATTGGATAGAGAATTACTTACTCTCTCTCCATTAATTCCCTCGTCCCCCTTCTTTCCTTTAAATCCTGATCCACCCTACAAGAAAAAGAAGATAATGGTATTCAATTTTCAAGCCGACATAAACCAGGAAATTTCAGATAAGTATGAAAATAGAGCTTGACATACGCGTTCTCCCTTGAAGCCAACTTCTCCTGGCATACCAGGCAAACCAGCCGCTCCCTGTGAAGAAACAAGATAATCAAATTTGGAATTTTTTTTTTTTGTAGAACATTTTTGTAAGTTCCTCCAATGAAGTTGGACGTTATAATATTACAAAAGAACGAAGGTATGTGAAAAATTACATAAAAATATATTTTTTGTAGAACATTTTTGTAAATTCCTCCGATGAAGTTGGACGTTATAATATTACAAAAGCACGAAGGTATGTGAAAAATTACATAATTTTTTTTTATTATTCTCTCAATGCGCTGCTTTTCACTACCTGGAAAGATAAAGTCCCCAATCTCGTGTTTCATATGCGCTTTTAAAAGACATGCAGAAAGTGGTGTATAAAAACAACTACCACTCCACTAAGCTCTTCCTAAGTTAACAATAACAACGTAACTTAGTCATCTATTTGTTAACGTAACTCATATCGTATACTAATATATTTTTCTTCTTACATAACATCTTAAGATTTGTTAACTTGTGTTAAAACAGTCGAACCTTGGAATAACGGTCAGCGAAAGGGACAAAAGACAGTGACCGTGTTGTCACAGTGTTCGCATTAAGATTTGAGTAAACGCTTTTCTCAATTAATTCGTAGAAAAAGGGCCTATCGGCGCTAGTCTTTTTCACAGTTTTTACTTACTGGAGGACCATCTCTTCCAACCTCTCCCTTCAGGCCAGCTTCTCCTGCGGGTCCCTGTCAACATTAATCAAAACAAATGATTATTTTCTTATAGGCTTATTTATAGAGCTAAGACAAAACTCAACAAATGAGATTCTGCATCACAAATCATGGCACGGAACGGTGTACATTATCCAATCAGAATGCCGCAAAAAAGTCATAGCCTTACAAGATAAGCGTTATAGTTTTTTAAAGGTCCGGAAACGCGGTACAACTATTGTACCCAACGAAATTGCACCGCACGGTTGCAAAATGTTGAACATACATGTATTATCGCCGATATCCAGGAAAAAGATCTATTTGCAACGTTGAGCGCAAATGATTTGAACGCATGTTGCACGCACCCTCAGAAGTTCTGTTGAACCGTCCAATCACAGCGCGCTTCGATGCTTAGCCAAGCGGCCCTTGCTCCAAGTCTCTTCCCAATACAAAAACACGCGTTTCAAAGAATTTAGAGAAAAAAAGTTGAAGTATACATGTTGTTTAAAGAATTAAAGTAAATCTTTGCGATCCATCTCCTCAAATTCTGTGAGATATATGACTTTTAAGACTCGGGCGAGGGCCGCTCGAAATACAACAACAATCCTTTTCGCACTTAGTTTTTCGTACAGCTGGTATGTCCTAGCCGTAAGGGTTTAAAACAGGTTACAATAATAAATAACTATAGTAATGTTCCATGTACTTACGTCGATTCCATTAGCACCAGATGAACCAGGAGGTCCCGTTATTCCGGGTCTTCCCTGGAATGTACAAAGTAAAAAATAAATGCATAGTTTGTGACGAAATACATTTCGAAAAAAAACTTATTTAATATTGATGACGCACGAATATAGCTGCTTACCGTTGGTCCAATGTTGCCTGGAACTCCGACTGGACCAGGATCTCCTCGTTTACCCTATGGAGAAGAGATCAAGGGGATGATCAAAAATTCAAATCTCAAAGGCAAAATGACACCCAGAAGTAATGTAACTAAAAAAATAATGAATCATATTAAATGGCCTAGTGTTCTAATATTGTTATTATGGAAGCTAATTCTAAATAAAACAAACTCACGTCGTTGCCACGTTTTCCAGGAAGACCAGGTGGACCAGATGGTCCCTAAATAAAAGAAATAAAGATAGTAATTAACACTAAAGATATTACATGGAAGTTATACTACTTAGTAAGTGCTCTTCCTGGTCTGGTATGGTTTCTTGTGGTATGTTTGTTAATGTGTGCTGTACGTGTCAAAAGCTGTCTTGTATTGTTGTGGGGTGTTGTGATGTGGTTCTGTGATATACTGGTCTGGTCTGGTTTCTTGTGGTATGTTTTGTTAACGTGTGCTATACGTGTCAAAAGCTGTCGTGTATTGTTGTGTGGTGTTGTGATGTGGTTCTGTGATGTACTGGTCTGGTCTGGTTTCTTGTGGTATGTTTGTTAACGTGTGCTATACGTGTCAAAAGCTGTCGTGTATTGTTGTGTGGTGTTGTGATGTGGTTCTGTGATAAACTGGTCTGGTCTGGTTTCTTGTGGTATGTTTGTTAACGTGTGCTGTACGTGTCAAAAGCTGTCGTGTATTGTTGTGTGGTGTTGTGATGTGGTTCTGTGATAAACTGGTCTGGTCTGGTTTCTTGTGGTATGTTTGTTAACGTGTGCTGTACGTGTCAAAAGCTGTCTTGTATTGTTGTGATGTGGTGTTGTGATGTGGTTCTGTGATATACTGGTCTGGTATGGTTTCTTGTGGTATGTTTGTTAATGTGTGCTATACGTGTCAAAAGCTGTCGTGTATTGTTGTGGGGTGTTGTGATGTGGTTCTGTGATGTACTGGTCTGGTATGGTTTCTTGTGGTATGTTAGTTAATGTGTGCTGTACGTGTCAAAAGCTGTCGTGTATTGTTGTGTGGTGTTGTGATGTGGTGTTGTGATGTGGTTCTGTGATATACTGGTCTGGTCTGGTTTCTTGTGGCATGTTTGTTAACGTGTGCTGTACGTGTCAAAAGCTGTCGTGTATTGTTGTGGGGTGTTGTGATGTGGTTCTGTGATGTACTGGTCTGGTATGGTTTCTTGTGGTATGTTAGTTAACGTGTACTGTACGTGTCAAAAGCTGTCTTGTATTGTTGTGGGGTGTTGTGATGTGGTTCTGTGATGTACTGGTCTGGTATGGTTTCTTGTGGCATGTGTGTTAATGTGTGCTGTACGTGTCAAAAGCTGTCGTGTATTGTTGTGTGGTGTTGTGATGTGGTTCTGTGATGTACTGGTCTGGTATTGTTTTGTGTGGTATGTGTGTTAGTTTATGCTGTGTCAAAAGTGAAAACACAACAACAACAATTAACAACCAAAAGACCTCATATGACAACAAATCTGCTCACTGTCATTTAAAATCCACCATAAACTTACAGGAGCTCCGGGCTCTCCCTTGATGTTGCCAGCGTCATTTGGATCTGGTCCTTTTTGACCACCCTGTAAAACAAAAACAAAATGAAAACCAAATCAAACATAACTTTAAACACTAATAATAATTTGAACAAGGAGATATGTGCGATCCTTATTCCATATAGAGTTGTTCTCATTAACGACTTACTGGTGAAGCTCCACCGGGAAGACCCTGTGGACCTTCGGGTCCTTTTGTTCCTGCATCTCCTGTTTCTCCAGGAGGTCCTACTACACCCTAAACAAAAGAAACATCAAAAGAATATTTGGTTAATTAACTTCGGGTTATATTTGGCTAACTACATCCAACAATGTTGGTTCTGTAACGATAATTTCTCTAGTAGTTCAAGTTTATATTGACAATTAATATGAGCAGGAAAGGAAATTCTCTGAACCTACCGGATATCCTGGTGGTCCAGGGGGACCATTTTCTCCGCTTGGTCCCTGATCTCCCTAAACAAAAAGACAAAATGAATCAGTCAAATATTAAGAACGGTTTGCAAGTTTCTTAATTTAACAACTTATACTTGGCGCCTTTCTGTGTCTTGGCTTCCGTCCATCAATTTACAGAGAGTTAGTGACTTGTTTTGAACGGTCAAAATTCCTGACGCGTGAACAAGTTGCTAAAACTGAAATCAGCTCCGAAAATAGAGCTTTTAAGTCGTTACGTATTTCCGCATCCAACGGTTCACAAAAACCGATAAATTAAAGCAAAAAAATGTTCTCATTGATTGAGAATATCGAAAGTGGGCTATTCGAACGTTTGAATTTAAAAACCTACACATGCTGGCATGCTGTAAAAATGTTGATGAACGAGTTAAATATTCCCTTTTCCATTCATTTTTTTCTCAGTTTCCTTTTATTTTTTTAATGATAATTTAATTTGATGTTTTACGCTCGTGTCTTACCGAATCTCCAGGTGGACCATTTGTTCCTTTCTGCCCTTTCTGTAATGTGAAAAACATAAAGTTAGAAATAAAGACAAGTAGAGCAACTTAATATATCGAGTAGTCATTGTGCGATTAAGCAAAGCACGAGCAATTGCCTAAATTCATAGTTGCTTGATTTCACGAAATTTTGGCTATGCGAGGTTCGTGTTCTTGTCATCACAATTTAGGGACTCGTACCCAGTCCCTCACGTTATGAAATCAGGCAATGGTTCTAAACCTTGTTAAATGATTGGTTCTACGAGAACACCGAATTGAACTTTTGACTAAAACAACAACAACAATAACAACAGCAAAGGAACTACAACAGGGCGACAGGAATGCGGAAGGCTAACAGCAAGGAAAATACTTGTAAGAAAAAGTTACAAATTCCATCCTGAAAAGTATGACTTTCTTTGTATTTTCATGTTGGCTTCAAATTTAAGAAAATGTTGACAGGGTTCTATAACAAGCAATAGCAAAAACACTGAACAACAGATGATACTTACGATGGGTTGATAAGTTGGTACTGGTGCTACAAGTAAAACAAGAATGAAATTAAAAGAACGATTACATTACAAATAATCAAAGAAGCAGATTATAGAGTTTTCGTGCAAAATTGGGCTAATAAGGTCTAGGTTTTGCTGGTGTTAGGTAACAGAATCTTTGGAAGCTTATTGCAATTAATACCTTTGCGAAATAACCAAGATTTTGCTAATTATGTATGTCAATGTAGTCAATAAAGATGACAAAGGGTTTCAACTGTGTAGGCTTGTAATGAGCTTTGGCAAAACTGAGAAACTGACGGAATGAACTTGTCAAGTATGCACTACCTTGCAAGCTGTGAGTAGCTCTACAGATATAGTCAGTTGTGCTCCGTAACCGTGCCAGGAGCCTTCCAATGTGGAAGCATATTAAGGTATGTTTGCCTCGTTTGTGCGTTGTAATTTATATCAACTACAAGATGTATGATCAACGGATGCATTTAGTATGGGCGTAATCAGAAATCGTGTCATTTTCTTGAAATGATTTCTTTTTTTACCGGTAACGCTTGAGTTAGCCATTAATAAGGATGAAACTCAAAAAGAAAAATCCTATTTCCATAAGGTTTGAAATGAGAAAATCTTACGCTCAACAATGAGGTAGAAGGGTATAAAAGATATGATGTCCATATACTATAGACACGTCCACATATCATACGTTTCTCAATGTAACACAAGTCGTAAAGAGGGTGTTTATGTAATATATACAATATGAGTGGCCGTGTTGTATCAGATATACAACCACGAGCCGAAGGCGAGTGATTGTATATCTGATACAACACGGACACGAATATTGTATATTACTTATGAAACGTCTAGGTGTATACATTCATGTTCTACTAAAATTTTAAAGATAAAATTGAATTTGGCTGAGAAAATTGGAGTCAAAGTTTATGCAAATCAGGACGATTTTGTATCAGATATACAACCTCCTCCACGGACAATGATTTCTATTGTGTTTTCCTCATTAATTATTCATGAGTTTTATAAGAGTAGTTAATACTAGTTAACCAGTAATACTAATTTTGGTCTGTTAGCTCCAAGTTATCGGTAGCATATACACGCTAAATAAAACATAGACAAATCCAAGACTGTCGGCGTCATCTTTATTTGTAATGCCTGGTATATATATATTGGTCGGTCTTGTAGTGACACGCGTGAGAAACGTCTGCGCATGCTCTAAGTCCGTATGCAAATTAGTCAAAAGCGTCTTCGTGCTATTGTAAAAATGTGCAAATCTGACTTTCACATTTCCCTGAAGAATAATCTTTACAAAATGCCAAAACTTAAAGTCAGTTCTTAAAACTTAAGGCTAATTTCTTCATATTGTCTTTATTAATACAGTATCTTGGTCTCACAAAAGTATACCCGCGAATTTTTTTGTATACTCGGAGAAAACAAGCATTTATTTTCTCACTGAAACTCTTGTAAATTCTTGGAAAGCGTGCTGAAAGGTACGCATGCGCAAACGTTTTTCTCTAGTGTCTCTAGTAGTTACATTTAGTCGTAGAACCACTGCGTGACTATACACTAGGTCACGCCATGTAAGTCACGCAAGAAAAGATTCCATTACCAGGTCATAAATGTGCTTTCAAATAACCCAGGTATTTGAGGAAAACATTTAACAAGATATGTGAAAACAATAACAATATTAGTACTAAAAGAAAATAATTTTGCGCATCGAGAATAGATGTGCAGTAAGCTTTCCAGCCATTTCTGGTGTAGAAAAGTGGACGCGTTTCCAGTTGATGAAGATGGTCGCAGTTATTTAGCTTATTTGGTTTCCATTTTGGTACCTAGGACTTCTTAACACCATATGACCGGCAGGAGTTTGGACCTGATAACTCACTTTTAATAGGCACGCATTTAGAAACACAACCATCATAGCAACACAAGGCTTCACCCGGGCAGTCGGCGCTAACGGTACATTCGCTCATAACCATGTTCTTACACTCCGGTGGTTTGACCTGAGGACAAGGAGCTATGAAGCAAAGACAAGAGTGATTTTTATTTGATAATCAAGTTCAAATTCAATCAAGTAGTAAATTCGCCATTCTTAGGTTGAGGAAAAAACTCGAGTTGGCATTACAGTGCATTGTGGGACTGTTTTAGGGTACATATTTCGCAGTTGGCGTCTATTTCGTACCCTTAAACAGTCCCACAATGCACTGCGAAATTATCCCAGTTTTTCCCCTCAATCCTGGAATTATGTAACAATCTTTTCCTCCGCTCAAATTAAACAAGGTAACCAAGTCTTTGCATTAAAGTTTCAGCTTAGGCATGTTTTTCCATTTCAGACCACGTGTCATTTTTTTGTGGAAATAAGATTCTGGATGAGACTGAAACAAAGAATCTTAAGCTGAAGAAAATGACACGTGATCTGAACACTAGCCGATGCAAATCAAATAAAAGAATGCCTTAACACTCACTTGATGAAAGTTAGGCTACCTTGTTTTGATACACGATATTTGGACCATGTCATCTGTCAGTCACCCGCCAATCAGTTTCTGTCACGTGAATTCTTGTATTAAGTCAAAAAATGTGGGAAGCCTGGGAACAAGGCTACGTTATCTTCCTTTGGTAAAGAAGATTGAAATTTGAATTTTTCTCGGACAATCAACACGAAATACGCCAAGGGAAAAGAAATGATAAATAATAAATAAATAGTATTTAGCAGTGGCATTTCCAGAGTGGTTCTTCGTCAAGAAATTAAAATAAATAAATAATACAAAAATTTGTTGCTATGACCACAAACAAGAACTTGTTACCATAGATACAGACAAGAAGATGCTAGATGCAAACAATAACTTGTTGCAAGAGATACTAAAAAAGATGTTATCGTGGTTACGAAGAAAACGTTACCATACATACAAGGCATTGCCATGGATACAAACAAGATTTTGTGGCCATAGATACAAACAAGAAGTTACTATTGGCAAAGAACTTGTTTCCATAGCCAGAAACAAAAAACTCAAGTTGCAAGAGATCCAAACAAGACATTTCCATTTCCACCAAGAAAAAAACAACAGATGCAATGGTCACAAACAAGAACGTATTGTTGCCATAGTTACAAACAGGTTTCCATAGTTACAAACAAGAATATGTTGCCATGGACACAAACAAGAACGTATTGTTGCCAAAGATTTCAAACAAGATGTTGCCATTGACAGAAATAAGAACATGTTTCCATAGTTACAAACAAGATGTTGCCATGGACACAAACAAGAACATGTTGCCATAGTTACAAACAGGTTTCCATAGTTACAAACAAGAACATGTTGCCATGGACACAAACAAGAACATGTTCCCATAGTTACAAACAAGATGTTGCCATGGACACAAACAAGAAGATGTTGCCATGGACACAAACAAGATGTTGCCATGGACACAAACAAGATATTGTCATGGACACAAACAAGAAGATGTTGCCATGGATACAAACAACGTATCGACACAAATAAGCGATAATAATAGGGGTGTGGTTAATGTTGAATATTCCTACTTGTTTTTTAAACCCTAATGTTTGCTATTTTTGAAGAAAAAATAATATATGAAAAGAGGAATGAAATGACCACATCGCAAAACTTTTTTTTTTTTTTTTTGACCAGGCTGTGGATTTTTACTGAATACCGACAGATGACGGTCCAGATAACGTGACATAAAATCAAATAATATATAGTACAGGCGTAAACTGCTTACACACATAGGTTGAAAAGCTAGGACGATTCTTGAGGTAATAGTCTCCTTCACAGTTCCCTGCCCCATCTTGAAAGGTAGCCGTGCCTTTGCATCGAAGCGAGACGAACGCTGAGCTTGCAATGATAAAGACCTTTTTAAACATTTTGAACAAATATTCCCATGTCTCTATAATCGTTCATCTCGCATCGTTGCAAAGACATGGCTACCTTTCAAGATGGCCGCAGGAAACTGTGAAGAGGACTATTAATTGTTATTATCTAGTGATTATCATAGTTATGTAACTCAGTTAACATTGATTGGAGCCACATGCATGAAAGAGTGACAATTAGAAGTTGAATGAAAGAGGATTTTATTTACATCGAGCATTAGGTTCAACTGAGATAATGGCAGTGAACAGTTGAACTGCAAATTTACTATGCACAGCCTAGATGCTTAAAACAGTTTTTCAAAGTAAAAAGCTTTTTAAAGCAGCAAGCAATGCCCACTAACGAATAATTTTTAGCCGTATGGAACATTCCTTACCTTCTTCGTGTCATGGTCCAATCGTTTTTCAATTCTTTTTCAGTTTCCAGCGAAGAAAAGGCTGGAAGCCACATAAGCTCCAGTAAAACAGCTATAGCCATGTTCCCAGACTCTCACGCATGCGCCGTAAATGTCGCTTAATTTGTTAAACGTCAAGGATCCAAATACGTGTGGTCTGGTCTGTGGTGTGGTCTGCTTTTCTTTTTAAGTTTTTGTCACCCATCCGTGTTATAGCGCGGCCGCTTGCGCATGCGCAAGATTAATCGAAAAAAGTGGAGACATTGAATCTTGACATTGAATGAAAAAATGTGGGGAAATTGTTCGACATTTTATTGGAACACCAACTGAAACAGCTCAGGACTTCAACAGCCAAAAGAAATCGATAAAAGGTAGCCTCAAAGCCTTATTCTCGATCAGTGGAGAAAATCGTATCCTCATCGGAAGATAGCGTGATATTTGTCACGCTCGGCACCATACGGATAATTAATTGCCCAAAATACAGAGGGAAAATTCTGTGATGTATCGAGTAGTTTTCAACCAAAACTTTAAAAATTTTGTTTAGATTTTATCGGCACGAAAACAGCAAACTAGAACGCAAGATTTTAACAAGCATAAGTTTTGATAATTTTCGAAAAATCGCCACGAAAACAGCAAAATAGAATAGAATATCGATCGCAAAAAGTAAGTAACATCAACGAAGTCGTGAGAAAACCGCGCGGTTCAATGCGTCACTCGAAATCAAGTAATTCTACATTTTATGAAAAAAAACCTTTGCTAAATTACTAAGACCTTTTCTGTTTTTATTTATATTGCACTAAAGAATACTGCTGAGGAAGGAAAACTTATCAAGCTTGCTTAGGGCACTTGAAGTTTGTACTAAACTTCGAAGTATTTGTAGGAAAAAGAACAAGTTAAAGGAAAACAATTTTTTTGAAGGGAATTGTACTTTTTGTTTGTTATTTCCAGCTAACTTCAACAACAGGCAATTTTGAGTCAGTGACTCTTTTGTTTATATATAGATATCGTCTTTTTTGTACTCGAGAATTGCCTTTTGTTGAAACTAACTTTAACATATGCACGGCCGGCATCTCTCTGTCTACAGATATATTTGACCTTGGAGACATGTATATCTTGTGCATCTGAATAATGCATGGAGAGATTTGGCTGAAGTTAGCGCAAAAAAGTGTAACGACAAGGAGAGCCCCAGGTTTAAATGGTAATGCGCGTTGTACCATGCAGTATTCAGTAATCGAAATAAGCGCAAATCTAAGACAACTGAATCAAGGTTTCGTTTCCTTAGCTTTGCACGAATTATTGGATTGCCAGGGTGTGCGCATATCACGCAAATATAGTGATAGTGAATGCCTATTTACTTGGTGAAAATTTGGCATTCACTGCATCTGCATACCCTAGCAAATTCACTATTGCGTTCAGTATATAAAGCTAGCTAGCTATGCACAAAATATACGAACATATTCGATCATACATCTTCCCTCTTTTTTAAATTTGTATTTAAAAATCATTCTAGTCTTAACGCCTCCTAAAAAATTTTTTTTGAATATTATTAAAGAACTCAGTACAGAAATATTTCATACACCTCTTCCATCTTTTTTGAATTTGTATTTTAAAATGATTCTAATCTTAGCGCTTTCTAAAAACAATTATACAATTATAAACAGTATAAAGAACTTAGTCACGCAGTACACCGTATTTCGGCCATCTTGAAATCCAATACACCCGCGTCTATATTCTAGAATTTTATTTGCAAAATCATCATCGCAAACCAGATAATATATACAAATCAGAAATAGAGAATTTTGGAGTGCAATGATGTGATTGAAATTAAATTTATAGGCAATTTACTGGTTCCTTTGAAGGATTTTTGTCAAAAGAATTTTCGTTGGTATCACATTACGGCCAGACTGCATCGGGCTGGCTGTAAGCATCACAGCGTTGGCTTATACAATTATCTTTTGTATATACAATATTTTATCTTCGCCAAACATGCATCGCAAAAAAGTTCAAAAGTCTCTAAACTAGATAAAAAGAAAAGGCAATTGTTTTGTGGTCGGCTTAATGGAGAATTTCCACATCGCGTGTTCTTTGAAATATTTGAAGCAGCGAATACTGGATTTTTGTCTTCATATAATTTCATCAATCTTATTTACCTGTGATTTATAATTGAGGAGATTCGCCGGTATTTATTGGGTAATTGGTAAATTCTTTAAACAAGAATATCTGTCCTGGTGAAAGTCTAAGCTGGTTAATAATTGATAAGCAGTTGACCCGAACAAAAGACCGTTGTTAGTGCTTAGTAATGGACCTTTGTAGCATTATTCTCACTCTAGATTGGAAACAATCGTAAACAAAATAAAGAATTCTTAGCAAATTCCATCGAATATTCATAAAAATTGGTCAAAATTCCCAACTTCGGATTTATTTTGTAGAATTTTCTAGATGCATATGTTCGGAGTTCTGTACCTCGAATATCTCAAATACTTTACATGGAGTTACCATCTCTGCAAGATTTGTAAGTTTTGCAGAGGGCAAAGAAAAGTTCTGAGTCTCAAGAATAAATGTATTTAGCGGAGAAAGCTCTAGACGAGGGTAAGAAGAAATCCGAAACAAGTCGACCTGAAAGCTGATCCCATCATCAATGAAGCCTTTGCACGAGTAGGCACCACGGAATGAATTTGATTGCAATATCTGCATTAAACGCAACTCTTTCAAGTTTAAACTTTTTTAGATAATTCTTAAAGTGGGAAGCGAAATTGAAGTTCATTTTTTTGGTGTTTTTGGCGAAAAAAAGTATGGAGAAAATGATCGCGTTATGGAGAGATTCTTCTATGACCTCTTGAGATTCTTTTCGTCCGCAGCAAACTGTACTGCTATTTACCTCTCTATTTTCGCTTCTCAATGCTTTAAGCATAGAAATCCAAGCCTGCTTTATAAGTATGTTTGTGCTGCAGTAAAATGTGGTGCTTTTTGCTAATATATATGTAAAGCTTTGGGTCGATTTCCCAAGGAATACAAATGGAATGCGAGGTTATAGAAGTGCGAGTTCTTACCTTGAGCAACGACAGCAGCAAATAGGAATCCTAAAAGGACAATACTTGTACGGAAAGCCATCATGCTAGGGATTGCCTCGTCAAAGGTCCAAACTGGTGGAAATGCTGATAAGCACTACTCACCGATACAGGACCAAATTGCCGACCGCCTCTCGAAGCAAGAACCAACTTAACTTAGTTTGCAGTGTATCGCGGTAGCTCCGAGGCGCGGCCAGACAGCTCGTAATAGTCTTTAGGGTAGGAGATGTTATTCAAGAAGTGGAACATGATACGATCACTATTGTGTTACTAGAATATGAATGTGGTGCATTCAGACGATAGGCTAGACGAGAGCTATGTGTCAAGAAAAGGACTGCATTATGCTCTAGTCCAGCTTTCGATCTCATTCTCTTCAAGGACTTTGGTCTAGATCTATAGCATGCTTTATGAAAATGGCCGCACGAACGCTTTTGCTTCTCTGCAATGGTTTTGTCTTCTTCTCCAATGAAATATTGGTTGTTATTTGGTTACAGAGCGATAGTAGTTGTTACAATAGCACAATGAACCTCAGTCCGAACCTAAGATTTATTCTATGTATAGTAAACTAGAAAATAACCTTTCTATTCATGATTACAGAACATTCCTTATATTAACAAATTGCAACTGAATTTTTAGCAAAATATCAAAATTAAAAGTTCGTTTTTAATAATCATTAGTTCAAATGAAAGTCCTAGTCCTCTTGCAGTGACCTATCACGATGAAGAGTTACGTATAGAGTTACTGGGTCTATTGTGAATGCCCATTCACTGTTGACTATTGACGAGGTTGTCTAGTAGATAGAATGACAAGGAGGTCACCCAAGACACGTCATCTGCTGGTGAGATCCAACAAAGGACAGCGTTGTGCATCGGCTTCATAGGATACAATTACACTCTGGAGTGAGAGTTGAGGTCAAAAGAGCACATTTTTATTGTCACGCTACGAATCAGCCCAAAACATCTCTATTGGCCTCCTTGAAGCCGGACACTAACTCTAGTGAGTCAAGAGTTAATACGCAGGGAAGCCAAACGTGGGATCAAGCAAGAAAATCAAAAGAAATGGCTGCCATTTCTAAAATAAAGCTCTCTTTTTTCTGAGTTACGGGAGCTCATAGAAAGTAGTTTTGGATGAGCTGCGAGAGAGTTGAATTCGAAGTATTGCTGATTTGTATAGACTGGAAGTTTTTCCTTGACTGCAAGTATTGACATGAAGAATTCATAAGCTAGTGTCTATAGCATGAAAACGAAAAATATATTTATACTGAAGCTCGACTGAGACTGAGTTTCTGTGCTTACTAGACCGGACGTTCTAAGGACATATCGAGAACTGACTCTCTCTCTTTCTCTTTCTTTGAAATGCCGGCTGTGGATTGATTCAGTGTAATTTGGAATTCAATGCGAGAATTAATTCACTTGAATAAGAGTGAGGTTGATAATAACAGGACCAGGACTTTGTGCACTTATACCTCAGCTGCTAGAAAACAAAAATTCTTATTTCTAATCTATTGAGCACCACTACCATACGACGTCGATCAATCAAACAAATTCGAAATAAATAAAAAACAAAATCTTCATCATCAACAACAACAACAACAACAACAAAACCCACTATGAAACCGAACCAAATTGTATTTCGAGAGCTTTTAGATATAGCGCCACTTTTTGCTCATTCAAGTGAAGAGAAGAAAGAAAACTGATTAAATAGCAGCACTTGAATTGAACACACGTAAATATCCTTAAACCTGTTGACTCCATTGTCATTGCTAGAAAACAAACTGATACTTTTTAAACCTTGCAATCTTAGCATGAATTTTCTAAAAATCAAATGAGACTAACAGTGGCATCTCCAAAAGTGGCTCTTCATTCATTCACTTGTCTGATTTGAATTTAGAACTGTTGAATCTTGCAGGTGAAAGAAAATTGAATAAAAATCCTTGAGAATCAGGAGAGAATCTAACAAACAACTCTACTCGTGTGCCAACTAAAAAAACAAATACCATGTAGTTAAGTTTTTCTCCCAATAAAAACAGGCATTTTGGTCCGGAAAAGATTCAATTGATTTTTCTTATCTTTGAGTAAAACCCTAGAGAAAGTGGAATCGAGTTCGCTACCGGTACCAGTATTTACGCTCAAGATTACATCACAAATAAATACAGATTAAGTAGACCAAATAAAAAGTTACACTCGCTTGGTTTAACGGACCAATCAGGCACGAGGAATCCCGGGCAAATTTGCTTGTACATTTGATGCTTCAGTTCACAGGTTGAATTCTAGTTCCCGGCCAGTCCGAGTGTCGACATAACATTCAAATCCAGAAGATTATGGAAAGAAAACAAATTTGGAGGCAGCGAGGGACACTTTGTTTACTAAATATTTAGATATTTCTGTAGGGTGTGTGCATAACCATAGTTCATGTTAGTAGAGGGTTTCACGATACTGAGGGTACCACGAATATCAGTCAACATCATCAACCAGTCAGAAAAGTGGATACTCGACGATATAAAGATAATTTGTTCTTATCAACGAGTACTTTGAGCTTGTTTTGATTTGGAGAAATTACTCATGAGAAAGTGCAACTATCCGACACCGATGTTCGTCATTGGAAGGCGTTATAAGGATGTCCACGGCTAATTTGATTCACTTTTACCACCAGAAATCTGCTGCAGCTCAACTCGACTCACGCTTGAGCCAGAGATTTTGGATTAGAAAATACTTATTCATTTTTATCCTCGAAATATCGTGTTTAAGATTGACATCGAAGATATCTTGTTCTGTCCTGATTCAGTTATTTTATTTGAACATGTCGTGTCCTGTATCAAAGGAGGCCGCGAAGAAGAAAGATGACGATGCCGAAGAGAGCGATAACGATGATGACAAGGACATCGAAAATCGAACAGTATTTCAAATGTGGCAGGATTTTCTACACAGTTTAACTTTGCATGGCTTTCGTTTTATATTTGAATCAGATGGACCAATTTTTCGTCGTATAATATGGGTCATTATCCTGTTATGTGCTATTGGCATGGTAACGTATCAGAGTAAGAAGAGTATCCAGAAGTATCTAGACCATCCTATCACCACCAGTGTACAGGTGGAGTTTCTGGACGAGATTGCGTTCCCTGCTGTGACTATCTGTAATTTTAACTTGTTTCCTTACTACTTGATCAATGGGACAATTGGAGAAAAGGCAAGTGTTTTTGTAGATGAAATTCCATTTTCAAATTCTTCTGTGATTGTGGGTTATTCTCGCACAGTCCTGTGATAAATGTTTGGCTGGAAAAACACAGTAACACCTGTTGTGTCACTGGAGAACATTTTGTTGCACAATTGCAGACAATTTGACATTTAAAATCTGTTTAAATTTTCCAAATTGCACAAAAATTTTCGTATCAGATTAAGCTAGCCTCTACTATAGATGCTTTGCACTATCACGTGATGGCAGCCATGACAGGAGGCAGGAACAATTGAATTTGGTCTAATCTGGTTTACATGAGAAAGATTTCAGTTTCCCAGGGGGAAAAGAATGTTGTTGTGCCTCCTAGTTTTGCTCTCTCTTCACTGAGAACTAACAAAAAAATCTCGCAAACTCTGCTGTAACTCTGTCTAGCGCAACTCAAGAGGCGAGTTCAAGTACTCATCACGACTTTGCGACTACGACCAATACGGAATATACTTTCTCCCAATTAGCCGTCAATAAAAAACCCGTATTGGCGGCTCAAAATTGCAATAAGCTATAAATATCGAAACCAATCTAATGATTTTTTTTTTTTACAAAATAAAGTTACAACCACGTGGTATTCTTAATCAGAACTTTTTTTGTCCCCCAGGTCATGTCAATTCTAGCACCACAAAAATATATCGACAACAAAGAAGAAGTTCTATTTGCGCGTTCACCGATCCCAAACTTCATGAACTACATTCGAAGACGTCGAGATAATAAAAAGTCTGGTACCGTAGTGACCGACGATATGCTTGACAATGAAGCTGACTTTGATTTCGATGAGACATTTGATTTCGCAGAGTTTGTTCGCACTCATGGACATCGAATTGACCATATGATTAAACGGTGTCGGTGGAAATCCCAGCCATGTGGACCAGAGAACTTCACTGCTGTTATCACTGAGTTTGGGCTGTGTTATACTTTCAATTCAGGTATTTTTAGAAGTAGAAATAATATTTAAAAAAATAGTAGAAAACTATATAGAAAATAAATGAATTTAAGTGGGGTTGGTCATCATTATGTGAAGGGTAAATTTCTAGAATCTGCATGGCAACAACAGCAACATGAAGAAGTGGCAGTGCCTCTCCAGTAATATAACAAGTAAAGCCCTGGCTAAAACGGAGGACTTGTTTCCTGAAACATTTTTTGTTAAATGTCACCAAAGATGGCGGCTAAACTGCCAGGAAACATTGGGAAACAAGTGTAACATTGTTTCCATGTGGCGCGGAAACACGACATGTTCCCGGAAACAAAACTTGTCGCGCGTAGCATTGTTTCGCACGTGAGTAAACTGGGAAGCATCGAGGTTGTAGCGTCAATCCCACTTAGTTGCACAAGTACTGTAACACCAATACCAGAAGCAGATAATACACGTAGCTTGGAATATATAGTGTTTATAACAGTAGCAATGTTATACGATGAAGGGAATTTCTAGAGCTTTTCTTTCCTTTTCTTTCATGCATTTCCAGGAAGACATGGTCACCCTCTACTTCACGTTCGTCGTGCTGGCGTTGATTATGCTCTTCGTCTACAACTAAGTGTGCAACAAGACCAATACTACGGTTCTCTCAGAGACTCGTCTGGTTTTAAAGTGATGGTACATGACCAGGAAGAACCACCTTTAATTAATGAACTTGGAATCGCCATCCAACCAGGGACGCATACGTTTTGTGGCCTTCGGAAAGAAGTGGTAAGTAAGATTGCCAAATTCTTCCTATCTTTCTCATTTGATATGATTAACTGAAACAAGTGGATGGAAGCTTGGATCGAAAGAAAAAATCCAGCTGTATGACCATCCAAGTACTAAGTCCACAAACCTTCCTTGCCTGAACGAAAGCCTAGTAGATGACGAGAACTAGAAGTACAACAGTAAACCTCTTTAGCTTGGGTGCAGTGTTTTCCCAGTATAGACCACATGTCATTCCCTAGAATATCATTTCTTTGTTTAACGGTTGCTCATAAGACAACTACTAGATAATTAGCCATTCACGACTTCCCATACGTCAGTTCATTGTTCAAACACATGCAATAAAGCATTCAGTCGAGGCTGCAAGGTTCGTATTTGAATAATCCTTTGACACTACCTTGCAGCCTCGATTGAATGCGTTGTGTTTGACCAGTGAACCGATGTATGGAAAATGGTGAATTTCGTGGTTGAGGAAAAATGCTGAGTTGAGTTGGCATCGCAGTGCATTGTGGGACTGTTTTAGGGGACGAAATAGATGCCATCTGCGAAATATGTCCCTAAAACAGTCCTACAATGCACTGTAATGTCAAATCGACCCAGCTTTTCCCTCAACTTCGTAATGGTTCATGAATACGACTCAAATAAAAAAATAATTTTCTTCTTAAGAGAATGACACGTGGTCTGAGGTGGGAAAACATTACGCCTGAAAACGCATCGGATCATGAGGGAAAAAAGTTGTCCGTTTTTTGTTCAACCAACTCAGCTCTTACGAATAAAGTATACATCATGAGACATAATATATCCCATAATGAATATTCGTGGCCTTTGCGAGCCACATGACGTCATCACAAGTTTACAACCAAAATTTATGGCGTTGATTGATTTATGTAACAGATGCACAATCTGCCTCGCCCGTTTAAAACAGCTTGTGAAGACAAGCACCTGGAAGGGTTCACGAAGTACACCAAGTCTGCCTGTTTACTGAAGTGTCGAGCAGACTACGTCACCAACATGTGTAAATGCCGATCTTATGATCTTAAAGGTGGGTTACGAGATAGAGGAAAGAGGTATATGCATCAGTCCAGCTAGCAGCTTCAGTAACCACTCATCTTAGTTAATGCAAGAGATAATGCTTGAAACAGCTTTCCAAAATGAATCCAGAGAAGAGCAAATGCCAAAACATTTATTTATGAGATTGGTTAGATCAGGCATTTAAAAAAAAAAAACAATTACTCGTTTTCTCGCTGCAGGTACAGCTCCACCCTGCCAGCCACGGGAAGTCAAGAACTGTGTTTGGCCAGCAATGGGTGAGTTGAGTTAAGAAAGGCGGCCATACCGGCATTCGGTCAATGGGCCCGACATTATGTATGTATGTTATGTACACTGCATATACCCTCTCATCTGCACCTTTTACAACAGTTTGTTTACCATTCATTTGTTCTCCCATCCATGCACGTTTCTCTTCCCAGAGGCGTTTCATAACGAGAGTAACAACTGCGAATGCCCTGTACCCTGTGAGATCACCAAGTACCAGCTTCAACTATCCTACGCACAGACACCCGCTAAACATTTTTCTGAAGTTTTGGCAGGACGTAAGCATGTGCGAAAAGATATCATGAGACACTACTTAAGGTAAGGAAAGTTATAATGCCACACTCGAGGTGTCCTTCGGGCAAGACAGGACTTTGCTAAAGGCGTGATTACACAGGGCAATTTTCTCTGCACCTACAGTGCAATCTGAAAAAATGTTGCGAGACAAGTTGCAGAAATTGTAGCGAAAAGTATAGTATAACGTTTCTACTTTTGGCAACGATTTCGCCTCCGATATAGGCAATGATATAGGCGCGCAGTGCGTTGTTGGATTCTTTAAATGCCATTTCTTTCGAGCATAAATCCTTGGATACCGTAAATCATGATAGCGAAGGTCATCCAGAACTTTCCCTGATAAGTTATTCCCAATTCGTTGCTTTTCAGAGATAATTTTTTAGAGCTTGATGTTTATTTTGAGGAGATGCAAGTAACACTTATCCAACAGAGACAAGCTTATGATCAGGAAAGCTTATTCGGTAAGAAAAAGTTATGTAAAGTAAAGCAAAATAAGCAGCTTTATTATAAAGTGTTACAGGTGACAGTCACCATGTCTACAGTTGTCTAGTCTGACTCGTCCAAGTTGCTAAACGGTCGATCTATTTTACTTACAGGTGACATTGGTGGTCAAGTTGGGCTGTTCCTTGGCGCGAGTATTCTGACTGTTCTGGAGTTTGTCGATTTATTATGTAGAATCTTAGCCTTTAAGTTTAAAATGCGACGACGGAGAAGAACTCATACAGTTTAAATCATACGGTTCAAAAATCACGAGAACATACAAGCTTCATACGTGAAAGTTTAGCTCAGTTCATCTTCAAAGAGATCCAGAAAGACCTTATACTCCTAGGCAGGTGCAATTACACCACCACTGTACACACGATGTGTAAAGGACACTTCAAGGTTGAGTGCGGATCAAAAATTGACGGGCCACGTGACCGAAACTGAACACGAACTCCAAGATGGGCTCTAGCAAACTTTGTTTCCTAAGAGGAAATTTAGCGTTTTTGTACGTACGTTTTCAATGGAAAATGTCTCAAAATTATTTGTGGATTTTATCCTAACACTCCTGTTCTGGATTCATGACCGTGTATATAATGCGCAGCAGAAGACAGGTTTATGCTACTAAATGCATTAATGAAAAAAATAGGAAACGCGCGTGCGTTTTTCGATAAGAATAACGCAATAGAAGTGTATGCGCGTGTACTGTGTGCTCGAATAAAGCACGCACTCCCAACCAATAAGAACGCAAGGCTTATTAATAATATATTTCATGAGCCATGAAAGAAACCAAAACTATGACTATGGTATGAGATTAAATAGCAATCGAAGTGTGGTACAATAATTTTAGTTGTGCCGGCATAAAGATAGGCGTCATCTATAGTCAACAGAGGAATAAAGAAAGTTTTTTTTTTTTCAGTCAATCCTGTGACGCATTCTGATTGAAAAGACAGGGATTCTCAGGAAGCATAGGAAAACTAACAACGATGAGAAAATAAATATAAATACAAAAGAGAGCTGAGCTCTTCGTCTCTTAGTCTATTGTTTACCACGGGCTTCCTGTGGCTCCATAACCACAGGAAACCCAAACCCAATCCCATCTTCGTTCGCATTGACGCTGTATGTCAAACACATTTATGTAACGAAACTAGAAGTATTTTATTTCTTTCTGGAAATTCTAAATTATAATTTTATGGTAATAATTATCGTTGTTTTACACTTTCGTGATTGTAATTATTTTTTGTATATTCAGTATGATTGTTTATGATAATCGATGGATTGTTTGGTACAAAAACTATAGCTCTGCTGATTTGATTCCTGTGAAACATTTTTTTTTTATTTGCACCACATCAAATTCAAGATGGCGGCCATGATAAGGTGAAAGGTTCTCATTCTCCTACGGCCATGATGCTGGTCGAAAGGACTGGACACAAGACAATGACTAATACATCCCTGGTGGGGGATGGATTATCACGGACATTCTCCTACGGCCATGATGTTGGTCGAAAGGACTGAACACATGACAATGACTAATACATCCCTGGTGGGGGATGGATTATCACGGACATTCTCCTACGGCCATGATGTTGGTCGAAAGGACTGGACACAAGACAATGACTAATACATCCCTGGTGGGGGGATGGATTATCACGGATATACTACAGTGTTCAGTATGGCCTTACAGGGACAACTCTCGTTACTACTGTATCTCTTCTTTGCTTTGTTTATTTTATTGGCAGCCTAAGAAAAAGAACAGTTTTTTTGATTAAAATGTGCACGGAAAATTGTCCTTGCGTTATGTACGGCCACTGATTGGGCCATCCATGTGCCGTTATACAACAGACCCATGGATGACGTCATAACCAAACTCGTTCAACTTGTTATATACGACATGCCTGGTCTGATTCGGCCACATCCATGGGTTATTGTTGGGCAGACCCATGGATGAGGTCATCAGCAAGCAACCTTTGGAATGGCTTCCACGTAGCCGCCATAATGTATGAGTCTTACAAAAGAAGTGTCCATGGCTTCTTTTGCTCTCAATCATTCAAAATGGCGGTAAAGTCTTTTTTCGTCGTAAGTTAAGGAAACCTTGAATCACAAGAATTTCTTTACACTTTGTTGTTTTCGAGAATGCGAAATAAGCAGATATAAAAACAGTTTTAAAAACACGAAGAGCAGCAATAATGCTTTCTTGTGCATTTTTAGATGTTATCGGATCAAAGACATACCCGTCTGTGTGGCGGCTCTGGATACCCCAGAACCACCACGCAGGCTAAGACACACAACAGAAAGTGCTAAAATGATTAAGAAAAAATTCAGGAAGATTGTTACCTTGGCAGCTAAGTGAAGAGAGTCACATCGAACCAAAGGATTGTCTTCAGCATTAGGAGAGGGGAGGCACAGTCGCTGCATGCCATTCATTCGCATTATTAATTCAAGGTAATCCTCACCATCTGTGAAGTAACCAAACGAATCACATCAAAACAAAGTGAAAAAAAACAAGATACGCATAAAGGGCTTTACACTTTACTGAAGCAGTAACTTAATATTGCGGACTTAATAATTATAATATTGTACCACGCCCTAGCACCTCAGCCTGTTACCTATTACCTTAATCTATGCACATCATTATTCTTACCGTGATTCTTTTCCTGCGTCTTGTAAATTCTATGAAGTTGCACCTCAAGAACGACATTGTCTCGTGACGGTGATCCTACTTTCATGAAGTACACTTTACACGTTGTAAGTAGTGCATTCAACTTGTCACTTGGTTTGGTATACCGTAGCTTCAAGCAACATAGAAATCTGAAGGAAAAATGACACAAAAGTTGACTTATTTTTACGAGTCTTAAAAAATTAGCGACGATAGTCAACTATATGAGATACTATATGAGATCATGCTTTTTCAAAGTTAAGATACAGAGAGTAAAGTCAGTCCAGAACTGACTCCTTTTTTGCGGACATACTTAGAAATGCAGGGGGAAAAGTGGCACCATCTCAATCCTATCTTAAATAATGGAAATCAGTAAGATCGAAAAAGATTTCGCAAATGTGCATTCTTGCGATTCTCAATATTCTGCGAACTCGGTAATTGCGAGTTGCCCATTGGAATTTGGTTTTTCACTGCCGCTAGTCAAAAATATAAAAGGTATCGACTGATTAGTTTTGACTGACAACAAACCGTTGAAATGATGGTTAACAATTTTATTACTTACTTTTCATCAGTATCTTCATCGTTATTAATACTTTGTTTAAGTCTTTTCAGAAATTCTTGTCCTTTAAGCTTTTTCTGTAACTCTCGCGGCATCAGCTCCCACCCCATCGGTGTCGTAAAATTAGACATGCTAGTCCACGTTGATTGAGCGTCGTCTTCAAATACGCTAATGAAATCATGAGACACGTCACGCACGTTTATGTCACTCGTACCATCATGTTGTGATGTATCACTTAAATGATTTACGTCACTTGGCGCGTCATGTTGTGGACTACTTGGAGATTGCGTGACTTTTGGTTCGTCACAATGACTTATATGGTCAACGTCATTCGATAAGTCACGCTTAGACTGGACATCACTTGGTTGGTCTTGATGGGTTGTACATGACATAACTAGCCCATCAGTACGTTCGTCACGCTGGAATGTATTGATAGTAGGGTCAGCGTCACGCGGTACGTCACGCTCTTGTGTACCACCCAGACTGCGCACGTCACGCTGAGGTGTGCTAAATGATACGGGTGACAGGATTTCCTCAGCAACAGATTCAGTCACTTCCTCCTAAACAACACAATACGATAAAACTTAGAACACGATCCTAATAATTTTTTTCATCACCACCAACACACCAAATTATTGGCAAAGGTACTATCTGGGGTTTTTAACGTAATATTATTAGTTTTAGGAGAAACTTCGAGGGTAATATATGGATAAAAATCACCACAGAAAATAAACAAGAACAGTCTGGCACCTGTGCACCACCTGTGGCGAAAATACTAAAATATTATTCAACAAAATATCAATAGTAAAAATGATTTACTACTTCAATTGAAGAGTTATTTTAAATCTAAGATTTATTTTTAAAAATTGCGTGGACTATTTGGGGATGAGTGATGATAGTAAAGAGACAAAATGGTCAATGGCGTCTTGAAAGTCATGATCTTCTGGACCACACAACCACATTCGCACTAAACTAAAACGTCTAAGACATTTTCTCCTTCTTGGAAAAAAGAAAGGAAGAAAGAAGAAAGAGACTGGAGGAAAAAATAGAAGAGGAAAAACGCACAAGCCACACATTTGAAATTATGAAATATATATAATGTTCAGATTTTTATGAAGTAGAAATAATTGGAAGTAACAAGACGTCTTCTCATTTTCTCCACGATTAATGAGTTAAGAATATCTAAGGGTTTTTGCTATAGTTTTTTTCTTTTTGGAATTTTTTTCTTTAGTTTTAAGAGAACAGTGTGGTTAGTTATCGTTCGGTTGTCATATGGTTGGCTTGTCCCTAAAAATAATATTCACATTAAAAAAATAATAATAATAATAAAAGAAGAAATAATTGGAAATAACAGAACGACTTTGTCACATATAACATTCCATTTTTCTCAATGTAAATGAGAATGTCTAAGGGTATTCGCCACAGTTAGTTTTTCTGTTAATTTTAGAGAAAGTAATCATTAGTTATCGTTCTTTTGTCACGGTTGGTTTGTCCTACCTGTGATGGCTCAGTCGTATCCTCCAATGAATTAAATATCCATCCTCCCAGACCACTAGTAATACCACGGAACAGACCAGCATCGACATTGTCTCCATTCTTTTGCTGTTCTATTCGCTTCTCTTCCACAGGTTTGGCTAGGAGTTTTCTTGGTGATGGTTTAACATAGGCAGACCACGAATCGGTAAGCTGTTTGAACAAGAACATATCCTTGTCTTAGCATCTTAGTTTCATACGATAAATAAGCCTATGTGAAGACGAATCCCACTAAAGAATGCCATCTTTACTGAGTCTTATTGAAAGCTGCAGAAACCAGGCTTGTATTTCAACAGAATATCATTCGCCAATTTAGTTATTTGTGCGCCCACAGAAAGATGACGTGCACACTCAGAAATGAAATGGAATACAAACAAATTAGAATGGAGTAAAAATGCCTACGAGTGAAAGATATTAGCATGTAAGCATAGGACCGTTGTTAGATCAACAGTATTGTGCCTTGGGTACAGTCAAGAGTACAGTACAAAGTACAGTCAAGAGTGCGTGATTAACACGAGATATTTGCAAGGTTTTGCTTAAAGTCACGTGTACATTGTCACCGTTTGCAGTGAGGGACTTGTCAGAAAGTAGCAGGGGGAGAGGGGAGAATGGGAAAGGGTCATAACTATTTGAGCCCCTGAAAAGGGAGGGTCATGAAAAAATAGACAGCGAAAAAGGGAGGTTCACTTAAATTTACGCTCAAGTCAATGCAATCAATATGTTTCAAATGCCCCTCAAAACACTTGAAATCGCATTTCCGGGGGTCTCAACTCCGAAACTATTTCGAAGGGGGGCACGCCCCCAAAACCTCTTTGAGTACTTCGGCCTTTGGCGGTCGTATGGATGCTTCTCGGATATCACTCGATCATCACATGGTGGCATTTGTGTGTACATTTTTTTTATATCACTTGATCATCACGTTTATTTGTATATTTACGATCTTTTAAGAGCAGATTTCGTATGACTGGGGAAAGTTCAGTGCCGTGATCTTTTCTATAATTTTGATTGGCTGATTTTTTCCCTCGCGCAATGTGATTGGTCTGGCATACTAAATCAGTGCCGTGACAGTGTCCACGCCATGTTTGTGCCGTATTTCGTGCATTTGATTGGATGAAGAGTGCGTGCCTTGCCGCGACCGTGATGTTTTCTAGATTTTTGATTCGCTGACTGTTTGTCGTGACCGCGTTCGTGCCGTGAGCTTTTGATATTTATACGAAAACTGCTCTATCACTAAGCAACTGTACCTTGTAGTAGGAGTCAGTCAATCCACTTCTCACGTGTCTAGCGAATCCCATGTAGTCACCAGTTTCCTTGAGTTCAGTCAGCCCTTCAGCGATGTTATCTTTAAGACCCGTTACGTTACCCAGAAGATGTAGAGACCCAAGTATCTTTGCTGACTGACGGCCAATCTCCTGTTGAGTTTAAACATTAAAATTAAACGGCAAATTTAACGCTTTTCCTTTTCCCTACTGATATCTTTATGGTACGGAAAACACGCGTGGCGTAGCGGTAAAAGTGCGCGCTCGCCTCTCACCAATGCGACCCGGGTTAAAGTCCCGCCGTGCTTGGTGTCGTATGTGAGTAGAAATGCTTTTTTTTCTTCTTCTCTCCTTTGCTTCAAGGGATTTTTTTTCTCCGGGTTCTCCGGTTTTCCTCCTTTCGCAAAAATTATTTTCTAAATTCCAATTGGAATTTCATTGGGAGGAGAGCAACTCTGTGGAAATGCCACTAATAAATCCTCTTTTTTAGTACAGTATTATCGATGTCAGACTCACCTTCAAATAGTGTCTTTTAATATCCCGAGCCATTCCATCAAATGATCTGTAGTAAATTCCCGTACGTAGAAACCGCTCTAGAAATGAAAGGGAACAACGTTAGACTCCAAACAAAACATTTCTGTTTTCATCTAAGATCTAAAAACATTCATTTTTAGTCGGCTTTTTTCAATAATCCAGCAAAGATGCATAGACTAACAGCAAACACGGTATGACAATTATTTTATCTGCCCGTCTTGCCCCTACTAGGAGGGGGAACACAATAAACAGTCCTTTTATTTCCCGTCCCGTCGTGTCGTATTTGAGTAGATTTTGTTGGTTATCTCTGGTGCTTCCTAGTTGTCGATTTTCCTCCTTCCGCAAAAATTAAATCATCGTTAAATTCTAATTCGATCTAGAAGGGCCTAGGTGAAAATTACTCTGTGTAACTCTAGTGACCTTAGCAAATTGTGATTTTTTTGTGTTTGTATGTGAGAAGGATTTGTCGATAGAAGGAATATATAGAGGATCTCTTATTTTTTGCGTCCCTCGCCCCCTCATCCATACCAAAGTCCAGCCTAGCATTCTCCACACAGGGTGGCAGACCATTAGGTACACCAAGCTGCTCTTTTAGTTTTAGAAGGTCTTCAGGGAGATCTTGATTTGGTGACATGGAGATAACGATGCCAATACCGTTCACTTCAAGTCTCTCAAAAAAGAATGACACATCTTCCCCGTGAGGGGACTGGGATTCACTAGACGATGATTGACTCTGAAGAGATCTAGAGTAATATAAAGAAATAATAAATAAATATCTTTAAATAATATCGGTTGAGGAACAGAAATAGGGGAAAAGCAGAGGGCAGATGTGAGCAGGAATAAGCAGCAGTGGTGCGTGGACAAGAACCAGGTGTCCGGAGCACGCACGAACCGTCCAATCACAGCGCGCTTCGATGCTTAGCCAAGCGGCCCTTGCTCCAAGTCTCTTCCCAATACAAAAACACGCGTTTCAAAGAATTTAGAGAAAAAAAGTTGAAGTATACGTGTTGTTTAAAAAATTAAAGTAAATCTTTGCGACCCATCTCCTCAAATTCTGTGAGATATGACTTTTAAGACTCGGGCGAGGGCCGCTTGAATTACAACAACAACCCTTTTCGCGCTTAATTTTTCGTACAGCTGGAATGGAGAAGAAACTGAAGAAAAGAAAGGTGAAAGTAAAGGAGTTCAGTCCTGAAAGTTAGTCAAAGACAAGTACATAAAAACATTTCTTACTTTGTGCTTTCACTCTTTTCTTCACCCCATAACTGCTTCTTCTCGGTGATTCCAAAAAACACTAAAATTTTCAATAGGAATTCTTCCTCTAAGCTGATGTTGAGGTCCACTAACTCTCCATACAGTTGCTAATGATTGAAGAAAAGAGAAAGACTTTCAACAAAGTTCCAATACCCCAATGGGATAAGACAATGTGTATAGGATACAGCTCTACAACGTTACGTGCATGCAACAAGTTTCATCGTATGAACACGTCTGTGAGGTTGCGGGCAATGACGTCATGTTATTCCTCAGCCAATGACAGAATGGGAATTTTACGCGAACGATTCGCCAGAATTCTTTGATACATGTATGTGGGCAGCTTTCATTAAGTCATAACGTTCCTTCAGAAAACGTTGCTACTTGTAACACCCTCTATCGCTAGTAACGCGACAAGCAACAGTTTCATCGTAAGTTTGAGCCTATGCGGGGGCATTTACATACCTGGAATGACACACTTCGTCGTTCACTTGTAGCTTCTTGTATGATAGTAGCGTGTAATGATCGCTTGTGGATCCCATCTTTAGATAATTTACGCACTGATACAACATTATTTATACGATCCTCCACCTGATATATAAAAATGGAAGAAGAGACGTTATAGAAGTTTTAATAGCAGATATCAAACAAGAAAGGAAGGAGCTACCCAGCCGACCAAAAATGAATGATTGAACGAGTGAATGAATGAAGGAACGAATGAACGAACGAACGAACGAACGAATGAATGGATGGATGGATGGATGGATGGATGGATGGATGGATGGATGGATGGATGGATGGATGGATGGATGGATGGATGGATGGATGGATGGATGGATGGATGGATGGATGGATGGATGGATGGATGGATGGATGGATGGATGGATGGATGGATGGATGGATGGATGGATGGATGGATGGATGGATGGATGGATGGATGGATGGATGGATGGATGGATGGATGGAATCAAACAGTACAAAAAGCAAGTAAAACAACAAATAGGCAAACAGGTTCACTCACTTCGATATCCTTCACAGTAAAATCACAACTGAAGTTTTCTGTATCTTGAGTACACTGAACCTATATAACAGACACAAAGGGATCCAAATGATATACGTCAAGAAGAAAACATTTTTTTAAAAATAGGTGTGTGTATAGACCCTTGCAGCACGTCGGAATACAGCTCAATTTGGAGAACAAAACAATAGGTTTTCAATTCTCAGGAGATTGGAATTCTTTTTTTTTTTGTCCTCAAAATTGAGCTGCTTTCACATCACCTGTAAGGGATCTATTCCTAGCTTGGGTATTAGTCTACTATGTCTATTCTATTCCTTTACCCTGATATCTTCAAGTGTGCAGGCAGCCAGCTGCTCAAACACATCCATCTCTAGACACACATTCACTCCCTCCAGTGTTGATGATACCTGACAAGCAAACAGCAAAGAGATTTTTTGTCAATAGTGTGCTAAGTCTGAATACCAGACAGGAGAACAGACAGATATGCTGTCATGTAACCAATTATTGAATAAAAGAGGACCAAAACTAGAGGTTCATAGTTTATCGCCATGGTAATATATATTGCAACACACAAAAGTTTGACCACATTTAATGCAGAGGCTATTTGCTGCCAAATGAGTTTTTAATGTCTTATTTGGTAAAACCAGCCAGCTTTGCATCAAAATGTGTCAGTTTAATGCACAAAAGCACATGAATAGAAATATGAGAATACATTAAATGTGGTCATACTTTTGCGCGTGGTACTGTAAAGCTATTTCATATTATATCATACCTGTGTTCGAGGGCAGTGCTCTTTTATTATCAGTTTTACATTCTCTCCAAATTGTGTGAGACTTGACGGCCCAGTGTTTTGGGTAAAGAATGAATAGTCCTATTAAGAACATGTAAGTGAAGGAAGTTTCACAGATCTTGCAGATTATATCATCATCATAATATTACCATCATCATCATCATTTTTTTCATCATCATCATCATCATCATCACCATCATCACCACCACCATCATCAACATCATCATATTACCATCACCATCATCACCATCACCATCATCACCATCATCATCATCATATTACCATCACCATCACCATCATCACCATCATCACCATCATCACCATCATCACCATCATCACCATCATCACCATCACCATCACCATCATCACCATCACCATCATCATCACATCACTGTCATATAAAGTATATAGGTTAAACAATTTGGTTGACATTTACAAGTCGATCATCATGATAATCACCATAATCACCATGATCATCCTCATCATCATGTCAACCCCATGTCAAGTATATGAAGAGGTCAAACTATTTGGTTGTCATTTGTATCATAGCTACAGTACGTACAGTAAAGTACAGTATACTCTACCTCTTGAAGGTTGGCCAGAACACCTAAGCAGTCTGGACGTAAAATCACAGACAAGATTTCATTTGACTCAGCATTCATGATCAGGCATCTCTTATATACATGGGTACTCTGGGAATAAATGGTTTATTATCAAAAACATGTTTCAATTATTCAAAAGGAAAAAATAAAATGATTTTTATCTAGAGGCTGGATCAAATTTTGATAGCCTGTCTCCAAATGCCTCTTGCCTTGCCTCTCTCCCTGCGCTGTGCACAGATATAAAAAAGATACTCACTGTAAAGGAACATCTCCAAGATGCTGTGATGAGATCATTACCAAGGATGATACATGGGTCAACAGCATGGATATCACTGACAGACACACCCTGTATCCCTAGTGATCCACTACAACGAGACTACCAAAACAAGATAAAAGCCAAATTAAAACAGACACATCATATAATTATATACTACAAAGTGAATGGTAATTACATTATTTATACAGCTACAGTATTTCAAAAAAGGTTGGTGAAGGTTTTGTTGCTTGTTGCATGTTACATGTTACATGTTGCAGAAATGCAATAAATGCAGTAAGGGGTTTAAGCCACAAAAGGTCACAACAATATGGTATTTCCCCAAACTTCATCTGCAGGTTTTTCCAGCATATCTTCTTCTGTGTTGACATTATTTACAACATGCAACCAAACCTTCACCAACCTTTCTTGAAATAGCTGTATACTACTCCAGGGTTCAAAATAATTAGCACTTGTTTGGCCAAATACTTTGTAGGCATGTCTCTTCATGATTACAATGACTGGTCACATGATCAGTCTGATGAGGCTGGTCATCGAGGCTGTCCAATAAGCAGCAATTATTTTTAGTCCTACTACAGCTGTACTCCCTATGCAAAGTATGGAAGCTGAAGGCTTCATATTTTTTTGAAGATAAAGACATTACCTTTCCAACCCAAGTGTCAGCTGTAATATCTAATGAAACTTTGATTGCAGCTATTTCAGGGATGCTGTGTGTTCCAATGGATATAACAAAATCTTCTATGGTGACCTTCACCTATAAGAACAAGAATTCAGTAATCAAAAAGAGAGACTAGTCAGTGATTTCTTAGGCCTGGTTTACCGGATGTCGAATTTCACATGTGCAAATCTAATGCAAATGAACAAAGCCTATTGTTTGAATTCATTTGCACTACTAAGGTTTGGCAAGTGAAATTCCACATCTAAACTGGGCCTTTCTCAGACTTACTGGAAATACATGTACATGTATCATTGGCTGGCTACCTGTCACTTCAAAAGATTGCATGTGGTATGGTATACCTCTATTTAGCATCATAACATAGCCAAAATATAATGCACACTCTTATTGGTTGGATATCTATGAACAAGATTGTATGGATTGTACAAGCTCACACACTGAAGTTGAAAATCGTTTTCAACTGTTTTTGATACTTCTTTTTTTCAAACAATAAAAACTGTCTTTCAAAACACAAAGCATTTCTAAAATCATTTTTTCTTTTTTTTGTTGTAATCAATTTTTGATGGAAATTTGAAGGAAAGTTGTTGAAGGAAATTTTGAATATTTTCAACTAATTTTCTGCATGCGCGAAAGAAAGAAAGTTGGAAAGAAGCTTCAGTCCATCTGCATGTAATGAACAGCTATGTAACTTATATAAGCAATGGTCAATGCTTAGCTGTGCTTATATCCAGTTCTGGATGCACCTGGGAGGTTGTAATTGCTAAGCACTCAAGAAGCAACAGTCGCACTCCAGAACTGGATGTAAGCACAGCTAAGCATTGACCATTCCCTGAATGTTTCTGAATTACATGTACCTTGGATATTTGTTCATTACTATGAGGTACTAAAGCTTTAGGTGATTCTGCTGGTATTTCTCCACCTGAAAGCATAAGCAAGCTTGAACATGAAAGTATTCTGTGAACAATTTGAACCAAAGAAAATTGCAGTTTGAGTGAATAACCATAAGCCAATTTAGTTGCACTACAGTAAGTAATTGGTAAGAGGAAGTGGTAAGCAAGTAGTGGCTGGTATGTACATGTACTGTAGTTGGCAAACAGATAGTAGCAGTTGGTAAGTGGTTGGTGTAGTGGCCAGGGTAGCTTGTACAGCTGTACATGTAGATAGCAAAAGTAAAAGCAAATGTAGATAGTGTAGTACAGTGACTCTAAGAATGGTGGCATGGGTGGCATGCACTACTTTGGTGCTGTCTCTTACTGCTGTGTACATGCCTGGGGTTGTGGGTTCGATTCTCTATTTAACCACATATGTGAGTTGATTTTGTTTGATGTGTTGTTATTTCCCTTGCCATGAGGGGTTCTCTGGTTTTCCTCCCATGCAAGTTGAGTGTAGTATGTTGTAAAATATAGAATGCAGTGATAGTATGTGTGGAGGGAACCTCATGGAAGAGCCCCTTATGGGAAGTGATGGTTGTAAAAATATATAGTTCTTATTAACCAAGTTTGAGGTTAATACCATAAATTATGGACCAAGTTTTTTCCACTGCTTTATGGTCAAAGTGCATAGCGCACAGGCAATAAAAAAGTGGAAAAACAAGGATCCATAACTTATGGCACGGACCGAGCAAACAAGGTTAAAGTATGTATTCTTCTTACCATCATGAGAACTAGTATCACTCAAGATGCTCTTAAATCCATTAACAGACCAGAGTACATCCTTCAGGTTGCTCCTGGTAATTCGTATTCGTGTGCCATGGAATCTGTGGGACAGCTGGTTGGGAGAGTCTTTGGGGAAGACAAACTTTAGTCTTAAGCATGTCATGTTGATCAACTGAAACAAGACAGTAGAATGATATTTAACCTGGCTTGAAATAACAGCCGGTCAGTTACAGATCATGATGACCAGCCAAATTAGTTTTACTGTAGCTTGGAAGTAAAAAATTCTGTTTCTGGTTCAACGTCACTGTTAAAGATGACCAGCAAGGCAAAGATGACAAAACAAATTCCAATTGTGGCTGAACTGTCTGTTGACCAGCTGTTATTGATGATGATAAGGGTTGGGATGTTGATAATAATGATGATGCTGATTATGGGAAAGTTGATTTTTGATGATGATGAAAATGGTAATAATGATGATAACTTTTTTGTTGCTAATGATGATGTCTTGATGACTGTGTGATAATGATCATGCTATGACGTTATCAATGTTGCTAATGCCATGATGATGAACTTGTTGATAACAATGACAATAAATAACATTGTTAATGACCAATGACGATGATGAAAAATAATTTTCATGATAATTATTATCTTAATGATTGATACTCATTGTAATACAGTAATTGATACAAATGATGAATATGATAATGATGATACATACATGGTCTTTTCTCTTGGCACCATGATCATGAACCCTTCCTTTGAGACAACAGGATAGCTTGTTAGCTCGTCCACTAATAATAAACACATCAAAACCTTTTATAAAGACGGCTTCAGCAGCTTTGACCTGCAGAAATAATAAAACAATAAAAAAACTGTCAGTAAACTGTTTCACAATAATTGACATCAAGTGAAGAAAATGACACTGATTTTCTCTCTAGTATGTACATTTGAACATCATGTCATGCTGGTGTAACAGGGTAGGCAAATTGAAATAAAAAGTGTGTGTGTATGCGGAGGTTGATAGACCCAGAAGGGGTGGCAGAGGCATTAAAAAACTCTGAACCAAAAAAAATGATAACAGCAAACCGGAAAAAAGACATCACTTAAATTCCCTAATGGAGCAGTTGCTATAGCACCCCTGGCACCCCCAGCATCTCAGCCTACAGTACACTGTATGTGTAACTGAAGGTTGCAGCCTGTAGAATTAGCATGCCAAACTCAAGTGAAGAGCAAACGGTAGGATAATATCAAAACCAATATAAATCAGGAGATTTTCTTGATTTTAATAGTTCTGGTATCAAATATAATTAATAACATGTATTACCTTCAATAGAACTTTTGGTGATGGTCTTGATGATACAGCATCTTTTGAAAGACGCATGATAATTCTGCCATCAGTTGCATGAAGTCTTGTTAATTTTGGTTTTATCTAGTTTAATGGACACAAGTAACATTTGCATGACTCAATCTGGTACAGTAGATACTGTAAAACACTGTACAAATAGCTCTTCTCACTCAGTGCCAGGACCCGGTTGCATAAAGCTCTCGTAAGTTAAGAGCACCCATAAGTACTTTATGTATTATTCAAAAATATAGACTGTCGACTAATCCAATACCAATCTTAGGTGTTCTTATCATAAGAAAGTTTTATGCAACCAGACCCAAGGGACTGCATGAGCCCATACATGACCCCCAAAGAGTGAGAGGCAGCTCATAGACACTATTGTGCCGCAGCATTCTGGGATTATTAACTCAATCAAATAACACCAAACAAAAGAACAAAAAAACATGCAGACTTTTGTTTTGCATTATTTGATTTGTTTTCATTGCTACAGTGTACATGCTGGTTGAGACAACAGTCGCAACATAGAAATCAGGCAATACACCACCATTAATCAGAGTATGTAAAGGTACCCAACAGTTTTGTTTGATAGACATTAGTCTGATCGATTTCCCTGTCTTGATTTTTGCCTCAATCAGCGTGCAGTGCAATAAAAACAGTGGCAACAGTCCCAGATTGCATTGCTGCAGCAGACTAGCAATATAGCCTATTAGCGGACCACATACTACTTATACTGCCATGGACATTACTTGCAAACTGATTGAAAAATGATAAGTTGATATATATGCAAAGTTTATGGGTTCAAATCCCGTTGAAGCCCCAGAATTTTTTTAGGCTTCTATACTTGCAATTACCTAAATTGCTTAATACTCCGCGACGATCATATTCATACACAATATATGTTTTTGTTCTTGATACAGTTATACCAGTATACTAGACTAACCTCATCTTTCAATTCTTGGTTTTGTTCTAGACCAGTAGAGGTTGTTGGTGAGGGTAGAATCCTCCAGTACAGGTTGAATGTAAACATAAATTCTAGGCCATCTACTTTCTGAAAGGTTACATGTAAACAACAAACAAGAATTTTTAGTTAAATATGTATCAGGACTTGGTGTCACTTAAACAAATGAAGGCAGGGCCCAAACTACAACACGCCTTTTCGAAGTTTTGAACTTTGATTCTTAGGACTGAAGGCTATACAATGTTTAACCATCCTTTCTATTAACAAAAGATCAATGAACAAAAATACTCATACTGTATGAAATAGCAGTGTATATCAAAAAGGTTCTCTAGAAATTAATTGCAAGCTCAACCAATTAGCTTCACTTTAATGTACTATGCCGATCATCTACATGTAGAATACTGAGCTGAGTTTGTGGGTATAATTGCGATAAGGGCTACTGTATATTGAAAAACTACAAAACACTGCAGTACATGTGTGATACAATACCTTAAACAGGTTTTTCACATGCAACCTGAAAGATGTATTTCTAAAAAAGAAAAACAAAATTACCTGTTACTTAATATACATCGATTTTAGAAAAGGTTGAAGGGGTGATTGGTGAATGACAATTGGTGATTATACCACCAAAAGGAATTGTGGAGTAATACATAGCCATCTAAGGTCTTCAAGGAATAATTGTGCAGGCAGTTCCTTTCAGTCATGCAACCACCAATCGATTGCCATTTAATTGCCATTCACCATTCACCCCTTCAACCTTTATAAAAAACTGTAGAGCTCTGTACATGTATTTGTGGTCAAACAATTTTTGAAAGTCAAAAGTTGCAACCTCCAGAATAATCAGGAAATCTATTATATCTTGATGTAATTACAGTACTAGCTACCAAGATGTACCTTAAGTTTGTTAGCTTCCATTCCAAACCAACATGAAGTTCATCAGCAGTCTGAAAATTAAGCAAGGTCACGTCATAATTATTATTATTCATGTGGTCACCTCTCACTATATACATGTATATACAATATGCACACTTTGATAGGTGTGGACGTGTGCTACATGTACAGTAGTCCTCTCGTCTATGGGTCATACAGGTATGCATCCTTCCCTTCTTCCACAATATGCTTGCTTTTATCACTAAAACTTTGATGGGGGGAGGGGGAGTACTATTTCAGAAATCACTTCTGAATGGTAGATACTAGTTTCCATAGACCAAAATGCCGTTGTCGAGAAAGAACTGGTATATATCTAACCCTTAACCTTCCCCTAAACCTAACCAACCCTAGTATTGATTCCTGACCAGTCCTTTCTCAATGAAGGGTAGTTTGGGCTATGGAAACAAGTGTTCACCCTTCTGAATACTGAATTTTATATAAAATAAGAAAATATATCAAAAATGAAAGCAAAAGTATTGGGTGTGTATGGGATGTGCAGATAGTACTTTCATGGTTAGTTAACCCCTTTATATTTGGACAGAGCAAAACATTCAGTCATCCTTAAAGTACTATCTGCACTTGCATATGTCGTTATGCTTATACCTGTGATGCTAGTGTGAATCAGGCTTTACTTACAAGAATGACTTCATCTTTCCATTTGACTTTCACATCATAAACTCTAAATAAACCAATGTCATCTACGTATATTCTCAGATCAGGAATCCAATAGACCCATCTTGTTATGATCAAAATGTAACAATTCAAAAACCTAAAAATGACGAACAAAAATACAGTAAATACGGTATTCAAGTACATTACATCCATATATCACTCGCTGTGGGTATTTTCTTTTTTTTTTTGGGGGGGGGGGGGGGGGGGAGGTGGCTTGAAGAGTGTATTCTAATTTAATTCTAAATATTTAAATTGTACATATAGGTGGCATGCACTGCTTCTCACTGCTACTGTATATTGATCAGGTTACATGCCCTGTCTTGCCTCAACGGCACATAACATCACTTGGTAAAAATAGTAAAATAGCAATGAATGACACTTGACCTTTGAGAGCTTTATTCATTTAGGCGTACATGAGGCGTACATGTACATTTTATGAAATGACAGGACATGTTTTATGGATCCATGACTTGTCAAAAACACTACAGTACATGTACAACAATTATCATAATCAGATAAAAAATAATAATAAATCAAAAACATACATTCAAACGAGATATTCTTACAGTAAGTCTCGTATTAAATAAAAAAGAACGATTTTATTGTCAAATAACCAAATAGAAGTTCATAATATTTGGACTTTGATCTTTCCCATGCATGGCCATGTGAGACTGTAAACTGTCGATTCATCAGCATATTCTTGATAAAAGAAACTTTCCCTAAACTACATGTACAAGCGAATATTTGAAGTTACTTACCATACAGCTACTCTCTTCCACACTTCGTACAACCAAACACAAGCTTCTATTGTGACAAACAGCAAGAAATACAAGAATTTCCCTCTATTAGTCGCTACCAGCTGTAAAGTGCTGTAGGTCGACATGTTGTTGTTATGCTCTTTTGTTCTCGCAAAATAAACTTTAAAACGATAATAACAGCACCATAAAGTCTCTCAGTTGTTACTGAAACGATATTTTATAGCGTATACTTCTGAGGTACGTGAAGAAACGCGTAGGTAAGGGTTTTTTGAGACAAGAAATAATATGAGTTTGTCGTCCGGTTAACCAATCATAATAAATGTCCAGTCACACCACTGTCTTTAGCTCAAAGGTCAAATCTTAGAACAGCCAAGAAACATCACGTAGGACTAAAAAAAATTGCCAGTTAACTAAAAACTCAAATACTCTTCGTGAACTTTGGCGTCGCTATATTTCGAAAGAAAGAAACCATGTTTGGCTCTAATATCTCGTGACTTTCGATTTTTGACTGCAAATCCACAGGTAGCCCAAACCTGTAATACTAAATGGCATTCTAATAAGCTTTCAAACCATTTCTTTTCTCATTTAAAAGGTATAAGGATATATATTTGCTTTTTTAAAATATTTTTCGGCTTAGATTTTTTTTTAAAAGTGGGAAAAAACTTTGGAATCGATCGGAACCTCTCGTAAAATTTCGGAAATTATCGGAAGATATCGGAAGAGTATTCGGAAATGTCAGCCTCAGTCCAGTCCAGCTCGGTTTAGATTGTCAAAATTATCCACGAATCGAGAGAAGCAATGGTTTTACAAACAAGTTCAACGAAATCAAGATCTTTTCATTTAGAAAGAGAAAATATCAGAGGTGAACCATTAATAGTGACATGCAGGTCTAGCAACAATTTATCTTGTGAGATCGAGGTGTATACTAAACCTGGGAGGAGTAATTTTCTCGTTCCTTTGTCATTCTTGGTTGTGGTTGGAGGAGCATTTGTCACTTGGTGGACTTCAGATGTGAGTTGGTACATTTGCCTTTGATGATTGATTATGGATTATTGTGGGTAGGTGGGGTACATTTAATTGATTACACAGTTTTGGAGTGAAACTGTAAAATTTACTTATAATTATCATAGTTTGCTCCCTACATACTACCCCCCCCCCCCCCCCCCCCCCCCTTTTGTGCACAGGCCTCTCAAGCAAAGCTGGCAAACAGCAAACACCTCGGGCAACTGCACATCATATGATGTGACTCGCAACTGCTGACCACCACTCTTTCCATGTTAACTTTGTTTAATAGATAATCGCATTTTATGACACTTCGATACTTGTATGTTATCTTTCAGGTTCAGTCCACAAGTGGCTCTTGGATATTTGTTTTGTGTTTACTTAGTCTTATAATCCTGTGGATAAAATACAATTATTTTGATATCATAAAAGGTAAAGTGAGAAAAACAGATAGGTACATAATAGACCATTTCATGGTTGTCTTTGCTCAACCTCAGCCTCGATAGTGTGTAATATATTCTTTAGAATTTGAAAACAGCTCATGGTAATTTAGGGAATGTACACATTATCATATTAGTCAAATTCTAAAGAATAAATTACACGCTATCGAGGCTGAGGTTGATTGACAAGAACCTTGAAATGGTCTATTGCAGTTATAGGATTGAATCAAAGGTAGTGCACATACCTCTCAACTCTGGGGTCACTCTCGTGAGTAATTTTTGATTGGATTTTTATTGCAGAATCTGTGACAGTAGTAAAGAACATTGGTATTCAAATCAAAACTACTTTTAAATCAGGAAAACAGGCTGTACAGTTTATTGACCACAAGTCTGTTGCAGACATCATCATCAATGAGGCCATTACGATGGTAAGCCTCATGCATGTACGCAAATCATTGCAAAAAGAAAGTGTAAGCTTTGGGTACTGTGTTATGCCACTTTCATCAAGCACGCATGGTATTTTTCATTTAATTCTTCTCAAACAGTGGGATTTCTGACACAAATAGAGTGTAATTAACATTTAATTTTTGAAAAAGTGCTAAATTTATTTTGCAATATGAAATAGTGCGATATATGTCCATTGTTTTCTATCGTTTCATCAAATAAGTGCTATTTAGTATAACTGATCAGTTCTAGATAGTTATATTGTACTGTATCATATGGATAAGTTATGTTTTCACTCTTACTATAGCTAACTGTCTGAGATTAATACTAAATGACTGTGACTGGGAATAATAGCTAGGGGTTATATTGGTTCCTGTATTTGAAAACCAATAGAATATCTGGTTCAAGGAAAAGCAGCAAAATATATTAGTAACCATTAAATTATCAATAATGTATCTTGATTTCAGCAAAAGGTTATTTTCTACATGGCAATCTTAACAAGGAATGTTGAAAACACCAAGGAAGATATAAAACTTATACCATTATTTACAGTAAGTAAAAAAATTCCAAATCCATCCATCCATCCATCCATCCATCCATCCACCCACCCACCCATCCACCAATCCACCCATCCATCCACCAGCACAGGTGCATGTTTTCTATTTCTTCATTTCTTCAATTTATTTAGATATCAATTTATTTTCAGGCTTTTTATCCAAGGTTGGACGGCCTAAAGCCTGCTTTTCATTCCATAAGAGGTATTGTATTTAATGACCAAGATCAAGATTTAATAGTTGGGCTAAAAAATTCTGACAAGATTAGTTGACAAGACATAGAAGTAGTTATATTTGGGATCGTAGAGCAGAAGGCATTAAAAAAATATTTAAATAAGAAAAAATGGACAGATTATTTAATCAGACTAATTTATTAATCCTGGTTAATGTCCAGATGAGGTTATGTTCCGGTGTAAGTGCTGGTGACACCTGACCACACCCTTCCCAGGGGTAAACATGGTAGCTATGCCACACCCACCACCTGGTAATTTTCACACTGACCCAGCCAGCGGAGTATACTCACCTTATATTGGGAAAACATTTGTGCCTAAACTTGATTTTAACTTCACTTACATTTCATCCAAGCACATCACAATTAGTTGACAAGACATGTAAAGTTAGTGAGGTTGCAGAAACATGAAAAACACTGTAATTTTAAATTTCTAAAGCTAAAACAGTAAACTGATTTTTCAAAATTTTTATTTTGACAGTACAGCTAGTTAAATTATGTGCAGTGCAATGATGAAATAACCAATTATAGACCCCCTTTCACATGATGTCAAAACAGCTCAAATTGGAGAACAAAACAAAAGAATTTCAAAATCCTGAGAATTGGAACCTATTAATTGTTTTGTCCTCCAAATTGAGCTGCATTCCGACGTACTGTGAGGGGGTCTATTGAAGTAACCAGTGTGTGAAAATGATTTGAACATTATCAATTCATTCATTCCTAATGTATAAGAAAGAGCACCCCCATGATTTAATTACATGAATTTAAAATCCCTTAAAATCACTCCAAAGTCTGAGTGATATTATTTGCTTAAAAAAGCAAGATATGTTTTCATCTGATTGTGTAAGTAAAAGAGAAAGATGATTTGTAGTTCTCATTTTTAAGGTCCTTTCAAATCAGGGTGAAAATGAGGCAAGCTTTTACTTCTTTGTTTAAAGATAGGTTTCATAAAATATCCATACTTCCCTTAGAGAATTAGCTGCATAGCGGTCCTTGGTTGGGATTCAGAGGGGGACTGGGAAGAAGGGAAAGGGAGTCCCAACCGAAGGCCACTACTCGAGCTATTAGAACATAGACTTGGAATTTCTAGGTAAATAATAAGTCGGAGAACATTTCTAGTATGCATTCAGAGCATAGGCAAGCTTCAATAGACCTCTTTAACTTGTGCACTTGTTTTGCCCATTTCAGCCAGGGATTGAAGGGTCATGGGATATTCCTTTGTTTCATTTACATCCAAAGAAAGAAATGAAACTCAAGGGAATGACGTGGTCTGAAATGGGCACAACATAATGCCCCAGCTAGAGGCATATTCACTTCCATGGAGAAGGAAATGGGCTTGGAATTTCTTGTTATGTAATAGGTTAGTCTTCACAGTATATTTAGTTTGTTTTCAGACTATGGGCAGTCTTTCCATGTGGTAGTTTAGATAATTTCTAGAATTTCCCATGATTACACATGAAAAGACCCTATTCAATTAGTCTTATGGTTTCTCATCTTATACCATGTGTCATTCTCTTGAGAATAAGATTTCTTTGTTTTAGTTGTATCCATATTCATACATCACCATGACGTCAAAGCAGCTCAATTTGGTGGACAAAACAAAAGAATTTCAATTTCCTGAGAATTGGAAACCTATTGTTTTGTTCTCCAAATTAAACTGCATTCCGAAGTGCTCCCACTAACAGGCCCTTTGCAGCTAATGATCACTGTAACTGGGGGCAAAAATATCCTAATTCATTTATTCAAAACAATTTTTATTAGATTTCTAATGCCATGGATGAAGCCTTGCTCAAAATGCTGTTGTACCCTGATAACATGATCTTAAGATGTTGAGATATTTCAGGGTTAGTTTGCCTTCCAGTGTAGCCTTCCCCAAGGAGCCGTGAGCTCAATCCATTTGCTATCAAAGTGATATATCATCATATGACTGTTAGCTGCAAAGGGTCTATTGAGCTGCATTCCAAAGTGCTGCAAGGAATCTATTACATATTTGGATAAAGCATTAAAGATTTGAGAAATCAATCCAGTGCCATATATTACTTGCATTGTACCTGGATCTATGATGAAAACTGGATGTGTGAGCTTCCATGCAATGCTACATCCATTTAGAGGTGCTGGATTGGATGTTGTAGGAGAAAAACCAAAAAGGAAACTAGCGGAATGTACAGTAGCTAAACGTTAACATTCAAGCAATTGCTATCAAAGTATATTAAGTCAAACTTGTGATGCTCCTAAGCTTGGGAACAAACATTTTCCCATTCATTTTAAGCACGTTAGCGATAGATTATAACTCAGCTTCCATTGAAATTCTCAAAACCCTTGTCTTTTTCCAGCTTGACTAGTTGGAACTGTAGTCATCTTCTCACATTGGAAAATAATTGAAAGCTACAAAAAATCTTGAACAACCGTTAACAATTTCAACCATCTCTCAATGTTGTCACACTTGGAGTCACGATTTATACACATCTTGTACGTTTAATTTGAAGTCTTCTAATAGTTTTCTAGGAGGCCAGTTTTTAACGGATTGGTATAATCTGAACTCTGTTGTTTCTAAAATCAGCTACACAAATGTTTCCTTCAGGTGTAAGGGCAAGGCCATGAGGATCATTCAGTTGTCCTTCGCCATCTCCTTTGCTGCCAAATTTAGAAATGAAGCGGCCGTCACTGGAGAAGATCTGTATACGGTGGTTATCACGATCTGCTACTATAATGTTGCCATTCTGAGTGACAGCCACACCTGTTGGTCGAAGAAGCTCGCCATCTTGACTTCCTTTTCGGCCGAAATTGAATAGGAACCGACCGCGTGAGTCAAAAATCTGGGGGAAAGTAGAAAGAAGAATAAGATGTAGTGTTGTTAATATTGTTACATGGGTATGGTTGCCATGCGCGTTGTTATTGCCAGTAAATTTATTGTGCTTGCAAGCGATTGGTGGAGCAAATTTCATGTGACCGTCACCATGACCGTGCTGATTCCGCGTATTCCTAAGTTATCGCGCACGGTGATTGGTTCAAAGAATTTGAGACCGTGAGTGCCATGTGTCATACCACTTTCCAGTCATGAAAAACCTACTGTACGCTCGGTATGCAATACTTGCATTGCTCTAATTGCGTAGCATTTGAATGTGATGGATGCTACACGAGGGGCACAGGGGTATTTTCAACCGAACATGGTTGCCGCGCCCGGGGGTCCCGGGTTGCTGTGTGAGAAAGTAAAGTAGAAAAGTAAAACATGTACCTGAATACGATGACTGTGCATATCCGACACGATGATGTGCCCTTGTGGATTAACAGCCACATAACACGGGTAGCTTAGTTCTCCATTACTGTCGCCAAACGAACCAAACTTGAACGACTGACCTGCACGATAAAAGTGATAGGATGGGAAAGTTTAAGATACGGACACACGATGTAACATTGCGCGCAAAGTTGCATGCACGCAATCGATGTTGCGAGCCATGTTACACGGCGCAATTTGCTGCAGGCAAGGTTGCTGAAGTAAAAATAACGGTCCTACTTCAGCAACATTACCTGCAATATTGCGCGCAATGCTGCACCGTGTGTCCGTGCCTTTAGAACTGGGCTCGTTTTAGTGTGTAGGTACCAGTTCCCTGCGTCTTTCTTAGAGAATGTTAGAGCCAAAGGAGAATAGGCATCTATGCATGCTAAGACGGAAAGGATATGCATCTTGTAGTCAAATAATGCAAATAGCAGCAACCAAGAGTGCTATATGCCTCTGTTGACTGCCAGCAGCACTGATCATCTCAACATTAACAAAATAAAAGGGTAATGTTAAATATTTGCGTGACCCACAATCCACCTTGGTCTTTCGATGATCTTTCTCATATATCCTCTTCCATGTCATTCGGTTTCAAAAACTTTATTTGTAAAAAGGCCATGTTACACTATGGAATTTTCTCAGCAACTTGTCTCGCAGCTCTTGAAAATGTAGCGTTGCAGGTTGCCGAGGTGAGTCACTGCAACGCGATCTTAGCAACTTACAGTGACTTGAAAAATATGCCTTAAGATTGAGAGAAAGGTTGCTGGAGGGACGATACACTGTGTAATTGCGTTGCCAGTTGCTGCAATCCCTTGCCAAAAAGTAGAATTGAGTTCTGCGCAATTCTCCAGCAACTTGTCATGCAATGGCGTTGCGAGACAAGTTGCTAAGAAAATTGCATAGCGTAACAGAGCCTTAAAAGGTGGATTGAAAATAAATAAATCAGCCGTACCTGTATCAAGTGAAATAACGTGAATGCATCTATTAGCTGAATCAGCAACGACGATCCTTCTGTTCTCGTCCACTGCCAGAGTGGAAGCCTTCAGGTCAGGAACATGGAACTTGTGCTGGAACATCCCATCACGGTCGAATAACTAGATAAAAGAAAAAAATGGTTTAATAGGCCAGTTTCATGCTCGAGCAGGGGCGTGCGGGTTGTGATATTCGTCTTTTCACGTTACGTCATACACGCCATTATGGTGGGATTTAACAAAAGAAATTTCTCACAGAATAATGGCGAGTAAGGAACTACGTAAAGGATCCTGGTAGAAGTGGTATGAAGACGTAATAAGAGGAACGGTGTATTGGCAAGACGTCTCTCGCGGTTCAGCCTGACCGCCTATATTGGGAGGAGGAGTGGGGGGAGGGGAGGCGTGGGGGGAGGGGAGGAGTGGGGGGAGGGGAGGAGTGGGGGGAGGGGAGGAGTGGGGGGAGGGGAGGAGTGGGGGAAGGGGAGGAGTGGGGGGAGGGGAGGAGTGGGGGGAGGGGAGGAGTTAAAGGAGGTGTTTGAAATCCGGCACAACATAACGTACCTGTATTCTAGAGCTCAATCTCTCGCAAACAACAATCCTGCCTTCTGGATCAATCCCCACACCAGTTGGGCATTGAAACTGGCCATTCCCTTCTCCTTTACGACCAAACTGGAACATAAACCCACCCTGGGAGTTGAACACTTGAACGCGGTGATTATGGCAATCGGTAACAATTATTCGACTCTCGTCGTCTACGGCCACACCAAATATGCCATTGAATTCGCCAATGTCGGACCCTTTTCTGCCGAATTTCACGAACGTGTCTGGTCCACTGGTAACGTTGACTTTGAAGGGACTTCCCTGAATGTGTTTGTCACGCACGGTAACGGACACCTGTGTTAGGAAGGAAAAAATAAATCTTTATCAAAACCATATTCTCGGCCAATATTCTCGGAAAGCAGAGCTTTCTTATTCTGTTACTCTCAGGATCACCCTTGTTGGTGAGTGCACTGGTCTCTCAACTCTGGGGTCTCGGGTTGGATTTCCAGACTCGAAATCACATGTGAGTAGAATTTGTTATGTTTCTCTATTGATTCGAGGGGTTTTCTCCAGGTTTCTTCCGGGTTCTCCGTTTTTCCTCCCTCCGCTAAACCAAAATTCTAGTTCAATCTGAGGCGTGCCCTGACTTAGATGAGCACAGAGGTTGCTTCAGGGCATCTAGGATTTTTGTAAGCTTACTATTTTTTCACGGGTTAAACCACTCTAATACGCATTGTAAAAGAGGATCATTATGTACTAAGTTAAAGAAGTTTTCGTATGACTATGAAAAACTTACGGCAACTACCGCGCCTTGCCGTGAACGTGTCAGTGCCGTGCCGTGTATAAAAATATTCGGCATTCGGTGCTGTGTCCGCACCGTAACCGTACCGTTTGCCGCGACTTTTCATACTCACACGAAATCTGCTCTATTAAACACACAAACACATGTACAAATAAGATAATAGATAGGGCATGACGTGCGACACACCCATATACCTCTCTATCCTTCACCTTGTGCATCCCACTTGACTGCGGCGTGTAGGAGATGCCGTACGAACCATTCCTGTGGTCGTCAACCTGTACATACAATGGGAGGAAAACGCCAATTGAATTGATGAGAATATACCCTGCCCTTAGTAGATTTAAGGTTTCGAATATTAGAGATAAGAGACCACGAAAGATAGTAAATGATAAATATTTATGTCCAAGTGCGGTTTGGTGATGATGATAGTGGTGGTAGTGGTGATGATTATAATAGTCTCCTTCACAGTTGAGAGACGTGAAAAATTGTCCAAGGTGCTAAGAAAGGTCTCTAGCATTGCAAGGTCACCTTATGTCTCACTTCAATGCAAAAGCATATTTATCTTTCAAGATGGCGCAGGGAACTGTGAAGACTATTATAATTATCACCATCATCATCACCAGTGGTGGTGATGATGTTGGTAATGATGATGATGATGATCGAGGAGTATGACACAGATGGAAAATACATGTTAAGCAGGACTCAAGCGAGCAGTATTTTGCATAAAAGTAAAATAAAATTCAACTAAAACTAAAAACAGCAAATGAGAGGAGCGAGGGAAGGTACAGAATGCTAACATTTGTGGACTGATGAATGAGACGCCTGGAGTTGGAAGATTCATCTGAACCAAGGAGTTTTTTTTGAAGTCTTACTTCTGCGGGTACGGTCCGTCCGTCAGCCGCGTACACATCAACCATCACATCTTCACCGCCACCAGTACATGGGTTACCCATATGATCACTGCAACAAAACAAACAGATCACCACCAGGCAGGAAATTGATAAAGTTGATAAAGGTAGAACGACAATGTAAGGCCCACTTGCACGCGCGATAACTGATACCAAAACCGCTCCACGGCATGTCGTACCGTGTACGTGCTGCAAGTCAGTACCGGTATGGAACCGCTCTACGGCATGTCGTACCGTGTACGTGCTGCAAGTCAGTACCGGTATGGAACCGCTCTACGGCATGTCGTACGGTGGACGTGCTGCACGCAAGTCAGACCGTATGTTTCTCACCCATACGCGAGTCGCTCCACGGCATGTCGTACCGTGCACGTGCTGCAAGTCAGTACCGTATGAAACTGCTCCACGGCATGTCGTACCGTGTATGTGCTGCAAGTGAGTACTGGTATGAAACCACTCAACGGCATGTCGTACCGTGCACGTGCTGCAAGTCAGTACCGTATGAAACTACTCCACGGCATCTCGTACAGTGCACTTGCTGCAAGTCAGTACCGTATGAAACCGCTCAACGGCATGTCGTACCGTGTACGTGCTGCAAGTCAGTTCCGTATGTTTCTCACTCCTATCAAAACCGCTGTATGGCATGTCCAGAGTGTATGAAATACTTTGCTCTAAACCCGTGCAATACGTACCGTGTCTGTACATTGAATTTGGTGTTTCTTCCTTTGATTGCACGCGTCTGACCATCAGTAACAGAACACATATTGGGAAAGGCTTGACTAGTTTTGATACTCCCTAGAGTCTCGATCGCTCTGATCACTTCATCCTGATTGGCTACGAAGTAAATCGTGTCGTTTTCTTCTGGATCGCCTTGGAACTTCGTGGTGATGAGTTCGTTGAGTCTTTCGCATAACTGCTTTTTGACGACAAGAATTTCTACTGAGTTGCCGTGCCGGAGAACTTGTTCTGTTAAGGAAAAGTTCAAATGAGTTACTATTGCCTTTGAAAAAGGTTGTGCTGTTTGTGTTAATTAGAAGATCATTGATATCAAAATAGACGAGAATAGACCAACAGAAAGAGATAGAGGAAGCGGGAAGAAAGAAAGTAAGGAATGGAGGAAGGGAGGGAGGAAGAATGTAAAGGATGCAAAGGAAGGAAGGGACGGATCGGATGGCCGGGAAAGGAATGGAGGAATGGAGAGCAAGGAAAGACAAAAGGGAGGACATCGAGAGAACTCGAACCAAGGGAGAGACCTAACAAACTCTACTCACATGTGATGCCGAGCTCAAGGACTTGTACCCGAGACCCCAGAGGTGAGAGATGGGTGCACTTTCACTACACCATCCACGAATCACTCAAAAAAGTTTTTGACACATTTGGCGGTACATGCAATTTTCCGCTTTTCTTACTCAGTATGAATATAACAATCTTACCAGTAAATGTGCAGGTGATAGTCAGTTTCTTCAGCTCGTTTTCCAGTCTCTCCTGCTGTAAGCTTAGCACGCTTGATTTCTTTCGTACGATTGTCTCCACTTCATTCATCATACCTTTTTCTCGTTCTTGTAATATCTGAAACAATAACGCACCTTTACATTTAACTATAGTTTGACAGGCTTTCGTCCACTTATTTCCGTCACGCAGCTCCCTCGGGACGGAGGCGAATCCAGGATTTTTTTAGAAGAGGATAATCTGGACAAACCGATGAGGCAGCACTTCAAGTAATCCTTCATAAAGAGTTTGTCATTTCAAGAGTCGAATTTTTCGGGATAAATTCTAAGATTTAAACAAGATCATTCAATCCCATGCCAGACGAATACGATTAAAAAAGTGTAGCACTTGATAGCCAGTGGCTAACAAACACGCGACCCTTGTTCCATGATCGAATTGGAATTTATTTAGAAGTTGATTTTCTTTGCGAAAGAAAAAAACTGGAGAACCCGGAGAAAAACCCTCGAGTACAATACTATTAAGCTACGGACACACGTTACAACCTTGCGCGCAATGGTTCAGGCAATCCATGTTGCAAGACATGTGTCACACGACGCAATTTGTTGCACGCAATGTTGCTGAAGTAGAAAACGATCCTATTGCAGTATCATTGCCTGCGCACAATGTTACACCGCTTGTCCGCGCTTTTACCCCACCCTTGACATACTTTGAGAATCCGTGGGAAGCATTTTTGGACCTCTGACTTAGCAACTTCAGCTCTAGCTTCTAGCCGACACGTGACTTCCTCGACATCTTTAGTAGACTGTTCCACCACAGGAATCTTTCTTCGTAGCTTGTCAACAAGCTGGGTGATAGATGACGTCTGTTTGTCGATGGTATCTGTTAACTGGGTGTACTTGTGGTTGCCTGTGGAATGAGTTGTCATGGTACATTCTCTGCAGATAGCTTGTTCGCACGTCTCACAGTAATATCTAAGAAAAAAGGATAGTAAAGGATTTGTCGTAAGAAAGAGTGCCTATAGCTGGGTTTCAATCAGCTAATAAAAGTCTTTGAATCTCATTATCTGCTCCAAATGGTGGTTAAATACTGACTACCATGTGCTGTCAGCCAGAAAGAATTCTATTGAAAACTTGTGATTCAACTGATGAACATTCCGCACGAGACAAAAAATGACGTCAAGTGAAACCCAGCTATACACTCCTTGCAGCATGTCGGAATGCAGCTCAATTTGAAGGACAAAACAATAGGTTCCAATTCTCAGGAGATTTTTTTGTTTTGTCCTCCAAATTGAGTTGCTTTGACGTCACGTGCAAGGGGCCTATAGGTGACCCCAAGATCGTTCTTAAAAAATCTTGTATTAATGGTCAAAGATATGAGCATCTTATTATTATTAGTTTTTACTCTAATAAGGGGGATAGTTTACCGTAGTTTTTCTTGGCCGTGATCTGAGCAACATATTGGACGATGGAGGAGGTCTTCAGGATGGGGATTAGAACGCAGTTCTTCTATAGAAACAACCTAAAAATAACAAAAATATAAACGGTGGTAAGTCGTATTATGCAGACAAATCGATAACAGGAGAAGCTTTGATTCAACAGGGGAGACCACAAATAGACCATTTGAAGCACGTCGGAATGCAGCTCAATTTTGAGGGCAAAACAATAGGATCCAATTCTCAGGAGATTGAAATTCTTTTGTTTTGTCCTCCAAATTGAGCTGCTTTGACGTCACGTGCAAGGGGTCTATACAGAAAGAGGATGTGAGAGCTAGAACTCTTGATAAGCAATCGTTCGTTCGTTCTTTTTTCTTTTCTTAAGGAAGGAAGGGAAGAAAGAAGGAAGGGAAGAAAGAAGGAAGGAAAGAAGGCAAGAAAAGAAGGAAGAAATAAAAGTAACTTACCCTGTGTGATTTAGTAAGCCTTAGCCGCATGTGAGCATTCCGACAGTCATAACACAAAAAATCCATGCATTCTATACACCTGGCTGCTGCTGGAAGTTTGTCCTCACAACTGCTGCACAGGATTGGCTTCTGATCATGATTACGCAAAGCTGCCACGTCAATCATAGTTGTAACGACGAAATTTGGCGGGAAACCATTTGTCCCTCTGTCCTGTGAAAATATATCGATAGTTATTAAAATATCAATGTTATGAAACAAAATAAAGGAAAACCATCGCGTCCTCGATGCTATTAAAGTACAGTCCCTTGCACGTGACGTCAAAGCAACTCAATTTGGAGGACAAAACAAAAGAATTTCAATCTCATGAGAATTGGAACCTATTGTTTTGTCCTCCAAACCTGAGCTGCATTCTGACGTGCTGCAAGGTGTATATATATATGTCTATTGATGGTACTTACTCCAAGAGGGATGTCTGACCGACATGAAGGACAAGTCAAGTTGTGAGATCGAGGTGGCACCATGTTGTCAAGGCAACGTTTACAGAAGGTGTGTAAACAAGGCAGCAGACGCGGGTTCGCGTACATCTCGTGACACAGCGGGCAAAATAGATTAACATTACTGCCAGGCATCATGGGACTGTCTGGGGTGGGTCCAAGGTCAAGGTGGTCACGATCCTGTGATGACATCTTGTGCTCCTGAAACAGTTAACAAAATAGTTTAGAGTTTTATCCTCTTAAGTTTAAGTTGCTTAGAATATTTCCTCATTGACCATGTTCATAGTACAGACCTTTTTAGGTTGGGCGTAATCTTTTCAGGCCACCTGTCATTCCTAGTATCATTTCATTGTTTAACGGTTGCGCATGAGAAGACACATGGTGGTATGAACTGATGGGAAAACATTACGCCCAAGTCGAAAAGGTCTATTGAAGTGGCTGACTTAGGTTTCACTTGCTACCCGTATACCTCATTGCTACCCCGAACGAACTGTTCAAACTGTCGTTTATCTTCAGGAAAGTAAAATTAGAAGCGTTTTTGGAGCTGAGCCTTCCGACTCTAAGGCCCAGTTCAAACGTCGAACTTCTCATGAGCCGAACGCATTGAAAACAATGGATAATAAGGCGGTCTTCTTTGATGTCATTTTTTGTTCGACTGTGCCTTAGAGTCGGAAGGTTCACTGCTGAAGATACCTCCAGCTCCAACATGGCCGTAAGTACCTCACGGATTCAAGAGTAGCCAAAATAAAGAGCAAAGAAGGAAAATGAAAATGAGTTGAAAAAGACAAACGTACAAAACCACAGTCACTCTCGACCCCAGTGCAGTTATTCTTACTGCGCATTCCAATCTCTTTCCCAGAGCACTTATTTCTCAATGCGCATGCTCGACGAAATCGTCGGGCTTGCGCACTAAGAATGACAGCGTTCTGGTGTCGAGAGTTACCTCAGCCATTGTAATTTCAAATATAACTTTTCGGCTAAAGCGTAATGTTTTTCCATTTCAAACCACGTGTCATGATCATTTCCTAGAGTATCATTTCTTTGTTTAACGGTTGCGCATGAGAAGACACATGAATATCGATACAACTCAAACGAAGAATCTTATTCCCAAGAAAATGGCACGTGGTCTGAAATGGTAAAACATTACGCCTGAGCGGTGGTCTCTATTTAATGAGATGTGTTCTAATAAAAATTCAGTGAACTGCCAAAGAATAAAATATTTATGTTTCGTGGTTCTCGGCATCATAAATGCAAACAAGTCAAGAACAATAAATTATATGTGAAGCTTAATATGACGTGCAAAGTTAAAAAGAAATATAATAATAAATAATATTAAACATTCTGATATGCTATGAATTTAGGTGCCTTAATCCATATCCAGTCCTGCCTTCCTGTCTTAGGTACAATATATCTATCATTATGTAATATGTAAATATACAAAAGAGAGAAAGAAAACTATAAAGGGAACAGGAGCGGAAAAAAATAAAAAAATATTCCAGGAGGGGAAAAGGATGGAAAACAAAATAAATGGAAAGGAAAGAAAGAAAGATACGGAATCGAAAAAAGAAAAGAAAAGAAAGAAGACTAAATTTCGCAATGAAAAATGTAAAAAAAAAAAAAAAAGAAAAAAAAAAGACGTGTGGTATTCGAAGACAACCAAGCTATCCTATCGAGACTGGATCAAATACCAAGTACACATGTATCCATGCATGCTCCTCTTACTATAGTGAACCAATCCACGATCTTGACTAGATACAATGACCTTTAAGTGCAATCTCAGACGTTTTTTAAACTCTGATATCGAGTTGTTTGCTATAGAAATCAAAAGTATGAATCATGCAATCGGGTACTAACATATCTCCAGGATGTAGAGTCCTGTCTCATGTCGGGCTGTCATCGAAAAGGAAAGAGAAAAATATTTCAAAAAAGCATAAATTAATAGCGCCGAAAAAGACGTGGTTAGTGAACATAGATAACAATAAGATACACTCAACATGGGCAAAGGATTTGGGGAAAGGGAGAGAGAGGAAGTAAGTATATAATCTTTAAAGCCAACGATAAAAATGAATAAAACTTGGGAGGTCGTTTTTTGCCTTGTAGAAAAAAGAAAAAAAAAAAAAAAAGAAAAGAAAAAAGAAAGAAAAAAAAAATGAAAAGAAAAGAAAAATAAATCTGTATATGTTAATTATTTATTTATATGAAATGTTATTGAGGATCAAACATGTCTTCGGTGATCCCAATCAACATTGCATAATCAACATGGGTTCATATTTACTCAGACAACCGCTGATTATCAACTGCGGTCTCACATGTAAGTACTAATGTCAAATTTGAGTTTACTAGTTGTTCTTTATATCAACTGATACGACTTTTTGTAGCCGCAAAAGAGTATCTGGTTGACGTTCATTGTATGTCTATGACATGATATGGCGTCAACTAGTACTCGTGGGCTTGTTGGACAGAATTTGAGCATTTGGAGTGTAAAATTTTGCAGATACGAAATGGACGTGATTTTCGTTTACTTTTCTCTGGGCAAGAGAGACGAGGAAAGTAGTGAGGAGGAGAAGGGAAGAAAAGACTGAATGAAATGAAAAGAATATATAAATAGTCTCCTTCACAGTTCCCTGCGTCATCTTGAAAGGCAGCTTCGATTTGCATCGAAAAGAGACGAAAGGTGAGCTTGCAATAACAGAGACATGTGGATAATTGTCAAAGGTCTCTATCATTGCAAGTTCACCGTTCAAGATGGCGCAGGGAACTGTGAAGGGGACTATTTTCAATGGATGGATGGATGGATGGATGGATGGATGGATGGATGGATGGATGGATGGATGGAAGGAAGGAAGGAAGGAAGGAAGGAAGGAAGGAAGGAAGGAAGGAAGGAAGGAAGGAAGGAAGGAAGGATGCCGAAATGGAAAGAAGGGAGAACGGTCGAACGAACAAACGAATGTAAATGAATGAAAAGGGTACAAGCCAGTAATCTAAATAAATAAGGATTTCAGTTTTTAAAAAATCTTAAAATTCATTCATCTTCGTTTCTTTGACATTTTTGTGGCCATAAAATGAAATAATCTTAATGACCAACCATAAACCAATCTGCCACAAAAAAACTGTCATTTAGGATTCTCAAACACTCGATGCTAACAAATTCAACAGGCAAGCTTTTGTTTTTTACCAAAAAAGAAATTTCACGGAGAAGCGAAGAAAGTCAGTGATAACATGATAACTGTAGTACAAGAAAAAAGGATGAAAATAAAAAAAAAATCTCTCGTTCATGTACACAGCCTAGTAATATTTAACTTAATGAACTAAGTCCTCATTTACTTGCTGTCATTTTCTTTGACACTCAGAAGGATCAAGTGGCTTTTATAGTTATTCTACTTCCCGTAGATGTGTTCACGATATCGAAGTATTTTTTAGGAATTGTTCTGACCACGAAATAAAAACGACTTCAAAATCTATACACAATTGTCCTAATTAAAATAAAATCCTATACTTACATATTTACTGCATAAAGCTGAAAATAAATATCAAACAAAATATTCTTAAAGGTATACTATCCCTTGTTTTATAACTTGCTAGTCTAGAGAAATACTTAGGTTTAAAACCTTAATCTCTGTTTCTACCTTGCATTATTTTCTAGTTAAATTACTAGTAAATCGTTTTTTATAAAGTCATGAATTAACAGTCAAAAGAGAAATTTTCTAAGGACTCAATGTAATGAATGCTCAAAAGAACTGTATTTTTAGTATTTTACTAACAGCTGTCTAAATGTCTAACTCTCGCCTCAAACCCAAGAACCCATTAGCAAAAGCATTGTATTTTTTTTTTACCATATTCAAAGATATTTTGAAGATAAGCATCTTCTGTTCAAAACAGCCGTCATTCGCTACATTCTAAGTTTCACAAGCCAAAACAGACCTAGTGCTTTTCTTAACAAAGTACAGTCGAACTCTAGTACCTTTACTTCCTTTAAATAAGGGTTTTCCTTTCCTTAATCTATAATATTGTAGTACAATCTTTTTAGCTTTACAATGCTACCCACGCCTTCACAAACATGCCACCATTATTCTCACGCTGGCTCCAAATAACTCAGTCGATTTGAAGGCTTTCAAATCAAGAATATTACTATCTAGAGTAAGAAGCAAGAAAAAGTTGGATTACGGTAAATTTGCCTTAACCAATAATAATTTTCGTATTGATTAAGTGTTGAAAAGACGGCTGTTTCGAGATAAAAATACAATAAAAACTACTCTGTATTTCTAACAACTGATTCATCGCTTTTCATATTTTAAATCCTAGAAAATTCCAACCTTATCTTCGTTGTTTAGTCCCTTAAGCTTCTGGGCCAAGACAATACCAAGGTCTGTCGAAGTAGACATGGTATACGAGAGACACTAGTGAAGCACTACTACACACTACTGAAGCTCCAATTTGCATTTGTTAAGCAAAAATGACGCGATTATCTTTGATCGTATTTCATAAGTGCTTGCAAATTCATTAATGACAGGGGATGTTACTTGCCTTGCTTCGAATTATCGATGACATACTTAGGTCATCGGCAAATTTTTTCAGTCATTGGTGATGGACTTACTGCCTGGCAGCGGTTCTTTGAATGTAAGGGAATCTTTCCATATACTAACACACTGAATATAATCAAGGAATACCGACGCTATCGCTTCGGGTGAATTACGAATAATTTTTGGAATGATTTTGGTTTTGATCAATTCACCAGAAACCATCCAAGAAGCTCTTAAATGTTTTATAATGTGGCGAGGAATTGACCAATCAGAATCCTTCATTTATTTATACTTAAAGCTGATGTTGTCTTACTCGAGAATTTATTCAATATACTGATGTGACATGATTGAAGGGAAAAAGAAAGTGTTATCAATATTCATATTTCCCAATAAAGATCGATTCCTACCGTGAATTTCGAATTACAACATGAATGAACACCCGTGGTTAGCGATGTTGAAGCATTTTGAACTCATAAACTTCCTTCCAAAATTCAATTTCATTTGATTTTCGAATGACTGCTGTTAAGTGAATAAAAAATATATTTTTTTAGAAGCTCGCAATCATGCAAATATCAACTTTTAATGTTATTTGATTGAGTTGGACTAGGGGCGGCTTTTCGTATATATCATGTAAATTATTGTGGCTGGTTGGCTGATTGGATACTTATTTGCTATTGTTACTAAGGCAACACGTCATTAGTGAAAGAAAGCCTGTTTTGTATCAGAATTTGCGGGGCTTCCGTGGTTTAAGTATTTTGTTATCCGTCCACAGGTATTCATTTTCGATGGGAAGCATCAAGGTTACTGCGCATGTCAAAATGGCGGCGCATGCTGATCATAAAGAGCTAAAAGCTAAAAGGCGCAATTACAGAGAGCAATTTTCCAACTTGTCTCGCAACGGCGTGGCGACACAAGTTGCAAGAGAGTTTACAAGGTGCAATGAAGACCGTTGACAAAAGTAGAATCGAATTCTACATTTCGTAACGATTGCTGCAACATTTTTCAAATTGCATTGTAGGTTACACGCCGCAATGCTCCATGGAACTTGTGTCGCAACGCCAAAGATAAATAAAACCTAGTACGCATGTTTAAATGGCGGTACATGCTGATCACAAACAAAAACAAACCTAACACAGATTGCTATCAAACTAATGAAAGAAAAACAAATTAAAGATCTATCATTCAAAAGAACCTACTACGCATGTCAAAATGGCGGCCGCGTTTATATTCTCTTCCCTAGAGCCCGCGTTCCTCCTGGTCAGTCTTCACCAAGAAACGAAAGGGTAATATTGAATCCAAATGCTGTTTTTTTCCCTTCTGATTGGCTGATACACAATCAAATATGACATGGCAAAAAAACAGCTCATTGTTTCGACACCCCTTAGTTTCCGTTGCTATGTCCAAAGAGTTTCAAAAATTAGCTAGAATATCTCAGAATTTAAAACTCTGATCGCGAAAAATTGATTATAAATTGCATCATTTGTATACTGTCCTGTGAAAATAAAATAAAATACCTCGCAATCCTTGTATTACTCTTTAGAATAGATACTGTGTAAATGTTTGTGGGACAACATTTCAATTCCACAGGGAAAACTGCTGCAACAGTGATTGGTTCGCTATTGGCTGAGTCGGAACCATGTCACGAATTCCACCGAAAGCAGAAAAGGTTGCATAAGTTTTGGATTCACCCAAAGCCTTCATTTCTCGGTAGAGGCCAAGAAAAACCGCGCTGATAAAAAATAGTTAGTGAGCTACTATAAATGAAATTTTGATCTTCGTGTTTGATTGGGCGACTGACCATGCAAAACCCAGGGCGGGCTCATGAAAGATGCAAATGATATGGCTATTAGCGAATAATAGCATAAAGGGCGATCAAAAACTTGAAACACGAAATAATATTTTTTTGCCTACAAAACGTTATAACGTTATATACAATGACTTGAGTTTACCTTAAATGTATGCAAACAAGTGACAACAAATGGAGAATCCTTGATAAGATAGCAATCAAGTTCCTCACGATATTGAAGCATTGGATTCGAGAAACCAGCAGTCTCTACCTTAAGACCCCCTAGAGAATCTCTCCGCTACTTTATCAGCTCTAGATTGAACTCCAACTTCCTTAAAGCGAGTTTCAGTTCAGTTGTATTAAGAATCACTAGCAGTGCATGGTACAAATCGAGAAATTTTGAAGTCGTCTGGCCAGAGCAAGGAGTCCTTTTTTCTCGTCGAAAAGCTCTAAGTGCTTGGTTGGAATAATTAAGTTAGAACGAGACATAAAAACACGGAATTAATCAGTAGTTGTGCTAGTGGGTTTATCATGGTCTTTGTGGTTGCAGGAATCGGTCTAGCATTGACACAGACGTATTATTCTTTGGTTAATGGCAGGGCAGGACGTGTCACTGTCATTAATAGCAAGAACAATGCATAATCAATCTACATCAGTTAGATTATTTCCGTTATTCCATAGTCTTTCAAGTTTTATTTTAACTTATTTAAGCTGTTTTGAGTTTTGATCAAACATTGTCATGTAGATTCTGGATGATTCTGTTCGATACGCTTATCTTTTTTAAATGATAGAATCATATTCTCAGTCTGCCAAACTTCCTTACGTTGTGTGTGTAATGTTTTACTTAGCACGTCCAATCAAGTTAACATAGAGGTCCAAATCTATTAATCGTTATGGACTGGTTAAGCTCGAAAACCGCACCGAGTCAAGACTACAGAACTTTATATGAGATTGATGCATTAATCTATTAAGGCAATATAAATAGCAGTGCGCATGCGCAGTACTGTGTAACTAGTTTTATCGCGATCAAGGTTTTCTCCGCGCGCCTAAGATAATGATCAAGTACTGGCAAGCTAATCTTCGATGGCACGTTACGTCATCGCTGCCTCTCGGGGGATCGTTGGTGCCATTTAACAAAAGATTTCTCATTAATATCCATTGTTAACGGCACCAAAATGGCCGCCATGTTTTTTGTCTTCTGACTCTCTTGGGATGTTTGCGACCCATTATTTGGTTATCACTATATGAACTAGTAAGTAACCGTACATAATTATATCGTTGGTTGTATTATGATTAATCTAGCTGATTGGTATGTATGCTAATTGTTAAATAAAGACATTATTATTATTATTATTATTATTATTATTATTATTATTATGATTATTATCATTATTATTATCATTGTTATTATTATTATTATTATTATTATTATTATTATTATTATTATTATTATTAGTGAGGACTAGTAATGAGTCACTAAAGGCATAGCAGGGAAACTATGTTCTTTCTTCCCTCGCTCTTCTCCTTCCCCTCTCCCTCACCCCACCACTCTCAGTCAGGGGTTCCCATAAACCTGGGCCTCTTTCGGTCAAGAACTGCATGAAAAATGGAGTAAAGAGGAAAAATATGGATATTGCTCGCAGTTGAATTTTAACTGAGTTAACTTATTTGAAGAAACCTAACGCGAGATTCGTTAGTTCTTGCCGCGTAATGAATTTAAAGCTGGAAGAAGCTTGTGTAAACCACAGCACGATAACACGTTAACTCTTGCGTATAGCTAATTATGAGTGACGTCCACGACAGAACTATCGTTTCCCCTCCCCCTTCACTTTACAGAGGGATATAAAGATTGTACTGCTTATGATTGTGGCATGATCAAAGTCTATGAATGGCATGATAACAAGAATTCTATCTCACCGCCGGAACCGATGATTTCCAGGTAACTAGATCCTTTTCTCTCTCTTTCGTGTTGGCTAGGGAAGCTGTTTTGACAACTAAAAACCGCGAAAAATGGCTGACAGCTGAGACTTGATTTGGCCACAAAAATGACTCATTTTTGACGACTCGTTTCCATACAGGAAATCCAATGAGTCAGTATTGTTAAGCCTATATCGTTAGCGTTTTCTGTCTTTCCTAAGTGAACGTTTTGAAATGCTGAATGAAATACAGTTATTCGGGGCGGTGATCCCAACGACTATCCAGGCGAAATACCATATATGGAAAAACAGCTAGCGAGTGCAAAACGAATATAGAATATATTGCGCCGGGGTAAGAAAACAGATATAACGAAGTGTTCACGGTGTAAGACGTCGGCAGAGTTAATAGTCTTTTTTCCTCTACGGTATTAAACATATGTATCATTTGTAATACCACATATGGTGTCAGTTGTCACTAGGAACGTGAAATCGAGGTTCCTTATCCTTATAGGTGGGCGTAATGTTTCTAAACATTGTCATTGTGATGTTAATGTGCCAACCACTTTAACAATAGGTTTTGACACTTTACTTTCAACCAAAACAAATTTCGTCACCGTACACGCGTCCACCTATAAATATAAAACATCTAAGCTGATATTAGATAGCTTTTATTTACGATATGATGGTTTTGGTATCGTAATGCATCATTAGTCACGTGGTTGCTGAGGAGGCAAAAAACTTCAAATAAAAATATTTCAACTGCTTTATTGATATAATTTTAATGTTTTCCAGTAAATATGTGCTAACATTTTTCTGATAAATGAAATACTCGAATCAGGACTGCTTTGGAAACTAGTTTAGAAAATAAACGGCTTTTAAAATTGTTCTTGCTCGACTTCCCAAGTCAGGGACAAATGTAACAGTTCCAAAACTACAAACAGATTTTTCAGATAGTTTGAAACAATATTTGGGATAAAGATAAAATCTCTAGGATAAGCCGATCATTTAAATATAATCTTTTCTTCCAATATTTGCCCTCTGGAAGACCGCATGGCTAATTTGCATTACGATATGAAAACCATCATGGCGTCTGTCGTGAATAAAAGCTATTGATTGTAATTCGATCTATCTCCTCTCCTCTCTTTATTGCCACGTACAGGAATATCTCGAGCAAAAAGAAAGTTAAGACAGAGAGGCCATGCTCAAACATTTTCAGTAACGAGTAATCAGGAATGTAACGAGTAATCAGGAATGAAGTATCCATCGAAAGTCGAGTGGGATATGGTAAAATACACCTGTCTATTTGCGATATTTACTATGTAAGTCCCGCACACACGATGCAACTGTTGCGCGCAACTTCACCGCAACTACAAAATAGACCTTTTTACTGATACGGTGGCCATCTTGGATTCTATTGTTTTAAGTAAGACATTGTGGGATGCCAAGGGGGGCAAACGTGGAAATATTTATAAAGCATAGAGTGGCAGGGTTACTTTCTCAAATAATTTTATGCTCTCGTGATTCACATATCGCTCCAACTACCAGCAAATTCAATTGGTTTTTAGATGTGTTTCTCATTGGATAACGTTAAATTATTTAAAAGACACCCTGACAGCTGTGCATACTATAAATTTCCCAACAATTGTCCTCTCGGCATCCCATAATGTCTTACTTAAACTAATAGAATCCAAGATGGCCGCCGTATCGGTAAAAAGGTTTATTATCGTACTGTGTGACCAAGCAGCTCTGGAACTGTTGCACACAACGTCATGATCACTGAAGAAGAATAGAGATCTACTTTCATAATGAAAGTTGCGCGCAACTAGTTTCATCGTCGATCACGTGATGTTCTCAGCCAATAAAATCTAACTATTTTCTTGTACCGCTGACCAGAAATGGATTAGTTGAAAAGTTGCTACGTGTGAGACCCGACGAAATTCTCGCTACGTGCGCTGTCAGTGTCTGGAACGCTATGAGCTCCTCCTACATTTAATTTCCAGACAACTTGGAATCGTACTGTTTTTAGATTTATTCAAGATAAAAAAGCCTGAGCGGTATTGACAAAGATTATCCAGTCTTGTCAACATATTGGCACGTGAGAATTTATGCCATGAGCAATATATCGTTTTCCGGGCGCCATGTTGGATTTTGCCAGGTATTTCGAATCGAGATGCCCTTGTATTGCTTTCATCTGGTTTCTTGTATTTCTTCGTTAAAAGGAAATACTTATGTCAAAAAATTCTGGGAAATATTTAGCGTTTATCTTGATTTAAGTTTAGAGTAAAATCTGTAGTTCGAACAGACCAAGAACCGGAGCTAGGAGCTAGGCGACGGACGAAACAACAGTTCAGGACGTTTACCTATTTCAGTGATGCCTCGAGTCTGGCATATATCGAGAAGAATGAAATCAGATATAGGATGCTTCAATCGCTTAATATATAATCCCTATTTATAAAACAATCTGTCCTTAGCGATAAAAAACTTGGAACTCTCATTTACAATCCAAGATGGCGGATGATGATCACGTGACATGGTGTCACAGGTTGGCAAGAGAGTAACACATGGCATTTTCGTTTACAGTAGTCTAAAACAATCTCTACACATCGAACTGCAAGCATAGCTAAAAGCCAATGTGTAGGAGCTCGAATTTCTAGTACAAAGCATGATGGGAAACCGAGTCCTGGCTTCTCTAAAAATTCATCTGACAATTTTTCCTCCGACATTTTCTATGGAAATGTAAGTATTTCAACAGACGAAAATAACAGAGTAATTTTTTTCTGATATATCCTTTGATTTCCCTGTTTCATTTTTGCAGGGCTCGGTTTCCCAGAGTGCTTTGTGAGCTTTGATGCAAATTGTCTGTTGCCCCTCAGTCAAACATTTCAAGTCCCGGATGTACCGGGAAGTCACCGAAAGTGACGTCTATTGATAGCGAAGAATAAAATATCGCGTGTGATATCTAACTTAATTCTCAGATAATTATTTTTGTGGTATCTTTGGCGTGAATATTGTGTCCAAATGTCAAAAATCCCTTCCTTGCAGCTCTGGCAGTAAATTTGCTTGGAACTAAAAAAAACCTACAGAATAACAACTTATCCAAATAGTCAGTTTAGTCTTAGGAATGGTTTGATCAGCTTAAGCTTATTAATTAAGAAAAAATCGTAAGCTCGGCTTCACCACTTGCATACAGATGACTCTGGACCTATACAAACAGTTTATGACTGGATCAATACATTCGTAGTAAAATATTCTATCCGCTTGAACACGATGAACACAAAGCTGGTTTTATAAATTAGCTTGGCTATTAAGCTGGTTTATGCTTAGAAAACTGCTTCTTTCACGTTTCGCATGAGAAATTAATCAAAAATGTCCTGCTCAAAATTTGAAATTTTTAGTTACAAAATATTATGTATATATATTTATAATTGTATGTAAAAACGACGTAATAGTATAATTGTTCCTGGAACATTTGCAAGTTTATTCAATAAAGTATTATTATTTGAAAAATGCTTCACATTCTAAATTCTAATGTCTCAATAGACAGTGTACGTTGAAGACCCCTCCTCAAAAATGGAAGGAAAATAAGAGGGGAAAAAGAATATAAAATGCCCTATAACTGAGAAATCATTTGACATCAGATACTTGTGAGAACTTATGTCTGGAGCAACATTGCAAAAGTCATTGAAAAAATATCAACGTTAAACTACTAATCTTTAGTTATCGTTGTCCTATATAAGTAAGTAAACGAGACTACTGCAAGAAGCATGTCAAATGAATTGGAATATCTCTACGATTTATCTCGTGAACCTAACGGCCCTCTAAGTTGATGCCCACCAAGTCAACAAAAGATTAGATTTGGGCTGTATCATGTTATTATCTATGGATATGTCTATTCTATAGTGCTAATTGCGAATGGTAAAGCCCTTGCGTGAGATGAAAAGTAAGGAAAAAAATATCAAAAATTTCTAGCAACAGACTTTAAAAATTTCAAAAAATAGCGATTCGAGATGTTATACCAACTTTTGTCTGAACAATTCCTCTTGCCAAAGTTCAAATATATTATTATAGCTGAACATGTCGCTAGCATCTGTTCTGCTCGAAGTGTTTAGCATATAGACGCTCTGCCTCTAATAATCTACTGACTTGTCAACACCTTGCCCAGGATGAGATGTTTTGCTGATATTTCCAAAATTATTGAACTCAATGTATTGCATAGGGTTTTCTTTGAGATAAAACAAGACACACATAGGTCGATTAGCGACCATAAATAACATTGATCAAATAATGAATGACTTACAAACTCAGCGAGCTTTCGACTTGTAGTTATTCTCCACATTTTCGTTCAGTCAGCCGTCTCTTCGGTAAACTTGGTCTAACTTCTTGGCTTCTCAGTTCCACAGTATTCAACGTAACGTAGCTCAGGACTTTAAAGTCCCATCTTTACCTTCAACCAGAAGCAACATTTCAATTTGTAACCAGTTCTGGGATTTATCGCTAGCATTAGGCAACAATCAGAATATTGTAGATTAGCCTTTAGGAGTAATAGTTCCTGAGCGGGGGGCCTTCTTTAACCTATCTCTACTGGTCAGTTTTAACTGAACCTAATAAAGTTGTTGATTGTGGTCGTGGATTTAAATTATTTATAGCTGCTTCCCAAAGTCAACGAGAATATTCTGTAACGAGAGTGTTTGATGGTTTATTGAGTCTGGTTTGACAAACGTGGAATGAAAAAAAGGTTTAAAATCTTCAGAAATAATAACTATAATAACTGAAACGTTCTGGTGGATTTGCTGCCTAAAGTTGCTGCAGAATTTTCTGCTTCTGCGAAACTCAGTCAAATCTACGTCCAAGATGTTCTGTTTCTCGTACAAAATGTCAAAAGGAAAAACTAACAAACGGCTATACTCTAGTTAAATTCCGGTGTTTGATTCGTTTTTTAAGCTTGGCTGAAGAGTCCAATGCAGAATTTTTGATGCAGAAAAAAAATTCATAAAAAATGTATTGAGCATGACAAAAGCTGAAATCAATGGTTTCCACTGGCAGTTTCGAATATTATATGTGTTTGAGCTTGTTTCTTTTCCAAGTTTGTTTATAGATATGTGTTGTTTTACTTTTGCTATGACTTAGATTTACTAGAATTCGGGTAATTTACAGTTTAAAATCATTTTTACAGGTTCATTAAAACACTCCAAAATGGACTGATACGAGAGCCGATCACGAGCCGTCAGTGCACAGTATGCACTAAAGCAAACTGAAAATCCATTGTAGTATTTACCTTAAAAGAAACCCGAAAAGAATGGCTAGAACTTAATATAATAATAGCAGAAGAGAGGAAAGGAAGTGTTTTAGATTGTTGGCTGTCATGTTTAATTCATTTATTCATAGCTGTAAATATGAATGGCTGAGTAGAAGAAAAGTTGACAGAGATGTTGTTCACCTGGCGTTCACTCACTAATCGACCTCGCATATTAAGTTGTACGTAAGTTTGCATGTACGCAATTTTTAGCGACACTTTAGTCCATTAAGAAAATACCAAACCAAGAAAGAGAACTTACACGATAAATATCAAGACATAGATAGATAGACTCATACTACAATGTCGGCAAACACCTGACTGGAACATTGGGGAATTTCTATGGCGATTTGTGGCGGGCTTCATCAATTGGCAGCTGTTTTTTGAAGAGTAATAGTTTGAATTCATAACAGCTTGGCCAAGAATAATTATTGCCTAAATCTCTAACAAACATTATCATTCAAAAAAGCCCTTCGTTGGAATGAAATAACAAACGAATCGGTCCAAATCTAGCAAAATTTTCAACGTTTTTGAAAAACCGAGGCCTCCCTTCTTAACAGATGAGCCTCATTTGCCATCATTTTCAAAATATGTCTCACAGAAAATCGAAGAATCAATAATTGCCAGTCGAGACCAGAAATGATTTCCATAAAGCCGACAAACTTTTATTAGCAATTTCGCTGTGAAATAATGCTCGGATTGTTTTTGTCATACTCGTTCAAGCAAGCAGTAAAATTTCGGATTTTCCCCCATTGAATTCATGAAAAAATACTCAGCCTCAATTCTGTTTTCAATTTTTGCATTTCATCGAAAAACGAACGATAAAACTTATCTTTCGATAAAATACTAATACCAATAGTGTTCGATGGATTTTAGAGAACTGTTCGCGGTTTCTAAGAGACGCGATACGACCTATGACAGCGACAAAGCTCAAAAAGTTAACCATTTTTTATTTGATTTAGTTCGCTCAGCAATTTCAAACAACGGCTGTTATACACTCTGTGAATATAATATACCCTTCTAGAATCATATCCGTTGTAGTTCTAGGTTTTTCCACTCTTATTTTGGGCGGCGAAGAGGAATGATTATCAAAAACTAAATTTAAAATTCAGAGCTAAAGCGCCGCTGAAAATAAAATTGTCGGGAAAGTGGCTTTGTGAGAATGATTTAGGGGAAGGAAAATCGTTGTATATTGAGCTAAATAGGAAACATTGCGAAAATATATTGGTTGGTTTACCTTGGTTTGTGGTGTAGCGGGGGAGTTCTTGGCGATGGCTGTCGAATCCAAGAGATTTTTTTCGACTTTAATGTAAAGATAATGCAGGAAAACCACCTCCGACGAAATTCCCAAATCCGATATGTACGAATTCAAAGCATTTTGTAAAAGAAGAAAGCTTAGTTCATTTGACGAGTGGTGTTTATAATTTCTCTTAGTTTTAGTGCCAGCGCTCCAGTGGGGATGTTTTGTCGTTTAAACCACACAACAGCCTTGAAATATGAATAACAATAGGAGTATTTTTCTTGACGCCTCAGTTCAAGACAAGATATGCATGTTAATTGATTGGAGCTTTCGGTACAGTTATGTACAGCCTTGCGTTTTGCCAGACTCCCGTGCTTTGAGCAGAATAACGTACAACCCAATACAACCAATAGGTGATTCGATTGCTTTAGAAATTATCGAGTTTGTCTTTTCTTCATGAAGCTATCATGCGGCTGGGAAATATTAATGATATTTGCTGGAAGCGAGGAGAGGAAAGACTGGGTCGACGTGGTAGCTACCAGGGGAGATCTCTTGACTCACATCGCATTAATCTGCTTGAGATCCGAGAGAACGTCGTTAAAATAGACTGCTTATGAAACAGACACTGAACAGAAAGATTTTGCTTCATCAAGAAGACAAGAAAATTCGGAAGTTGACAGCGTTGAAATATTGTCGCAAGGGCTTTTTTTTCGGAATTTTTTTAGACTAAATAAACCTCACCCGAAATAAAATAATCCAAAATTCACAATTGCATTTCAGACTTAAGAAACCTATTTTCTATTGTATTTATATTAAATAATAATTCCGAAAAAAATCCAAGAAAATTTTCATTAGAAATATATTTTTTTACTGCCTAGAACAGTTTTCGAAGCCGTCCTGTTGAACTGAATATTCCAATCTCTTACGACTGTGGTTTTTCCCAATCCTAATAAGATTTAATAATAAAACACTAGTAAGATCATAAAAGGAGGTTAAAGTGGTCAAAATGGGTGATGTGGTTACTGATCGAACGAGATTAAGCCAAGAATCTTTCACAAGCGAATTCTTTGTACGACAAAACATTGAGCCAGTCTGGGTTTATCCCCTAAAATTCGTATCAGATTTACTGCAGTCATTCCAGTGCAGTTCCGGTATGTTTGGTTTGTTTGAAGTAATTTAATGATGTGAAATAAGTCCTTCAAAACAGGGATTCTTATGAAAATAGAGTCAATTGGAAATAAGAGCAAATATCAACAATAGCAACAACAACTACAAAAACAACATTGAAAAAAGAAATAGCGATGAAACAAAAAAAAACAAAAAAACAAAAAAAAAAAACGAAAATCATAATAAAAATACCAAAAACTTCACTGAAACACACAAACAGCAACATTAGCAACAACAACAATGGCGCTAGTTGCCGTGGACCTTAGTTATTCATGCGCCAACCAGAGATGGATTGGCTGGTAAAAATGACGAACTGACTTGTGAAGAACTTTTGTGCAAATGGTTGGCATATTAACATCACATTGCTAATGTTAGTAAACACCAACTAGTGGTATATATTATAATAAAAGCAATTCGCAACAATAATGATGATAACATCATAAACAGCTGTTGTTACAAGGACAGCAATAATAAACTACTTTAAACAATACAAGAAGCAATAGCAAGAGTGGCATCATCAACAACTGAACAACAACAACAACAACAACAACAACAACAACAAAAGATGACTAAGCAAAAACGACACATAACACATAACATAAATCAAGACAACAATAGTAACAATAATAATACTAAATGAAATAAATATTGTCAATAATAACGGTTCAAAAAGCACAAAAAAAACTTCAATTTTTTTCATACCCTGAATCAACTTCTGGCCATGGGGTGATCAGCCTAAGTCAGGGCACAGCTAACTGCTCACAGAACAAACCCTGAAACAACCCCTGGGCTGATCTAAGTCAGGGCATGGATAACTCACAGATCGAATCCTGAAACAACCCCTGGGCTGATCTAAGTCAGGGCACGGATAACTCACAGATCGAATCCTGAAACAACCCCTGGGCTGATCAAAGTCCGAGCAGGGCAACTGCATCAAAACTGAATTACAGCGATAACAAAATCTCTCGAAGTCAGGTCAAGAACACTAAAATAAAACGTGGCACTCAAATCCTGATGTATTGTGTTTTGTTTTTAACGTAAGATAGTCCTTGAAATAGCTATTGAACACAAGTATTGACCACAAATCACTCACGCATTTTAACAGACATATTACATTAAACTTTCCTAAATATACATAATGCATTATGGCTTTGTTGCTTAATAACAACAAGTAATTAAAAGAACCATTAAGATGTTATCATGAAAAAAATATAGATATCAACACCACACACGTTTAATAACGTTGTCATGACCTCATATTTGGGAGAAAAGGGCCGATGTTATGTAATAGAATCGTAAGTAATAAATAAATAAAAAAATCCCCAGTTACTTTGTGGCAAGGTTTTACCATTTCAAACCTCTAGAAATTAAGTTTCTTCGTTTAAGTTATGTCAACATTATATCTTTTCCAGTTTTACATGCTTTACAGGGAAATAAAGAAATCTCTCTCGAGGGATTGCTACGTGGTCTGAAATGGAAAAACCGATTATTTAGGAAGAAGTTGTTTTTGATTATGCAATAATGTGAGACCGTGAGAACGCCAAGTTACAGAAATCTTGGGACGATAGGAATACAATTTTTGATGAAATTTTGCCCGCTTTAAAAGAGAGAAGATCAGTCTAGCGGATGAGTAAAAACTATTATAGAATATATGAAGGTGACACATCTTGCATGGGAGATGCATGTGAAACGTTTGTTCTGTCCTTGTTATAAAGTGGTTGTTATCTTTAACTCTATCACTGATTACATCACAACTACCGTAGCCATCGTATATCTTGTTTAAATAGACCATTTTCGAGATGCGCGAGCGCTTTCAAAAATATCGCAGGCGCAGACATGAAAAAGAGGCATTTTCGGGATGGATGGATGGATGGATGGATGGATGGATGGATGGATGGATGGATGGATGGATGGATGGATGGATGGATGGATGGATGGATGGATGGATGGATGGATGGATGGATGGATGGATGGATGGATGGATGGATGGATGGATGGATGGAAGGATGGATGGATGGATGGATGGATGGATGGATGGATGGATGGATGGATGGATGGATGGATGGATGGATGGATGGATGGATGGATGGATGGATGGATGGATGGATGGATGGATGGATGGATGGATGGATGGATGGATGGATGGATGGATGGATGGATGGATGGATGGATGGATGGGAGAGTGCCAGTATTCAAGTATCTACGCAAATAACGACATTACATACCATAGGAAAATTATATAGGATTTTCACATTTCACTTATTCGAAATTGGGCTCCCTGTGGTCAAATATCTTATTTCATAGCTCGGAATCGATTAACTAACAAACCGTTACAAATTCGATTTTAAATAGATTACATGAAACAAAATGTCCTCCTGTTATTAAGAAATCATTAAATTTTCTTCGGCAGTGTATTTTTCAGCAGATAAGACAGCAAACCTGTAGTAGACATGTAGTCTAGGGCAACTGAGAACCTGGTCCTGAGCGATAACAGTGTGAGTCATAATCTTTGTAACTCTGCGGCAATGATCTTATCAGTCGATAAACTATTTGTAGATATTTGTCTGAGGGTAGACAGCACTGACACCTTCTGTAACCTGATAAAAGCCGTCTATCTCTAAATATGAGTCATAATCATAGCCTAGAAGTGACCACGTTCTAACTGACTTAGGAATTCACCAGTTTACATACATTGGTTCACTGTTCACAGACAAAGCATTCGATCAAGGCTTCAAGGTAGTTTCAAAAGATTCTTCAAATTTGAACCTTCCAGCCTCGACTAATTCCTTAGTATTTCACCAGTGGACCGATGTTTGGAAAGTCGGGTGAATGTTATTCAATGTTTCTATGCCTAACAAAACTTTTATTATACTTTGTTTTGAACTCACTGATTTCCGATTCAGAGTGTCATTCCCTTTAGTATTATTTCATTGTTTTAATAAGTATCACTTAAGCCACTGATATAGAGAAGACTCAAACAATGACACGCGTCGGATCTGAAACGTGAAATGCTGATGAAGTCTAATCTTGAACAGTCGAATTTTAAAAATTGATTTGTCATTTCATCCCTTTACTTATGTCATTTATCTAACTCTCATTTCCTTGCATCGTTCACCGAATCGAACCATACGTCAGGCGATTTTATGTCATTTTATCGAACCCGAGATCTCAGAGGTGAGAGGCGAGAGCACTACCGCTACACAGACCTTGATTCCCATCCTTTTTTTTTTTTTTTTTTTTTTTTTTTTTTGCGTTTCATGATTCATTAGTTAATTTTTTTTTTTAGATTGTAAAAGCATTGAGACTTTGTAAAATGCTTCTAATAAAGTTTTATTATTATTATTATCATTTATTTTTGCATTTTTTTTCTCCATACACCGAAGCATTACTAAATTAATTTATTTTTCTCGTAAGTTAACAAATTCATCGAATATTTCGCGCCATTTTAAAACATTGTCCTTAGAAATCATAACTGTCTTTTTCGATATTATTTTTATTAGCTCTTTTGACAACTAGGTTGGTGGTACTCACATATATATTAATATCATTACACCGACGCATTTTAGTCGCTACGTATCTAATTAATTCTACATCGCTTACTTCTATATATTATAAAGGGACTACTATACATTAGATATCGGAGGAGAAGGTGAGAGGGTGGAAAGATTGAGGTAGGAAACTTATTCTATCCATCACCAGCAGTAGTTTATCTTGGAGGCCCTTTAACAATTTTTGCTCTTCCCATATTTCTTTTTCTTTCTTTCTTTCTTTTCTTTTCTTTTCCTTTTTCTTTTTTCTTTTTTCTTTTTTCTTTTTTCTTTTTTCTTTTTTCTTTTTTCTTTTTTCTTTTTTCTTTTTTCTTTTTTCTTTTTTCTTTTTTCTTTTTTCATCGAGGAAGGCATCTTTAGTTTTTCCGGTTTAAAAACGTGGAACTTAAAAAATATTTACCAAGTTCTTACCCAACCCTTCCCCCAATAAATAAAGTCGCTAACTCTAGAAAAGCATAGAAAATTATTTTTTAAGCGTATATGTCTGAAAAAAGCCACGAAAACAAGACAACCTTAAATAAGAATTAGTGAGGAGTTGCTATAGGAGATTAGAGTGGGTGAACACGAAGCCGGCCTCAGGGTTCTCCTAAAACCACAGGAAGCCCACTTGAGATTGAAGAGATAAATGAGTAAAGTCTTTGTTTTTTTCTCTTTCGCGATCTCTCGAGGCCATGATATATAACATGGCTTGGAAAGCATTATTATCCTTGAAGTTAGTTGGTTTCCGGACTTGTTTGGTTTTTGGTAAACCACAAGAAAGAAAGAAAAAAAGATAAGGAAAGGAAAGAAAAGGAAAGGAAAGGAACGGCGTTTTCAAAACTTCACAGTTTCATTACACATTCAATCGATGTCGTGTAAACGCAAGGCGTAACTGCGTCCGTGTAAACGAGGCCTTAAAATCAACCGACATTACATCAAAGAGTCTAGATCTTACCTTGATTATTAGTGGCTTGGTACGATGATTCCTCAATAAATGTTTCAGAGCATTGGACAGAGAAACAGCTGTATCATTAGCCTTGCTCAATTGACTCTGCAAAAAAAGAAGACGACATTATATGAACCCTTTTCAAAAAGTGCAGTTATGATAGATACGAGTTACCATGGTAACGGTGAGTCGAAATTCGATTCAACTTCGATTCTAGACTAGCCGAGGTAGATTGGTTGAGCGAGTTACTACTTAGGCGAGTAACGGAGAATAGAAGGCAATAGAAACCAGATTAGATTGTGTGCAGCGACGTTGCGAGACAAATTGCAGTATTTTCCCTGTAAAATACGCTAATTCATATATTTTTTACAAGAGGCTACATTGCTTGCAAAAGTCTTTTTCATCTTAACTCGCATCAAGCTAAGGCATTTTCCACAGCACATTAACATCCTTTTACAACACTGCGCGCATCAAAATTTCTTTGTTGCAGAGAGTAGAAAGAGCCTCTACTTTTGCAACAAAGTCACGCAACACAATTTTGTTGTTGTACGGGGTGGTTATACGAGCCACATTTTCTCTGCAACTTGTTGCACGATTTTGTTGCTCGTATTTCCGCGCCTTAAATGTTGCTCGTATTACCATCACGCGCTCAACACATTTTCTTTGTTGCAGACAGTAGAAAGAGCATCTACTTCTGCAACAAATTAAAGTCGCGCAACAAAATTTTGTTATTGTACAGGGTGGTAATACTAGAAACATTCGCTCTGCAACTTGCAACGCAACATTGTTTCCCGACAAGTTGCATTTTGTTGCTTGATTTTGCACGATTTTGTTGCTCCGCTTGTATTTCCGCGCCTTCAGCTTTCGTTGCGCACTATGTCAAGGCGAGATAAGATGACAAGATTTGATCCCAGATTAGATCTGTAAGTGCAGCGGCGTTGCGAGCTAGACGAACTATAGCTAAACGTTTTAACAGTGCTTTTAGCTAAGAAATAGTCTTGATTCGTGCCACTTATGTTTTTCTAACCTTTCTTTGATCTTTTTGTAGATGCGGTGATTGCTTGGTGTCCTTGGCGGTTTCCTTGGTTTGTTGGCGTTTCGTCCCGACACACGATTCAGCATTTTTAGATTGGTGTTCATGTTTAATGCGAGGAGTATTTTCTTTTGATCTACGCGCTTCATGGTATGACGGAGGTTTTTCCTGGAGAACAAAAAATGAAGGAATGAAGGAATGAGTAAAATGAGATAATAGAATCCCCCGTTTTTCCCCAGTTTATTTGTAACGTGCACGTGTTCTTGGGGGAGGGGAGGGAGGGTAGTTAGTTATAGTTCGTTATTATATATGGCGCGCACTCTATCGCATTGATCCAGGGGTTTCTAAGGCGCCTGTGATCCCCCTCTCCTTTTCCAGTTTATTTGTAACGTGCACGCGTTCTTGGGGGAGGAGAGGAAGGAATAGTTGATCGTTAATAGTTGCGGAAAGTGACCTCTGATAGAACTATCGGGGATACACCCATGTTCTTCGCTGTTCACTGATATCTATATTTTATCCTCACGCTATCCGTTAATTATAAACAAACAAATAATCCCTGATCTTAATAACAGCAACAAGAAGTATTGATATAAATATTAAGGTGTTTTTCTTATGTTATTTTACAAGTATTTTATATTACATTTATTTTATTTTATTTTATTTTATTTTATTTTATTTTATTTTATTTTATTTTATTTTATTTTATTTTATTTTATTTTATTTTATTTTATTTTATTTTATTTTATTTTATTTTATTTTATTTTATTTTATCCTTGTCTTAAAAAATCGTAAATTACAGCGTAAAAAAATATAAGGTTAAAAATGTCTAATCCATAAGAGTATAAATTTTGGATAGTCAAAACAAAAGGAACTCTATTCCATTTTCTTTTCCAAAAGTGCTCAAAAATAAGGTATCATACTGGCTTAAAAATTCCCACTGACCTTTTTCGCCGTATAATTTAGGAGCTTTTGTTGTTGTTTAAGATTCAAAGGCCGTTTTTCTTGTGGTTGCAGGTGGTTTAAACTGACCGTGTGAGCAGTTTTTCCAGTACCTGTCGTTACCGATCTCTGGAGTCGCTGAAAAAGTTTACTTCGCAGTTTTTCCTTCATGTCACTTTCTTCCTTGTTTTGTGTCATCTTCATCTTGAATTTTTGGGGAGAAATTTGTTTTTCTTTTGGATGGTTTTCTTTTCTATTCATTTTCTGGGTGTGAGTGGTTAGGTAGGGCTTCTTGTATGGGTGAATGATCGCGATAGTTCGTCAGGTCGCGTGTCATCATTTGCTTGTCACTCAATGTCTATGTTTAGAAATCTGTTGGGCGGAGTTCAGGTTTTTCATAGCTGGACCAGTAACCTACAAGGAAAAAGAGAAATCATCAGTGATCGAGGTGTAAGGCGCGGTCGGCCTACAAGTGATACTAAAGATGAGAAAAAAACAAGAGTTTGAGAATCGTTTTCAGTGCGCATGCGATTTTATCCCGAATTTCTCAACTTCTTTTGTTTAATTAAAAACAAAAGTTTTAAACAAAATAAGGTGAGAAATTCGGGATAAAATCGCATGTGCAGTGAAAACGATTCTTAAACTTTGAACAGCCAATCAGAAAGCAGGAAAGCCGTTGTATATTCGTCGGTATTTCACTCTTCCTTCCCATCATGCAATGCGCGTTGAATCTATGCATTTGTATTTTCTACGGTGTGGGATAAAATGGTTATACAATGGTTTCTCGTGGCATACCATGGAATATCACACGAGTCACTTGTAGTTTCTTTGTATACAAATTCGCCTAAAGGCTCGTGTGTATACTAGAAACTACAAGTCGTCGCCTAAAGACTCGTGTGTATACTAGATAACTAGTATCTGTTTCATAAAAGGATGAAGAGGAGATTGTGCCGGTCACACTGGAGACATGAATGGAATAATAACCGGGTCCAAGAATCAACGATCGCCATACATTCACCGTTCGCCCCTTTAACCCTTTCATGACTGATAGCTGTAAGGGACAAAGTCAAAATAATTGTCATCTTACGTGACCCGATTTGGAGGGGGGGGAGGTGTTACCCGGTACCCACCACCTCTGGAAGTGAAATCCTGGATTTTGTCCTCAAATATCTCCAAAACTAAAAGTCAAGTCGTAGAAGTGAATGTACTGTCTGTTTTCTTGTATTCTAAACAACGTATTTGTGGATAGAAATAGTCACTATGGACACCCAGTATCGAGCATTTCAACAGGTCTCTGAGGGGGGAGGGGGTATTTACCGGTACCCACCACCTAAATCAATAAAATCGGGTCCCTATTTTGGACAATTGTTTTGACCTAGTCCCTAATGAATATCGTATTTACTCGAATAAGCGCCGTGGCGCTTATTAATTTTTTCGCGCCTCAAATGCGGCGCTTATTTAAAAATTGGACGCGACAAAGAAATATTTTCTTTTAATTTAATGCTACATTTTCTATATGTGTGAAATTTTACGGGACCACGGCACTTATTCGGGGGGGGGCGCTTATTAGATTCTTTGTCCCAAATGCGGCGCTTATTCGAGGGCAGCGCTTATTCGGGGGGGCGCTTATTCGAGCAAATATGATAAATTATTTAATTTGTTTAGTATTATACATTACTCTCAGATTAATTTTACTTTAAAAAATTCAGCTAATTAAGAATTATGAAACGACGGTAAAAAAAAAAAGAAAAAAATAAAGCGGATGTTTCGTTTTGTCGTGTAAAGCTGAAGTTAGAATCACGCATACGAAATGATACTGTGTCAAAAATTGATAACAAATAATCGATTATTGACCTTTTCAACTTTGGATTTTTGAACATACTATGGTCATAGGTTCGCTGAAATGAATAACGTATTTGCAGAAATATATTTATCCAGGCATATAAACGTTCCCTGATATACCTCCCGGCTACTCGGGTTAAGAATAACAACATTCCTTAATATTAAACAGCCAATCAGGAGAATCGATATTAGCACGTGGGCATGAAACAGAACATACGCAGACAACAGAGGCGGAAAACTGACATACTGTGAACTGAAAACGACATAGTTCGGGAAGGAAAATGGCGAAGCTTCATCTCTTTATTCTTCTGGTCCTTTTTGGTGTTTTTAAAGTCGCATCTAGCTGTTACACTGATAATGACTGCGCCTTCGACTGGCATTGTTGTGAGGACAATACATGCTACAGTGCGGATACCACTTGCCCCATAGTTGACAAGATTGCTGGTGGAATTGTGGCAGCCATTATCATCTCCGTTCTCGTCTTCGTCGGGATCATCGTGGCGATCATTGCTTGCTGTTGCTGTGCTTGCTGTCCAGGCTATCGTGGATCCCCAGGACACGTCATAGTCGCTCAGCCTGGAGCGCCTTACCAACAGTTTGGCACGAACGTTGTCGTACAGAGTTCTACCACTCAAACGGCTGGCGTTCAACAGCCCCAGTACCCACAAGGCCCTCCTGCTTATCCTCAACAAGGCTATCCTCAACAAGGCTATCCTCAACAAGGTTATCCTCCTAATTACAGCCAACAGCCTCCTAAGTATTGAGAAAAGTCGTCTGAGTATACTCCTACTGCAAGGCTACAAGTCTCATCGTGTTCTAGCTACATGTACAGTACAGTAGACCTTTCTAGAAGACATTCTTCATAACAACTTTGTGCTTCGATTAACGTTGATAGAAAAACTACGCATTAATAATCTATAGATAGTTGTAGATAGTTTCTAGTAGGCTAGGTCAGTAGAAAACGGTTAAATTTGTTTCTGTTTCATAGAAAAAGGGCTTTACATTGAAGCTTCCGTTGTTTCATCATTGTCCCCCGAGGGGGAGGGGAGGTATGTTTTTTATGTTTTGTTTTACACAATTTTTGAATAATTCAAATAAATTAGTTCAGCCTCAAGTGAAAAGCAACCAGTTGATCCAGCTATCACCTGGTTGATTGGGCACTGCATGTGAATAGATCCAATGATCCATAAAGACTGTTAGAGCATGAACTTCTTTTCTTAAACCCAAGTTAAATCCATCTTATTATCGTAGATCCTGATTATATTTGACGAATTTTCTAAGTAAAAATATGCTTTTACTTCAAGAAAAAATACTCTACGGTTTCTCACGTATGATTTTGTTCAAAAAGGCTTATTATTTTTCATGAACTCTGGTAACTAGAAACATGTTTTAGGTCTTTTGGCTTTCATATGATTCAGCTTTCATTTGGTTTTGTAATTTCTAGCTTGACTTTTGATTATATTTAATTTATTTAATTACACTGGGAATCACAGAGCTTTCAGAATGTTTTTACTGCGATTCTCTATATTCTGCGAACTCTGTAGTTGCGAGTTGCCCGTTGGAATTTGGTTTTTCACTGCCGCAAGTCAAAAATTACAAAGATACTGACTTATTTAGTTTTGATTGATGGCAGCGAAAAACCAATTTAACAGCAAGCCGTTGAAATGTCTGAGTTCGCAGAATATTGAGAATTGCAGTAAGAGGTGGTCATTAAAGTCTGATGTAGTTGGCTGTGATCCGAATTTTTTCATAGAAAAAAAGAAGACAGCAGTTAACTTAGAAGTAACCACTGGAGCTCTAGCAGCCGTCGGCTTATTCTGAAAGCCCTGTATTTCTAACCTACACTGTACTAATGTAAGTACACACTATTATCTTCCATATTGTAACTGTTGCAATGAAAAAAAGTTTTCTCACAAATAAAAACATAAAAATGTCATTTTGATCTAAAATTTATTATACTAAAAAAAATATATTTTTTTAGTAAATGAATGATATGTCAAGAAAGCAATTATATATACTGGCAAAATCTACAGATCAGGGTAAAACTTTATTAACCTTGGTTATTATGCAATAAGTCCTTATTTTCGCATCAAAAAGTTGCATATGCCGTTATGTCATTTTGAAAATGAATCAGTTCATCCAGATTAAGGTCCCTTGGGGATGGAAGCTAGACTTTGCTGGTCAACCCTCTAAAAAACTTTAAATTGATTCATACTAGTACCTCGAAATTGTAATTACGATTGAAGCAAAAGTTAGTCTTTAAATAAGGGAAGTCTGAACTGGCATCTTTGGGGGGGGGGTAACAGGGTACCTCCACTCTCGACCCCAGAGCCCTGTCATTCTTACTGTGTATGTTTGACAAAATTTCAGAGACTAGGAGACCCTAGTATGCAGAATTTTAGGGTTGCCCAGAGCTTACAATTTTTTGTTAGAAAGCTGAGAATGGGTATGAAAATGTGGGCAACCCTAAAATTCTATCAAATTTCTTTTCCTGTTGAAAATAACATAGCAATGAACTCTGATTGGTTAATAGCATGGACAAACATACCAACAGAAACCATGCAAACCAAATCGACTGGAACAGTTATATATCTTCGATTCTTGAATCAAATCCTATTTCCATTTGTTGAACATGTAAACTTTTGCAAATAGGAGTCGTAAGCAAGCTGTTAGAAAGGTTGAGCTAGCAATTTACATGTATAGTCAGCAATCCTATGACCTGGTTGGTTGATTCTGGCTTCCGGTCAGTAGGGTTTCCCAGAGCCTATAATTTGGCTAATGAGTAGGGTCTGGGAATGAGAATGGTTGGAATGCAGCTCAATTTGGAGGACAAAACAATAGGTTTCCAATTCTCAGGAGATTGAGATTCTTTTGTTTTTCTCCAAATTGAAATGCTTCGACGTCACATGCAAGAAACAACTAGTAGCTCAGCCAATCAGGAGTGCACGACCATCAGTGCACGACCATTAGTATATTTCATAGTTTTACTGCGTGTGTTTCACAGCTATAGGGAGCTATATTGACAATATACTAGGGTTTGCAGTGCAGTGTGTTTGCAGTCTTTTTAACAAACTCGACGCGGGCTTCCTTTGTTTTTATCATCAAGTTGGCGTAAAACTTTACAAACGACTCTAACATGGATGTAGACGAAATACTCACTCAAATCGGTGGTTTTGGATACTTCCAAAAACGCCAAGCCCTCATATTAGGTACAGTTATCTTCGTACTTACTTTTCAACCTCTTGTGGTGGTATTTATTGGAGCTGATCCATCTTGGAAGTGTAAGGACGACACAGGTTCATGCGAGTTGAACGGGACTTTCAGCTTGGGAGATGAGAATTATAACGACCGATGTAAAATGAATAGGACTGATTGGCGTTACACGGATGAGTTCACCTCCATTGTAACTGAGGTATGTATTGCTAATGCCTTCAAATTTGGGTTTAAAAACCTGTAAATCATAGTTTCATCACTTTGAGTCCTGAGTTGGGTTGCTTCGCTCGTGCTTGCTGGCTGTTTGTAGTTGTAATCACGTGCTAAATGAGTGTATGTCTCTAGCGGGAAAATAACTGCAACCCGTTTGGGTTTAATAAAGTATACCATGATAAAGATCAATGAAAATCTTTATTTTCCACACAAAATCAAGCGAAGCATTTAGGAATGAAATTTTATTTGAAAAACAAAAACAAACAAACAACTAAATCTCAAAACCAGTGTTTGGGTTACCTGTGGTCGACATCTGCAGTATCAATCAATCTGTCAATCAAATATGAATGAATAAATGGGATTTAAGGTCTTGTTACACCATGCAATTTTAAGTAACTTTTCTCACAATGCTTGAAAATGTAGCGTTGCAGGTTGCTGAAAGACTCTGTTACATTGTGCCTGAATATTCTCAGCAACTTGTCTCTTGATGCTTGAAAAATAATAGCGTTGCAGGTTGCCAAGGCGAGGTGTTACACTGCAACACCATCTCAGCAACTTGCAGCAACCCAAGAAATATCCCTCAAAATTGCAAGAAAATTTGAGGAGGGGAGGGGAGGGGAGGGGAGGGTATATATACTGTATATACTATATATTTTTTTATTGTTTTATTTTATATTTCCAGTGGGATCTCATCTGTGGGAAGGAAGCACTTGCCAGCTTAGCCCAATCAATTCTCTTTATCGGATGGATTCCTGGAGCATTTCTGATTGGTCGGATGTCTGATAAATTTGGCCGTACAAGGGTGTTATTTCCAGCAATTAGTGTCGTAGCTATAGCAGCATTTATTAGCTCATTTGTTCATGCTCTGTGGTGAGTTCCCATTAGATTCTATCATTTTGTAAATTATTCTTCTGCCTACATACAGTACACTATATACTTGCTTGGCTAGACATGCCACACATGGACAGCAACACTGCGGCAATGACCCAGTTTTATAATGGTTTTTTATGTGTGCTGTCATCCTTGGAGTATGTTATTCAACCCAGCTTTTTCCTTAACCTCAGAATGGCAAATACATGTACAAAAGAGTTAAAATATTCAAATTGTGCAAATTAATCTGCATTACGACGTACAAATAACAATGATCATGTATCTTGTTTTCCACTTACAGGCTATTTTTATTGTTGCGAGCAATAGCAGGATTTTTCCAAGGTGGAGTCTTTGTAGTACTCTATGTACTCAGTACAGAGTTTGTAGCTCCAGACCATAGAAGTCTTGCTGGGACATTGAACTGGATGTTTTTTGCCCTTTCTCTGATGGTTCTTGATGGAATGGCTTATGGCATAAGGAACTGGAGACATCTTTCTATAGCTGTTTCAGCTCCTGCACTTCCATTGATAATCTTGTGGTGGTAAATATAAATTCTATTCTAAAAAATAACATAAACCAGTAAGTTAGTAAGTTAGTATGTCCACACTATAACAGTAAAGGCACAGACACACCAGGCAATTTTTCATGCGAAGTTTCATTCCTCATCACAAAATTTAGAAATCACTTCATGTGACCACCTGTGTGACATTGCATGCAACGTCACTGGTGATGTCGGAAAAGGTAGGAATGAGTCCTACTTTTGCAACATGGCACACAATGACCTCACCCTGTGAACACAACCTCACACGAGTGGTCACAAAGTGCGATTTATTTTTCTAAAATTGCATCGTGTCTGTGCCTAGCTTAATTAACAACATTAAATAATCCAACTTTGTATATCTCAGGTGGGTTCCCGAGTCCTGCAGGTGGAATCTCCTTCACAACAATGATCTAAAAGCAAAGAACACATTGAAAATGATTGCAAAATTGAATGGGAAAGAACTAAATGCAAATGGACTGAACTTACAAAAAGAAGACAAGACCCATGATGAACCAGGAGATATTCTTGACCTTTTTCGTCCAAAACAACAGCTTTTGAAAACTTTGATTATGTGGTTTGCTTGGTAAGATATAAAAACTCTAATAAAGAATCCTAGTTTAAAAAGTACATTGACAACGTAAGAATACAGTGTGAAGGATTGATTATGAAAGGCTCTAGTAGCTTAAAATATACCACAATGGAAATGAATTCGCTCAAAAATACAGCCATTAATTTGGTGGAGAAAATGTCATGTCTTCTCCATGCACTCACATGCACTCTGCATTCTTCAACCCTTCAGTGTCTTTGCAGTTGCATTAACTTTATATTATGTGTATTGTGATTCTCCTATAAGTTTGATCAGGAGAGAACCCATCCGTCAATATATATGCACCCATACTGTTGGCTCAGAATTACTGCATGATAGGAAAATCATTATACAAACTTATTGTGATTTTGAGTCATGAATACATTTATATTGATGTTGTTGGAAGAAAATATATTCCATATTGGTCTTCATCAATTCACGACTATATGGGCAATATGGAATATATTCTTTCAACTAGCCCCATATTGGCTGCTCAAAATTAGAATAAGTTACAATATATAGATTATTATTGGCAAGTCTATAGATGGTACTGTTTAATGGTATAAGGTATTTACTTTCTTATACAGGTTCACCAACTCAATGGTTTACTATGGTGTTACTCTGAGTGCTGGTGCACTGGGTGGCAGTTTATATCTTAACTTCTTCTTAACAACTCTTGTGGAATTTCCTGCTAATATCTTTGCCATTTGGTTCATGAATTTGTAAGTACAGTGAAATTAATGGTTTACTGTAGTATAAAGGTGGTGCTACATGAGGCAGCAATGTTTCTTGCAACATTTTACAATTTTGTTGCAAGTCAAGTTATGTGAGAAATTGCCTTGTATGACATACCAACAGCTTGCAATCTTGTTCCAATTGTCTCTTTATGATTATATTTGTTAGGACAACCAATATAATAGTTCATCACACATTTTATCAGTGATTGCAGCAACCATTTTGAGACAGCTCCTGCAACTTGTCTCTCAATGATTTAAATTGTTACGACACCCAATATAATACAGTAGTTCATCACACATCAATTAGTTGTCATCTCCTTCACCTTGCTCCCTTTGCAAAGTCCTTCATTTCTCATTCAAAGGTAATTAAACTCTCTCTTTCCTTTTCTTTTTTTCTACAGACATGCAAAGAGTTTTGGCTTGTATGGTAGGAAAAGAGCACTGTCCTATGGACTTGTGTTAGCTGCACTGTTTTGCGTACTCGTTTCGGCAATTCCTCAATCAGAGAACATAGGTAAGCTAGAATCTGTTACAATTATCTGTAGATCCTATAGTTGATTTGTACTGCACATGCATAACATATTGTATGTTAGTTATAAACTGTTGTTACTCTATTGTTTAGGATACCAAGCCATCAGGATCACAGGAGCTGTGCTCGGCAAATTCTGTATATCCATTTCATTCTGTACTATTTATGTTGCATCAGCTGAAATTCTTCCTACAGTAATAAGGTACTAAAAGTCATACCATTTACTTTTCATTCTCCTCAGTTTGAAATTCTAGGGAAGCAGTGAAAATGGGATTTCTCTCTCTTTTTCATTTATCTGTAACTCCCTTGCCACAGGAAGCCCAACCATGTTATATTTGTTTCAGGAATGTAGGCATGGGCAGTATGGCTGTGTTTGACCAGTTTGGTGCATCAATAGCTCCCTTTGTTATTCTCTTGGTAAGTTCTGATAATTTTTTGAATTTCTTTCTAATACTAACTGTAATTTTTGTCTGTCATTATCCTAGTATCATGGGTGAAAACCAGGCTTAAATTTCATAGATCAAGATTTTTAATAAAACAACTTCATGTCTGGTCAGAACATATATTGGGCTATTAATACCATCAAGTCTCAGCCCCCACATCTTGTATTACTAACCCCCCCTCCACACACACACACACACACACGCACACACACACGCACACACACACACATACTGACATAACAGTCTGCCATACTTTTCCTATCAAAGCCCCTCTCCCTCGCCAACTTTATCTGAAGTCCTTGACTAACCCTGCATTCTGAAGGGCTATGGTACTCTTGGAGCCAGTTGTACGAAGCCTGGATAAAGTTATCCAGTGTATAGAATATTTGTATGTTTTTTATAGCGCTATTCAGTCTTCGTACAACCAGCTCTTGGTCTGTTAGTATAATAATAGCCCATAGTATTACCTGTTTCCTATCCTCATTGCACCTAGTAGCACATAGGGCCCCAACATCACTTATAGTATTACATTGATTCCTTTTTTTCCCCAGAATAAGACTCATCCCATTTTACCATTTGGTCTGATGGGTCTCTGTGCTTTACTAGCTGGGGTCTTCAGTTTGGCTGTACTACCAGAGACTCTTGGACAACCAACTCTAGAGACGTTAGCTGACAGAGATAAGAAAGATGAACAACTTCATGATCATACTGTCGTAATTAATCAGAATATGAACGATACTAAATTCTAGATGTTTCATCCTCAGGGACCCCTCCCATCATCCCTGTTCTTTCCTCACTCCCACCCCCATCTCTGTGTAGGGATTATATTAAGCACTTCTTCATGAGTTGATACGTTTTCTTTAACACTAAACTTAATTCTTGAAATTCTGAATGTGGGAAAATAACTCCGAATTAACTGATAATCAGTATTTTACAGATAAAAGCAGGTATAGTGTACATTCGATGATTGAACGTTTAATCATACTTGTGCATTGTGAAAGTAGAGAAGTAATGTTTTATAACGGCATATCTATGCTTTTATCTTTAGGGTGTAAATATATATATTTGCGTTTTTATAAATTACAAACCGAAGTCTATCATATACTCTACCATTTATTTATTTTTATTGTTTTTGATAATATTTGATCCTCGTAAAGCCTTTTTCGGTCCCTAGAGTATAACTCTTATCAAACCCAAAACAAGATTAATGTTTAGAATAAATTATCATAATTTCATAAACTTGATATATTCTTTGTAAAGCGAGTAAGGTATTTCAATAAACTATACAACAAGTGTGACTTTTCCCATATAATGTTTACTTAGTGATTTAAAGGTGTTACAGCCAGGAAATAAAATGGCTATGCTCTTGAATCCGTCAGTTTATCAGCGCTGGATTAATTCTTTGTCATGTAGATGAAGTAGACAAGAGGTCCTAAAAACGTCATTCGTGAAAAGTTTTTCAATATTTACAAAGGATTGTGAAGTAGTGAATAGCGTTTGAATATTAACTGCAAGGTTTGTTTTCCTAGCGGTTTAAGTTAATCCTTTCACAGAACCCACTCAGTGTGACTAAGCTTACACGAAACTGCAAATTCTCGGGTTTTTTTTTCCAACAACAACCGAAGCTAGAGAGCTTGAATTAAGGATACTAAAGTGAAGCTAAGATGGAACTATATCTGAGTTGGCTGTTCGTCTTTAGTAGTGGTGTTTTGGTGTCAGCAACGACTACAGTGATCTACCCTCATCTTCAATGGGATCCAAGGAATCCATTGTAAGTAAACACGAGATTTGTACAATGTTCACTGCTAAAGCCGAGAAAAAACAGTACTTTTGCTTGCTAATCAGAAAAAAACTCTATGCAAACACTGTTGCTTTTGTTTGAATCAGTAATGTTTCACAAATTTAAGAAAGCAGAAGCGCCAAACTGTGTAAAAGCATTTTTTAGTCGAGAAAATTTCTTGAAGAATCCAATGTAAAGTTCCTGATAAGAAATATTGAATATTTTGTCAATATTGAGGGGCAATTTTGTAATACACTCGCAGCAACTTGCACCAAGAACTCAGAATTACTACCCCAAACAAGTTAATCCGCTAGGATTTAGCCTTCTTTCTAAATCTGCTGTTAATTGACGCTAATAAGCATGTCGGTCCTTAAAAGGTTTACTTATTATAAATTCAGTTGATGAAGTTAAAAGTCGGGTAGAGAAACCATTAAACTGTCAATACGAAACCCATTTATGTGAAAACAGCCGTGCCAGTAGATAAAATTTGATATTCTTCCCAAAAAAACCTTAGCACAGAGCAATAATATATAATCTTCGTTAGTCCCAACTCTTTTAAAATAGAATAGGCCTATTTTTCCTACGGAAGTGAAAATTTTTATCCAAATAAATTTCAAAAATAATTGAAAAACGGTGTTACGGATAAAGATGCTCTTTTCGTAAATTGCAACCTCACCTAAAATGGTGTTTTCGCTTTTAGCTGATTTTAATAGAACAAATTAATATTTTTTTACTTAGCTTGTTTGTTTGTTCAGCTTGCTACATGAACAAGGTTAGCTCAAGTACCATCCTGCTCTATTGCAAACAGTCATTAGTGTAACATGGGTGATATGGATTTAAGTAATCCACAAACAGTTTATAACTGAAATTACTTTTTCTTTGCCTTTCGTTCTTTCATTTTTCCTTATTCAGTTAGGCTTTCGTTTATTCTTTGTTTTTCGAATTCTATTTTTCAAAATTCCTTTTTATCCATTCCTTTTATTCTCTTTCATTCCCTTTTATTCTCTTTCATTCTCTCTCTCTCTCTCTCTCTCTCTCTCTCTCTCTCTCTCTCTCTCTCTCTCTCTCTCTCTCTCTCTCTCTCTCTCTCTCTCTCTCGTTTGTTCCTTTCTTCCTTCGTTCCTTTCTTCCTTCGTTCCTTTCTTCCTTTCTTTTGTCTTTCCTCGTTTTCATCTGCCATATCTTTCTTTTTGCCCTTTTTATGGTAAATTCATTGAAAAATAGAATACTCACCAATACTCATTAACCGCTTTGAACCCATCATGCAGTTTCCAAGACAACCACTTCATGTATGTCCAGCCAATGTCCCGAATCAACATCGTCTGCCCGAATCCCGCTCTTGTTCCCGCCAAAATCCAAAACACCATTCCAAAAGAACAACTATTCGAGAATCTCTGGATTGTCGACAAAGCCTCGTATGATGGATGTATCGTGGATACCAGTAAGAGCACCAATCGCCTTGTCATGAAGTGTGGTGATCCGTTGAGTCTAAATTATTACACGATGGTGTTCCAACAATTCAGTGCTACTCCAGATGGACTGGAATTTCAACCAGGGCAAAGCTATTATTTTATTGGTGAGATTTAGTGTCGTCAGAGTAGCTTTCCCGCCAAAAACGCGCGCGCTCGGCCCCCTACGGAACGTACGGGCAGCTTTGCCACTTCGATTGCTGGAACGGTACGAATTATCAAGTGGCAGCTATGATAAACTAGGAGCAATCAATTGATTGACTTCTCAGGTTAATGAGCTATATTCACAATTACATGAGATCCAATTTCTCCTTGCTTTACCGTTATAGGTACCTCCGATGGAACCCAGACTTCCCTCGGCCGGATTTCAGGTGGACACTGCGCAAGTCATAACATGAAGATGGTTGTTTATATTTGCATTGACTCAAGTGGTACGTTAATGGAACAATGGAACAAACTAATGGCAAAATACATGCACGGTTATCATGTTAATGGAAAACACATAATAGTCCCCTTCACTACTAGCGATATTTTTGAAAGCGCTCACTCATCTTGAAAATGGTCTATTATCCAAGGTGTTAAAAAAGGTCTCCATCATTGCAAGCTCAACGTTCATCTCGCTTCGATGAAAAGGCACGGTTACCTTTCAAGATGGCGCAGTGAACTGTGAAGGGGACTATTCCTCTAGCATGGAGGCTATGGCGTCAACTGCACTATAAGACTAATATTTATTTCACTTTTTCTCAAACACCTTTTTCTTCTCCAGACCCAAAGTGTCAAGCAGCAACACCAACCACAGCGAGCCCAGTCACGTGCCCGACCCATTCCACAACGATCCCTCAATACACAGGTATACCTCGAAAACAAAAGATCATGTGGCGCAAGTTTGTATGTAGCCTGGACGGCATGCCCCACCCCACTCCCCTAACAAAATTACAACGGCTCCTTAGTAAATTCATTCGAATCATTTCACTATGACGTCACGGCTTGTTTACATGGGCAAGAATAATAGAAATTTAGGCTAAATCTTCTTTCGTTTGGGATATTTAGTGTGTTATTTAGCTGCTGCTCGCACTTTCCACTATATCATAAACCAAATTTCAATTATTTATTAATATATTTTGCTACTATTTTGTCCCCTCTGGCGACCATGATCCTTAGCGTTAAGACTATAGATTGTTTTGATGTGACGTCATAGTAAAATTGGGTAAAAGAAATGAAATTGCTTCCTCATTCATTCCAGGCTCAACCAGTATGATGTCAATCTCTAACAATACCGACCTACTTCCACTGATCGCAAAACAGACGAACATAATCCCTGAAATACTGAACGCTTTACAAAACATGACCACCAAACTAGACGCTGTCAAGGAGAAGCTTGATAACTGTTCATTCGCATCTTCTCCATCTTCTGGGAACCAATCTTCTTCATCTTCTGGGAACGAATCTTCTTCATCTTCTGGGAACCAAGGATCCTCGACTAATACCACAGGTAGCCCATGCTCTGTTCTTGGCTGTATCAGCTTGCATACAGTCTTAAAATCTAGAATGAGTATCTTTTCTTACTGATTTTTTTTAAAAAGAATCTTCAATGAAAATCAAAAGAGTTTTTGTAGTTTCTTAAACTTTGCCTTGATTATGTTTTCGGCGCTTTTCGATGAGTTCTGCTTGATTTTTTTCTGTTTCGCGGGAGGAAAAAGTATCAAGGTATTAATCAAGGTCAAGTGTGTTTGACTAATATAGGATGTTATTTCCCTAGTGGTTCCAGTACGTGCAACCTGCGTGGCGCACTACACCGCTGGTGTAACAAAGACTGGTATATATCCCATCAATCCCGACGGTCTTGGACAATTTGATATCCTATGTGACCAAAATACATCCGGTGGGGGGTGGGCAGTGGTTCAAAAACGCTACGATGGCTCGGTGAACTTCACGAGAGGATGGGACGAATATCGTGATGGTTTTGGATCTCTGAACGGTGAATTTTGGCTTGGGCTGGAAAAGTTCCATCGGTTGGCATCCACGCCTGTACAGATGAGAGTGGACCTTGGAGCTCCAGACGGTGAAACGAGATTTGCTGTGTACTCGGGATTCGAAATTGGAAATTCTACAAGCAAGTACCAACTCACTGCAGGAACCTACACAGGTAAGAGTCTGAAAATATCGAAGGATTTTTTTGTCAATGATCCTCATCATTGGTCAAAATTCTCTTTTAGGCCCATTGTACTGACATGTCTTTACCTTGGGCATAATGTTTTCCATCTTCACACCAATAATAAAAAATGAGATTTAACAGTGGAATCCACAGACTGGTTCTTACTCCACTGCATTCCAATTGGAATTTAGAAGTTGATTTTTGAGGAGGGAGGAAAAACCGGAGAACCTGGAGAAAAACCCTCGAAGCACAGGAGAGAACCAACAACCAACTCTACTCACATACAACACCGAGCCCAGCGGGGCTCAAACTCGGCTCGCCTTGGAAGGGTGGAAGGTGTAGGTGCTTTGACGTCACGTGAAAGGGGTCTATTAGGACTGACAAAGTCCCCTACAAAACGTCCATGTGAAATTCGGCGTTTAAACTAGGCCTAAAAATGTTCATTGGATCAACAGCTGGAGATGCAGGCGATGCAATGGCTTTCTCAGACGGCTCGAAATTCTCTACAATTGACCAAGACAACGATGACTGGGATCAACACTGCGCGAGTTTTTTCAACGGGGCGTGGTGGCACGCGATCTGTCACAAAGCCAGTCTAAATGGGGCTTACAGGAACGGATCCCATCCAAGCTTCTTTGGAAATGGTATGATATGGGAGACATGGAAAGGCTATCAGTACTCCTTGTCGAAGACAGAAATGAAAACAAAACCTTGAAGAAGAATTGTACCTTAATGAAATACATTACATGATACTTGCAATAATTGTAGCGCGCATGTGAACATATACACAGGAAACATGCGCGTTGCATGTATTAAAGTTATTATTATCATTACTTGATTCTTGTGAGGCGCGGGAAAAGCCCGCAGAAAAAAAGGCGGGAAGATCGCGGCCGCGTATCGTCCAAAAAGTCCTTAATTCGTAACTCAATAAAAAACATTTTAAGGAATATATATATGAATTGTTGATGATATAACCTGACTATCATGTTCTTTTTTTTCTAATTAATGCACATTACATAAATTTTAAAGTCAAGAACGTAGTGAAGGTTTTTCGAAGCTTTCTGTAGCGATTATTTTCTCTGGAAATCATAACTCTTGCCAGAACCCAAGGTGTCTTTCTTTGTAAAATTCATCAATCGGGGAACCAGGTGTGGCCTGGGAAGCTGGCGCTATTATTGACACCATTATTAGCGAAAGCAGAAGCAGATTTGCGAATATGGATTCAAAGATGTATATATGAACATTCCCCGTCTGGAAGTTATTGTAATTACTATTTTATGGATTATAGACCCCTTGCAGCAAGTCTGAATGCAGCTCAATTTGGAGGACAAAACCATAGGTTACAATTCTCAGGAAATTGAAATTCTTTTGTTTTACCCTCCAAATAGACCAATTCACGGTTTTCGGCGGCCATTTTGAATTGGGGTACACTCGACAAAATATATAGAAATCTAGATCCTTTGACTTCCCGTAACTCCCCTCAATTTTGTCGGATTTTTAAAATTTTCATCATTTTCTGCCGAATTAGTATGAGAGGAAGCTGCTTTAGCCACTCGGCTACGTTTCCTATATCTGACTTTGCATTGGCTTTAATAGCCTTTAATAGATTTGCTTCAGTACCGTTAGTTAAAGGGCTCTTCTGCTTGCCACCAGAATCTGGATTCCAGGACAATGAAGAAGCATCTTGACCGCCATTTGACGTCAAATCAATATTCGAGGAAGATGTAATTACTTTGTCCTTTGGGTGTTGAATAAAGTTGTCGAATAATTTTGACTGTGTTGATCGTTTTCTTTGACAACCAACTGACAACTAGGAGTTGGACTTGCTATCAAGCATTCCTCGTCTGTGGCTTCTTCAATCAAGAACTGTAGCGAAAATTCCTTGTTTTGTGAGGGGGAGTCGGGAGTATAGTTCAGAGGCCTTCTGAAATCCTCTTTTAACATATGGAGTATGGGAAGAAGAAGACGAACTTACCATTTGAGAATTTTCACCTTGGGAACTCGAGAAAGAGCTTTCTTGTGATGAGTATGACAGATCACGTTTTTTAGACCTTCGCCTTTTCAATGGAGTTTTCATTATATCTTTAGGACAGCTGGTGGTTTGTTCGGTTGAAGTGGAAGATACCTAAAGCGAGTAAGGTATTTCAATAAACCATACAACAAGTGTGACTTTTCCCATATAATGTTTACTTGGTGATTCAAAGGTGTTACAGCCAGGAAATAAAATGGCTATGCTCTTGAATCCGTCAGTTTATCAGCGGTGGATTAATTCTTTGTCATGTAGATGAAGTAGACAAGAGGGCCTAAAAACGTCATTCGTGAAAAGTTTTTCAATATTTACAAAGGATTGTGAAGTAGTGAATAGCGTTTGAATATTAACTGCAAGATATGTTTTCCTAGCGGTCGAAGTTAATCCTTTCACAGAACCCACTCAGGGTGACTAAGCTCACACGGAACTGCAAATTTCAGCCCTAATTGTATTCTAGTTGTTTCCAACAACAAGCAAAGCTAGAGAGCTTGAATCAAGGATACTAAAGTGAAGCTAAGATGGGAAGATATCTGAGTTGGCTGTTCGTCTTTAGTAGTGTTTTTGTGTCAGCAACGACTACAGTGATCTACCCTCATCTTCAATGGGATCCAAGGAATCCATTGTAAGTAAACACGGGATTCGACAATGTTCACTGCTAAAGCCGAGAAAAAACAGTACTTTTGCTTGCTAATCAGAAAAATACTGTCTTTGCAAACACTGTTGCTTTTGTTTGAATCAGTAATGTTTCACAGATTTAAGAAAGCAGAAGCGACAAACTGTGTAAACGCTTTTTTAGTCGAGAAAATTTCTTGAAGAATCCAATGTAAAGTTCCTGATAAGAAATGTTGAATATTTTGTCAATATTGAGGGGCAATTTTGTAATACACTCGCAGCAACTTGCACCAAGAACTCAGAATTACTACCCCAAACAAGTTAATCCGCTAGGATTGAGCCTTCTTTCTGAATCTGCTGCTAATTGAAATTAATAAACAGTTGATGAAGTTAAAAGTCGGGTAGAGAAACCATTAAACTGTCAATACGAAACCCATTTATGTGAAAACAGCCGTCCCAGTAGATAAAATTTAATATTCTTCCCAAACAAAATTGTGCACAGGGCAATCATATATAATCTTCGTTAGTCCCAACTCTTAAAATAGAATAGGCCTATTTTTCCTACGGAAGTGAAAACTTTTTATCCAAATAAATGAATTTCAAAAATAATTGAAAAATGGTGTTAGGGATAAAAATGATCCTTCGTTTCTTGCTTCCTTTCTTTTTTCTTCTTCTTCGTTTTCATCTGCCATATCTTTCTTTTTGCCCTTTTTATGATAAATTCATTAAAAAATAGAATACTTACTCACCAGTAGTCATTAACCGCTTTGAACTCACCATGCAGTTTCCAAGACAACCACTTCATGAATGTCCAGCCAATGTCCCAAATCAACATCATCTGCCCGAATCCCACTCTTATTCCCGCCAAAATCCAAAACACCATTCCAAAAGAACAACTATTCGAGAATCTCTGGATTGTCGACAAAGCCTCGTATGATGGATGTATCGTGGATACCAGTAAGAGCACCAATCGCCTTGTCATGAAGTGTGACGATCCGTTGAGTCTAAACTATTACACGATGGTGTTCCAACAATTCAGCGCTACTGTAGATGGACTGGAATTTCAACCAGGGCAAAGCTATTATTTTATTGGTGAGATTTAGTGTCGTCAGAGTAGCTTTCCCGCCAAAAACGCGCGCGCTCGGCCCCTACGGAACTCCCGGGCAGCTTTGCCACTTTGATTGCTGGAACGGTACGAATTATCATTATCAAGTGGCGGCTATTATAAACTAGGAATAATCAATTGAGTGATTTTATTTCTGCTTGCTTTACCGTTATAGGTACCTCCGATGGAACCCAGACTTCCCTCGGCCGGATTTCAGGTGGACACTGCGCAAGTCACAACATGAAGATGGTTGTTTATATTTGCATTGACTCAAGTGGTACGTTAATGGAACAATGGAACAAACTAATGGCAAGATACATGCACGGTTATCATGTTGGAAAATTTAAAAACATAATAATCCCCTTCACAGTTCCCTGCACCATATTGAAAGGTAGCCATGCCTTTGCATTGAAGCGAGACACGAGGTGACCTTGCAATGATAGAGACCTGTGAATAATAGACCTTTTTCGAGATGGGTGAGCGCTTTTAAAAATACCGCAGGCGCAGACATGAAAAGGAGGCAAGATCACGTGCGCTATTGACACTGCACGAAAATGCCTCTGTTTCATGTCTGCGCCTGCGATATCTTTGAAAGCGCTCACGCATCTTGAAAATGGTCTATTGTCCAAGGTGTTAAAAAAGGTCTCCATCATTGCAATGATAGAGAATTTTTGTTTCACAGACCTGTAATCATTGCAAGCTCAACGTTCGTCTCGCTTTGACGCAAAAGCACGGTTACCTTTCAAAATGGCGCAGTGAACTGTGAAGGGGACTATTCCTCTAGGAGGGCGGCTATGGCGTCAACTGCACTCTAAGACTAATATATATTTCATTTTTTCTCGAACATCCAGACCCAAAGTGTCAAGCAGCAACACCAACCACAGCAAGCCCAGTCACGTGCCCGACAAAGTCCACAACGATCCCTCAATACACAGGTATGCCTCGAAAACAAAAGTATCATGTGGCGCATGTTCGTATTTAGCCTGGACGGCATGCCCCACCCCACTCCCCTAAGAAAATTACAACTGCTACTTGATGATTCCACTATGACGTCACAGGAAAACAATAATAGAAATTTAGGCTAAATCTTCTTTCGTTCCGGATATTTAGTGTAATACTTAGAGTGCTTACACTATGTCCATGAAATAAAATCTAAATAGTTACTACCTAATAGTTTTTATTTAGTCACTATCACTCAACTGGAACAGCTTTAGGTAACAATAAAGTATGTCTCTATTAAATAAAGCATTATCTTTCTATTGTCTTGAGTATTTGATTTTCCTTGTGTATTGTTACTAAAGCTGTTCCAGTTGGGTGATAGTGACTAATAGTCACTAAATAAAAACTATTAGGTAGTAACTATTTAGATTTTATTTCATGGACATAGTGTAAGCACTCTAGCTGATCTTACTTTCCACTATATCATTAACCAAAGGTTATTGTGTTTCATTTGTCTTGTTGCTATTTTGTCCCTCTGACGACCATGATCCTTAGCGGTAAAACAATAGATTGTTTTCATGTGATGTCATAGTGAAATAAGGTGAAAATGAAACTGCTTCCTCATTCATTCCAGGCTCAACCAGTATGATGTCAATCTCTAACAATACCGACCTACTTCCACTGATCGCAAAACAGACGAACCTGATCCCTGAAATACTGAACGCTTTACAAAACATGACCACCAAACTAGACGCTGTCAAGGAGAAGCTTGATAACTGTTCATTCGCATCTTCTGGAAATCAAGGTATGATCCTCGGCTAATACCACAGGTAGTCCATGCTCTGTTCTTGGCTGTATCAGCCTGCATGCAGTCTTAAAATCTAGAATGAATATTTTTTTAGTTCTTATTGAATTTGTCTTAAAATTTGCCTTGATTATGTTTTCGGCGCTTTTCGATGAGTTCTGCTTTATTTTTTCATATTTCGCGGGAGGAAAAAGTATCAAGGTATTAAGAAAGTGTACTAGTTCTGTTCGATCTTAGTACGACAGACGGTAGCCAATAGTAATGCTCGTTAGAAAACGCTCAACTTCTCGCTGACCAATCAGCATTGAGGTACTGGGTCATTTACATAAGTGGCTCTGTGATTCGCTCAAATTCTTAGAAAAACAGAAATCTCTCGTTCAGCCCGTAAAAAAAAACACGAATGGAAGGCACTGGAGCAAGAAGTCCTCTGCAACAGGAAACACTGTTTTTGGTACTCCTGTACAACAAGCCTCATTTTCATGTTTATCACTTCCACATTCCACGCGGTCTTTTATAGATACGAATAAAGTGTGTTTGACTAATATAGGATGTTGTTTCCCTAGTGGTTCCAGTACGTGCAACCTGCGCGGCGCACTACACCGCTGGTGTAACAAAGACTGGTATATATCCCATCAATCCCGACGGATTTGGACAATTTGACATCCTATGTGACCAAAATACATCCGGTGGGGGGTGGGCAGTGGTTCAAAAACGCTACGATGGCTCGGTGAACTTCACGAGAGGATGGGACGAATATCGTGTTGGTTTTGGATCTCTGAACGGTGAATTCTGGCTTGGGCTGGAAAAGTTCCATCGGTTGGCATCCACGTCTGTACAGATGAGAGTGGACCTTGGAGCTCCAGACGGTGAAACGCGATTTGCTGTGTACTCGGGATTCAAAATTGGGAGTTCTACAAGCAAGTACAAACTCACTGCAGGAACCTACACAGGTAAGAGTCTTTAGAAAGAATTTCGTAAGGAAAATATTGGAGGATTTTTTTGTGCGGGTGTGGTCCGATCTTTCTTCCTCTTCATTGGTCAAAATTCTCTTTCAGGCCCATTGTACTGACATGTCTTTACCTTGGGCATAATGTTTTCCATCTTCAGACCACGTGCCATTCTCTTGGAAATATGATTCTTTGTTTTAGTTGTATCCATATTCATGTGTCTTCCCATGCACAACCGTTAGGGAAAAAAATGATACTGAAGGGAATGGCACGTGCCGGTGTGAAATGGTAAAAATAAATATTACGCCCAATTAAGGTAAGGCCCGGATAAACGTCGAATTTTACGTGCTGAATCTAATGCAAATGAATTCAAACAATTGGTTTTGCTCATTCGCCTTGGATTTATTTATTTCAAGATTCACCTAGCGGTGGGTGTAAAAAACAATAATAGACCCCTTGCAGCACGTCGGAATGCAGCTCAATTTGGAGGACAAATCAATAGGTTCCAATTCTCAGGAGATTGAAATTCTTTTGTTTTAATTTATCCTCCAAATTGAGCTGCTTTGACGTCACGTGCAAGGGGTGTATTAGGACTGACAAAGTCCCCTACAAAACGTCCATGTGACATTCGGCGTTTAAACTAGGCCTAAAAATGTTCATTGGATCAACAGCTGGAGATGCAGGCGATGCAATGGCTTTCTCAGACGGCTCGAAATTCTCTACAATTGACCAAGACAACGATGACTGGGATCAACACTGCGCGGGTTTTTTCAACGGGGCGTGGTGGCACACGATCTGTCACAAAGCCAGTCTAAATGGGATTTATAGGAACGGATCCCATCCAAGCATCTTTGCAGATGGAGTGATATGGGAAACATGGAAAGGCTATAAGTACTCCTTGTCGAAGACAGAAATGAAAATAAAACCTTGAAGAAGAATTGTACCTTAATGAAATACATTACATGACCACCATTTGGAGCAGATAATGAGATTCAAAGACTTTTATCAGGTGATTGAAACCCATGCAGCTATAGTGGTTTGCACTCTAATGTATGGGACTTACAATTCTTATTTAAACTATATGTTTAGTCCTAATGCCGATGTGTGTTTATTATAGCGTAGGTTTTGCTATCGACTAGGTTTGTTACGTCAAAATGAAGGAAACGTGGCAACCAAACTTCTTGAAAATTTATACAGAAATAGTTTTAATCTACGAAATTAGTTATATACTATTCTATAATCTATGAATGTAATAATTGGAATGCATTAGTAATTCCATTCGTTTTGAGCAACTATTGGAGTAATATTGTTATAAACTGGAAAACTGTCATTCTTTTTCATCATTTTTGCCTTTGACATGACAAAGTTTCTGTTATTTTTTTCATTATTTTTATGAAAACGTTTAGTCATCTAATTGCTTACAAAATACTTGGATAAACAGACCACACATGACTGCAGCCAAGTAGAGCATCACTCTCGTCATTTTGTTCAATCCAGCCATCACAAAAGATAGGCTTGGAATCCTGAATTCAAGATACATGCCTTGCAAGTCACTAGAATTCTTGAAGGAATGATTGCATTTGTGTGGACAAGTGTTTACTTGTGAAAATGTACAGATTTCTTGATTGTTTGCAGAATATTGCCTTGAAGAGGTGTCTCTATTATCAATGGATGCGTCTTCCTGGACACCCAAACAGCCACTACATGGATGCCCTGGAAAAGCATCAGTCTGGGTGGATGCATCTTCTTCTCTAACACCCAAACTACTAGAGTCTGTTTGAGTAAGGGTGTCTTTGTCTCTGGTACCCTTATCCTTTGCTGAAGTTGCAAGATTAATAACATTGCCCATTTTTGTTTTGTGAGGCGTATTTTTACTATATCCAGCATATGTAATGCCTTCCATCCTTTCTGAGCCATTCACTGATTTCTCCTTTGCAATGTTTTTACAAAGTCTATCTAATTTGATAGACGCTGAACGATGAACACGGCTATCAAATTCTAGATTCTTGTCTGCATAGTAAGGAACTACCGATGCATCCACTTGCTGTTCTTCACATACTCTCAATTCAGTGTCAGACAACTTTCCATCATCGTCATCTTCTTTCAAAGCCTCAAACAACTTACTACAATGAAGTTTGCTTCTCTCCCTCGACCTTTCACAAGCGACTTTAATACCTGAAGATGAAAGCTGATGCTCCGCCAAAGAAAAACAAGATTCGTTTGCAGAAGGCGATTGACTGCCATCGTCGATTGTTATTACACTTGTATTCAAATTGTTATCAAAATCAAGACATGTGTCCTCACTATCACTAACAAAGTTTGTAATATCGTTGGAAGGGTCTTCGTCGCCCATCATTTGAAGATCTGTCCTTCTCAGATCCTTACTTCTCTGCGTATTATTCGTTGACGATTCAGTAAAATACCAGGACTTACGTCGTTTAGAAGAGGCGGTTTGGTTCTCAAGAGAAGAACCATTTTCTAAATTTTTAGATTCATCACTTTTCAATACGTCAAACAGGATGCTAGATTTTCTTTTGCTTTTTTCTCTTTGTCGTTTAACCTTTGCCTCTAATCTCGAGCTGCCCTTATCCTTTTCTGCCGAGTTAGTATGAGAGGAAGCTGCTTTAGCCACTCGGCTACGTTTCCTATCTGACTTTGCATTGGCTTTAACAGCCCTTTGATTTGCTTTAGTACCGTTAGTTAAAGGGCTCTTCTGCTTGCCACCAGAATCTGGATTCCAGGAAGGACCACTAGAATCTGTATTCCAGGACATTGAAGAAGCATCTTGACCGCCATTTGACGTCAAATCAATATTCGAGGAAGATGTTTTGTCCTTTGGGTGTTGAATAAAGTTGTTGAATAATTTTGACTGTGTTGATCGTTTTCTTTTGACAACCAACTGACAACTAGGAGTTGAACTTGCTATTAAGCATTCCTCGTCTGTGGCTTCTTCAATCAAGAACGGCAGCGAAAATTCCTTGTTTTGTGAGGGGGAGTCGGGATATAGTTCAGAGGCCTTCTGAAATCCTCTTTTAACATATGGAGTATGGGAAGAAGAAGACGAACTTACCATTTGAGAATTTTCACCTTGGGAACTCGAGAAAGAGCTTTCTTGTGATGAGTATGACAGATCATATTTTGCTTTTGAATCGTAGAAGTCTACCGGTGAAGTACTACTACTTGATAGACATCGTTTCTTTGCAGAATCACAAGCTTTTTCTTCAGACCTTCGCCTTTTCAATGGAGTTTTCATTATATCTTTAGGACTGGTGATTTGTTCGGTTGAAGTGGAAGGAGTTGCATCATGTGATGGTTCAGCAGCAAGTTGCCCTGGTGCTCTTTGGATCTTTTCTCTGTAAAATCTGAAACGGTTTTTTTAAAAAACAAATTAGTACAGAAAATCCTAAAATGTTGTCGAAGAAGACTGAGTTAACAAACAGAAATTATGTCTTACTTGATAACAGCATCACTGGTCGTGAATTTGGTCTCATCAAACGTCAGTACTTGCAGCCCTTCGATTGTCCTTTGTCGCAGAAAAAATAGGAAAGAATATTTTAACAAGAGCCTTATAAAAAAGGTTTGTAGGATCAATCTATCAGGTCCCACTGTATTGATAATAATAATAATAATAATAATAATAATAATAATAATAATAATAAATAATAAATATTAATAATAAATATTATTATTGATGTCTTACCTTGCTCTTGACAAAGCAACATATGCCTGACCTTGACTAAAGACATTCTTGAGATCAACCTGTGGACAAAAAGACCAGACAACATGATCTTAGTAGATCGCTTTTCACGGTTCTGCGTCAATCAAGGAATTGGCTTAAACTCACTGCACAGCGTCCAGAAAACGTGCCACATCTGGGCCGCAGGAACAAGAAAAGCTCTCAAATTTTTGGCCAGATAAAATATTCTAGCATTCAAGTATTCACGCAGGATAAGTATGTCAATGCATAAACTGTTTATAAGTCGTTTTTTTAATAGGATGGACATGACCGCTGCACGAGGAAGCTCTCCTTTTAAATCAAAAAGGCCACGTCGCCTTCATGCTTCATTTTAAGTGCATCTTTACCTGTAACAGGTCAATACTCATTCCTTGGCTCTTATGGATGGTTATAGCCCAGGCAAGTTTGAGAGGAACCTGGATTCGACGTGCAAGGACAATCCCACTGCTGTTCTCTAGGTTCCAGTCTACCACGGTGATAGTCTTGAGTGTTCCATCAGTGAACTTGACTCGTGGCCACTAAAATATGAGTAACAATTAACTCAAAAAGATGTATGAACTAAAGAATCTCCTTAAAAATACGTCTTTAGCTTGTGCGCTTTTTTTTTCATTTTTTCTTTTTTTCTTTTCTTCCTCATTCCTTCCTTGTATGGTATGATATGGTATGGTATGGTATGGTGTGGTGTGATGTGGTGTGGTGTGGTGTGGTGTGGTGTGGTGTGGTGTGGTGTGGTGTGGTGTGGTGCGGTGTGGTGTGGTGTGGTGTGGTGTGGTATCGTATTGTAATTATCTTCTGAATCATTCAGCTTACCCCTTCCTCATCAAACTCTTCCACCACTCCTCTTGATCCATTTATCAGTTCTTCAGTAAGGTTCTTTAACAACATCACTTGCGCACCCTTTTTCAATACCAGTTTTTCCATAGCTATGACATATTTGCTTAAGTTTTCCTTGTACGGTGATTGCCCACTATCATTGGCATAGTATGTCTTCTCTTCGCCTTCCAGGGAGTATAGCTTTCTGATATTGATGTCATTTACACTCTTATTGTGCGAATACAGCTGCAAAAATAGAATGCAAAGTACCATGCTAAAAACAAATTACACAGAAATAACAGAAATAACAGAAACCACCCTATAGATTCCTTGCAGCACATCGGAATGCAGCTCAATTTGTTGGACAAAACAATAGTTTCCAATTCTCAGGAGATTGAAATTACTTTGTTTTGTCCTCCAAATTGAGCTACTTTGACATCAAGTGAAAAGGGTCCATATTTAATTTCTCAACCAAATGATGTGTTTTGACACCAACAACGTGAGGGGAATTCAGGCTGGGGCATATCAAGAATTTTTTTCCAAAGGGATAAATGCCAAACCAAAAATACAGGAATTTTTCACAGGCACCCAGCTAGTTCTTTCTAGTTCTTGCTAGACTGTTCAGGACTGAGATGTTTCTTGACACCTATTACATCAGCCCTAACCACTTTTTAGATCACTCTGCAGCACCTCATATAAATGTCCCTAAAATATCATTGCAATATTTGTGGGCATTAAAGATAACTACTATCTAAGAGAACTATCTACTTACCTTTGTGGGTTCAATGTCACTACAGTTTAGAGGCCTGTTGAGATACTTGAGCAGGTCCAAGGATTCTGCTGATACATGCTGATATCTGACTTCATTTAGAAGCCTACAGGTATCAAACAAAAACTGTAACCTTCCTGCCGTATTACATATTTTTATTTATTATATAGGTTAGATAGTATGCACCCTCTGACTGGCTGAGAACTAAGCTGTATTTTGTGAATGGAGCATGGTGTTGATGCCATCCATGCAAGCGCAGCCTGCTTTGCAAAGAACTGATGCTAGAATGTACCTTTCTTGATGATTCTCAGTGTTTTTATTATTATATCTGTACTTTTATTTATTATATAGTTTAGATAGTATGCACCCTCTGACTGGCTGATAACTGAGCTGTATTTTGTGAATGGAGCAAGGTGTTGATGCCATCCATGCAAGCGCAGCCTGCTTTGCAAAGAACTGATGTTAGAATGTACCTTACTTGATGATTGTCAGTGTTTTTATTTTATCTTCAAAAATTAGGGCAAAGTCATGAGACCCCAGAGGGTTGAGGGCTGAGGGCTGAGCTGAGGGCTGAGGGCTGAGGGCTGAGGGCTGAGGGCTGAGGGCTGAGGGCTGAGGGCTGAGGGCTGAGGGCTGAGGGACTCCCTAACCTCATTACAGGGATATTAGACTAAATACTAATCAGATGGCGACCAAAGAAAAAAGAGCAACTCATTTGTAGTCTATAGTATAACAAGACTTACTTGATTAACCTTGGGTCTGACTGCCTGTATATCTGGGTCAACTCCAAGCTATAATCAAGAACCTTACCCCAGGAACTGCTTTGGAAACAATATCTAGAAGGAATGTAAAAACAAAATGTCCTATTAGAGTCAAGAATAATTGCTATTTTATCCTTTTCATATAAACCCTTCCATCCATCATTTTTCTGCAAAAAAAAAAAAAAAAAAAGAAAAAATACGGGAAAAAAATTTTTTTTTTAATGTAATATTAAAACAATCAAATTATAATTCTTACTTGATTGAGGTTTCTCCAACTTTCTGTATTGGAGGAAGCTGGAAAAAGTCTCCACAAAGAACCAGTTGTATCCCACCAAAGGGTTTTTCACACTGCCTCATCTTACGAGCTGCATATTATATAAGTTACAAACAGATTGCACTTTAGAGGGGTTTTCATGTGAGTGGGAAACATATGTCATTGACTTACAGCAAGTACACATTACAACATGGTATACAGTGGTTTTGGTAGATAGTACTGACTTACACATACGCAGGTAATACATGCCATAGAGTGGTTGGTTCGAGTGGTTATACAGTACTGACTTGCAGTACATGCATAGTATGACATACCGTAGAGCATTTTTTTTGTATGAGTGAGAAATATGAAATATAAAATATGGCATAACTACAGATTTGCCATATCTTTTCCCACTCAAACCAAACTGCTCTAATAAATATACATAATACTCTAATATACATGTATGTTGTAGCCAATCAACTTGCACTACTCTTTCACAAATTATGCACTTTTTCTCACCGATATATAATATACTTACCAATATAATCAAGTTTGTCAAAAAGCTTTCCATCTAACATGGACACTTCATCAATGATAAGTACATTTGCGCTTCTCCTGTTTTAACGACATATTTTAGAACACATATGAAAATACAGGATTTTGATAAAAATTACATGGATTTTTCTTCATCTCAACATACCAGTTTTTGGCCTTTTGTCCTCTTAGCACTATGCTATAAAGATTTTCCTTCGTCCCATTTCCAAGACCAATTCCAGCAAATGAATGTAAAGTTGTACCTCCTGCTTGAACTGCAGCTACACCAGTCTAAAAATAAGAGTGTTTCACATGAAAGGTCAACAGGGACATAGCCAGGGGGAGGGCCCAGCAGGCTCAGGCCCCATCCCTCCCCATCCTAGGTCAATTAGAGCTCACCTAGATTTTTTACTTTAGACTATAGACACCTTAGTGACACTAGCTATGTTCTTTGGTTTATAAATCCCCATTCTACTGTGACCATCTATTAAATCCACCGACACCCCAAACTGCACTAATGTGCCACACTGTAATGTGACATGTCCTTTGCACTGTGATCATTACCACAACTGAGAGATCTCCTAATTTGCATCAATCAGCTGAATGAGTCTCACAACCATGGCCCCTCAAGGCACCATACATGGACCATGCAAAATTGCACAAAAATATATAAGCCAGTTCACAGTTTAAGAATCGTTTTCAGTGCTTATGCAATTTTATCCTGAATTTCTCACCTTTTTTTATTTAAACCTTCTTCTGTTTTTAATTAAACAAAAGAAGGTGAGAAATTTGGGATAAAATCACATGCACACTGAAAACGATTCTTAAACTGTGAATTGGCTTATTACAGGCAATTTTGCTGAAGTACAGTAGGATTGTTTTCTATTTCAGCAACATTGTGACATGGCTTGCAACAATGATAGCTTGTGATAGTGTGTGCAAGAATATACGTTTCTAACACTACACCGGAAATGACGTCAGTAGATAGCAATCATTAAAAATAATATCAAATTTCAATAAAAATATATATTTCAATAAAAATGTCATACCAAAGCCGTGACAAATGTTCCTTCAGGTGCACATTTCTGTATCTCTCTCAACAGTGTAGTCTTCCCAGTTCCTGCATTACCAGTATAAAACACATTCTTTCCTTGACGAATCAAATCCAGTACGTACTCTTGTTGTGCAGAAAGTTCAACAGCACCTTCACCATCACGAACTGGCTCTTTCCATTGAACTGGCGAAGAACCAACTTTAAATTTGTTATTTCCAACGGGGAAGTACTGAGACTCTGAGAAACCAGTTTTTTTTTCTATGGCTTTTCGACGCTTCTCCCACCATGGGAACGGGGAGCTGTTTCCCTTGGATTTTTTCATCTTCTGTTTTTAAAGTACTACTACTATTCTGTGTTCTTCTTGAATAGTTTTAAAGCAAAGAAAAGCCTTAATGTCGCATATTGGCGAAAATGTTATTATATCAGGAGTAAAAATGAAATATTAATTCATTTTCCAACTTCACACGACTTTTTTTCCGCCATCTTGTTTACACAAAAACCGAACCAGTCTTCTTACTTACCGCGCCGCAATAGGGAGCCCAATACAACATTCAATAATCTTTATCAGTGCGCATGCGATTTTATCCCAAATTCGTAACTTTCTTTTGTTTATTTAAAAACAAAAGAAGGTTAAAAAAAAAAGGTGAGAAATTCGGGATAAAATCGCATAAGCACTGAATTCGAAAACGAATTTTAAACTGTGAACTGCCTTATAAAGATGAAATCCCTCCTCTTCACCCTCCTTCCCCCTACCCTAGATTCCAGAGAGACTTGTCGCTCCTCACAAAATACTGTCGTCACAAAAGGCAAGGAACCTCTGGACGTCGACCTAACGATAGAGAAAACTTCATAAATCGTCGGAAACAAATAGAGGCGAAGTGAGAGCCACAGTGCATGGGAGGTCTGGGTGAGATGACAACATTTTCGTTTTCGAAAGAAAGGGGAAAATGATTCCTTCTTGCTTTTGGTTTTATTTTGAGTTACACAGCGCCTTACATGGAACAGAACATAGTGTCTCTCACATTTTTGGGCTATGCGCATAAAAACATGAAATTGAAATAAAGGATCGCGGAAAGAGAGAGAGAGAGAGGGGGGGGGAGGGCAGTTGAAGGGGGAGGGGGACTGTAACGTTCACACGGTCTCAAACTAAAGTATTTTTAGCAGTCGAAGAAATAACCAATTAACTAACAAGAACTTTCTTGATTATTTTAAAAATCACTTGGCTGCCGGGCGACTATACCGAAACCGGAAAAAAATAAGCATCAAATTCTAAATTTAAATTTGGTATTGTCCGGGTAGCCATGTAGTCGATTGTTTGAGTTTGATTTCGCTCTGAAGACATGAAAAATTTCCCACTAAGGCTTAAGTAGTAGGAGTTTTTATTGATCAAACAAGATCTAAGGCCCCTTTTGGAAAGAATTAAGGTATAGGTAAGCTGTTTTTTATTGTCGCTAGGCAACTGGACAATCACGACAAGGTTAGCGTAGGCCTAGAGGGACACAACGCTGCGAGACATATCATTGACATTTTAAAAAGAAAACAAAGGATTTTAGAGTGCAAATAAATAGTTATTAAAAGACCGCTTTGTTATCTAAAGGAGACTGCTTTTGTTTAAACTTATGAGTCATTTATTTGATTTGATGAACGGAGGGCTGCAAAACATTTTAATCGCATGGACAAATGAGGCTCTTAATCGCTTCACAATTGTTGACCCCTATTTTAGAATGTTGTTTTGATCTTGCTTAACGATCAACATGATATAACATGTTTGTAGATCGTATATCTATAGCCACAATTATTCAAAGTGCCAGCCTTTCTATTCTATTCTATTACATTGCCAGAAATATTGGACATTGTCAGCGGTGTTACGCATGAATGAAAATGAAGTGGTTTTCTAGAGGAAAAATATAACTACATGGTTTCCAAGCACATATTTATATTCAACTATAATGTTAGTAAAACAATTCTTGCCAAAAAATAGTTACTTGACAATCAAAAGAACAACTATTATTTTTCTGTTAAGCCTCACCACAGGAAGCCCATGATGGACAAAAAACAAGTTTCAAACGTAAATCGTTAATTTAAGCTTCCTTATTGTATTTCAGCAGTCAATAGGAGCTTGTAAAAACAAAATGGCGATATTTAGGGGGTTTGAAGCTGTTTGAAGCAGTTCTCTGTGGTTTCTTGTCATTTTTAACTGAAAACTACGAGCTAACAACGCGTCGAATCGCTTAAAATTTAACCTAACTTCAAGCTTCTTGGGAACCTCCATTCTGAAGGCATGCTGTCTATTTTGAGTGGTTTTGGATTTATTAAACACTCGTTTGGTGATATCGAGGTGGAGCTCTTTTACTTTTAAATTTTTTCAAACTCAAATAAGACGATTTTGGGGTCAAGTGTGGCCAGATTTATAGACGATGTATGGAATCTAGAGCTTCAAAGCCTTTCAAAGGCAAGTAGTCCGGGAACCAATATGTCGCATGATTCAATGATTATTTTACGCTTATTTAGTAGCTTGTAGGGTGGGTTGTTTGTCGCGATGTGGAGCTCAGAGGAAATAAAACCCTATTCGCCGTAAATAGAGGAAGCTCTATATTCCCCATACATTTCCTATAAGACTCGGCGGCTATTTTGTAAGCTGAAACGCATCATTGCGCATGTATGAGCAGGCTCATGTCCCATATTTCTGGCAATGAGCCTGGTTTAGATAGCGACCTCAAACAGTCCTTACTTGCACTTGAAGAGTCAAGAGCTATATACTGATAAACCTGCCGATACCCTCATCAGCTTTAACGATAACTAAAGGTATGAATTGACTTGTAATATCTCCCTCCCCAAAAAACAAAAAGATTCATAACCGAGTTCTAAATTCCAAATCGATCTGCGTCGAGCGCTGTTATCATCAGCCTCTGGCTCGGGAGCAAACAAAGAATAATATTTTACATTTTACATATGATTTTACCAATACTGGCTAAGTCCACTCTTCTTCACTAAACAGTCAATCTATATACATTAAATTATACCGCACATTTCTTATGTTATGATCCTATTTTCATGCGTGTCAGTTTAAGTAATTGTAGCAAACCAAGATTTCTCGTTCACTGTTCATTAACTTTTCAAGGTTTTCCGGCTTTCTACTGCCTGAGATCCAATATGAAGCTCAAGCTTCTCCTGGCAATGATGCTAGCATGTACTGCAGTCTTGCAGTCAACCAACGCCATCACTCTGCCGTTTGAAGTCCAAGAAACCCTCTTCGACCTCATGGGTACCAAAGACATCTCCAAGATCGACACGGAAACCATCGTACCAATCTACCGCAAAGACCTAGACCCAAACTACATCGCCTACCATGAGATCAACCATGGCAAGAAGTTTCTCGTTCTCTCGGCGGGACCAAAAACAAAGGATTACCGAATTGCTGAATCTGGACCAAGCCTTTCACCAACTCAAGTTCTCGTCAACCAAGCAAGGAAAGCTGGACAGATATGCCACAAGTTTTTCCGTTTAACTTCCATGGGATTGTACATGTGTGAAAACAAGAAGGGTGTTGCTGTGGCGGCTACTTTCGACTGGATTGCTGATGCACCGGTTAGTATTACTGACTGGATTCAGTCCTCTATTTGTAAAAAGCTGTCTGTTAACAATATTTCAACAAATCATGCAATAACTTATATCTTAAACGCATAAAAATTGTCTTTACAGGTTCAAGATTGGAGAAAGCTTCAGAAAATGGTCAACGAGAGCTTAGATGACTTCAAAAAAGCATGGAAAGACCACGCAGCATCCTTGAAAGATGAGGGGAAGACATCAAGAAGAAAGAAAGTCGATCAAAGTCCAGGCACAGGTACCTACAAAGCGGACATCATTTCTCCTGGATCAACAGCGAAGGTTGCTCTGGAAAAGAACCACAGACAAGTCTCCATTCATGCTATTCCAGAGAAACGACAGAAAGAATTATGTGCGATACTTGTAGATGTTTGCAAGAATAGCAATACCAATGTGAACCACAAGCGAATCCATCAAACGACAAACGGCATCAGGTACCTTCGATTCGAGGTGAACGAAGATAAGAAGTTAGTGCGCAAGATTCTTCGAAACAGAGAAATCTCTTTCTATTTCAAAATCAAGACATCAGGCGGAGAACAGCTCTTGAAATATTTCTCTGTTGACCTCAGTTCTCATCGGAAACGTCGCTGGTCTTCATGGAGTTCTTGGTCTATACAAAAGGAATACCTCTTCCCTGACTACAACCAACATAAGTGCTGTGGATGCTACTCTGGTTGCGGTCCTGTTGCGTGGGCACAAATCCTTGGCTACTATGATCGTCTTGCCTACTACAGCCCTTCATCAGGCTTCAGCAGGCGATTCTGGACCTGTAAGGACGCGGGATCTAATAGCTTGGGCGACTGTGTTGCACCAAGAACTATGACTTCAAGTGTCAAGCGCTACATCGAGGGAGTTCGCAAGAAGCTCGGAACGTTTTGCTTACTTCGCGGAGGAGCAACCAAGCCCAACCAGATGAGTAACATTATCAAGTTTTATCGCGCCAGAGGCATTGGAGGACGAGTATTCAGCCATTACCATACCTTCTCCTGGGCAGGATGGACGAAGAAGTGGATCCGAGACCGTGCAGCTAGTCACGTGAAAGCCGGTTATCCAGCCATTGTCGGTGTCTGGGTGAAGAGTAAAAAGAAAGCCATGCACTATCCTGTCGCAACCCGCTACAGGGAGAGGCACAGAAGATACCGGAGCTGTTTCCTGTGGTGGTGCAAGACAAAAACATCTTGGCAAAAGCGCTTCTACCTCCGCATGGGCTGGGGAGGTAGCGGCAATGGATGGTACATAGTTCGTTCGTCCTTCGCAGCCTTCGCCGCCAGAAAATATTGAGATCAACATCATACCGGCCAGCACGATACTGAGAAGATTGGATAAGCAATACTAACATTAACGTAATGGTAAAACACCATGTAAGCATGAAAGTAATGAACTAACTAATCATACAGTTTTTTTTAAAACTGTTAAATTAAACACTTAACTACTTGTTGTACAAGAACCTGTTAATCAATGAAGAAAGAAAGAAAGAAAGAAAGAAAGAAAAAGGAACTGAAAAGCTTTGGGCTGTTGTTTTCCAGCTTTTATCTGGGATTTTTTTTCCTTCTATAACTGGAGTTTATGCATCTACAAACAAATCCAAGTTGTTTAAGATTCCGAAAATTGTTGAAATCAGGGAGCAGTGAAAGGGAAAGTTTAATGTTTTATTTTTCCTCAGATAGGGTTTGTTTTGTGATGAGATCAGTTTCTCGCTCGTTGTAATGCATCATGGGAAACATGATTCAAATAGCGTCTAAGTTTCCCACAGTGCACTGCGAATGTCGATAACAATGAGCGTTACGACAAAATTTCTAGAAACTAAACAATTTGAGCGGTTATTATTAAGATGGTTCGGAAGGATATAAAGTTAATTTTCTTGCTTGACACTTATTATCCAATCGAAAACGCGGCAACGAATCCCAAGACCGGGAAGCAGCGAGAGAGAGAGCCTATGGAACCCAGGGCAAGAAATTGGGCAAGAAGCATGTTAGAATTCTTGGTTTCCAATCCAAAAGAATCAAACAACAAAGAACACGGTGTCCTCCAAATTGTGCTGCATTTTGACGTGCTGCAAGGGGTCCAAACCGCCCAAATTCTTCCTTGATAAACCATACTTAATTAAGAAATACTTAACACAATATAAATTAATTTGATAAAGAAATTCAGCGTGAGCACAATTTGCACATATTTATGAACACATTTTATATTCATTTTTCTGTGTATGTATTTACAAGACTCATTTGTTCACTATGAATGACTCGTACACATTTTTCACTTGATTGCTTCATGGTATTTTCTGTACCATAATCAAGTTTCAAGTAAAGCTACAAAGACTTTGAAACTTGACTATTCAAGGTATATATATATTATATTATATATATTTAAGTGAGGGAATAACTTGATTATAATATCAAAGTTGAATGGAAAATCAAGCAAGAGGAAAAAGAAAGAAAAGGAGAAAAATAGAGAAGGAAAGTACAATTAAAGAAAGTGAGGAGTAAATAGGAGGAGAGAACTGAATGAATGAAAAAATAAAAAAATGAATGAATGAAAAAATGAATAAGGAAAGAGGAAAAAAACAACAATTTCATCCCATTATTTTTATAGTGAGGGCACTCGAACTGTGAACACTTCATGTTTTTTTTGTTGACATTTTTTGAATCGTCCAATCAGAAACCACATTCATAATGAGGCTCTGACATTATACTCAGGTTAGGAAACTAAACATAATATCAGAGTCTTGACATGAATCTGGTTCCTGATTGGACGATGAAAAAAAATGTAAAAAAAGAAACTTGGTGATCATGGTTCGAATGCCCTCACTGTAGATAGGATAATTTTACACTTGAAAAGTTATTTTCCTCCCCTCTCAAATACAAATCAGTGCAATGAATTCAAATCATATATAGACATTTCAAGAATATATCCACATTAGAAATCATAACTGCATATTTGCAAAAACATCTTCCAAAAAACATGATAAATATAAAAATAAAAATATCCAGGGTTTATATATTATTCAAGATTATAACCTGATAAAGATAATTTTTATTAAACATCCTTTTTGATTTTTTCATACTAAAATTTTTTTCAGTAAAATATTGTCACCAAAAACAACCCACCCCATTAAAAATTATCCTCACCCACCCCACCCCACCAAATTAAAAATCATCCTCACCCACCCCAATTTTCTGAATATATTAATAGTATATCTATAAAAAAATCCCTGATATCTGTTATAAAAATGGTCCCATTATAAAAGACAGCCCTTAAAAATACACCCTTCCCTATAAGGGGCTTCTCCATCGTGTACTGGAAACCCATTGTATTTTTTGTTAGCTTCGCTCTAGTGTTTAACTTTGTTTTTATTGAATTACGTAGGCTGTGTCCAGCACACGAAGGAGATGCCCCTATGAAGTTTTCTGGCAACTGGTAATTTTACTGAAAATATAGTATTATTAAAGTTAGAATATCTGGTTGTCATAGACGTCTTTTATAATAGAGCTTTTTAGCTTGGATGAAATGTTTCCCCATTTCAGACCATGTGTCATTCCTCTGGGAATAAGATTCTTTGTTTGAGTTGTATCCATATTCATGTGTCTTCTAATGCACAACTGCTAAACAAAGAAATGATGCTCTAGGGAATGGGGAATGGGAAAACCTTATGCCCAAGGTAAAGAGGTCTGTTATCTTAAATGGTTATATGAAAATACAGAAAAAAATGTAACGAATTATTCCATTAAAAATGCGATTTTTTTTGTATTTTCCTATAAGCGTCTCTTGAATCCCAGATAAATTTTGAAAGGGGGTAACTATGTTTTGGTTTTTGCCACCAAATTATCCTACTTATCTTTGTGGGTGCTTTTCGTCAAGCATTGTATAATGTATAGTAATAGCTCTTGGTCAGATGAGCCTGCTATTCTTGAGGTAATGAATGACTGTGGTATAGACGAATGAGTATTGTCCAAAATTGGCTACCAGTTGCATCCTCTGACGACGAAGTTGAACGAGGGTTCGATGAATGTTGATGCGCTGTGAATCAACAGGAAAACGACAGTTTAAAATCACTTTTTTTTTCCACAGCTTACCTGAATCAGCAACCTCTGGGCTGATCGAAGCCCAGGACATGGCTAACTCACACATTGAATTGTAATTTAGCGTGTCGAGATTCATGAAGGGCCCAGATAAAATCCCTCGAATCAGGGGAGGAGCACAACAAATTCTACCCACGTGTGATACCGAGTACAGGAGTCGAACTCGAGACCCAGAGGTGAGAGGCAAGTGAACTACCCCTCACGCCATCTTTGATTCCCAACTGAAATGTCATTTATGTAATATAATTTTTTCATCCCTTCTACACCTCTTATTCCCATTCCAGTTTCCATTTCACACATTTTATAGAGGGATTTCACAGATATGTCGTAGGACAAAACAATAGAAATTTTGGAAATGAAATCTCTTTTCATTCAAAACCATTGCCTTGTTCCTGCACTACAACATGTACCTTGAAACCTTCTATAGGTTGCCAGAACAGCACCACAATTTTTGGCGGGAAAAATAAGAAAAAGAAAAAAAGGTTTGTTCTCACCTGGTTGTTCTGTATACATGCGATCATTAAGTCTGTTAATATTATAACACCAGTTCTCCCAACACCGGCGGTACAGTGTACAACTACAGGAGGCTTTTCTTCACCATGCGGTAGGGTGCCATTAGTTAATTGACGTAGTGATTCCATTTGGTCAAGAAATTCTAGAAGCAAAATACCAATAAATACAAAACCGTTTTGGGTACAAATCTTTTCAGTTCTCTAAAAGACGAGATTATATGATTATATGAGAAAAAGCTCTATCCTAAGAGGAAAAAAACATGGCTGCAAGGACGTCACTCTTACAACAAAAATAACATAACCATACCTAAGAAGTTGGTAGGGTCATCTGGTATCTTGTGGTCTGGCCAATCAGTGAACTGTAAGTGATATAGTGTTCGTTCTTGTTTTGAGGGAACATGGCGTAGCTTCATCCGCCGGGTTTTATACGGGGAAGCATCTTGTATATCTTCGGTAATTATTTGACAGTGTCCGTAGCTTTCTGGCCGACCGATTTCTTCTGGCCAATAACGCATGCAGTTTGAACCAGTCGTTACCTAAAGAACGTGAATAAAAAATCCTTAGGGTTGTCTCTTTTTCTAAGCGGAAATCTTAATCAAGGGTGGTGTAGTGGTAGTACACTCGCCTCTCACCTCTGGGGTCTCGGGTTCGATTCCTAGACTTCAAAGTTTAGGTCTCTCTCTAGGGTTTTTTCCGGGTTTTCCGGTTTTCCTCCCTCCATAAAACCAAACACGCTAAATCAATATGTGAGTTTTCGTCTGATACTGATGCGCATATTGTTGCCGGATCTAGATGTCTTTTTTCCAGGAAGGGCGATGGTAGCAGTGGTGGGAAGGAGATGGCCCCAAGTTTGTACATGACGATGATCCTGCTGCTGCTACTACTACTACTACTGCTGCTGCCACTGCTGCTGCTACCCCTGCTGCTGCTGCTATTACTACTGCTGCTACTACTACTGCTGCTGCTACTACTACTACTACTGCTACTGAAGCTACTGCTACAACGGAACAACGTAACAAGTCGAAATAAGAAGGTTACGAAAATTCTATCTGACGGAAAAACTTACTTTTTCTTCAGTTGCCATAACGACCAGACGAACATTTTGCTCCCATACCATCTGCCAGAAATCATTAACTGTTTTGTCCGTTGGGCCCTGGGCAGCAATGTACTTGTACAAAGTTCGACTTATCTTCATCTAAAGACAAAAAAAAGATTCGTTTAAAATACCAAGCGAGGAAGTATGTTTGGGTGGACGTCAACACTCCATTGCCTTCAAACAATTGTTTCAAGTCGAGGCATTTGGGTCAACAATACAGTAAATGTATAGAAACTGGCCCAAATGCCCCGACTTAAAGAAATTGTTTGAAGGCAATGGAGTTGTTGTTTGAAAGGTTGGAGGACTGACTTCCAACTATTCTTCCGACATATTTCCAACATCTCAAATCGATCGATTTTTCCAGTGGCATGCTTTAGACACTTCAAGACATGCGTTATTTGTGATAACTGCCTACATACCTTTATATGGTTTGCATTGATATAATCATTTTTAAATACGTTATTATGAGGATTCAAATGCACCCTCGTTTCCTGCGAAAAGAAATAAAAAAATTAGTATTGCTGGATGCTCAGCGGTTGGTTGCCTTGGCAATGACATGTAGCACAATTTCAAATATATCACAGATTATTTGACTCGTACCTCGTAGGGAAGAATATCGTTGTATCGATTTTTAGTTTCGTTTGTGAGTAAACTACCGGTCGATACGGAAAGATTCTGAGGAAATAAATAAATAAATGAAGGAATGAATTAGAAAATTTGATGTAATGCAAAGCATAATGTACAAGAGAAAGACTCACCTCGCTTCGCCTCCCGATTTTCTGAAATTCTGTAAAAACTTGGCCTTCAGCGAGATTCTTTTTTAATTCTTTTAGCTGCAAAATACAAAGTATGAATTTTAAAAACAAAAAACAAACAAAACAAATAAATAAAATCAACTAGCTAGATTCAGTCAACCCACGAGTTAGTTACAGTATGCCCTGATACGAGCAACAAAATGCTGCAACTTTTCGCGCAACATTGTTGCATTGAAAGTTGCAGAGTGAATGTGGCTCGTATTACCACCTCGTAAAAAAAACAAAATTTTGTTGCGCGACTTACAGAAGTAGAAGCTCTTTCTACTATCTGCAACAATGAAAATTTACTGCGCGCGGGGTGGTAATACGAGCAACATTTGCTCTGCAGCTTGCAAAACACAACGTTGCACGAAAAGTTTCATGAATTTGTTTGCCCGTATTACCACATGACGGAGCAAACAGATTGTTCATATCATCTGTACATGTATCTCACCTGTTCATTACGAGATAACTGCTCATCTTCTTCATCATCTTGTTGCCAATTATCTTCAGAGAAATCAGAGTCGGTTGACGTACAATACCCACTGGTTCGTTTAGTGTCGAAGTTACTCCAGAGATCACCCACTTCTTCTAAGTTCAACGAAGTTGGACGAACCGGCCTATGGGAAACCAGAAAGACTGGTAAGTAACATTCACTTCTCTGATTATACTAGCTTTGTCCAAAAAATTACCATTTTCGAATTCTTACAATACCCCGGTACTAATTGATTATATACAGACTCATTTACTCAGGGTTAGCATTCTGACGTTTCAGCGTCAAAATATTCACAAATACCAATGGTAAAGTAAAAAATGCTCAACTTCAACAATACATTTTGACAGGGATGTAGCCAGGATCTAGCCTTTTGACATGGGGAAAGAGGGGGGGGGGGCGCAAAGCTCGTTTTCAAAACATCGGTTAGTAGCGTGAACTTATTACCCGACTACTCAACTTAAAAAAAATTATACTCTGTAAGCTAAACTCTTTCCTATAAAGCGTGCAAAAAAGTGTCATCAGGATGGGGGAAGCGCCCCCTGGCTATACCCCTGCTTTGAAATTTCACTGGAACACGTGAATATTCTACACAAACTCGGGGCTAACCCTGAGCAACAGAGAACTCGAAACTGGAGCATTCGATGTACTTACTTGAATTGTTCTTGAGTTTCCAAATGCCCAATACTCGACGCACTCCGTTCCGTAAAATCCGGAGTCCTTTCCATCATCATATCACCATTATCTTCCATTTCCACCAAGCTATCCAATGACTGTCCATAGTTGAAAAACTCACTAGAACTCGAGTTAGGCGGATGGCCTGAATCAACTGAAAGAGAGCTTCCTATAGCTAATGAAGAGCCTGTGTTCTTTTGGACAGACCCCTCGGAATGACCTTTCATTGGACGCTGGTTGATATCAGTTGCTGTTAAATCTACAGACTTTGGTCTATCGAGGACATGATGGGGGGATTCTGAATGTTTGGGTTTGATTTCGGGTAGGAGGGAAGAAGCCGGTCTTTTACCGTTAGTTTTGGAATTATTTCTCATAACTACTGGCTCGTTATTGAAGCTGGTAGCGAAATCTTCGTCTCCATTGACAACAGCATCCTCATCGTCATCAGCCATGTTGTCTTCAAAGAGCGGGTTGATGATGCCACTTTCTGAAAGTGAAAAACAAGATCTTGAAACTACTGAAAAAAAGAGAAAGGAAAAAGGGAAAGGAGATGAAAGGAAAGATAACAAAAGAAAAGGGATTCGAAATGAAAGAAAGGAAGAGGAAGATGAGGGAAGGAAAAAATGGGAAAAGAAAGACAAGGCAAGGAAAGGAAATGAAAGGAAATGAAATGAAATGAAAGGAAATGAAAGGAAATGAAAGGAAATGAAAGGAAAGGAAGGAAAGAAAAACATTTTCCTGGAGAGTTTACCTGGTGTGTATGCACCGCCATCAATACAGTCATTATTAATACTTTCACTGTTTTCCTACAAAAAAAAAAAATTAAAGTAATTATTCCAAATGTTTCGTGTCTCAATGGGCAGAAATACGTTTTTCATTTTCAAGTCACACGCCATTCAAAACCGACCATAATGTACAGTGTGGGACTGTAGATGTTCTTTGTACTTACAGGGCTTGCTTCTAGTAGTGAGTTGGTCGATACTGCAATATTTTCCGTAGAATTCACGCTATTCAAAGTCATCTTTCTATCAATAGTCATCTTTTTCGGAGGTCTGTGAACGAAACATTTGGAATTTGAAAACATGTACTAATGTTAAAGAACAGGCGAGCAAACAAAGATATCAGTTGTAGTTTTACCTGGATTTTTCGAATTCCCGAGGTGTTCTAGTAACATTCAAACGACGAAACCTGTGGTGGCCAACGAACATCTTCCAGACATATTTAGCTGTGGAACTATCCTCCTAACAAGAAGAGAGCAAGAGTATACTTATGTATGAAAAGGCTCAACTCATAATAATGAAAATGATATACGCGGGCACACCGTGCAACATTACGTGCAATAAATTACATCGTGTAACATGGCTCGCAACATTCCATTGCCCACAACATTGCGCGCAATATTGCACTGTGTGTCCGTGTCCGTAACGTTACATTGAGTTGTTAATTTCAGATTATTTCATGCAATTTACAATCATTAGAGATGTTTATTAGGGTATGTTGTGTAGACACCAAGGATGGTTACTTCCAGTCGGGTTTCTTTACGTCCTTAGTGGTTCTTTTAGCGTGGCCCGCCATTTAAAGTGGTCATTGAAGCCACGTATAAGTCTGAGCATTTGTACGATATTATGGGGGATGTTAGAGCAGTTTTCGTATGACTATGAAAAACTCATGGCACGGACCGCGGTTTGCCGTGAACGTGTCAGTGCCGTGCCGTGTATGAAAACATTCGACATTCGGTGCCGTGTCCGCGCCGCACCGTAACGTGACTTTTCACACTCATAAGAAATCTGCTCCATTAAGACAGCACTTTCTACTCGGTTATTTCTAAGACCCTGAGTGTTGATCCAGCCGGAACTGAACCCGTAATCTCCCGCACAATAGTCCACCATCGATTTCAAGCTGTAAGAATTAAGATATTTCTTACCATTCCAAACTGAATTGTATCCAATGTTTTGGTTGTTTCAATACAGAAGTATCTCTTCGAGTATGAAATACGTACGATATCTGGCCATCTGGAATAACAACAGATGACAATCAGTAACACAGGTAAAGGCGCGGAAATACGAGCAACAATATCGTGCAACCTGTCGTGGCAACATTGTTGCGTTGCAAGTTGCAGTGTGAATGTTGCACGTATTACCATCCTGTACAACAACAGAACTTTGTTGCGACTTTGTTGAAGAAGTAGAAGCATATTCTTCTCTCTGCTACAATGAAAATTTGTTGTGCACGGGATGGAAATATTAGCAACAACAATTGCGCGACAAGTTTCAGATTATGTTGCTCGTATTTCCGTGCCTTAACAAAACTTATTCATCTTGTCCACAGCATTGTTGCGTTGCGAGTTGCAGTACCATTATTGCCCATATTATGCGCGCAACAATAGTTGTATGAAGCAGAAGCTCTTTGTACCCTATGCAACAAGGAAAAGTTGTTGCGCATTGGTAATGCGAGTAAAATTCGCTCTACAATTTTTTCACCGCGGTCACGCAAAAGTACAAAATTAAAGTTACCAAGTGATCAAGCTTTGATTGACAGCTGCATTCTAATACATGTCTAGGATACCGTCAATCCAGATTTTACGTTATCACTCTAGTTGCATAGTTGAGCAAACTTGATTACCATCAACCAACTTAAGTTTTACATTAGCATCAATTTGAGTTTTAAAATATAATTACTTGAAGCAGACAGGTGGTAATCCATGTGGATGTCGAATGATGATGCCAAGAAATGTTGCACCAATAAGAATCAAAGCACCTTTATTATCCTATAACGTGATAAAGAGATTAGGATTGATATATTAATACACATTATAATCATATCATAACTATGAAGTGTATCATTTTGGCTTTGTGGATTTTCATTGTCAAATCTAGTAAACGTACTCCTCCTCCTTCCCATACTCCTGTCAACGATAGCTTAGTAGTATACCAGCTGTTTTGAAATAGAAAACATGGTGCATTATGGTCTAGCTTGGGTACAAACGTCTTTTGTTCATCATGCCGTATATGGTGTTGTTTGTACTCAAGCTAGACCACAATGCATCTTGTTTATTGCACTCCGTAACAGCTACAGCAAAAACTCAACAATTCAAATGTTCTGTAAGAACATGGCCCGTGTAATTTGCCATGTAATTTTCCTACTTACTTTAGCTGGATAGTACTCGTCCCCATACCCTTCCAGCTGCTGCGTCAGTGTTACGAACTCTATCTCTGCTTCACTTTTACTGAGACCACTAGACAATGTGTAAGATTATGATATTATATTAGTATCTTATTACTATGAAAAGCAGTCTAGGAACTAGAACTAGCACATTACCAGTGCACAACACCTGGGACTGGCCATTAATTTAATTACAGGGGGCTGGTGCAATTTTATTTTCACTTGCACAAATTATTGTGACCCTCCCCCCAAAGTGCCCTTTGTATCTCTTAGCCCTGTCCTTTGTGGAGCATTAAAAATGCTGCCCCCCTCTATTTCTACCAGCCCTCCCTGTATATAATGACTTGTCCCTTAATATATTTACAGAATAAAATTTTTATAATATATCGTAATTACCTGTGAGATTTATACATTTCCAATATCTAAGAAAGCAAAAAAGAGAGTTGTAATTGTCTAAGCAGAGCAAGCTGAGTATATAATTGATTGAGCAAGTGGCATAGCAGACCACAGACGTTTTAACATGGTCTTGTGCCACAGTTAGGAGTGGAAGAAGAACTGTCAACTTCTCTCAAGGGATGGATCCTTTCTCACATAAAATAGACTCATTATTTTTTATGGTCTGCCTCTCCATGGCTATACTAGAACACCCTGGTGCAAACCCACTAATGTGGACCTTTTCATGCAACCAAATCCCACTAACTGAATAAAGGTTATCCATTGGATAAGGATTTATCCAGCAGATAATGCTAATTCTGGATTTATACAACTGGCTCCAGCATGCTTCAATTTTTACCTGCTGATACAATTCATCTTTAGACTTGGTAGACACCAGATTCTGGAAAAAAGATAACTCAATGTCATTCTATCTGCTTACTACATTCTCTAGTGTGTTTGTGTTTATACAAAACTAAAATAAAAAAACTAAAAAAACTAAAATGGCATATATAGACCCCTGGCAGCACTTCACAATAGAGCTCAATTAGGAGGACAAAACAATAGGTTTTCTATTCTCAGGAGATTGAAATTCTTTTGTTTTGTCCTCCAAATTGAGCTACTATGATGTCACGTGCAAGGGGTCTATATATGCAAAACCATCAATTTGGTCAATTATTACTTACTCTTGGCAGTAATTCATATTCTATCAATTGATTGACATTCTGTACTTCACTGCAATCTCCAAGCTCAGCTGATAAGATAAGAATAACTATGTTCTAGATAAACATTCAGTAATATGTACTGGGTATTAAATGTGGCATATTCATGATTGTTTGTATTATAATGATGTTCTGGGTACTTTCTTAATCAGCTATATAGTGCTGTTACCCAAACTTTTCTGTTGCTAGCACAAGTTTGAGGCCTGCCGGGAGGGATTTCGTCTTGTCTGAACGAAATCAACAACTCAAGAAAGCTGAATTACACAACCATTAATAAGAACTTGGAACCATGATAATCTTTCAATGCATCATGGGATAGATGAGGGTGTAACAAGCTATATATGGTTCCCCAAAATACTACTAATAAGCTCAGTTATAATAAATTATTCTAAACATTATAATCTCATACAAGATTAACTGCCTGTTTTCATGGCATATAACTATTTACCTTGGGCTATGTAGGAAGCTAGAACAATAGCTGCTTCATCAGTACAAGACAGCCTTCCTTCCAGGACATTGGACTTGAGTTGTAAGTAATACAGATACCTGGGAATATAAGCATCCAGCTTAAAGGTTAACATCTGCAAAAATGTGAAACTCCCTGATATTTAAAACACTTTTTTGTTTACTAAAACCCTACATGAAGGCCCTGTTACATGTTGAAACTTTTAGTTGAAACTTATCTGCAACTGCATCGTGAGACATTAGTTTCATGGGGGTGATACATGGCACAATTTTATTCTTGTTCATGACATGTACAAGAAAGCAGTTCTACTTGTGCAACTGAAACTTGCGTTAGTGAACAAGTTTCAGAACAAAATTGCACTTCGTAACGTACCCCCATGAAACTTGTCTTGCAATGGCCTTGCACACAAGTTAAAAGGTGTGACAGGGCCTTTAGTGATTTATTCATATTTACCTTGTGATCTCCTCTTGTAAGCAATACACATTAGACACAAAAAAATGAACTTGTAATTTTAGGGTACAGTTAGTATAATCCTCAGCATGCCGCTGAAGTTGTTTAATGACTGGTTTATCAAGCTCCAACCACCATTCTGACCCTTTTTTAGTGAAATACTGCAGTCCAAAATATGCAATCTGAAAAAAGAATAAAACAGCTTTGTTATAACCGTGTCATAAAATAATGATACTTTTCAAGCTCTTCCCTCAAGCCTGACACACCTCAAGTCTTGATTCAGGTTAAAATCTTCTAAAGTGCCATTGCTCTAGCAGTGACACTTTCTATCCTTTTTGGAATCAAATTAAAATGTGCACACCCCACTCTTGACCTGAGAGTCCTGTCATTTTTACTGCTCATGCTCAACAAAATGCCAGAGACCTGGTTGGACTCAGAGAAGGTTGGACTCAGATGTTGGTTAAAATATTTCTTGCAATAATAATTATTGATTGAAAAAATGTGCTAGCAATCAGTAAAATTTTTCAGGAGTAAAATAAAAACCGTTGATTTAGGGATAAGAGTTAAGGCACTAGGCCATGTGGGATAGGCTCAGAGATAATAATACTAATTTTCGTGGGATCTTGCCAGTTCACTAGACACACCGTGCTGATGAGGCCCAATACAGGCCGAAACAGCTGTCCACGGTTTCTAGTTGAACTGGCTCATTTTTCAGTCGACTTGAAGTTGTCAAAGGCCTAACGGCAGTCTTCTTCAGTCGCTCACATTAAGGCTCGCAACTTATTCATTACGCATATGATTTAGGGATAGTGCACTCTAGCTATAATTCAAATTCAAGCATGCACATTACGATTACAAGGTACCCATATTTCTTGCTACATGTACCCTGCGCAAGGGTTTCCCAGAGTCTCTGGTATTTTGTTTAGCATGTGCAGTAAGAATGACATGGCTTTGGGGTTGAGAGTGCAAGCTACCCTGACTTCTTTGGGTAGCCTGTAGAAAATATACATGTCTTAGGGGTGGTAAGTGGTTTTCACATGAAATAATGAATGGGTTTTTAAACTTTTGTGATATGTGATGAGCATGTTTTAAATGTCATAAATTGTGAATTTTCTTGAATTTGAATGTTCAAAAATTTCTGTGAGCTGTGATTGTCCTTTTTTAACTTTCATGAACCATGCCAAGATCCCCCTTACCGCCGCTGATGTATATTGATGTCACAGAAAATCTAATATCAGAATATCATAGTTTCTGAAAACTTTTGAAAGTATACCAATACCAGCAATTCAAATAGGGAAAGTGAAGGAGTTTACTGATGGCCACTAGGTAATATAATCACATGATAATACCGAATGTATATATATATATATTAATGGAATGGAAACATACGCATTCCAATCCATAAATAGCTCTTTTTAGATTTTAGACATTTTGAGGTTTTATTAATCTCTGAGGTTAAAAATATCAGCATTCCACCAAGGGGTCACCTAATAAGTACATGTTTACAGCTTCAAAAGGAACTGATATGCTTCCATTTTAGGGCTTGCTAGGCTATCATAATATGTTGAGTGGTACATGGTAATCTTTCTACATTAATATTCCATTGTCCTTGGAAATCCTAAAGGATAAACTTAAGCCAGGAATAACACCAGTATATTCTTTAGATTCAAGAAAATAAGCATTGGGATAAACCAAGAAAATAATCCAAGTGTGACCTGACAAAGAAAAATTCTTAACACTCAAGACGTATAAACAATATATTAACATTCTTAACACGTCTAAAAGTTTTTTGAAAGTACAAAATATCCTAAATCAATTCACAGGTGCTAATGACCGAGTACAGAAAAATTAATTATACCCAAACACAAGACTATGTGTTTTAAAAAATACTTTGAAGAGAAGCAGAGTTAATAGAGTGGTTTATATTAGACATATTTTTGATATAGTAAGCTTAAGTCACTATATAGTTAAGCGTTAATGATTAGAAGGGAACCAATATAAATCCTGTCTAAAACATTTAATCCAGTTGCTAATGTCTGAGCAACATTTCTAAATACTTTATCTAAAACATTGAGGTTTTTGTTAACCACAAACTCTGTTCTGAAAACAAAGAAGAACATTTATGAGGCGAATATTTGAACGACGTGTGGCTTACTGCATGATTTTATTTTTAAGAATACAAAATTGATTTGCCACAGCAAGAGTACTAGTGTCTCGCAATAAAAATCCAGAGAAGGGAGAGGCATCATTTATAAAGGAAATAACAGATAATCTTGGCATACAGATAATAAAACCACAACGAAAGTATTATGTTAACTTTCGAAACGGAAATTTATTTTTATGTAAGGATATATATCTACGTGTAAGTACGAATACTTGTGTTAGGGCATGTTTTACCACTTACTCATGCTCATACTCATGTGTCATGAACGTCAACGTTATATTCTTGGGGGGAAAATCTTGCGCCTTTATTGTACCCTTTTTTTAAAGGTTTTTACAACAGATAACATTATGAAATATTAAGTATTTAAAGTATGTAGTAAAATATAATATCTTGATCGGTCTTTTATACAACGAACTTAAAATATTTGACATTCTCTCATTAACGTCCCAGTACTGTGACAAGACCTTAACAGACTCTCTAAAACAAACAAAATCAAAGTCGTATTTCTCAGATCAAACTTACCTCAGAAAGCCCTAATTTCCCACCAATAATTTCCAAACAACCAGCTCCTGTGGTATCTTTGGTTAAATCCAAATCGAGGAACGAGTTATCTAAGAGTTCAACATGCGCCTGCCAGGTTCTAGAGTCATCATTCTTCGATCCACTAGCACAAAGAAGGCCAAACGGCATTTCTTGATTTTGAGCACCGAGGCTTGAGTCTTGTGGTACGATCTATCTTTTCATTCACTTAGTTTGCGCATCGGAGATATATTTCTAATACATATCCATGGTTATCCATGCAAAGCGGTCACAACGCTCTTGTAATTCTGTTAATATCAACATTACAGATACGAAATGCATGATGGGAGCATTTTTGGCATTCTTCTTCCGGTTTCTGTAGACCAGCAACGATAACGATACTGTCCCCTCCCCTCCCCCCATACTATTTTTATCCAACCCCAAAGAATTGTTTGAAAAGCTAATTTTATTCAAACGGATAAACAATAGCACCAAAAAAAAACGATTGTTACTGTATAGTTTTAATGCTTAGATGAACAAAAATATTGATTTATATTTTCTTTTAAAAATACCCTCGCTACCTTTCCCCTGCGTGAAAACTGTCCCTACCCCTCCCCTTCCCTGTTACAACATCACCTGATGACTCCCAGCTCACTTCCGGGTTATTTTCAAAATGGCGGATGAATGACGACAAGCATGAAAATAGCAACGTAACTTCAAGAGATCAGCCGATCTCAAATTGTTTATTTTTTCTTCAGTTTTAGTATTTATTTCGTAGATAAGTTTGCCTTGTTGGCCTCCATATCGTTTATGTTTGCAGCCTCTGGTTTGAATCCTGAAATTTTCTAAAACAATATTCGAGATGGAAGACAAGGATGTACCAAGTAAGGCATCAAAAGAGTCAACTCCTTCAAGTCCTCCTCCTAGACCTTCAAAACCACCACGACCTCCTCCACCTAAAACGAACCCTAGCATCGCACAACATCTTGATGCACTCCAAAGTCTACGATCCGAGAGGATTCGTTGGTTTTTCAAAGAGGACGATGATAAAAGATGGACTCCCTTCAATGGCAGGGATTCACTTGCAATAGAGGAAACCTTTCGCAAGATAAGCGAACTAGAAACGTCCAGTCCCAAAGCAGACCCTGAAAAACCCTTGAATACAGCAGCGCTGTATGAATTGCCCATTGTTAAAGGAGGTCTATACGAGGTGGATGTAGTGGCCAGGGAGTGTAATCCAATATACTGGAAAGAAGGTACATGTATATTCTGTATGCTTAATAGTCAAAAATTGATACTGCACAGAGCAGTTTTCATATGACTAGCAATACCCAGCTTTGCTGTGACCGTCAGTGCCATGCTGTTTGTAGCTGGAAATACACGTTGGGATTTGTCGGTGTGATTCATCACCCCGACACCATCAGGAAGCAAATGGTGTGTGTAGTTTAGAGCCTGATTTGAAAAAAATTGAATCAGACTAATTCACCAAATCCGTAGCACTGTCACAGATTTTCTCGTGTCAGCTCAATTTTTTAAATTAATTTGGGCTCTCAAACTACAAACACAATTTGCTTCCCGACATATTCTGGCAAAGAATGGGCTGACAATCGCAGCATGTAGATGGGCCTTGTGAAAACCTTCCACATTGAGTGCCGTGTCCACACCAAGTGCAGTTTTTAGGGCTTGTGCTGTATAGCCCAGAATCTTGAAAAAGGGTCTGCAAATTGCCAAGTTAGATATTATGAGCAGAACATTTTCTTAGCTACCGACACTGTCACTGAGTCTGGTACAGTAAATATATAGGCAAGACCCCCTTTAAGAAGCACTCCTTCTGTGCTTTTATCAATTTGAGTTTGCTGTGTTAATGAATGGAACATGCACTTTATCATATCTAGAAAAGGGAATGTCAGTGTGCCGTGGTACATGGTTCACTGGAACACCAGGATCACCAAGTTTGTGGCAGCCAGTCAGTGAAGATGATTGTGATCAAATAGAAAATTCACATCAGTCAATGTGGAGGGCAATGGTAAGTGACCCATGGAACTTATAAAAAGGAGATCCAGCTGTACGAAAAACTAAGCGCGAAAAGGATTGTTGTTGTAATTCAAGCGGCCCTCGCCCGAGTCTTAAAAGTCATATATCTCACAGAATTTGAGGAGATGGATCGCAAAGATTTACTTTAATTTTTTAAACAACACGTATACTTCAACTCTTTTTCTCTAAATTCTTTGAAACGCGTGTTTTTGTATTGGGAAGAGACTTGGAGCAAGGGCCGCTTGGCTAAGCATCGAAACGCGCTGTGATTGGACGGTTCGTGCGTGCTCCGGACACCTGGATCATTCTTACTTCAGAATAATGCATAATAGACAAATTGTCTATTGGCACCCTTAAGTTTGTGTAGAATATTCATTCATTGTAGTGAAAGTCTAGGGAATTTCAAAGTGTTTTTATTGTTGATTAAGTTGTTCCCCTTTATAGCATTGGCCGGAGCTCGGCCAACTATATCGGTCAATGCACTGCCGACAGTTGACCAATACATGTTGGTATTATATAAAGTATTTTGATGCTAAAATGAGGCCAATGATCCTCAACAGTATTTTAGGCATTTAAGAAGGTGTATCTCCCTATTATTGGTCTCCAGTGTAATAAAGGAGAGCAGAGCAGTGAGAGGCAGTACTGCATATTATCAGCATATATTAATATTAACATTCTATTACATCTTGATATATTACAGGGTCTACATGTGGGACCAACAACAGATGAAACTGACAAGTCTAAATTAGGAGATGGTATGCATTAACAACTGTTGAAAAAATATAAGCCCACCATGCAGGTTTTAAGCCCCCTGGTTATGTGTATAAGCCCCTCCATTGATGGAGTATTGCTGTGCAGCCCCTAGCACATTGACAATCTGCTGAGATTATAGGTCTTCTGAGCACATTAACATTAACATTCCATATTTTTTCATCCCTTTTATAACACCTTGGTTATAAGCCCCCCAACAATAAAGTCCACTCAGAAACCCAATCATACAACATTTTTTTTGAAATTACCAACTTACAAAAGGCAGAAAAAGGCTTCAGCAATAGATTATTATGCATTCTTATAACTAGTCTTCATGACTGTAAAAGAATAGTCTTTCTCATAGTCCATTGCTCGTTTTTTGTGATAATGTCACTCACATGTCTGGATAAAAAAGAGTGTGGTCAACGTTCACACACCCGAAAAAATAGTATACTGCAGATTGTGGACTTGTAGAAATTTTAATATTTCACTATGACATCACAGCTTGTTTACATGGACAAGAATAATAGAAATTAAGGCTAAATCTTCTTTCGTTCAATATATTTAGTGTGATATTTAGCATTTTCCACTTTATTATAAACCAAATTTTATTGTTATTTAAAATGTTTTGCTGCTATTTTGTCCCCTCTGGCGACCATTATCCTTAGGGTTAAAACAATAGATCGTTTTGATGTGACATAATAGTGAAATAGCGCAATTGCATATCTTAAAAGTTTATCTAGATTTTTTTGATGTTTCAGCACTGGGCCGCTTGAACTTGAAAGGCTATTATGTTGAATGGAAAGAAATCAATGATGTCTGGCTGTACTGGGATGATATCAAGTCCAGAATCATAAGAGGTGTTGGCACTAAGATTGGATTATCCTCAGGTAAAGACGTTCCTAGGAACCTATAGGCTGAATTGTAGGGCTGCTGGGACTGCAGTGACTTATCTCCAAATATTTCAGAATAGAACCCTAACTCGGGTGGAATTTGTTTTCCATTTCAGTCCCATGTCATTCTCTTCAAATAGACCCCCTGCACTAAATTCGAATCTGGGGGTTGTCAACAATAAAGGGAGTGGCTGGTAGGGACATAACCCATTTTTTTTTTCTTTTCCCATTCTCTTATATTTCCCAATCTTAGCCACACCACCTTTTAGGGTGTTCTGCGGTCCCTGTTATTTGTTGGAAAGTGAGCAGATGAATAATTATGAAATATGTGGGTTTTTGTAGGAGTTTCTGCAAGCGCTCTTCATCGTGGCTATCATACAGATGCTTTAGTCAAAGATGGCCCCTGTGACATCACACACCTAGTGTTCGTAGTTCACGGGATTGGTCAGTTGTTGCACATGAGTAATATAGTCAGAAATGCCAATGAGTAAGTTTTAAAAGATCTTCACTTATATTTCAATGTACATGTAATGAGCGGAATCGTTGTGAGTGGGATCTCTATTGACTCCTTGAAGCAATTCCAGAATAAAGAATCCTTCAAATTTTATCAATACCCTGAAACAACTTCTGGGGTTGGGGTAGAAAGTAAGTGCACGGCTAACTTACAGATTGAACCCTGAAACAACCTCTTGGCTGATCTGAGTCAGGGTACAGCTAACTCATAGATCGAATTGGAATTTAGCGTGTTAGGTTTTTTTGAGGGATGAAAAATGAAGAACTTGGAGAAAACCGCATCAAATCAAATGAGCCGAGACTCCAGAGGTGAGAGGCGGGTGCAGTACCGCTATGCCACCCTTGAATCTGCATGTACATGTGCTGTCATACAGCACGTACATGACGCACTATGACACACTAAAATATTGAAATGGCTTTCTCATGTTTTCATGCACTAAAACTTTCTAAGATAGTTCTGGTATGCTTTTTTAGTGGCATACCTCAAAAGTACAAGTACCGTGTATGATATTCCTTACTATGACAATTAAAAACATTGCATAACTATTATCTATGTTGTCATAACAGCTGTAGTTTTCATCTCATTCACACTCCTGGTTTTTTTCACCCGCAGTTTACGTACGTCTATTAGTAAAGTATTGGAGAAAAAGATCCCTGGATTTCCTGAAGATCAGCGCATCGAGTTTTTTCCAGTTGAGTGGAGATCGTCCTTAAAACTGGATGAAGGTATGTAAGGACACCCCAGCGTCGCTCTGTCGCGCGCTCCACTTAAGGCGCGATTTTCTCTGCAACTTATCTCGCTGGGTTTACACTGTGCAACGGAGATGCAATCGTTGCCAAAAGTAGAAACGAAAATACTTTTCGCAACGATTGCTGCAATGTGTCTTGCAACATTTTTCAAATTGCACTGTAGGTTACACGCCGCAATGCTCCATGGAACTCGTGTCGTAACGCCGTTGCTCCGTGTAATCAGAGTTAGTAGTACTAACTCTGGTGTACATGTAATCGCGCTTTTATAGATCACTCACTCTCCCGCACTTTGCATTTAACATGTGACTCGCTACAAATTCGTGCATCATTTTGTGCAACAAAATTGCGTTGTAAGTTGCAGAGCAAATGGTTGCTCGTATTACCACTCCGCACATAACGAATTTCCTTTGTCGCAAAGAGTAAAGAGCTTCTACTTGATGCAATAAATAGACTAAATGTTGCTCACAGTGTGGTAATACGAGCGGGTCGTTTGCGAAGATTTTCCCAGCAAAAAAACCCTGGAAAAAAGTTCGCCATTTGCTAGAACCATAGAAAAAGTTCATTTGCAAAGATAGAAAAAAGTTCTCAAGTTTCCTTGAACCATTCAATAGGATGGTTTGCAAAGTTTTTCCCCAACAAATTCCCTGGAAAAAGTTCGCCAGTTTACTTGTACCATACGAGAGAGTCCTTTGCAAAGTGATCTTTTGTACATCACTCAATGTTGCACGCCAAGTTGATCACTGACTCTGCTCAACTGATATAATCGACTGATGATATATGGGATTATATCTGGTGTTATTGCATATACAGGTACAATTGACAGCATCACTCCAAAGACTGTGACTGGTATTCGGAATGCGTTGAATACAAGCATGATGGATATCATGTACTACACTAGTCCCTTCTACAGATATGAGGTTGGTAAACTTTTATTACAATGCTGTTTGGGAAAAGTTTTAGATCTCCCCTTTCCTCTTCCCAGCTATCCGTCCGTCCAATTCATGCTTCATCCATTCATTATTCCCTCCTCTATTCATCCATCCATCCTAGTTTTTTCCATCCCATATCTATTCATCCATTCATCCATCCATCCAACAACCCATTTACGCACCCACCCACCCATCCATGCGTCCATCCGTCCGTCTCTCTGTCCATCCATCCATCTATTCACCCACCCATCGATCCATCCATTTTTCAATCCCTCCATTTCCATAGTTCCATTTATCCATCCATTCATGTATCCATTTTTCCTTCCCTCCATTCTCTCCATTTATCCATCCCTCCGTGTATCCATCCCTCCATTTATCCATCCGTCCATTCAACACGTTTGTTCATCGTTTGCAGATTATCAACGGTGTACGAGACGAGATGAACCGCATTTTCGATGCCTTCTGTTCACGCAATCCTTCTTTCAAAGAAAACCATAGTAAAGTCTCCATTATAGCTCACTCTCTGGGCAGTGTTATCGCCTACGATATCCTCTCCTTATGGGACGTAGAATTAAGACATCTTAGTGAAGAAGAACTCGGAAGAACTGGATTTGTAACAGAGAGTCTCACATTCCTACGAAACTTGGCTGGAAGCTCCGAGGAAGAAACTAATGATTCCAGCGAAGGTGCAAAGAAAAAAAGGAAACTAGCTAAGCCAAAAGAAAATCTACGAGTTGATCTGGCAAAGGCTCGCAATACTGTCATGGAACTGGAAGCCATGTTGAAAACCGAGTTGGAGTTGGAAAAAGCAAGTGAGACAGCGACAGAGGATTTTTGTCCTTATGCGTTGAAATTCAAGGTAGGGAGATATTTTTTAACATCTATGAAAACATTCTTACCACCAACACTCCCCGTAAAGGTGCAGCACGGACAACAAATTTGTGCAACTTATCGCGCAACATTGTTGCGTTGCAAGTTGCAGAGCGAATGTTGTTCGTATTACGACCCCGTGCAACAACAACATTTTGTGGCGCGACTTTGTTGCAGAAGTAGAAGCTCTTTCTACTTTCTGCATCTCGGCGTTTTCTGGGTCACTGTCCTCTAATTAGATTCGACTCGGCAAAAGTTCGACATCTGAACTTGAAGGTAAATTGTCGCTGTTTCATAACCGAGTTTTTTTCTTTTTCAAATTTTTTAAACCCATAGGTTGAAAATCTATTTTGCATCGGCTCCCCGCTTCCTGTGTTCCTGACGTTACGTGGTATTCGACCTCAAGATGACGTAGAAGATCACGTGTTCCCCAAGGCTGTATGTAAAAAGATGTTTAACATCTACCATCAAGCAGATCCTGTTGTAAGTATTCGAATTTCCAATTTTTTAGCTGCATAGCTTTTTGACTTGTACATTCTTGCTAGTAAAAGACACATGGTGCAACATTGCGCAATGTTGCAGGCAATCGATGTTGCGAGTCATTTCACACGACGCAATTTGTTTCACGCAATGTTGCTGAAGTAGAAAACGATCCTAATTCAGCAAAATTGGCTGCAATAATGCGCGAAATGTTCATCGTGTTCTTGCATCAAAAGTTAAAAATATAGAGCTTTTAAGTTGTGACGTATTTCCTGGTCCAACTGCTAAAAAACTCGTTAAAATAAAGTGAAAAATGTTCTCAATACTTTAATTTACCTAAAACAGCTAATTTTGGACAACAAATCCTCAAGAGAATTTCCCTTGCAAATCCAGTCATGAAATAAAAAAGTCTTCGATTTTCATAGAACTGTTTTTCGTCATTATTGACCTCTACAAATTTTAGGATGCTATATTATGAGCTAAATCCACCTCAAAACCTTTAAGTTTTTGCGTTTATGGGTTTTCATTTACAGTAGGGGGAAAATCGTGTTAAAATTCTCGCTTGTGTTACTCTTCAGGCTTACAGACTCGAACCCCTCATCAGCGAAGACTACACATCAATTCCACCCATTCAACTACATCGCTTCGATCACGCCAAGTCTGGCTATGCCGAGGAGAAAAAGCCTCCATCCGAGAAAGCAGGCTGGAGCTTTTTTAATTACCGAGTAGGATACAACAAGCACAAAGAGAATAAAGAAGAAAGTATGTCAAGGTCAAGCTCGACAAGTGACGGTAATGAAAGCCAAGAGGACGAAATTGTGATTGTTGACCATGCTACTGCAATCGAACAGGAAAAACAAGAAAAACAGGAAAAACAAGAAAAACAGGAAAAACAAGAAAAACAGGAAAAACAAGAAAAACAGGAAAAACAAGAAAAACAGGAAAAACAGGAAAAACAGGAGCAAACAGAAGCTGCAGCTGGTAAAGAGAAAGCTGGGAACGAGAAGAAAAGTGGTTGGATGTCGAGCTGGTTTGGGTCACCGAGAAAGATGACCAAGTCTACAGAGGATGTAGACGAAGCAGGGCGCTCTGTAGGTGACGGAGCTGCTGCGCCAGATAATTCACCAAAGAAAACCAAATGTGAACATGTTGTCGTGCCTGGAAGAGGTATGTTAAAAATGTACCCGAAAAATACCCGAAAAATAAAGGTGCAGACATACGATGCGATTTCTCATGCGACAAAAACGAGATCGCACTGTATGACCACCCGTGCGACGTTTGTGTTCACACGGTGAGGTTCGTCGAGCGCGACGTTGCAAAAGTAGAACTCGTTTCCGCGGCGTTTTCTTGTAGCAGAGTTGTCTCATATAGCAATTCTTAGCAATTTTCTAGAAGGTGCATTTCGTGTTGGCACGGTAGAATTTATTGCGCAGAACACAGGCACAGACAGTGCAATTTAAGACACTGATGGTTGCTCTTCCCAAAAATGCTTTTATTTTGTTTGTTTATTGTTCTTCTACGCAAATGTTGCTATAGAGCGGGTTTCTGTATGAGTGGGAAACGAATGATACCGACTTACAGGACCTACACGGTACGACATGACGTAACATTGAAATGGCTTCACATAGTCTTCCAGTAATTCATCCAATCACGACCCGTAGTTACGGTTACGGTAAGATACGGTATATGGCCACAGTACGGCTTAAAATTTGCCGTATTGTTTCCCACTCATACGAAAATCACTCTAAACGAAATAGTAAGGTATAGTAACTAACGTGGCCTGAACTTCCATTTTTTTTTCAGTACTGAGTGACCGTCTAGACTACGTGTTACGAGAAGGCTACATGGAAAGTAACTATATATCAGCCGTTACGTCTCATATTTCGTACTGGGGGTCATGTGACGTGGCTCGGTTTGTTCTTGAGAACACTTTGACTCTGAGTGACAGCTCTTCAAGTAGTTCTTGATTGAAACGTTTTTATATGTTACGCACAGAAATGAATAACCAATCCAAACATCCTCTCCTTCCTTTCCTTCTCTTCCACTTGCTTCCCGTATTTATTCCATCCTCTCATCCTTCTTTCCTTCCTTTTCATTTCCTTCCTACCTTAAGATAAATTTCAATCCTCCTTCTGATTGATCCTCCTTAAAGTTTCCTTACAATGTTTTGATACATTATGTTGGACTTTCCATCCATCCATTTTTCGCTTTTTCATTATTCTTTTTTCATTCATTTGCAACTGCAATGAAAATTTTCTAAAATTTGTCTAAATTTTTCTAAAAACTGCCAAAATCTGTATATTTTACAAGTAAATTCAGAACAACTTAATTAATACCCAACTGCATAAAGAACATTCCTCAAAGAAGCATAGAATATATTAATTAATGGGGGGGAAATGAAAACACTATTTTCATGTATAATCATATAATTCAATAAATATATACAGACAAACCTCCACTAACGCCCACCTCTACCTAACAACCAGGAAATGTTGTCCAGGGTACAATGAGTAAATATACTGAATCTGAAACCTTTCCACAACGGCCACCTTACTACGGCAATCTCTACCCCATGGCCAGGAAATTTTGTTTATGAAATTTATTTATTTATGTAATTATTCATACTTTGTTGTTTTTTTTAGAGTGCATTGACTCACTGTTAACTAAATTAGATTATTTATTGACTGTTTTAGCTGACGTCACATAAATTTGAATCTACGAGTAAACCGCTACTGAGATCAGGGGGGAAAACAATGATAAAAGTGACTGTCTCTTCGCACATTCTTTGGTAAAGCAAACCCCCGGATTTGCATGACCGCTACTTTGGCGCGCATTTACTATTTTAGGTGACGTCAACTAAATAGTTATCTAATAAGTTAGATAAATTTATCTAACTATTCAACAGTGTGACCAAATTCACTGTATTATTTTTTTTTCATATATATATATATTTTAATCACTCCAGCTGGACCTCCAGCTGTATTTTTAATTTCGCATGATGGTGTAACCTACATAGATCAAAGAATTTGATTGGTTCACAGCCTTGTTGTTCAGCATTCAAAATAACGCGGGCTCAAATTAAAGTTCTGTCGAAGTAAACCAAAATGGCCGAATTAACTAGTAAAAAGAAGTTGCTTTATAGATGCTAAATTTACGACGAAATTCTGCAGCAGTAAGACGCAGCAGGTCATTGGTATGTTCATAAGGAGTCGAAGAAAGAATTTTCAGTGTTACAGGTATTTAAAGCTATAGTTATGAACGTGTTTTGGTGTTTAAAAGTCAAAATCAAAGGTGTGAATAATTCTGATGTGCTGCTGTTCTTGTTGCTGCTACTGTTGCTGCTTCTCCTGCTGCTGTTATTGCTTAGCTAGTGCTGTTAAGGTGCTGGTTGTTGCTGTTAATTGCTGCTGCTGTTGCTTTTGTTGTTGTTGTTACTGCTGCTGCTGTTGTATAGCTCTTTCTTTTGTTGCACGACGCAAAACTATAGCCAAGAACTTAGAACGAAACAATACCCATACAAAGAACTCTAACTCTGAATACAATACTCTCTGCAACACGAAGAAAGACCACCCGCTGTTTTTGTCGCTGCTGCTTTCGTTGTTGTTACTGCTGGTGTTTCTGGTAGTGCTGTTACTGGTACTGCAGCTGTTCTTGTCTGTAGTTGTTTGTTTCGTGCTAACTCGCTCGTTTTTTGAAAACAAATCTGCTACCTGCTACATGACAAGAGGGTCCGAGGGTAGTCTAGTAGTAGTAGCAGCAGCAACAGCAGAAGCAAGAGTAGTTATTAGTAGTAAGTAGTAGTAGGAAGTGCAATTACAAGTTTCATTTTTTTTTTTTCATTGCTCGCGTTGTTTAATCAATAGAAAGTTTTTGTGCGAAGGAAACACGAGATGTTTAATCTGTCGTATGTGTCACTCACGATACAAACTGCAAGTGCGAAGATAGAAAGTCCATTTTGTTTTTAGCCCAGGCCAGGTGGTGGGGAAGGAGGAAAGGAGAGGAGAATTCCTTCCATCCTCTCCCCCTCCCCCCACCCCCTTTGGAGGGTCTTTCCATAGGTTACCTTGCGTCTTGAGAATCAATGCTTCCTATTGGGTAACAATGGCATAAACTTTGACTTATTCTACGTACCCTTGTTTATTATAAGCATGTACTTTATGAACAATTTTCAACAATAGCATGATTATCGTTTTAATAAATACAAATAAATATCTTTTTGACGTCGGAATATACGAGTTTCAATTTATGACAATAAAATAAGGTCAGTTCGTTCATTCCATTTTATCGCTATTTTCTTTTTTCTTTTTTTTACCTTTGAAATTTATTAAAAACGCTTAATTTAAAAGCAGCCCATACTTTTCTAGGCTCTAGATTCCATCTTTTCATGGCTTTTACTGCGAGCCAAAATGTTTATATTCACGTGTAGTCGTTAATTTCGACGTTTCCTTCTATCAGTAGGTCCTACTAGGGGCTGCTTATGAGATCGGTTATGATCGGTTCTCACTATGCAACCCTTGCTTGTAATTGCATCCACAACATTTTTCCAGTACCATTTCTCTTGTGTCTCGTATTATAAACTGCAACTTCGCCTTTGTACTGATTCTTCGTTTGCACGTTACGTCATCGCCGCCATGTTGGTGGTTTTTAACACAAGATTTCTCGTTAGCACTACCACCAATATGGCCACCATGTCTTTGTCATTTGACTCTCTTAGGAAAGGTTGGCAAACCAAATATCGAGGTACTCTTTCCATGTCTGGTGTTCAGTTTGGTACGAGTGCTTGGTTTAATGAGAGTACACGTGTCACGCGACTTCATAGTGCAAATGGCCAATTTTTCTACCACTTTTCAAGGATCGAACTCATGAGTACATAACAAAGAACTGACTTGACCTGTGAGTTGCAGTAGTCTTAGAAGCGTTTTTTAAATCGCCATTTCTTTTCATTGCTAGGTATAGGTTAGCAGACCTCCCTCTCTTTCTGTGGTGCGAATAAGACCAGAAGACAGTGAATCCAGTAGAAAGAAGACGACTGTGTAGCAGTGTTTCCTGCGTTCTTTGTTTCTGGAAAATGCAGAGAAAAAAAGTGAGTCAGAATGGAGTACGTGTGTCTCATTGTAGTAGTACGAGCTTTAGGCAGTACCGTACGTTTCTCACTAATACCAAAACCCGGCGCTCTACGGCATTTCGTATCGTTTTGTCCTCCAATTTGAGCTGCATTTCGACGTGCTACAAGGGGTCTATAGGACAAAGTTTACTTACCGTGGTATAGATTTTTCCTTTCCGACTGATAGCAAAGTATTGTCTTGTTTTAGCATTCTTTACTCGTATGAGACTAGTACCAAATGATTCGAGCTCAAACAAACCTACGAAAGGAAAGAAAAAAATATTGGTTACTGCATATATATATATATTTGCGATCCTGGGCTTGCTAAAGAGAGAAAACTCTTTGAACGAACTCTGGAAAACGAACAAGGAATTAATGGTGAATCACGGAATGACTGACTGACAGAATAACAGCATGTCCCATTGACTGCCCCACTGACCGACCCACTGACTGACTGACTGACCCACTGACTGACTGACTGACTGACTGACTGACTGACCCACTGACTGACTGACTGACTGACCCACTGACTGACTGACTGACCCACTGACTGACTGACTGACCCACTGACCCACTGACTCACTGACCCACTGACTCACTGACCCACTGACTCACTGACTGACTGTCTGACTGACCCACTGACTGACTGACCCACTGACCCACTGACTGACTGACTGACCCACTGACTGACTGACTGTCCGACCGACCCACTGACTGACCTACTGACTGACCCACTGACTGACTGACTGACCCACTGACTCACTGACTGTTTGACTGACCAACTGACCGGCCTACAGAGGGATAAAAATAATTAAATGAGTGTTGATAAATGAAGGAAGGAAGGAATGAGTGAAAAGAACAGGATAAAACAAATGAGTTATTTCGAAAGCAAAATACATTATTTCCTTACATCTCAAGCGGTTTTGTTGACAAAATCCATTGGTTGTTCCTTGTATTATTCCCTGTTTATTGAACGCGAGATAAAATCCAAGTTTGCTGTAGAGTAGAGCTGTTCTGATGTGAGAAGGAGTTACAAAGTCTCTTTGTTTCATTTGCATCATCTGTAAGAAAGAATCGTTTCTATTTTGTACTTTGCTGACAGTCTGGCTGTTGACGAGGATTGGAACTAAACAGAATACCAGAGAAATCTGAAAATAAGAGAAATAAGAGAGTTAGAAATCAGAGGGAAATGATATCCGTATGTGTGATTGTTTGTCTTTTTCCGTTTCATTATTTTGCTCCATTCCATCCATCCCTCCCTCCCTCCCTCCCTCCCTCCATCCATCCATCCATCCATTAATTTGTTCGTTCGTCCATTCAATCATCCATTCATTCTTTCGTTTATTCATTCATCCATCCATCCATCCACCCATTCAACCAGCCATTCATTCATTCTTATCCATTTATTCATTTATTCGTTCACTCTTTTTTTTTCTTCTGGTCTCTGGTTCGTTTTTCTTGTTTGCGACATTCATTTGTTTATTCTTTCTTTCTTTCTTCCTTTTCTTTCTATTCAGTTTTTCTTATTCCCTGTCGTTTTTTCTGCGTTGCAAGTTAAAAAACCTTTTGATTACATTCTTTTTATATTGTTCGTCATTATTCATTCGTTCATCCATCCACTCATTCTGTTGCTCCCTTATCCATTCATTATCATCAGTTTCTTATGTCATTCCTTCATTTTTTGTAATTTTTTAAACATATATTCTTGACCCCCTATCAAATCATTCTCACCTCACATCATCAGTCTCAGTCTTGTTTAACCATGGTCTTTTGGTTTAACTTATTCTAAGCACAAACACCTTAAAAACTATTGATTATACTTGGAACTTAGAATGATTATCGTCTCCCATTGTTATTCGAACAGATCATAGATATTTTAAGTCTTGAACAAGATGCCGGAACCTATAAATAAATTTACATTTTGCAATCCAACGGTCACTCAATTCTCTCAAAAATCTTCCCAAATTTCTAATTTAGTCAAACTTTTCATTGACGAAAAATGAGAAAAAAATTACCGTATACTAGGGAATTATATTTCTTGTAAGAACTATCATCACTACTCAACATGAAAGCTTGAATACCTTCGATTTGACATGTTATAATTCCAAAAAATATTCTATTTTATGTCTCTATATAAATTGTTAACTACTTGAATGAAGATTTATTTGTGTTCACCTCTCATTGATTGACAAATTGTTGTTTTATTTACTTTTTACATTAGCAACGAACCAACAAAAATTAACTCAAATCGCTAACAATTTTTTTTTGTTGACGAATCCTTAAAAATATCAGAATTACAAACTATACTTTTTTACCTACCTGGATAAAAATTTTCCTGGCCAGATGAAATTCCATTTCCTGGTCAAAGTTTCTGGTAAAAAAACGTCTTCAGCGAATTCAGGTATCCTAGTACCTAAGGCGAAGTTTCGTAAATTTTTCCTGAGTCGTTGTTTACACCAGTTTTATAGTAGAGCGCTCGTGCATTGATTGATATTGTATTGTTCGTCTACAATCGATTCGGTGTCTTCCTTTTGTCTTGCCCTAAGTGAATCTAAATAAAAGAATTTTCGTTATTTTCAAGACATCAAAAGTGATTGTTTAAGCCGCTTAGGTAATCTACAAAACATCTAGTCGTAAATAAAGTTTTTCAAATAAAATAGTTTTTCTAATGCAGCTATTGTTTTGGTAAATATTTGTGTAGGGAGAGACTCCTAATAACTTCAAAGAGGATAAAACTACTACAAATAAGATTTCTTTCCATCGATAAGTTTTGCATGACTAAACTTGCTAGAAATCTTAGGCGTCACAATATTCAATTTATTTAAAGATTTTCGCGGCATCTGTATTAGTTTAGGTTAGTTTCCAAAGACTATTGGCCTTCAAAGTCGGATGGATTAATTGCAAATTCAACAGTGAAAGAATTGAATAACTTTCGGTTTTCTTATGACTGTTTTACGCGACATGGTAATAGGTCTCTTAGGACACATTACCACCGACCCAAAATTGCTGTAAACAATATGGCTAGAGCAAGCTAAAGCCCGACTACTTTGGACTGACGAGAATGATTAAATAAAGACTATGTTTTGGAAATAATTTGCCATTTTAGATAACATGAAGACGCCAAATTTGAACTACTTTGTACAAAAAAAGGTGTAAATTCTTGAGCCAAAAGTTTGGAAATATCCGTGACGTGACGTCATTATTGGTTTGTCGGATCGTCAGTGTGGATATCCTGGCCCCGACACACCGCCTGGCTTATTCGGCGTCTTGTATGACACAGATGCTTTTAGCCAAAATGCCGAAGCATTATTACCGACAATGAACACTAAAATGGAATTTGAACTTTGTTGTATTTAATCCAGGAAGGGGTCGCCGCGAGTACCAGGCATGAAGATTAAGACCCGCCAAACATCCATGCAAGACAAAGGTACGGAAAATTATAATATTGATTTATCATAGTGACGAGTTGTACAAGTAGTAGGAATAAAATTCGCTTTTCTATCAATGCATTTGTTGCTTCAGAATATGTCCATCATGGGACTTTTTTGGAGGAGAAAAAAACAATTCGACTTTCTGAACTTGAAGAATGGAATATTTTTAAAACGAAAAGGAATTTAAAGAATGAACAACATGTATTAGTGGTTGATGCAGGCACGCATTTCGAAGGAAAAAATGTACCACAAAATGGGGTGTTGTTTCAAACTTTCGCGTTAAAAAGATTTCGGATTATGGAAAACATGTTGTGATTCCATGGCAGAAATCTCACTGGATGCCAGAAAGCCACTAAAGTGTTGTACTGTCACCTCCTTTAATTTCGTATACAACTCTCAGCTCTTATGCGGAATCTTCTTATTCGGCTCCTTCGATTTATGTGTTATGTATGACTGAGTGAAAGGCCTTTCTTTTGGGAAGCCATTTCAGTGTTCATGTCAAGTCGTGCAAGTACCCCTTTTTATGGGAAGCCATTTCAATGTTAAGACATGCCGAGCAAGTACTTTCTACTGTACGATAACCCTTCTTATGGAAAGCCATTTCAATGTTAAGGCATGCAGAGCAAGTAATTTCCACTGTAATCTACCCCTACTTATGGGAAGCCATTTCAATGTTAAGGCATGCCGAGCAAGTACTTTCTACTGTACGATACCCCTTCTTATGGAAAGCCATTTCAATGTTAAGGCATGCAGAGCAAGTACTTTCAACTGTACGATACCCCTACTTATGGGAAGCCATTTTAATGTTAAAGCATGCCGAGCAAGTACTTTCTAACGATACCCCTTCTTATGGGAAGCCATTTCAATGTTAAGGCATGCCGAGCAAGTACTTTCTACTGTACGATACCCCTTCTTATGGAAAGCCATTTCAATGTTAAGGCATGCCGAGCAAGTGCTTTCTACTGTACGATACCCCTTCTTATGGGAAGCCATTTCAATGTTAAGGCATGCCGAGCAAGTACTTTCTACTGTACGATACCCCTTCTTATGGAAAGCCATTTCAATGTTAAGGCATGCCGAGCAAGTACTTTCTACTGTACGATACCCCTTCTTATGGAAAGCCATTTCAATGTTAAGGCATGCCGAGCAGGTACTTTCTACTGTACGATACCCCTACTTATGGGAAGCCATTTTAATGTTAAAGCATGCCGAGCAAGGACTTCAGGCTACTGTACTCTACCCCTACTATGGGAAGCCAATGTTAAGGCATGTCTTATCGTGCAAGTACATCTTATTGGAAGCCATTTCAATGTTAAGTCATGCCGAGCAAGTACTTTCCGACTGTACGACACCCCTTCTTATTGAAAGCCATTTCAATGTTAAGGCATGCCGACGAGCAAGTACTTCAGTTCTACTGTACTCTACCCCTACTTATGGGAAGCCAATGTTAAGGCATGTCTTATCGTGCAAGTACATCTTATTGGAAGCCATTTCAATGTTAAGTCACTCTTAAGTCAGTACCGACTATAAGCTTCCTACTTCGCGAAAGCCTGTCTTATTGGAAGCCATTTCTATGTTAAAGCATGTTACCTACTTTCCTACTTTGCGAAAGCCCGTCTTATGGAAAGCCATTTCAATGTTTAAATCAATTTTCCTTTTATTTGCTGATAATCTTCCACAAATTCTTTTTCTAAGTTATGTACATGTTTTAAATTCGGATGATTTAGTGGGGAGGGTAATGGACCGTTGGGGAATGGAACGAAAACTAAAAACTGTTGCTTAGGAGACTATTAACTAAATCATTGAAGCTTATAAACCGACAAAAAAGCTCCGCTAGCATTTCTTGTATTCGTAGTACTAGAGCTTTACTTTTCTTGGCAGAGTTCAAAAGGGGTGCGGGCTCTTACAGTGTTCTCCATCCAGTATATAATGACACTATGTTGTCATAATTTGCAAGGTGACGTCACAAACGTACTTTAACACAAAATGTCTACTGTAAAAATACTAGTGGAAACGAAATAGTGATCAGGACATACGGTACAATATTGCGCGCAATATTTCTGAAGTAGGATCGTTTTCTACTTCAGCAACATTATGCACAACAAATTGCGTCGTGTGACATGGTTGGCACCATCGATTGTCTGCAACACTGCGCGCAATGTTGCCGTGTATCTCTAGCTTCAATAAAAAGTCCGAAACTCGTTTATATCAGGATTTAGTCGCTCAAAAGTATGGGGTTGAAGAATATATTTTTGCCTTTATTCGCTGTAATTTTGCTTAAAAGACCAAATCATGTTTTTCCGTCAATCTACTTAGACTAATGCTTCAGTGGTGTCTTTGGCTGTGGTAGATCTGTGAAAAACTTGGATCAAACCGAGGCACTCCCCTTCATGCAGGGTATTTCCTGTTCACCTTCCTGCCCTTAGCCATGTGAATCTATTGATTGTAAACGCATCTGGTATTCCCCGTTCTACTACAGGAATATCAGTTGCATAGATAAGAACGCCGTCCTGACACCTTTAACTTAGGATTTCTCTATGAGACGCGCTAGTGATACAATCCGCAATCTTTTGACAAACTCAGCTCGCTAAAAAAAAACATTTTCTCAAGTTTTTAATCCCACAGGGGATGATTAAATATGTTATCATGTCACCCAAGCAGCTTCGAGTAGGAAATGAGGAACATGGGGAGAAGAGTATCTATATAGGAGGGGAGGAAACTTGACTTTTGATTTCTATCAAGAGTCTCGGAGTATTTTTCGAAATCAATCTTAAGTAGGATACTTTAAATTAATGTTGAATGAAAAATGAATCTTGTATTTTTTCTCGCTGCACAAGTCAAGCCTTAAGCAATGATCCCCACGTGGCAATTCAAAATGCACCACCATATCATGATGCTTTCAATTTTACGCCAAAAGTTTAGCTAGAAAACACTGGTTTGGACTGCGAGTGTCCCATTATTTGCTAATCTTCTTGTAAACTATTCAACTCCAGGCGTCGGGCAGATATCGTATTCGTGCGTGCATGCTCACTGACATAGATCAGTATGGAACTTTATAATCTATAATTCAATTATGACAGTACACTTTGCCAAGTATCACACAATCATACCTTACTGAAGCTTTTGTTCAACCCTTCTTGGCTTGTCAGTTCACGGTATTTTCCCTGTATATAATCTTCTCAATGGTGATGTCTTATCTTTTATATATCATCTTAGACCATGGCTTGTATGTTTGTTACTCTCTGTGGGATAGCATCCTCGCTCAAGTAGGAACTACACAAGGTAGTAGTGACTCGTGTCCGGTTCTACATGTTTGTTTAATTGAACTGAACACAAGGAGGGTTTAAGTTTCACTGTGGACTTTGCGAATCGACAATTAAAAATAACCCACCCCTACCTCACAGTATATGTATTTCTGAGTATCCTCCCTACCCAATCATCGCAGTACATAGTCTAGACATTGAGTGAAATCTGCTCACATTTGTTTCACGAAGAAGACCCAATTAACAATCAATTTTCGTGACCTAACTCTTGGAAATCTCCAAGAGTAACTATTAATTGCACTATTCTATTTTTGGTAACAGTTTCACAATATGCTCACGGAAACCATATCACATGTATTCACTTCTTACTATCGAGTGATTGCTTAGTGTTAAGAGTCTTGTTGACAGATATATACTCCGATCGATCATTCACACTTATTCAGCAAGTGATGTTCAGACAACTGATAGTAATCCTGAATAACATGACGGAAGGAAGGGGTTTTTCAATTGAGGATTGTGCGGATTAGATTTTAGAGCCGTTTGAGTGGTAAACACATGTCTGTCTGTTATCTGTGTTATTATCTGTGCGTTGTGATTGGCTGAAGTGCTTGTTCGCACATTTTTGATTGGTCCAAAGCGGAAACCATTTGATTATAGCCAAGGTGTCGTAAATTCAGGCTCAAGTAAAAAATGTCTTGCAGAAATGATGCATAGAATTGGACTTATAGGTCCTTCTAGTAGTGGAACCTACTCTAGGCATAGTAGTATATAGGTAAACACAGTAGAAGGCATTGTCAAACGAATAAGGCGCATTTCCATGCATGGAAGGAATGGATACTGTGTAAGGAAATAATTACCCTTATATATAGAGATGATAACTAGCGGTAAACTAGTGTGGGCTGCGTCGGTGTTTCTAATGAAACAGTATGGATAAAAAGTTAAATTTTACACCGTGAAAAATAAGAGAGATCACTTACTGACGTTTCGGACGCTAGTCCTTTTACTCCGACGAAGGACTAGCGTCCGAAACGTCAGTAAGTGATCTCTCTTATTTTTTACGGTTGTAAAATTTAACCTTTTATCCATACCCTTATATATAAGTTGGAGTACGGAGGAAAATGATAGACTAGCTTTTGAAAGATATCAACTTCTAAATTCCAATTGAAATCAAGTGGAAGAAGAGCCACTCTGACTGTGGAATACACTGTAATTACCATTTACTATTTTATTCCTATTTTATTCTTAAGTTATGAGGTAAAAATTTCGGGAATGTCATGTGGTCTGAAATGGGCAGTTTGCATACGAAGCTAAAAAGCTCTATACCGTATATATCCGTTCCTGCTGACCCACAGATCGAGCATTTAGCCAAAGGCGGTGCATTTCGCCGACAAAAGAAAGAGTGTTAAAAGCATCTCGTTTGCGGCAAACGAGAAACGTCAGTTGACAAGCAAAAAAAAAAAAATTGGGAATAAGTGAACTTCACTAAAAACAATCGAAAGCATCTCAAAATAGTAGATGTAACGATAAACGTTTTGAAAACGCTGGGCTTCGAGTGTTTGTGTCTACCATCACAACGACTGCGCTCAGTTTTTTCCTTAAACGACAAGAAGAATCATACCATCACAACGACTGCGCTCGGTTTTTTTCGTAAATGACAAAAAGAATCATACCATCACAACGACTGCGCTCGGTTTTTTCCGTAAATGACAAGAAGAATTATACCAGCACAACGACTGCGCTCGTTTTTTTCCGTAAATGACAAGAAGAATCATACCATCACAACGACTGCGCTCGGTTTTTTCCGTAAATGACAAGAGGAAGTTCCACTTGTTTGGACACAACTTGTTTTGCACGGTGCAATTTGTTGCGCAACGTTCATTCAGAGACTCCTGAAAAGGGCTTCAGTACATAGGGTAGGGTTGTTGCTTATAAGCTCGATGAGATCGAGGATCTCGTGTGATTTACAGTACCAATCTTTAGACGTATGAGAGACACTGAGAGAGAGAGAGCTTTGTTGCTCATCCTGGACCGCAGATGTGCAGTATGTGTACTATATACAGCCCTGGGTAATTGAGAAAACATGTTTACTGCGCGCATGCTTCCTCGATGTTTCCCAGTTTAGTCACGTGCCAAACATTGCTACGCGCGACAAGTTTTGTTTCCGGGAACATGTCGTGTTTCCGCACCACATGGAAACAATGTTACACTTGTTCCCCAATGTTTCCTGGCAGTTTAGCCACCTTTGGAAACATTTAACAAAAAATGTTTCTGGAAACATCAGTGTGTCCTCGTTTAGCCCAGGCTCTCGTAGTATTAGCCAGATGATAATAGGTGCGTATTTTACTTGCAGTTCATGGCTCGATTTCAAATTTACGACACAACTGGGATGGCTTTGTCGGAAGGTAGCAAGTGCGTACCAAGGCAACCCACATCATTACCAATGGTCCTGATACTTGTAGCATCAAAGGTACAACAATCATATTACTAGAGTTACGTCCCAACCACCTACAACAAAACCTACTTACAACATGGCAGGCAAGACTAGGGCCACAGCAAGCCTTGGAAAACTGGGGGGGGGGGGGGGGGGGGGCACAAAACAGCAACACGTGACCATGACAAATGAAAATTCAATTCCATACTTGCTTTACTTTTCTGTTGAAAACTGGGAGGGGGGGGGTCAAGTCTACGCCGAATTTGATTTCTCCACTGTTAATCAACTTCAAAACTATCACATGTCACTATTTCGCAATTTTTATTTTACTGTGATTCTCAGTATCCATGCAGCGAACTCAGACATTTCTACGGCTTGTTGCGAAATTGGTTTTTCGCTGCCGTCAATCAAAACTAATCAGTCGGTACCGTTTTAGATTTTTGAAAAAATCTTTAACGAAAACGATTCTCTTCGAGTTGTTTTCAACTGACTGACTGAGAATAAAAGTCTTTACTGCTTTACTAGTGTCTTGTTGCCAGTTTACCCGTCGAGTCGAATTACTTACGTTACTATGGAAACGTAAACGGCCGCTGATCATTATGCAAATACAGCTTGCTTTCTGAAAGTTTCTACACATTCGAATTCTTTTACACTGAGTTTGGGAAGAATTATGGCCTTTTGAAGTGGAATTCTTTGATTTTTATGCACGAAATATGTGAATTTGTAAAAATGAGAACATTCTGGAGACAACTTCAACTGAGCATCGCTTGTTTACACCAGAGTTGACATTTGAATGGCTTCCTAAATTGATTGAGTTCCAAATGAAATTTACGATTTTTGAGCTAAAGTTTGAAACTATCAATTCAGAAGATAAAACTCTAGAATATCGGGGATTCTACGATGAGTGATGCCGATTTAGAGACAATTTGTATCACCGGATCTCGTCCTCCTTACAAGAAAGCTGCATGGGTGATCGGTGAAGTCGCTGAAGAGCTTCGTGCTCAAACCTCTCCTGGAAAACAAAGAATCTCTGAAGAAAGAAAGACTCATCTCAGACCAAAGTACGTATATTAATACTTCCTTTCTTCCTTAATTATTTAATGTCCTAGGATATTTAAGATAGGCTTTTGATTCTTATCTTATAAAATAAATAGCTTGGTGAATCCAGATCAACACCTCTATAATTTCGATTCAAATTCTTATTTATTCTCACTTCAATAATTTATCTAGAATTTAGATATAATCAACGGTATTTTCAAGGTTTTTAACTTTGCTTTATTAAGAACAATTTTGATACTGTATGACAAACGCAGCCGGGAAGTAGACACTATTTTATTATTCCTAATATTTGTTCATCAGAATTAATTAAAATTAAGAAAAAACCTGCTGCTTCCTGCTGCTAGGGAATTATTGCCAATGAAAAAGACATAATTTCAACGTTCAAGCTTATCTATTTTGAATCCAGATTTTTTAAGTATAGTTCATTCTCAAAAAAATTTTTTAATCATTTTGTTGTCATAATTTTTTGCCTTTATATTTAGAATTTTTTTAATTGCTTTTTTTTAGGCATGTTATGGTTTATCAAATGAGATATTTATCATAAAAATACTAAATGTCAAAAGAAAGATGTGCTTCTTATTTAAAAAAAAATTTTTTTCAGAAAGTCAAAAATCTTTGTTGTTTTAGTTTATTTATTTACAGCCATTCTCAGACATGCGCACTCTAGCGAATTTTTCTGTTGCGACAAGTTGGTTTTTGCTGGACGTCAATCAAAATGTTTCCATAGCACTGTCGGAATACACAAAGCTACAAAGGCATTTATGTATGGAATGTCATGGAAACGCTTTGATTGACGTCCACCGAACCCTACTTTGTCGCGACAGAAAAAATCACAACAGTGCGTGTGTGTATGAGAATGACTGTAATATTCTTATCTGAGCATTTCTAAATTCCATTTTATTCAAGACAAATCAATTAATGAATCAAAATATATTATCACCTTGCAGATCAACTCCAAGCAGGTTAAATGTGAGCTTTGTGGACTCTCACAGATCCAGGTAAATTATGTAATATTCACAATATGAGTGGCCGTGTTGTATCAGATATACAACCACGAGCCAAAGGCAAGTGATTGTATATCTGATACAACACAGACACAAACATTGTATATTACTTATGAAATGTCTAGGTGTATAACATTCATGTTCTACTAAAATTTTAAAGAAAAATTGAATTTGGTTGAGAAAATTGGAGTTAAAGTTTATGCAAATCAGGACGATTTTGTATCAGATATACAACCTCCTCCACAGACAATGATTTCTATTTTGTCTTCCTCATTAATTATTCATGAGTTTTATAAGTAATATTTATTATATGATTATCAATAAAATATCTATATTTCTTTATTTCAAAAATTACACTGTGTGTGTTTTAAAAACATCATATTTGATAAACTGTCTGGTACTCTAACAAAGTGAATATCATTTTAGATGTGCAAGGTTTGGGCAAGTCTATAGTGCAAAACATAGAAAATCTTTAGAAGGAGTCCCTACTGAGGTAAGCAGGCTATAGTCCTATATTAATATTTATGCATGAGATCCTTAGCCTCACATTCATGCAGCTATGACTACATGTTAATGTATTTTCATATTTCTTAATGCACACTCAGGCTTTTTGCTGCCAAAGTTCAAACTTTGATTTTTTTGTGCAGCATTGCAAAAACTGCACTTGTATGCATACCAATTCACTCATGATTGTAAGCTGCACGGCTGCTAATAGCACCTTAATATGCAGCCCGTAAAAGTCCTCCACTGGTCAAAAATTGTAAAGCGCACTGAGACGATGTGAAATGCGCTATATAAGAACCCATTATTATTATTATTATTATTATTATTATTATTATTATTATTATTATTATTATTATTATTATTATTATTATTATTAATGGACACTGATAGACATTGTAATTTCTGCTAAAACATAATCAAAAACTGTTTTGCCAGCTTGAAAAAAATTCCACCAAGAAGCTTTACTAGTAGAAAGAATTGTTATGAAAATACGCCACAATGAAATTTAATAAATGTTTATTTATTTCTGATATAGGAATCAACAAGTACAATTGTTCTCTCTCCTGGTTATGTATTATCAAGATCAAAGGAAAAAATCAACATTACTATCAAGACTGATGATTTCTTCTCAGAACAAAAGGTATGGTGTGTTCATTTTTATAAAAGAGAGATATGCCAGCTGAAAAATAATAAAAAAATATTAGCCAATCAGGACAGCTAAAAAATAATTTAAAAATATCAGCCAATCAGGATCAAGAAAATTTGCAAAACTAATAATAATAATAATAACTTTATTTTCTATAACGGCAATTACACCAGCTCAACACCGCTTTACAATTGTAGGGAGAAAAATGATTATAAAATTATATAATAAAAATGTATTAAAAAGGAAACTACATATAAATATAACCAAAGTTCATAAAAATCTATAGATATGTGGGAATAATTCAAAATGAAGAAAGAAAGAAAAACTAAGGTGTCATCCTTAAAAGCTTAGTGACTGATCATGAGGAAACGGTTATTTCTTTATTTTCTTTTTCCACTCAGTGATGAATATCATTGTAAATTTATACAACATATGAAAAAAATTCTCCCGAAAATTTAGATTTATCTCAGATATAAACTTTCAATTTTTCAATCAATTTTTTCAGTCAGTTTTTGCTGACTACATGACACGTCAGTTTTGCAGTGGCGTCATTTCTACGTCACTATTTTTGGATCAGGTGGATGATGTATGGATTTTAAAATTTTGTTATTTATATTACTTTCTAACTTGGTCTTTAATTTTACTACTGTAAAGAATAGCAGAAACCCGGGAAGGGGGGATACTCCCTATAATTGACTATATGGGGATGCTCTGCCCGAAAGGGGTACGTTTTTCAGGCCGCAGGTATAGAAAAGGGGTGGGAATTTGTGAATTTTGGTATAAAAAGGGGTAGTTTTTCTTCAAAAGTATATGAAAGGGGTACCTTTTCAGGAAAAAAAGTATGTAAAAGGGGTAACTTTTTGCTGAAATTTGGTATATCAAAGGGGTGGAGAGTCTGGGCGGAGCATCCCCGTATGAAACGACCTGAAGTACCCCCCTGGGAGCAGAAATTCATCATGATATGTTAGGGTGACATAGCATAGTACACTCGCCTTTCACCTCTGGGGTCTAAGGTTCAATTCCTGGACTCATTATCTCATGTGAGCAGGGTTTCTTGTCCCTCCATTGATTTGAGGGTTTTTCTCAGGTTTCCCCTTCCTCAAAACCAAACCAGGTAAATCCCAATTCAATCTGTGTGTTAGCTATGCCCTGACTTTGATCAGCCCAGAGGTTGTTTCAGGGTTCAATCTATGAGTTAGCTACGCCCTGACTTAGATCACCCCAGCTGTTGTTTCAGGTTATTGATGAAATTTGAAGATTTTAATTTGAACCATGCATTAATAGTTTCTCTTGAACAAGTTCCTCATGAAAATCACTAAAAAGAAAAATGATTGACTCACTATTGATTATTAATCACTGTTTTATTATTTTCTCTGCTGACAGACAAACAAAAGTCACAGAAAAAGGTAAGAACAATCAGACCACAACGATATGAAAATATTTTAAAAAGAAATAAAGAAATATTACTATTTTTTTCATTGCATTCTAGGTCAAAGCCACCAGATGAAAAGTAAGTACATTCACCTCTCAGTTGAGCAATATGAAAAACTACATTAACCTCTCCTCGTACAGTTGCGCAATATGATAACTACATTAACCTCTACTCGCACAGTTGCGCAATATGATAACTACATTCACCTCTACTCGTACAGTTGCGCAGTATGATAACTACATTCACCTCTACTCGTACAGTTGCGCAGTATGATAACTACATTAAACTCTACTCGTACAGTTGCGCAGTATGATAAGTACATTAACCTCTACTCCTACAGTTGCGCAGTATGATAACTACATTCACCTCTACTCGTACAGTTGTGCAATATGATAACTACATTCACCTCTACTGGATAGCTCATTCATATTTTACTTCTGTATATAGGGATATCAGAATTAACCAACTTGTTACTAAAGTTGACGACTTAACACTTTTACTGGAAGAAGAGCGACTGAACCACAAATTCCAAACAAGAAAGGTAAATCATCGTAAAATAAGTCTTTGAATAGTTTCTTGTTAATATTTTTCCATATTAGATATGACAAGAGCACATTTCATTCTTGTTCATCTTTCCCTCAAGAATGTCGAAAACAACAAGATGTACGTTGAACAGATACATCAAGAACACCGAGAACATATCATGTAAGTAGCTCTTCGCTCCCCTTAATGCTCTACGATTTTTTACGCTACGGACACCCGGTGCCGCATTGCGCGCAACATTGCAGACATTCAATGTTGCTGGCCATGTCACATGATGCAATTTGTTGCACGCAATGTTGCTGAAGTAGAAAACCATCCTACTTCAGCAACATCGTCTGCAATAATGGCGCAATGTTGCACCGTGTCTCCGTAGCGTAAAAAACCCTGAAATAACCTCTGGGCTGATCTAAGTCACAACTCACAGATTGAACCCTGAAACAACCTCTGGGCTGATCAAAGTCAAGGCACGGCCAACTCACAGATTGAACCCTGAAACAACCTCTGGGCTGATCTAAGTCAGGACATGGCTAACTCACAGAACGAACCCTGAAACAACCTCTGGGCTGATCAAAGTCAGGACATGGCTAACTCACAGAACGAACCCTGAAACAACCTCTGGGCTGATCTAAGTCAGGGCATCGCTAACTCACAGATTGAACCCTGAAATAACCTCTGGGCTGATCTAAGTCAGGGCAAGGAGATGATAACTAGCGGTAAGCTAGTGTGGGCTGCGTCGGTGTTTCTAATGAAACAGTATGGATAAAAAGTTAAATTTTACACCGTAAAAAATAAGAGAGATCACTTACTGGTGAGTGTAAGTAAGTGATCTCTCTTATTTTTTACGGTGTAAAATTTAACTTTTTATCCATACTAAGTCAGGGCAAGGCTAACTCACAGATAAAATTGGAATACGCTCATAAATTATTGATCTTAGAAACGCTCCACCCATTGCTATGACACATTGTCATATTACCACTGTTTTCATTGCGGTGCGCTGATCGAGACAACCGTTGCGCAAGGGAAATCTGGTAAAAGACGACTTTCAATCGGCAGTGTATAGCGCGTAACAATAACAACAGTAGTAAAGTTAAAACTTTTTTTTCATCTTCCTAAACGATGTTATCTGCTTTGAAGGTCCATCCAGAGCGATCATGCTGACGACATTGAAAGACTAAAGGAGGAATTTGAACAACAGGTAAACATATTTTGAAAGAATTGTCATTTGTTTGAGAAGCACATTCAGGCGTTTGAAAAAATTGTTTCACCGGATTGGATGTATCCTAAAATATCTGAAACTACAACTAAACGTTCTTCGTGTGTGTCTGTGACCCTCCTTCCTATTCTTGGGGTGCAACCACATGACTCAAAATCCCTTGAGATATGAATTATAACAATGAAACAGCCGCCATGTTGGTTGATCTAACAAGAGAAACTAGAATCTGTATTCTTGGGGTGCAACCACATGACTCAAAATCCCTTGAGATATGAATTATAACAATGACACAGCCGTCATGTTGGTTGATCTAACAAGAAATGTTTTATAATTGTATCGTCAACTAACATGACGGCTATGACATAACATGCACCAAAGAATTTGATGTGGAAGGATTTGATGTGGAAGGATTTGATGCAGAAGTTTGAGAGCGACCCTAATCTCAGGAGCAGGCATAGCCCAGTTGGTTGTTGCACGCTTTTGGAGCTAGAGGTCAAAGGTTCGATCCTCAGGATCTCCAGTCTGTTTTCGTTCTTTCTAATCCCTGTAGCTTCAGCTTTGAATACTCTAAAAAAAAAAACGAGTAAAGAGGGGGTAAAGTGCGCACCTTCGGCTTCCTCTGATAACTTCAACTGAAGGAACTACTGACGTTAAATACTTTCCTTTTTTGCCTTATCTATGAATACTGATTATATTGATATCACACTTTACACATGCTTCTCATACCAGATACATCGAGAAAGATCCTTAGCTGAAGCTGAAAAAGGTACGATATATTACAGTCAAAACGGCTCAAGTGTACCCCCCTAGGCTCTATTAATGAATTCATTATTCGAATATTGAGTTGATTATTCACTCTGAGTTTTTATTTAAAAAATCCAAAATCCAAACTTATTCATTTCACAACTAAAATTTTTTGGGGAGTTTTTCTACCTTGGCATGGCAATTGTTGAAGAATCCAATCAAAACTTAGGTAGATAATTTATTTTCAAGTTTGCAGTCAGAGTGAATAATGAACTCAATATTCGAATAATGAACTCATTAATAAATTCTAGGGGGGTACACTTGAGCCGTTTTGACTGTAAGACTCCACTCCTTATCGAACCCTGAAACAACGTCTGGGCGGATATTGGCTGGTTATTTATGTCAGGGCACGGCTGACTCACACTCACATTAAAATTGAATTTAGCTCTGATATTGGGTTTCGCGGAGGGAACAAAAGACACATGCAACTCTTCACCCTGACAGAAAGAAATATGCAGTGGAACCTCTACACAACGGCTACCGTCGGGACAAAATTTTGTGGCCGTTTTAGAGAGGTGGTCGTTGTGGAGAAGTTTCAGTTACAGTATATGTATGGACTCATTGGTAACCGGGACAAAATTTCCTGGCCGTTGGGTATAGAGGTGGCCGTTGTGGGAAGGGCGGGCAAATCCAAGAGATTCCGGAAGTAGGCCGAAGCATAAAAACTGGTAATTTTTTTTTTTTTTTTTTTTTTTTTTTTTTAAATAAAATAAAAACTGGTAATGACTAGTTGGTACTGCATTGGTGTGTTTAAATGATATTAGAAAATCGCTTACCATTTCAACCGGATAGATTGGTAAGCACCCGTGTTGTTCCCCTAAATCTGCCCTTGATATGAACATTACTTCCCCACCCCACCCCTGATCAAGTATCATTGTTAACGTTTTTCTCTTGAATTTTCACAGCTCGGATCCAAACGGAGCTTGAAACCTTGCAAGGGGCCTTCGAAGCGTACAAGGTATGTAATAGAAATACCGAAAAATTCAATGATAATTTTCTCAATAGACCATTTTCGAGATGCGCAACTGCTTTCGAAAACATCGCAGGCGCAGACATGATCTCGAGGCATTTTCGGGCAGAGTCAATAGCGCGCGTGATCTTGCCCGAAAATGCCTCTTTTTCATGTCTGCGCCTGCGATGTTTTTGAAAGCGCTCGCATCCGTAATAACTATGCTATTTCGCGTCGTCGGGTTTCCCGTGTAGATCACAGTATTTAAAACAGAAAACTGTTTTATATTCAGTTCTTATCTCGTTTACAGTGCAGGAACTCTAACTTAAACCACTTACACAAAGTTAGCCAATCATGGTGTAGGATAAAAACTGTAGCCAATCAGGAGAAAGCGGAAGTAGTACTGAGCATGTTGATGTTAGCCAATCACAGTGTTTCATTCAATTTCACTTGAATTTCAGCTGAAGGAACTACCAATGTTAAATTTAGGTACATTGCCTAAAGGCATTTGGGATAGCTTCATTCCTTGCAGCTGATTGGCTTAAGTGGGAATGCTTTGTTTTCATTCTCTATTATGATTGGTTAACTTAGTAAAAGTGGTCCCAGTATAGTGTGTGGCCTGCATGCCGGTACTGATAGTTCTTTTTAATAGCTGTCTATCTTGTTGTTTAGGTTACTGTGGCTACTGAAATGGACTACAAATGGGAGAGAAGAGAGGTTAGTACTTAAGTCTGATCACCATTATGTCAAATAATACTTGTTCTATTTGCTATTTTTAAGATTCAATCTCATTAATAAAGCTTATAGAGTAACTAGCATGAGTCATTAGCACACGAGTTATGGAATATACCCTAAGGCCCAGTTCAAACGTCGATCTTCTCATGACATCAAAGGAGACCGCCTTATTATCCATTACTTTTAATGCGTTCGGCTCATAAGAAGATCGACTTTTGAACTGGGCGTAATATGCATTTTTTTATTTGTATCTGTAGAACGAGATGAGACATGAATACGAGAAACAGAAAGAAGATGCTATAGCAGAACTCAGTAAGTATTCTAACTTCTTTGACAAACTGGAGTATTAATATCAAGCATACACCACCGTCACGGCCGGCACGGTGTGGATTACGTTTTTTGGACCAATCACATTGCGCGAGATCACTTGTCATCCAATCAGAATACTCTGACTAAATGACACGGTTACAGCATGGCACGTCACATTCATAGAAAAGATTTCGTATGGGTGTGAAAGGTCACGGTACACGGCACGGTAACGGCGCGGCGCGAACACGGCTCCAAAAGTCGAAAGTTTTCATACACGGCACGGCACTGACACGGTCACGGAACGCACATCACAGTCATAGAGCAGATTTCGCATGAAAAGTTACGGCGCAGCGCGGACACGGTGACGAATGTCGTATGTTTTCAAACATGGCACGGTACTGACACTGATACGGTCACGACAAGGCGCATTCCGTGCCATAAGTTTTTCATAGCCATACGAAAACTGCTCTACGAAAGCTGCGCTAGTAACGATTGACGTCCTAAAGTTATTCAATATTGACGTTATAAATCGTCTTGCATTCCAAATAAGGAAAAGGACTCCTTCACGACAAAAACAAAGAGATCGACGGAATCAACAAAGAACATCAGCGACAGATCATGGTGCTTGTAGACGATCATACTAAAGAAGTTGATGTAAGATACTGTTTATTTGTACTCATAACTTGTCTCGCTCCTCAGTTAGATCAATGCCATAAGCATGTAAACCCTGGCCCTGAGGAAAAGATGAACACTGCTCCTACAGGGATTAGAGAGGAGCCTTCAATTTTATTGAGCCCTGAAATAACCTCTGGGCTGATCTAAGTTAGGGCATGGCTAACTCACAGATCAAACCCTGAAACAAGCTCTGAGCTGATCTAAGTCAGGGCATGGCTAACTCACAGATAGAACCCTGAAACAACCTCTTGGCTGATCTAAGTCAGGGCAAGGCTAACTCGGCAGATCGAACCCTGGAACAACCTCTGGGCTGATCTAAGTCAGGGCATGGCTAACTCACAGAACGAACCCTGAAACAACCTCTGGGCTGATCTAAGTCAGGGCATGGCTAACTCACAGAACGAACCCTGAAACAACCTCTGGGCTGATCTAAGTCAGGGCACGGCTAACTCACAGATCAAACCCTGAAACAAGCTCTGAGCTGATCTAAGTCAGGGCATGGCTAACTCACAGATAGAACCCTGAAACAACCTCTGGGCTGATCTAAGTCAGGGCACGGCTAACTCACAGAACGAACCCTGAAACAACCTCTGGGCTGATCTAAGTCAGGGCACGGCTAACTCACAGAACGAACCCTGAAACAACCTCTGGGCTGATCTAAGTCAGGGCATGGCTAACTCACAGAACGAACCCTGAAACAACCTCTGGGCTGATTTAAGTCAGGGCATGGCTAACTCACAGATTGAACCCTGAAACAACCTCTGGGCTGATTTAAGTCAGGGCATGGCTAACTCGACAGATCGAACCCTGAAACAACCTCTGAGTTGAAAATAAAAGAACTCGCAATTCCTTTACTAGGTTCCTGACCGTTTGTTCTAACTATAGTAACTAATAAGAATAAAACCAGATCACAAGTTGATGTCTTTGACAATAAATCCTGGAAAGGAAGACTTGACAGACTAATAAAGATCTGGTGTTTTTATATCGTTCTGCAGCGCTTGATGGAGAAATTCGCCGAATGCATACAAGATTCTGAAAACCTGAAAAAAGTACTGACCCAGATGCAAGCAATGACACAAGAGAACACAGAATTAAAAGAGAAAATCAAAACAATCTCCCAGAAGCTGAAGAAAACCCAAACAGAACTTGAAAATAAAAAAGTCAAACTTGCTGGCTATGAAGAGCACTTTGCTGAGAAGGTAGCCGAAGTGGACAACAAGTACTCGATGCGCATGCACGGACTAATGTCAGATAACACGGAATTGAGACACCATTACATGAAGAAAGTCGAGGAGGTGCTGCGTCTGCAATCCGAGGAAACAACCAAGCAAGACGAAGCCTTGCGCAATGCAAAAGACACCATGCAAGCTATCATTATGGCTCGCACAAAAAGTAATGTCAGTCTCACAGCTCTTAGAACAGAATCAGAGCAACATCGTCCAAGCGAAGCTGAATGTTCCGCTAATGATCCTGAATGCTTAGAAAGGCGCTCGAGTTTACCAACAACACGAGAAGAGTTCAAAATTGCCTTACTACGATCTTCAGAAGTCCAGAAACCGCCGCCAAGGCCCAAGACACCAACTTTAGCTGAACTGGGTGCGGCACAGAAACCTCGACCGCATACGTCACATTATGCAAAACAAACTAGTCCCAGGGCTGCTCCGTGTAGTGCCCGGGTGGGACCTAGAGGAAGTTTTCATCCTACGGAAGTTAATGTTTCTGATCAAGGAATCATCAACTTGAAACTCCAATAGATTGCATGTATACTACGGTAAGGAAAGCTGTTTGAGAAAGCACTTGAAAGTTAAGAGATCAGTGATCATAATTTTAGAGGGGTTTTATTTTTTTAAGAAAAAAAATTTAAAAAGGGTGATCAGGTTTTTAACCCAATATTTCTTTATTATTAGCTGTATTGACTAATTTTGTAGATCAAAACGTTTCCATACTTTGTATTATCATCGTTATTATAGCGCAATTAGTATTATTTTGGAAGGGAAATACGGCGACCAATTTGAATAACTATTCTGGACTGACTAGCCTCTCATACATGTGAAAATGCTTTTCTTAGTGGAGAGGGCCCGGGAAGATCTGGGACCGAAACTAATGACGGCTGCGAAGGAGACTAGAGGCTAGTCAGTCCAGAACAATAGTTATTGAAATTGGTCGCCATATTTCGATTCGGTGTACAAATTACGAGTTTTTTTTAAGAGGTGTTAATATCCTGTTCTACTGATTACTGATGTTACTGTATTATCCTGTGAATGTTCATCCTGACTTGTATAAACTAGATAAGGTTATTTAAAGAGAGGGTGTTTATATCCTGTTCTATTGATTACTGATGTTACTGTATTATCCTGTGAATGTTCATCCTGACTTGTATAAACTAGATAAGGTTATTTAAAGAGAGGGTGTTTATATCCTGTTCTATTGATTACTGATGTTACTGTATTATCCTGTGAATGTTCATCCTGACTTGTATAAACTAGATAAGGTTATTTAAAGAGAGGGTGTTTATATCCTGTTCTATTGATTACTGATGTTACTGTATTATCCTGTGAATGTTCATCCTGACTTGTATAAACTAGATAAGGTTATTTAAAGAGAGGGTGTTTATATCCTGTTCTACTGATTACTGATGTTACTGTATTATCCTGTGAATGTTCATCCTGACTTGTATAAACTAGATAAGGTTATTTAAAGAGAGGGTGTTTATATCCTGTTCTATTGATTACTGATGTTACTGTATTATCCTGTGAATGTTCATCCTGACTTGTATAAACTAGATAAGGTTATTTAAAGAGAGGGTGTTTATATCCTGTTCTACTGATTACTGATGTTACTGTATTATCCTGTGAATGTTCATCCTGACTTGTATAAAGTAGATAAGGTTATTTAAAGAGAGGGTGTTTATATCCTGTTCTACTGATTGCTGATGTTACTGTATTATCCTGTGAATGTTCATCCTGACTTGTATAAAGTAGATAAGGTTATTTAAAGAGAGGGTGTTTATATCCTGTTCTACTGATTACTGTTGTTACTGTATTATCCTGTGAATGTTCATCCTGACTTGTATAAAGTAGATAAGGTTATTTAAAGAGAGGGTGTTTATATCCTGTTCTACTGATTACTGTTGTTACTGTATTATCCTGTGAATGTTCATCCTGACTTGTATAAAGTAGATAAGGTTATTTAAAGAGAGGGTGTTTATATCCTGTTCTACTGATTACTGTTGTTACTGTATTATCCTGTGAATGTTCATCCTGACTTGTATAAAGTAGATAAGGTTATTTAAAGAGAGGGTGTTTATATCCTGTTCTACTGATTACTGATGTTACTGTATTATCCTGTGAATGTTCATCCTGACTTGTATAAAGTAGATAAGGTTATTTAAAGAGAGGGTGTTTATATCCTGTTCTACTGATTACTGTTGTTACTGTATTATCCTGTGAATGTTCATCCTGACTTGTATAAAGTAGATAAGGTTATTTAAAGAGAGGGTGTTTATATCCTGTTCTACTGATTACTGATGTTACTGTATCATCCTGTGAATGTTCATCCTGACTTGTATAAAGTAGATAAGGTTATTTAAAGAGAGGGTGTTTATATCCTGTTCTCCGGATTACTGATGTTACTGTATTATCCTGTGAATGTTCATCCTGACTTGTATAAAGTAGATAAGGTTATTTAAAGAGAGGGTGTTTATATCCTGTTCTACTGATTACTGATGTTACTGTATTATCCTGTGAATGTTCATCCTGACTTGTATAAACTGGATAAGGTTATTTAAAGAGAGGGTGTTTATATCCTGTTCTACTGATTACTGATGTTACTGTATTATCCTGTGAATGTTCATCCTGACTTGTATAAAGTAGATAAGGTTATTTAAAGAGAGGGTGTTTATATCCTGTTCTACTGATTACTGATGTTACTGTATTATCCTGTGAATGTTCATCCTGACTTGTATAAAGTAGATAAGGTTATTTAAAGAGAGGGTGTTTATATCCTGTTCTACTGATTACTGATGTTACTGTATTATCCTGTGAATGTTCATCCTGACTTGTATAAAGTAGATAAGGTTATTTAAAGAGAGGGTGTTTATATCCTGTTCTACTGATTACTGATGTTACTGTATTATCCTGTGAATGTTCATCCTGACTTGTATAAAGTAGATAAGGTTATTTAAAGAGAGGGTGTTTATATCCTGTTCTACTGATTACTGATGTTACTTTATTATCCTGCCAGTGTGAATGTTCATCCTGACTTGTATAAAGTAGATAAGGTTATTTAAAGAGAGGGTGTTTATATCCTGTTCTACTGATTACTGATGTTACTGTATTATCCTGTGAATGTTCATCCTGACTTGTATAAAGTAGATAAGGTTATTTAAAGAGAGGGTGTTTATATCCTGTTCTACTGATTACTGATGTTACTGTATTATCCTGTGAATGTTCATCCTGACTTGTATAAAGTAGATAAGGTTATTTAAAGAGAGGGTGTTTATATCCTGTTCTACTGATTACTGATGTTACTGGATCATCCTGTGAATGTTCATCCTGACTTGTATAAACTGGATAAGGTTTTGACGACCCATCGACCAATACCACCACCGCCTCCTGTAACGACAAACAATAGTTGACGATCATCAAGGAGAGGGGAACATCGCATAGCAGGGACATAGGGTGGTCCATCGTGTGCACCGCGAGAAAGGATCATTGGAAACTCGTTTTCCGAAATCGCTTACATGACCAAGATTATTGGGCCACAGGATTTTATCAGGCCATCATTTGATCTCTTACAGTACGTCATAGGTTTAGTCATTTGTATAAAAAACGATTTTGATAGAACTGACCTCCACCCGTGCCTTGAGCGCATTGTCTAGGCGTCCCTCCTTGCACGAGAATCTTTCCAGTGACAGTACCAAATAATTCCTTAGTAAAAATAACCACACTACCCCCCGCACCACTACCCCCAGGGGCAGCACGATGACCAACATTACGAGAAGCGCATTCACCACGTGACCCTGTGGAATGAAATGAACGAGAACATCAAACCATGTGAGATAATCACACGTTATAACAGACTAATGTAATAACTATATATAACATTATAACTTACCCTGTGCTTCTATCACTCCATTCAACGTCAGCTGGTCCAGAAGGAGCAGTACCAGGCCACCACCGTTACCTCCTTTTCCACCTACAAACCCAAACTGACTACCACCGCCCCCTCCCCCTCCCCCACCGTAGCTGAGATGAGTGTTAAAATCCACGTTACCATACTGAAAACCACCTTGTAAAGAAAGATGTAGTTTAGAATAGATACATATGTTAACTACCCTTCCCTCTCTCCCTTCATCTACCTCTCTTCCTATTTCCCTATGTGCACAACAAAATATCATAGAATAAATACTTATGCTAACTACCCCTCCCTCTATCCCTTCATCTATCTCTCTTCCTCCTCCCCTATGCGCACAACAAAATATCATAGAATAAATACTTATGCTAACTACCCCTCCCTCTCTCCCTTCATCTAGCTCTCTTCCTATTCCCCTATGCGCGCAACAAAATATCATAGAATAAATACTTATGCTGATACCTCCTTCCTTTCCCCCTTTTCATAATTTACTTACTGCAAAGCATAAGGAGAGCTTCTACTTTGTGCACCAAAGGGGATTTTATTGAGCGAGTTGTAATACGAGTGGCAATAGCATTCGTTCTGCAATGTGCAACACAACATTGTTGCACAACGAGTTGCACGGTTTTGCTATCCGTGTTACCGCGCTTCAGTGTGATCAAGACAAAACACCAACCACAAACCAACTGATAAACGCAATCAAATGAGGAAATACTATTGGTTAATCTCAAGGTGTCTTACCTCCTCCTCCGCCTCCACCATAGCCGTTGCCAGGAGAACTGCCTGTAGAAACAAATAAGAGTGAAGTCACTAAACCCGTCAATTAAAATTGCTTGTTAAATTATAGTATTCAAATCAAGAAAACAATGGAATTAGGGTCTACTACAGTGTATTAATCTAATATCTATTCCGCTGGTTTAGTGATATCCCTCTAAAAACCAAATGAGTTGACTTCGAATCTTGAGAAGAATTTAAAGTTATTTCTTGACAATTAACTACTAATAAGTTAGTCACCTGTACTTAAACCTCTTGCAGGCCCGGAAATACGGTACAGGTGTTGCGTACAACCAGTGCCAATATTGCACCGTGTGTCTAATTTTGAAAATGTTCCGGTGACTTCTGCAACGCTGCTCTTGCGTGCAACAAGAGATCTACTTTAGTAACGTTGCGTACAACAAGAGATCTGCTTCAGCAACGTTGCGTGCAACAAGAGATCTACTTTGGTAACGTTGCGTGCAACAAGAGATCTACTTTAATAATGTTGCGTACAACAAGAGATCTACTTCAGTAACGTTGCGTACAACAAGAGATCTACTTTAGTAACGTTGCGTACAACAAGAGATCTACTTTAGTAACGTTGCGTACAACAAGAGATCTACTTTAGTAACGTTGCGTACAACAAGAGATCTACTTTAGTAACGTTGCGTACAACAAGAGATCTACTTTAGTAACGTTGCGTACAACAAGAGATCTACTTCAGTAACGTTGCGTACAACAAGAGATCTACTTTAGTAACGTTGCGTACAACAAGAGATCTACTTTAGTAACGTTGCGTACAACTAGATATCTACTTTAGTAACGTTGCGTACAACAAGAGATCTACTTTAGTAACGTTGCGTACAACAAGAGATCTACTTTGGTAACGTTGCGTACAACAAGAGATCTACTTCAGTAACGTTGCGTACAACAAGAGATCTACTTTAGTAACGTTGCGTACAACAAGAGATCTACTTTAGTAACGTTGCGTACAACAAGAGATCTACTTCAGTAACGTTGCGTACAACAAGAGATCTACTTTAGTAACGTTGCGTACAACAATGGATCTACTTCAGTAACGTTGCGTGCAACAATGGATCTACTTCAGTAACGTTGCGTACAACAAGAGATCTACTTTAGTAACGTTGCGTACAACAAGAGATCTACTTCAGTAACGTTGCGTACAACAAGAGATCTACTTCAGTAACGTTGCGTGCAACAATAGATCTACTTCAGTAACGTTGCGTACAACAAGAGATCTACTTTAGTAACGTTGCGTACAACAAGAGATCTACTTTGGTAACGTTGCGTACAACAAGAGATCTACTTTAGTAACGTTGCGTACAACAAGAGATCTACTTCAGTAACGTTGCGTACAACAAGAGATCTACTTTAGTAACGTTGCGTACAACAAGAGATCTACTTTGGTAACGTTGCGTACAACAAGAGATCTACTTTAGTAACGTTGCGTACAACAAGAGATCTACTTTAGTAACGTTGCGTACAACAAGAGATCTACTTTAGTAACGTTGCGTACAACAAGAGATCTACTTTAGTAACGTTGCGTACAACAAGAGATCTACTTTAGTAACGTTGCGTACAACAAGAGATCTACTTTAGTAACGTTGCGTACAACAAGAGATCTACTTTAGTAACGTTGCGTACAACAAGAGATCTACTTCAGTAACGTTGCGTACAACAAGAGATCTACTTTAGTAACGTTGCGTACAACAAGAGATCTACTTCAGTAACGTTGCGTACAACTAGATATCTACTTTAGTAACGTTGCGTGCAACAAGAGATCTACTTTAGTAACGTTGCGTACAACAAGAGATCTACTTTAGTAACGTTGCGTACAACAAGAGATCTACTTTAGTAACGTTGAGTACAACAAGAGATCTACTTCAGTAACGTTGCGTACAACAAGAGATCTACTTTAGTAACGTTGCGTACAACAAGAGATCTACTTCAGTAACGTTGCGTACAACAAGAGATCTACTTTAGTAACGTTGCGTACAACAAGAGATCTACTTCAGTAACGTTGCGTGCAACAAGAGATCTACTTCAGTAACGTTGCGTACAACAAGAGATCTACTTCAGTAACGTTGCGTGCAACAAGAGATCTACTTCAGTAACGTTGCGTACAACAAGAGATCTACTTCAGTAACGTTGCGTGCAACAAGAGATCTACTTTTGTAATTTTGCGTAGAACAAGAGATCTACGTTGGGAACATTTCGCCAACAAAAATCTAGGTTTCTTTAATTCGTATTTTTGTAAAGATTGCTACGTGTGACATTCCTTGAAAACTGTCGCCTGTTACAAGCAACAGTTGCACCGCGTGTCAAATCCTACGTCTTAAGTAATATTAAAACCGCCAATATCCCTGTGCTCAGATATAACACGACTCATTTGAGCCTCGATTTCTTACCTCCTTTTCCGCCTCTGTCAGAATTGCCTCCATTTCCTCCAGTGGTTCCACCATTTCCTCCATTTTGACCAGGACAGGAAGCAGCGCCCCCACCTCCTGCATAGGCGTGAATCTAAAACACAGAATCCATCAGTATAAATTGTTATCGGTTAACCAATTGACAATGATCACTCACCACTGTTGATGCAATCCCACCAGCTCCACCACCATTACCGCAACCTGCTCCTCCGCCCCCTCCACCGCCTCCTGAGAAATGACCACCTCCTCCACCACCGCCTGCTCCATCGTCACTGTTATGTGTCGAGTCTCCTCCTCCTCCTCCAGCATTTAACCCCCCTGGTCCTGTTGTCGGGACTGAAAAAAATGATGAGTTCAAACATGGTCCTTTAGCATTTACGAATAACATAGCTACCAACCTTCGCCTGAACCTCCTCCATGGTCTCCTGTTTGACCACGTCGATCTCCACCTTTACCGTATGTGGGTGATAAACATACAAATGTTTCCCCTCCCAATCCACCGCCACCAGAATTGCTTCCTCCTGCACCGCCATGGAAACCTAAACAAAAAGTAATTTAACAAATCAAGCTGCTCTCTGATCACGTGCTTGATGACGTCATTCTTGATAGAGGTTGCTAAGCATACCTTTCCCATTGACTTGTATCTTGGATGTGCTGTCTATTGTTAACTTGGTTGCTCTTAGAGCTAGTATACCACCCATTGCTCCAGACCGAGCACGACAAGTCACTTGACAGGACTGGGTTAGAGAGATGTGGTCAAAATATGGCAGTCGTTGAGCGATTAGTTCACATGGAGTACCAGACAGTGTCATGTTGATCGGTGTTAGCAGTGTTACGGTACATCTAAAAGTGAGAAAAGAGACGAGAGCTATTTCCAAAACATCCTGATAGATAACCTTGTATTGGCCTATATTAGATATGGTTTTCTTACCCGGTGTTCTCTTTGACCCTGACGATTTGGTATTTACCATAATCACCCTGGCTATCAGTTGTTGCTTGACTAACGAACACAAGAAGTTCTGCTGTGTTCGTCACATCATCGGGGTTACAACCCGAGAGATTGAGGCTAGTAGGGCCCAGGATCTTAGCCTTCCACGCGGTCATATTCGTCTGACAGAGGTCTAGAACCTGATTGGTGCAACTGACGTTTCCTCCTAAAGATTATAACAACATGAGAAAATTACTAGTTTTGTTTGTTCTATCAAGTTTACGCAAAAGGGTACACGAATGGCTTTAGGTCACTGGTTTACTAGTTAAAACCTGCCTTTCAATGTTCTTACCAGCCAGTAAAATATTGGATCAAGCAGTTTTCAAGCTAGCCACACTGATTTTTGATTGGGCTTACAGTATAAAGGAGGTTGATGAAATCTACCTTTACGGGGCTACTCATACATTGGAAATTCGAAACGTTCGCGTGAAACTGCAAGAAGATCAAGCCATTTCCCTTGAAAACGTATAAGAAGCATTGGAAAACTACTACTTTTTCCAAAAAAAACGTCAAGTGGTTGATTTTTTGATTCAGTAAACAGCATTTTTTAGCTCTAAGAGGGCAGTTTAGTAAGGTGTGTTTCTTTTCTGGCGAAAATAATGTCTCACCCGGTAATTTCGGTTTGAATGGAATAAGGATTTAACCTTGAAAATGTACTTCATGTTTAGGGGTACTATATGCTTATCTAGCAAAATTCTCTTCAAATCTGGAACGGTTTTCAATTTTTAAACAGCGTTGTTTCAGTCTACTTCCACGTTTCGAAATGCAGTGCGCACTGACAACGATTTTAATTGTTTAGATAATATTAATAAGAAACCTAAAAAAACGTAAAAGTAAATATTTTCTTTAAATGTCAGTAATAAAAGATTTATCAGGAATACTGGTCTCCAAGGTGATATTATTGAATTTGACATCTAAATCTCTCAATTGAAATCTCACGTATTTTACTCATTTTCCATATTACTTTTAACACCGACGAATTTAACATGGATGCGAAACGAAGTTATGAAATAACGTTTTTCAAATTGTTTACTTTTTCAGTAACCGAGGAACAAATAATTTCATTATGTTATGGCGAAAATTGCGTTACGCAAATAAGTAAAAATACTTATGATATATAATAGGTACTTGTGTGTTATAACTATTGACAACGCAGTATTTGGGGCAAATATATACTTTTTAAAACGTTGCAAGTGTCCATGTAACTAAGGACAGTCCTGAATATAATCCAAAGCTAGAAACTGAGTTCAATGCACGCGTATATAGAATTCTTTTAATAGTTCTTTGTTCTGTATGTAAAGGACTCCGACTATTCTATTCCTTTTTCTAGATTCAGTGGTTTCAAATAATGCCATAGACTCGATTTCCAGCCGTGGTAGTTTCGGTTTGGTACACATGGCACTTGCAGAAACCGAGCCTAGAAATGTCTGGGCACGAAAACTAATCCGTTTTTAAAAAATTATTTTGGAAAATCCCAAAGAAAACTCAGAAGTTCAGCGCTGATTCAAAATGAAGAAAGAAATAAAAAGCGGTGTCCCCAGGTGGTGCACCGAGCTAGTTTTCGAGATACTGCATTCTGAATATTACCATCTTCACACGTTTTCTAAAGAAGTAATTCATAGCTTCAAAACCCTACAGAAGGAAGTTCAAAACATCTATATACTTTGAACATTTATTTATTAAAGAAACATACAGCTAAAATTAGACGGTTCCATCCATGGTTGAACCAATCACCGTTGCAGCAGTTTTCCCAATCGGGAATCAGTAAAATCTTGTCCAACAAACAACTACCTGTTGTAAAGACTACTGAAGGATTGCGAGTCACTTTTATTTTATTTTCACAGGACAGTAATCAATTGAAACAAATTTTAATCAATTTTCTGCAGATATTCTAGCCCTTCGTTGACGTTATTGTGGGATATAGCAACGGTAACCAAACGGAATCGGAATTATGATTAGGTCAGTACACCTGGACGGTGCACCTGCTATCAACATCAGTGGACGAACAGTCCCACGAAATCAAGGCTTTTTAGAAAAAAAATCATGCAATTAAAACGAATACTAGAAGTTAATAAGTTCTAAAATGTTTTACCTTTTCGAAGTTCCTCGCATGTTTTTCCAGTGTAATGTTTCCTACATTGACAATGAAAGGTTCCGTTGTTGGGATAAGGAATACACTTGGCACTGTTACGGCAAGGATTGTCGTGGATACAAATGTCGTACTGCCGTACCAGCATATTCATGTAAAAGACGCTGTCACTTGGAATAAAATCACTGAGAAACCAAAGTTTTGTCTTGTTGTTCAGTTCACAGGTACTGGTTATTGTAAAATGGTTGATACTGTAGCAGTCAGGATGTTCAGTACAGAGAACTGCGCAGCGTTCAAACGACACATCTTGAACCGTTTTCAAGACATGGTTAACGAGACGATATCCGCGTATTGCATTAACAGTTTGACATTCTTGGCTGTAGGTTAGTTCGACGATAGTTCCAAACAGAACAATTAAACATACGGTAGTTGAACCTCGCAGTCCAAGGTTGGTGTTCATGTTTCTGTACCTGCTATCCACTCGGTCTTTCACCTGTACTAATTATTCATTTTCTTTGATTAATTTGTTTTAAAAAAAACGTGATCATGGTAAATTTTTAATAAGCCACGGTATAGAGACGTCAGAGGTCTGGGTAATGTAACAATAAACCTAATCTGTAACCATTAGACCCTTGCAGGATATTCCCTATACAGTTCAGAAATTCAGGGGACAAGAGTAACATTTTACTCTGATATGAATTGAAATTTATTGTTTTGGCCTCCACATATAGAGCAGCTCTAAGTGTTGCTGCAAGGGGTCTATATTGTTCACGAAATCTCTTTTAAAATATTAATTAGGGACAACGTCAAAACAGTTGTGATCTTACGGTACCCGATTTGGAGGGGAGGGGTGGTGTTACCCGGTACCCACCACCTCTGGAAGTGAAATCCAGGATTTTGTCTTCAAATTTCTCCAAAATTGAAAGTCAAATCACAGAAATGAATGTACTGTCTGTTCACATGTATGCTTAACAACGTATTTGTGGATAGAAATAGTCACTATGGACACCTAGTATCGAGCATTTCAACAGGTCTCTGAGGGGGGAGGGGGTATTTAATCGGGTCCCTATTTTGGACAATTGTTTTGACCTTGCCCTTAAGCGGTGGACTGTATACATGACTAATGTTTCGAACTCACTCACGCATTTCATAGAAATTATAATAATAATAATAATAATAATAATAATAATAATAATAATAATAATAATTATAATAATAATAATAATACTCTGATAACAGTACCAAAAGATAATAGAATGAATAAAAGATCACTTTTTTTCGAGAGGTTGTGATATCTTGGAAAACAACCTTGTTGATGCCAACAGCCGGAGGAAAAGAGACTATTGGTCCAATCAGAATTGATCGTTTGTGTAAAGTTATTTACACTATGTATTAATCCAATTGCCTGTAATCAACGCTCAACCCCTTAACCCATGATAAGAAAAATTATCTCTGAGAACATTTCTCGCTTTATTTTAGCGGTTTTTGTGAGCAGCTGGAAATACGTCACAGCTCTTCCTTTTTTTCCTCAGTAGGAAGCGAAGTGGGTTCCCTGTGGCTGGTAGGCACGTTTACCCATCATACATCAATGTCTTCTTGTCAAGAAGAAGATGACGACGAAGTAAATCTGCGAGGTGTTGACAGAAACATGGACATTTAACACGGTAAGAAAGCCTTACTTACTATACTAAACTACCCAAACATTGAGATAAAGTTTAGTTTGTCCACATGTATAGATAAATTTAAGGTTTCTGGGTTTTTTAGTATTTAAAATAAGCATTTTTCAGTACGAACTCCCGTGTCAATGCTGCACGTGGCAGAGTTTTGTTGGGAAAAACTTCGGAAATTCACTTGTTTTATGCTGAATAGTACTCTAAAAACGCTCTAAACGACATATATTTATTTTTTCAAGTTTTTCCTGCTTTATTTATTAACAAATGAACGAAACGCTAACTTGAGAACAGTCACTCTCCACTTCTGCCCAATGAATACCACTTCAAAACAAACTTAGTATATTTTTATTGTATAACAAAAAATTCAACTCCTTCAAATACATTTTTAAACTGAATAAAAAAAGTTTGGTACGAGAATGGACGAAAGATTTGCTGACATTTTTTTACCCAGGGGGGTACCCCTAATGTACCAATTAGTGAACCAATGTACATGTAAAGCACATCACACCCTCACCTCCCTCGGGAATTGAAAAATGTTCTTCAATTTTGACATGATTGATTAGCATCAGCTAGTAAACTGAAGGTCCCACCATGAGCTCTGCATTCTCACCAAATATTCACATGTTTCCAGCTGATCTGAAATAGTGACTTAGAAATGACGTCACTGCAAAACTGAGGTGTCATGTAGTCTGCAAAAAAATGACTTATAAAAGTTTATATCTGAGATAAATCTAGATTTTCAGGAGAAGTTTTTCATATTTTGTAGAAGAGCTCCCGCACGGGCCAAAGGTCACCATACTTAAGAAAAAATTGGTAACCCATTGAGTTGATTTTTCTTGGCTTGATTGCGCCATCACCTTTTCTGTCCGTCCTGTACCACCACAGGGTTCCTGGGTACTTTGCTTACTTGCGAAAGCACAGAAAAAATTGCAATAATGTAGTCAAAGATTGATCAAGAAGTATTTTTTTCTTATTTTTGCAAAGCGAAAAAATATGTTTAATCAAAGTCATGTTTGTCTTAAAGTGAACAAAAACAATTTTTCAACTTAAGCAACTTGCTAAAAAAGATTTAGCGAGAGAAGATTTTAAAGCTTATGATGAATTTTCATGAGTGAAACCTCAGTAAAAGAAAAAGGTAGCCTGTAGATGAGAAAAACCTGATTACACTGCAAGAACAATATTTCAGTTCCATAGAAAACACTTCATAGAAGGTAAATTCATTGATGTTTACTAAGAACGTTGACAAAATGCATTATGTGTAAGCTAGCAAGACCATTGCTTCTGCAAACATATCATTGACTGACAGAAAAACTTGAATAGTTTTTACTGCATTTTACATTTCTATCATATTTTTCTTTATTACCTGTGAACCAGAAAAGTGATATTTGAAGCTTTGAATTTTGTTTCAGATACTAACAAAGAAAATTATTATCTTGCATTAATGAATCTGTCTCTTGTTCATGTATGTGAAGTTCATCTGAATGTAAGCTTATAATATTTTCCAACAATTTTCAGTGTAGTTCACTTTTCACATAAAAAAATCTTTTAACTAATTAACATTTGCTGAATAAAATCATTAATTTTGTTCTATACATATATTCATATATTCTATAATCTTAAATTAATTTTCTTTGTATTGAATACGTTTTCTAATGCTTTTGAAGGCTTAAAATAATGTTTTTTCTTTCAGTTTTTCCTTCTAAAATCAGAAGAAGTGGTCATCCTATTTCATAACCGGCATTATGCCGTGTCGCACAATTGTCACATATTTAGCACTATATATACTATTCTTTGGGAGATCCACTTTTAGGCAGTGCCTTAATGTATATATTATACTTTTACTATAATATTCTTCATTGAGTGGGAAAATAAAATAAAGAGATATTAACTGTTTCTTGAGCCACCAGGTTACTAAGGGTGACACCTCAGTTTTTTCAAATTTTCTCTATTCTGATCGCCTAACATTTTCTCAGATCAGCTGGTTATGATTGATATTGTTTGGCCTCCCTTATTCTCAACTTGTCAATCCAATAATTTAGAGATATGAGGATGAGGATGAGGATGTTGCTATTTTACATTCATTGGTTCATACTTAGCTAATTTAGGATGCACATTATACTGACGCTGTTATTATTTTTTCTAGTTGGATAACATTCAATCACCAAGGATAGGATAACTATCAGAATAGTGTTAGTGTTAAAAAGTTATTTAGTAAAGTTATGCAGGTGAATGTAAATGTTAAATTTAACACTTAATTTTCCCCCGTTTAAATCCTGACCATCATGGCTCAGGTATTTTCAATTGGTTAATAATGATTAAAAACATGATTTTCTGATTTTTGGCCTTTTAATTTAGCTACAGAAGAGAATGATTCTATTTATTCCTACTGATTTTTACTCCATATCTACTGCATGTTTGAAAGATTATATACCTTCTTACTCAACAAGGTGACATCTGCCATCTAACACTTGAGCAGTCCTCAAAATAAAAGTATGCTGGATTATTTCAATCTGTGCTCTATGTATCAACGATTTTTTTCAAAGAGGTTTATATCCTGTTCTACTGATCATGATGTTACTGTATTATCCTGTGAATGTTCATCCTGACTTGTATAAAGTAGATAAGGTTATTTAAAGAGAGGGTGTTTATATCCTGTTCTACTGATTACTGATGTTACTGTATTATCCTGTGAATGTTCATCCTGACTTGTATAGAGTAGATAAGGTTATTTAAAGAGAGGGTGTTTATATCCTGTTCTACTGATTACTGATGTTACTGTATTATCCTGTGAATGTTCATCCTGACTTGTATAAAGTAGATAAGGTTATTTAAAGAGAGGGTGTTTATATCCTGTTCTACTGATTACTGATGTTACTGTATTATCCTGTGAATGTTCATCCTGACTTGTATAAAGTAGATAAGGTTATTTAAAGAGAGGGTGTTTATATCCTGTTCTACTGATTACTGATGTTACTGTATTATCCTGTGAATGTTCATCCTGACTTGTATAAAGTAGATAAGGTTATTTAAAGAGAGGGTGTTTATATCCTGTTCTACTGATTACTGATGTTACTTTATTATCCTGCCAGTGTGAATGTTCATCCTGACTTGTATAAAGTAGATAAGGTTATTTAAAGAGAGGGTGTTTATATCCTGTTCTACTGATTACTGATGTTACTGTATTATCCTGTGAATGTTCATCCTGACTTGTATAAAGTAGATAAGGTTATTTAAAGAGAGGGTGTTTATATCCTGTTCTACTGATTACTGATGTTACTTTATTATCCTGTGAATGTTCATCCTGACTTGTATAAAGTAGATAAGGTTATTTAAAGAGAGGGTGTTTATATCCTGTTCTACTGATTACTGATGTTACTGTATTATCCTGTGAATGTTCATCCTGACTTGTATAAAGTAGATAAGGTTATTTAAAGAGAGGGTGTTTATATTCTGTTCTACTGATTGCTGATGTTACTGTATTATCCTGTGAATGTTCATCCTGACTTGTATAAAGTAGATAAGGTTATTTAAAGAGAGGGTGTTTATATCCTGTTCTACTGATTATTGATGTTACTGTATTATCCTGTGAATGTTCATCCTGACTTGTATAAAGTAGATAAGGTTATTTAAAGAGAGGGTGTTTATATCCTGTTCTACTGATTACTGATGTTACTGTATTATCCTGTGAATGTTCATCCTGACTTGTATAGAGTAGATAAGGTTATTTAAAGAGAGGGTGTTTATATCCTGTTCTACTGATTACTGTTGTTACTGTATTATCCTGTGAATGTTCATCCTGACTTGTATAGAGTAGATAAGGTTATTTAAAGAGAGGGTGTTTATATCCTGTTCTACTGATTACTGATGTTACTGTATTATCCTGTGAATGTTCATCCTGACTTGTATAAAGTAGATAAGGTTATTTAAAGAGAGGGTGTTTATATCCTGTTCTACTGATTACTGTTGTTACTGTATTATCCTGTGAATGTTCATCCTGACTTGTATAAAGTAGATAAGGTTATTTAAAGAGAGGGTGTTTATATCCTGTTCTACTGATTACTGTTGTTACTGTATTATCCTGTGAATGTTCATCCTGACTTGTATAAAGTAGATAAGGTTATTTAAAGAGAGGGTGTTTATATCCTGTTCTACTGATTACTGTTGTTACTGTATTATCCTGTGAATGTTCATCCTGACTTGTATAAAGTAGATAAGGTTATTTAAAGAGAGGGTGTTTATATCCTGTTCTACTGATTGCTGATGTTACTGTATTATCCTGTGAATGTTCATCCTGACTTGTATAAAGTAGATAAGGTTATTTAAAGAGAGGGTGTTTATATCCTGTTCTACTGATTACTGTTGTTACTGTATTATCCTGTGAATGTTCATCCTGACTTGTATAAAGTAGATAAGGTTATTTAAAGAGAGGGTGTTTATATCCTGTTCTACTGATTACTGTTGTTACTGTATTATCCTGTGAATGTTCATCCTGACTTGTATAAAGTAGATAAGGTTATTTAAAGAGAGGGTGTTTATATCCTGTTCTACTGATTACTGTTGTTACTGTATTATCCTGTGAATGTTCATCCTGACTTGTATAAAGTAGATAAGGTTATTTAAAGAGAGGGTGTTTATATCCTGTTCTACTGATCATGATGTTACTGTATTATCCTGTGAATGTTCATCCTGACTTGTATAAAGTAGATAAGGTTATTTAAAGAGAGGGTGTTTATATCCTGTTCTACTGATTACTGATGTTACTGTATTATCCTGTGAATGTTCATCCTGACTTGTATAAAGTAGATAAGGTTTTGACGACCCATCGACCAATACCACCACCACCTCCTGTATAGACAAACATTAGTTGAAGATTGTCACGCACTGGGGGGGGGGGGGGAGGGTGAGGGACATCATGAAGTAGGAACATACGATGGTCCCTTCGTGTGCACTGCCATTTAAAAAAGGGGTTTCCAAAGGATCATTCAAAGAGCATTGGCTAGCAGCCTGAAGGTTGTGGGTTCGAACCCACCAGGAGCTCGGAATTTTTTGCGAGAAAAATTTGCTTCAAAAAACAAAATCACAACTTCTAATATATTTACCAAGCAATACAACACCTAATGCTTACATTCGGAACTCATTTCTCGAAATCGCTTGCAAGACCAAGATTATTGGGCAACAAGGTTTTATCAGGCCATCATTTGATCTCTTAGTTAATAGGTTAAGTCATGTTTATCAAAAAACAATATTGTGATAATTAGAATAGAACTGACCTCCACCCGTGCCTTGAGTGCATTGTCTAGGCGTCCCTCCTTGCACGAGAATCTTTCCAGTGACAGTACCAAACAATTCCTTAGTAAAAATAACAACACTACCCCCCGCACCACCACCCCCAGGGGCAGCACGATGAGCGACATCACGAGGAGCGCATTCACCACGTGACCCTGTGGAATGAAATGAACGAGAACATCAAACCATGTGAGATAATCACACGTTATAACAGACTAATGTTATAACTATATATAACATTATAACTTACCCTGTGCTTCTATCACTCCATTCAACGTCAGCTGGTCCAGAAGGAGCAGTACCAGGCCACCACCGTTACCTCCTTTTCCACCAACAAACCCAAACTGACTACCACCGCCCCCTCCCCCTCCCCCACCATAGCTGAGATGAGTGTTGAAATCCATGTTACCATACTGAAAACCACCTTGTAAAGAAAGATGTAGTTTAGAATAGATACATATGTTAACTACCCTTCCCTCTCTCCCTTCATCTATCTCTCTTCCTATTCCCCTATGTGCGCAACAAAATGTCATAGAATAAATACTTATGCCAACTACCTCTCCCTCTCTTCCTTCATCTGTCTCTCTTCCTATTCCCCTATGCGCACAACAAAATATCATAGAATAAATACTTATGCTAACTACCCCTCCCTCTCTCCCTTCATCTATCTCTCTTCCTATTTCCCTATGCGCGCAACAAAATATCATAGAATAAATACTTATGTTAACTACCCCTCCCTCTATCCCTTCATCTATCTCTCTTCCTATTTCCCTATGCGCGCAACAAAATATCATAGAATAAATACTTATGTTAACTACCCCTCCCTCTATCCCTTCATCTATCTCTCTTCCTATTCCCCTATGTGCGCAACAAAATATCATAGAATAAATACTTATGTTAACTACCCCTCCCTCTATCCCTTCATCTATCTCTCTTCCTATTTCCCTATGCGCGCAACAAAATATCATAGAATAAATACTTATGCTAACTACCCCTCCCTCTCTCCCTTCATCTACCTCTCTTCCTTTTCCCCTTCCTCTGAAGCTATCAGCGCGCAGCATAATTTACTTACTGCAAAGTGTATGGAGAGCTTCTAGAGTGAACGCACTTAATCCGTGAAAGTGTACAAAATACTATTTAGTACTATTTTGTAAGTGTATCGATCCATGACATTGTATGCACGACCCAAGAGGAATGTGCAATATGGCTCGATGCTTAATGAAAAACTTGTAATAGGAGTCCAGAACAACAGAGTTACGCCCCCACGAATAATGTTCCGCTTCAGTTGCAGATTTAGTGCAAATTTGTGCTATATTGATTTAGTACAATTTCACGGATTAAGTGCGTTCACTCTACTTTGTGCACGAAAGTGGATTTTATTGAGCGATCGTAATTCGAGTGGCAATCGCATTCGTTCTGCAATGTGCAACACAACATTGTTGCACGGTTTTGCTGTCCGTGTTACCGCGCTTCAATGCGATCAAGACAAAACACCAACCACAAACCAACTGATAAACGCAATCAAGAGAGGAAATACTATTGGTTAATCTCAAGGTGTCTTACCTCCTCCTCCGCCTCCGCCATAGTATGCATTTGGAGAACTGCCTGTAAAAACAAATAAAAGGGAAAAGATGGTGGGGGATAATAGGAATACAAGCATGAATGTAAAAGTAACGGTTAGAGTGAAGTCACTAAACCAGTGCCAATATCACCCCGTGTGTCTAATTTTAAAAATGTTGCGGTGACTTCTGCAACGCTGCTCTTGCGTGCAACAAGAGATCTACTTTAGTAACATTGCTTACAACACGAGATCTACTTCAGTAACGTTGCGTACAACAAGAGATCTACTTTAATAACGTTGCGTACAACAAGAGATCTACTTCAGTAATGTTGCGTACAACTAGAGATCTACTTCAGTAACGTTGCGTGCAACAAGAGATCTACTTCAGTAACGTTGCGTACAACAAGAGATCTACTTCAGTAACGTTGCGTACAACAAGAGATCTACTTCAGTAATGTTGCGTACAACTAGAGATCTACTTCAGTAACGTTGCGTGCAACAAGAGATCTACTTCAGTAACGTTGCGTACAACAAGAGATCTACTTCAGTAACGTTGCGTACAACAAGAGATCTACTTCAGTAATGTTGCGTACAACTAGAGATCTACTTCAGTAACGTTGCGTGCAACAAGAGATCTACTTCAGTAACGTTGCGTACAACAAGAGATCTACTTCAGTAACGTTGCGTACAACAAGAGATCTACTTCAGTAACGTTGCGTGCAACAAGAGATCTACTTCAGTAACGTTGCGTACAACAAGAGATCTACTTCAGTAACGTTGCGTGCAACAACAGATCTACTTCAGTAACGTTGCGTAGAACAAGAGATCTACTTTAATAACGTTGCGTACAACAAGAGATCTACTTCAGTAATGTTGCGTACAACAAGAGATCTACTTCAGTAATGTTGCGTACAACAAGAGATCTACTTCAGTAACGTTGCGTGCAACAAGAGATCTACTTCAGTAACGTTGCGTACAACAAGAGATCTACTTCAGTAATGTTGCGTACAACTAGAGATCTACTTCAGTAACGTTGCGTACAACAACAGATCTACGTTGGGAACATTTCGCCAACGAAAATCTAGGTTTGTTTAATTCGTATTTTTGTAAAGATTGCTACGTGTGACATCCCTTGAAAACTGTCGCCTGTTACAAGCAACAGTTGCACCGCGTGTCAAATCCTACGTCTGATACGTATTGGTGATATATTAAGCAATATTTAACCGGCCAATATCCCTGTGCTCAGATATAACACGACTTATTTGTACCTTCATTTCTTACCTCCTACTCCACCTCTTGCAGAATTGCCTGCATTTCCTCCAGTGGATCCACCATTTCCTCCATTTTGACCAGGACATTGAGAAGACCCACCACCTCCTGCATAGGCGTGAATCTAAAACACAGAATCCATCAGTATAAATTGTTATCGGTTAACCAATTGACAATGATCACTCACCATTGTTGATGCAATCCCACCAGCTCCACCAGCATCACCGCAACCTGCTCCTCCGCCCCCTCCACCGCCTCCTGAGAAATGACCTCCTCCTCCTCCACCACCTGCACCATCGTCACTGTTGTATGTCGAATCTCCCCCTCCTCCTCCAGCATTTAACCCCCCTGGTCCTGTTGTCGAGACTGGAAAAAAAATGGTCATGAGTTCAAACATCGTCCTTTAGCATTTACGAATAACATAGCTACCAACCTTCCCCTGAACCTCCTCCATGGTCTCCTGTTTGGCCACGATCTCCACCTTTACCGTATGTGGATGATAAGCATACAAATGTTTCCCCTCCCAATCCACCGCCACCAGAACTGCTTCCTCCTGCACCGCCATGGAAACCTAAACAAAAAGTAATTTAACAAATCAAACTGCTCTCTAATCACGTGCTTGATTACGTCATTCTTGTCAGAGGTTGCTAAGCATACCTTTTCCATTGACTTGTATCTTGGATGTGCTGTCTATTGTCAACTTGGTTGCTCTTAGAGCTAGTATACCACCCACTTCTCCAGACCGAGCACGACAAGTCACTTGACAGGACTGGGTCAGAGAGATGTGGTCAAAGTATGGAAGTCGTTGAGCGATTAGTTCACATGGAGTACCAGACAGTGTCATGTTGATCGGTGTTAGCAGTGTTACGGTACATCTAAAAGTGAGAAAAAAGACGAGAGCTATTTCCAAAACATTGTGATAGATAACCTTGTATTGGCCTATATTAGATATGTTTTTCTTACCCGGTGTTCTCTTTGACCCTGACGATTTGGTATTTACCATAATCACCCTGGCTATCAGTTCTTGCTCGACTAACGAACACAAGAAGTTCTGCTGTGTTTGTCACATCATCGGGGTTACAACCCGAGAGATTGAGGCTAGTGGGGCCCAGGATCTTAGTATTCCACGCGGTCATATTCGTCTGACAGAAGTCTAGAACCTGATTGGTGCAACTGACGTTTCCTCCTAAAGATTATAACAACATGAGAAAATTACTAGTTTTGTTTGTTCTATCAAGTTTACGCAAAACGGTACACGAATGGCTTTAGTTCACTGGTTTACTAGTTAAAACCCGCCTTTCAATGTTCTTACCAGCCAGTAAAATATTGGATCAAGCAGTTTTCAAACTAGCCACACTGATTTTTGATTGGGCTTACAGTAAATGAGGGTGATGAAATCTACCTTTACGGGGCTACTCATACATTGGAAATTCGAAACGTTCGCGAGGTTGGAAAAATTTTGCGTTAAACTGCAAGAAGATCAAGCCATTTCTCTTGAAAACGTATAAGAAGCATTGGAAAACTACTACTTTTTCCAAAAAAAAACGTCAGGTGGTTGATTTTTTGATTCAGTAAACAGCATTTTTTAGCTCTAAGAGGGCAGTTTAGTAAGGTGTGTTTCTTTTCTGGCGAAAATAATGTCTCGCCCGGTAATTTCGGTTTGAAAGGAATAAGGATTTAACCTTGAAAATGTACTTCATGTTTAGGGGTACTATGTACTTATCTAGCAAAATTCTCTTCAAATCTGGAACGGTTTTCAATTTTTAAACAGCGTTGTTTCAGTCTACTTCCACGTTTCGAAATGCAGTGCGCACTGACAACGATTTTAATTGTTTAGATAATATTATAAGAAACCTAAGTAAATATTTTTTTTAAAAGTCAGTAATAAAAGATTTATCAGGAATACTGGTCTCCAAGGTGATATTATTGAATTTGACATCTAAATCTCTCAATTGAAATCTCACACATTTTACTCATTTTCCATATTACTTTTAACACCGACGAATGTTACATGAATGCGAAACGAAGTTATAAAATAACGACAATTCATTATGTTGAAAATTAACATTGAGGTAAGATACACACAACAGAACGTAGCTACTGTGAATAAATGTGATCAAAAATTTAATTAAGGCATAAAAATATGAATGTATATGAATTTTACATGAATGCGAAACGAAGTTATAAAATAACGACGAGTCATTATGATGAAAATTAACATTGAGGTAAGATACACACAACAGAACGTAGCTACTGTGAATAAGTGTGATTTAATTAAGGCTGTATGCTTATTATTGCGTCACTAGTGTGAAACAGGCTGTAGCACTCGAGTAACAATTCAATAAAAAATAAATAGCTGGCATAAGTTGTCTTAGTTACTTGGTTTTCATTACCGCAGTAGTAATCATTCATTGTGGATCAGCATAAATTGTTGCCAATGCTTTCTTCTCAGTAACATATCTTTTTTTTATACCTGCTTTTATTGGTTTTCAAATTGTTTACTTTTTCAATAATCAAGGAACAAATAATTTCATTATATTATGGCGAAAATTGCGTTACGCAAATAAGTAAAAATACTCATGATATATATATATATATAATAGGTACTTGTGTGTTATAACTATTGACAACGCAGTATTTGGGGCAAATATATACTTTTTAATACGTTGCAAGTGTCCATGTAACTAAGGACAGTCCTGAATATAATCCAAAGCTAGAAACTGAGTTCAATGCACGCGTATATAGAATTCGTTTAATAGTTTTTTGTTCTTTATGTAAAGGACTTCGACTATTCTATTCCTTTTTCTAGATTCAGTGGTTTCAAATAATGCCATAGACTCGATTTCCAGTCGTGGTAGTTTCGGTTTGGTACACATGGCACTTGCAGAAACCGAGCCTAGAAATGTCTGGGCACGAAAACTAATCCGGTTTTAAAAACTGCAAAAATTATTTTGGAAAATCCCAAAGAAAACTCAGAAGTTCAGCGCTGAATCAAAATGAAGAAATAAATAAAAAGCGGTGTCCCCAGGTGGTGCACCGAGCTAGTTTTCGAGATACTGAAATCTGAATATTACCATCTTCACACGTTTTCTAAAGAAGTAATTCATAGCTTCAAAACCCTACAGAAGGAAGTTCGAAACATCTATATACTTTGAACATTTATTTATTAAAGAAACATACAGCTAAAATTAGACGGTTCCATCCATGGTTGAACCAATCACCGTTGCAGCAGTTTTCCCAATCGGGAATCAGTAAAATCTTGTCCAACAAACAACTACCTGTTGTAAAGACTACTGAAGGATTGCGAGTCACTTTTATTTTATTTTCACAGGACAGTAATCAATTGAAACAAATTTTAATCAATTTTCTGCAGATATTCTAGCCCTTCGTTGACGTTATTGTGGGATATAGCAACGGTAACCAAACGGAATCGGAATTATGATTAGGTCAGTACACCTGGACGGTGCACCTGCTATCAACATCAGTGGACGAACAGTCCCACGAAATCAAGGCTTTTTAGGAAAAAAATCATGCAATTAAAACGAATACTAGAAGTTAATAAGTTCTAAAATGTTTTACCTTTTCGAAGTTCCTCGCAAGTTTTTCCAGTGTAATGTTTCCTACATTGACAATGAAAGGTTCCGTTGTTGGGATAAGGAATACACTTGGCACTGTTACGGCAAGGATTGTCGTGGATACAAATGTCGTACTGCCGTACCAGCATATTCATGTAAAAGACGCTGTCACTTGGAATAAAATCACTGAGAAACCAAAGTTTTGTCTTGTTGTTCAGTTCACAGGTACTGGTTATTGTAAAATGGTTGATACTGTAGCAGTCAGGATGTTCAGTACAGCGATCTGCACAGCGCTCAAACGTCACATCGTGAACTGTTTGCAAGACATGGTTAACGAGACGATATCCGCGTATTGCAGCAATAGTTTGACATTCTTGGCTGTAGGTTAGTTCGACGATAGTTCCAAACAGAACAATTAAACATACGGTAGTTGAACCGCGAAGTCCAAGGTTAGTCTTCATGTTTCTGTACCTGCTATCCACTCAGTCTTTCACCTGGTTATTCTTAGACTGTACTGATTATTCATTTTCTTTGATTAATTTGTTTAAAAAAAACAAACGTGATCATGGTAAATTTTTAATAAGCCACGGTATAGAGACGTCAGATGTAATGTAATGGGGTAATGTAACAATAAACCTAATCTGTAATCAATAGACCCTTGCAGGATATTCCATATACAGTTCAGAAATTCAGGGGACAAGAGTAACATTTTTTTCTGATATGAATTGAAATTTATTGTTTTGTCCTCCGCATATAGAGCAGCTCTAAGTATTGCTGCAAGGGGTCTATATTGTTCACGAAATCTCTTTTAAAATATTAATTAGGGACAACGTCAAAACAATTGTGATCTTACGGTACCCGATTTGGAGGGGAGGGGTGGTGTTACCCGGTACCCACCACCTCTGGAAGTGAAATCCTGGATTTTGTCTTCAAATTTCTCCAAAATTGAAAGTCAAATCACAGAAATGAATGTGCTGTCTGTTTTAATGTATGCTCAACAACGTATTTGTGGATAGAAATAGTCACTACGAACACCAAGTATCGAGCATTTCAACAGGTCTCTGAGGGGGGAGGGGGTATCTACCGGTACCCACCGCCTAAATCAATAAAATCGGGTCCCTATTTTGGACAATTGTTTTGACCTTGTCCATTAAGCGGTGGACTGTATACATGACTAATTATAGAAATAATAATAATGATAATGATAATAATAATAATAATAATAATGAGATTAATAATAATAATGATAATAATAATAACGATGTTCTGATAACAGTATTAAAAGATAATGGAATGAATAAAAGATCACTTTTTTTCGAGAGGTTGTGATATCTTGGAAAACAACCTTGTTGATGCCAACAGCCGGAGGAAAAGAGACTATTGGTCCAATCAGAATTGATCGTTTGTGTAAAGTTATGCATTAATCCAATTGCCTGTAATCTACGCTCAACACCTTAACCCATGATAAAAAAATTATCTCTGAGAACATTTCTCGCTTTATTTTAGCGGTTTTTGTGAGCAGCTGGAAATACGTCACAGCTCTTCCTTTTTTTCCTCTGTAGGAAGTGGGTTCCCTGTGGCTGGTAGGCACGTTTACCCATCATGCATCAACGTTTTCTTGTCCAGAAGAAGAAGATGGCGACAAATTAAATCTGCGAGGTGTTGACAGAAACATGGACATTTAACACGGTAAGAAAGCCTTACTTACTATACTAAACTACCGAAACATTGAGATAAAGTTTAGTTTGTCCACATGTATAGATAAATTTAAGGTTTCTGGGTTTTTTAGTCTTAAAAATAAGCATTTTTCAGTACGAACTCCCGTGTCAATGCTGCACGTGGCAGAGTTTTGTTGGGAAAAACTTCGGAAAAATTCACTTGTTTTATGCTCAACAGTATTCTAAAAACGCTCTAAACGACATTTATTTGGCTTTTATTTATTTTTTCAAATATTTCCTGCTTTATTTATTAACAAATGAACGAAACGCTAACTTGAGAACAGTCACTCTCCACTTCTGCCCAATGAATACCACTTCAAAACAAACTTAGTACATTTTTATTGTATAACAAAAACTTCAACTCCTTCAAATACATTTTTAAACTGAATACAAAAAGTTTGGTACGAGAATGGACGAAAGATTTGCTGACATTTTTTACCCAGGGGGGTACCCCTAATGTACCAATTAGTGTACCAATTAGTGAACCAATGTACATGTAAAGCACATCACACCCTCAAGAATTCAAAAATTTTCTATGTTCTTCATTTTTGACATGATTGATTGTCGTTAAAATTTTGTTTGTGCTATTTGTTTGTTTACCTAGCGCGCGAGTAATATTTGGTTACATAGTGAGCGCTATGAGAAGAATGAGACAGGTGTTCCTCGTCGACTTGGTCGGGCTGGCGAAAATCGACGACAAATATTTTGCAAGGAGCGACGAGTATGGTATAAGTGAAGGGGAGTGAAACTATAAACCATGTGACCCTTTTCAGCCAGTCAAATAGTCCAAAATGAAAACAGGGTTCGTGCAGGTCCTTGAACTCCTTGAAAAGTGCTGAAATTTGAAAACTCATTTCAAGGGCACTTGAAACTCCTTGAAAAAGAAAAAATTCCTTGAAAATCATAAATACTTAGAAAAAATACTTGAAAAATATTTAGAAAGGTTTTTGTAACCCAAAACGCCTGTTTTCCTCATCTAAAAGTTCGTAATCCCGATCGCACCCATCGTTATGTGGTCCTTGAAAATTTTCATTTTGGTCCTCGAATACTCCTTGAAATGTCCTTGAATGTCTTCACAAGAAGCCTGCACGGACCCTGTGAAAATATTTTTCGCTTCGTGCTGGTAGCAGTATCTATAGAAACAGATTATCTGACAACTCCAAAAAATGACCAATCTTAGTGTAAAAAAGACATGAAAAATATTTTAAAAAACTAGCTGAACACTTGAAATTGTCAAAATTATATTTCTAAAGTAACTGCTAAAGTATGTTGAAAATACATCGGCCAAAAATAGTGAAAAAGAGATTCAAATGTCATCTTCTTTGCCGAAAATGGTTTGCTGCTCATTGTACTGTGAAACTCGTAGGAATCATCATCAAAAAAGAATTTTTAAAAGAAGAAGATTAGCTGAATTAGCTATTCAAGAACAATCAACAAATTTTTGCCATTTTCTCAGCACATGTTTGGCTGATAAAACGTATAAGAAGCGTAAGAATCAGCGTCAATGAGCATTGGTTATTTGAAAAACCTTTTTGAAAAAATCTCAAGTAAGTAGAATCGTTAATTAAACTAAATTCTGTTCGTTATTTTTAACAATTGTGAAATAGTAAATAAAAACTAAAATGTGTACTGAAGTTGTCAACTTGTTTTACGATATTAGCTAGATTAGTTCTATAATATTAAGCTTAAATTTGTCAAAATAAACTCACTGCACGAAGCATTTACAAGTATTATTTTCCAAACAGAAATACTTCTTAGAGGTACTGTGATGATTTTAGCACTAATTTTTAGTTTTCAGAAGAAAGTTTTAGTTTTTAGAATGAGAATTGCTTGATAACCATTGCTTCAGAATATTGACTGATTGACTTCTTGTTCTTGCGTTTAACAGAAAAAAAACTCGAGTTTTTATGAAAAAAGATTGTTTTCATCTGACCAATAAAAATCAATAAGCTTAATATTTTCATGTTATGTAATTTTATTAATGATTTAAGTGTCAAAAGAGTACTTTAGTTCTAAGTTAATCATGCAATCCGGCCATTGAGACATGTACTGATGTGCATAGCAATTTGCTACCAGCTAGGACGATGGAAATCTGCCTGTTTCTCTCCCCTCCATAATACTCGTCATTTCACAAGTTACATGCTCAGATCGCAATCGTAGACCTTTCGGCTTTTGTTCAGTTGCATAACAATTCCTCTGACAGCGCGCGCTTCTTAACCAGATACAAGCAACGCCTGTCAAATTGTAGATTACTCATGCGCTAGGTAAACAAATGAATAGCACGAACAAAATTTTAATGTGATCCCTTGGATTGATTAGCGTCAGCTAGTAACCTGAAGGTCGTGGGTTCAAATGCCACCACAGGCTCTGGATTTTTTCAAATATTCACATGTTTCCAGCTGATCTGAAATAGTGACTTACAAATGACGTCACTGCAAAACTAAGGTGTCTTGCAGCCTGCAAAAAAATGACTTATAAAAGTTTAGATCTGAGATAAATCTAGATTTTCGGGAGAAGTTTTTCATATTTTATATACTACAATATTCTTCATTGAGTGGGAAAATACAAAAAAAGAAATAAACCATTTTTTGAGCCACCAGGTTACTAAGGGTGACACCTCAGTTTTTCAAATTTTCTCTATTCTGATTGCCTAACATTTTCTCAGATCAGCTGGTTATGATTGATATTGTTTGGCCTCCCTTATTCTCAACTTGTCAATCCTATAATTTAGAGATATGAGGATAAGGATGTTGCTGTTATACATTCATTGGTTCATACTGCGGCCCGGTTTAGACGTCAAAGTTCACAAGTGCCAAATCTAATACAAATGAACAAAACCTATTGGCTGACTTCTAATCATTTGTATTAGATTCGGCACATGTGAACTTCGTCATCTAAACTGGGCCTCAGTTAATTTAGGATGCACATTATACTGACACTGTTATTATTTTTTCTAGTTGGATAACATTCAATCACCAAGGATAGGATAACTATCAGAATAGTGTTAGTGTTAAAAAGTTATTTAGTAAAGTTATGCAGGTGAATGTAATTACCTTTGAATGTTGTATTTCATGCATTGTTCATAGCTACAATGCACTCACCTGTGTAATAATACTAAATACTTATTCACCACAGATGGAGTGCATTCTGGTTGGTATTTTCCTTGACTTTTCATGGAAATATTGACTGATATTCACTTTGACTTTGGTGAATAAGCATTAGTTATAGAATATATCTACATATAATACTTTGTTATATGTAGATTTTTCACCACTTTAAGAATTACAACATAAGATCGTAAAGGATGTGCATTCTTTTTGTTACCAATGAAAAGGAACCACATCCTTTAGAAAACTTACAATTTACTAAATGCTGGTAAATTATGCACATAATATTGTCTCCACTGGAAGTGATCACCGGCTGCTCAACTCTACATGGACTTACTAACAATTTGTTTTCTATTTGAATGATTTTTGAATGATTGCCATTGATTGATTTACCTGACATTCTATTACTTGATTTTATTCATTATTGTTGCACATGAAAAAGGTTTTTTTTCCCACAATATTGTGCAGTAAAACAAATTCTATTTGATCAAAAACAAACCAAAAAATTCCATTTTATTCCATTCCTATTTGGCAACTGGATTCATCTTTCATTTATTCAATCTTGCTTTCATTAGTTTATCATGCTCCAAAATATCCAAAAATTGAAATACGAGGCTGATCTAATCACAAGATTGGGGGAAAAAAGCTTTTTCATAAAATTGATGTTGATTGGATTTGATCTATTGAAATGATTGTTTATTCCATTGATATTTTTTGTTTTCAATTCAGTATCCTCTCACTATGATGACATCCTATTTACTGCTATGAATATTCTATGCAAAATTAACATTTACTTGGTCAGTAAGATTTTGGTTTCAATATTGGCTTTCATTTTCATTTTCACGGTTGTTTTGTGATCACAGTTAGTGAGAGGCTACTGTATGACATGATTTCTCTTTTCATTGATGCTTTTGATGTTGCAGTAGAACTCCACTATCTCATTCATATACTATTAAAATCAAAATCAAAAATTATTTCATGTTAATCAGTGATTGGCTTCCAAAACCTGTTCATTTTGTAACAAAAACTCATCATTTGGAGTGATTGAGATAGCGGCGTTCTACTTCATTTGATTAATATGTATAATCATGCTTTAGTAACGTTTTGCCAGCTGCGTTCCTGGTTTATATCCATTGACATGGTAAGTCATGTGCATAATTTACCAGCATTCAGTCTTGTTATTTTCCACTAACATCCTCTTTCCTCATGGAACCAATATACCTTACGGTCCAAATTATCTGTCGCTTACGGTCAAAGTTATTTGGCAGTTTTACATTAGAGGATGTTAGCTGAAAGATGCAACTCCCAAATTATTTTATCTCAAACACAAGTAAAGGTTGTCTGACATGACTTTATAATAAGTTCCCCCATTAGAAACTACCTGTACAATAAATTAATTAATTAGACGCAACAGAGATTGCTATTTTTGGTTAATAGACGGGAATATTCCCTTGAAGACAACCTTGGCTTTGTTTAATCAATACTTTTACCATATTTGATACTGACCAATGCTATACTATTGACCAAAACACCCAAATGGGTGCATGTAAATGTTGGAATATTACATGCTTATCACCTCCTGGATGGATAAAGATACATTGGATAATGAGAATATAGTATACTGGTCATTACAAAATATGGTACATTATAGTATAGTACAAACATTGAAAGTGTCTCTGCAACAGACTGATCCTGCCATCCTATTAGTGTGCCTGAAATTATTCATCTGCATTATATACTTCCATTTTATTATTTTCACAAAAAAGGCATTGATTGAAGTGAACACCTTCCAGCATATGAAAATTTTATTTCTATGACATTTTTGGCACTACTAATAGTCTAGTTATTCGCTCTCCTCCTCCCTGCTGTTGCAAGTGCTTGTAGTGATTGTACTTTGCCATGGAACTGCTTCTCTGGAAACTATTCCATGTATTCTTAAAGTGGTGAAATTTTAACTTAGGACTATGAGTGGACACACCATTGGTCAGATTGAAGAACTGTGTACAAAATTATACTTGTATATTGAATGCTATTTTACGGCTATTCCATGTCAATCCTGTGTCAGTACAGTACTTGATGCATTTCAAAAGATGGCTTAGTTTTCAAACAGTCTTTTATTTGGCAGTTAACAGCATCCAGTACTTATCAGGATTGATATGTTATTTCAGTACACAGTGTCGTCAATCTGATGTTCCCTTGAAAACATTAATTTCTTTCAACTTTTGGCTCGTCATGCAATCATTTACAAATTAGTAAAGTCAAAAAATTATAGTTTGGCAACGGCAATCCATAGGGCTTGGTGTGTCCATAACATAGTCTGACATAGGAGTCACTTGAGTAAAAGTACACTAAAGAGTTGACAAATGGTATTCTAAATCTTAGCTGCATTATATTGGCATAAAATTGGCATTTGTTTGGCATTTTGAGATCCATACTTTGAATTCACTTTGATTCATATTTAACATCTGTCAAACTTAAAGAAAATGATTTTAAAATTCTCGTTTTTGTTTTGATTTCATGATTCAACTGAAAAAAAGTTTGGAATTTATTTGGATATTACAATGCATTCAAAATTATCTTGAATTACTTGATTCCTCGTGTCCTTGAACTAAACATCTTTAAAAAGTTACAAATTCAAGTTGATTGGGATAACGTACCATTTGTCACTCTTACTGTAATGTAGAAACAGAGTTTGTAGGATTCTGATAAACCATTGTATAGACTGTCATCTTTAAGATTGGCATATCAGATCAATATGAATGTTCAAACTACACTTGTCATACTATGGTTTATCATAATTGTACAAAGCCTGTTCTACCTTATTACTAGTACAGAAAGGACCATGTAGTTAAGACGTTGAACATTTCATGTAACCAAATCTTTCATTTAGATCTAAAGTTGTTAATTGGCGTCACATTTACGATAACATAATTGGATATTTGTACATGATAAGTTCATCTTAACCAGTCCTTGATGATGCTAAAAACAGGGTATGAAACTGGTATTGTCTTCTGCCAAACCTCTTCAAAAATAAATTGATTTCCAAACTATTTACGTGATTAAAATTACAATATTTTGATCATAAGAGTTTTAGACAAGTTTTGGATAATTTTTGAGCAAGACAACACCAGTTTTATGCCTTGTTTCATTATTCTGTACTAGTGTTTTACTCAAGCAGATCCCTATGTCTTAAACTTTCCATTCAAATTGACTGTCCCTGAGGTCTTTAGTTCATCCTACTGATCACCCTTAAGGGGTACCCCTCAACACTTTGTTGAGGGGCACTTTTTCTTAAGGGGAGGGTAGGTTTGAACTTTTGATCTCCGGGACCTTCGTCTAATTACCCTAGGGGCAAAAAAATTCACAAAAAGACTTAGTATAGATTTTTTCAAAATTTTAGGGCTTTTTTCTTTTTTTTCACATTTTTTTGGATTTTTTTATTTTTTTTATTGCCAATTTGAATTTTTTTTATTTTTTTTAAAGCCAATTCGAATTTTTTTTAAAGCCGATTTCTGAGTTTCTTTGCCAATTTGTGAGCCATTTTTCCTTACCTTGCATATGGTTGTGTGAATTACCTTGATCCTGGCTTGTTGGTGGCTGTATTCTTGCTTGTCCAATTTTTCATCAGAAAACCTAGAGCTTACCTGGGTTTGAACCTGAACCTTCAACTTACCTTTGGCTCTGCAGTCCGGTGATCTGTGCTGTAGACTGTTGATGTGTTTGTTGAGAGTAAAGGTTTGAAAGTTCCTTAAAACATAACGCTTGTAATGGTTGGCATATTAATGAGCTAATAAAAATTCTTATGAATAATTAATGTCTTGTTTATTGTTTGTGAGAAACAATGGGATAATGAGCAGAGCAATTAAAGGGGATTAGATGGGTGTGGAAAAGGTGCTAAGACTCGTGAGGCAAGCGCGTATTCAAGTGTAAACTGATCATGAGGTGCAATGGGTGTGGTACAGGGGGCAGGGTTGCTCTGTGAAGCAAGGGGTATATGCACAAGCGAAACGGGCTGAAAATTTTTCTAAGTTTTTTGGCGGGAAAAATGCGCAATTTTGAAAAGGGGTGGTACACAATCAAACAGTCAGAAATAACAGAAAAAAAAATGTTTTACAGCCAAAACCGTTGTATCGCGCGGATTGATTTAAATTCTTCACTCGGATTGGGTTTTTCCTAGCCGTCAATCATTATGCAAATTAGAGGTTGAACAAACTTGCTCGATTGCTTGCACAGATTCCGCCATTACAAAGTGCTTCAAATTCAAACTTCTTCGATCATTTAAAAATAATCGATAGTGTTCTAAGCTTTAAATCGAGGGGGGAATTGTTTTTCAGCCTTTTTTCCTGTCAAGTATTCAAGCTATTGCCATGATAATGGAATGCTGTACTAGTAATGGTCTCCCGTGAGAATCTCGAGCTGTGCACTAGTAGACAAGGTAGAATATTTTGCTTAAAATGTTCAAAAATTTCTTTTGAAAGATAGATTTTTGCAATTCAGAAACTGGTTCGTATAGCTAGTAATACCGAGCCTGAGCTGGTTTCCATATAACAGCTGAAAGAGCAATAAATTTATTTACAGATTACGATCGCAGGGCTGTTGTTTTGCATTTCAAACCGAGTAACGAGTTCACAATGGACGTCTATTTATGGAGATTCTAGGGCTTTGAGAAGATTAGTAATATAGCAGAAGGTTAAATATCATTATTGTGGAGTTATTTCCATTATTATATTTACAATCTGATTTCCACCGTTTAGCACAAGTTCTATGTATGGTCAAGAGACATATGTTCTTGATGTTTCGATGTTGGAGTTTTCATCAAGGTTTTTCAGCCTCATGCAGGAATATAATGCTTATTTCCTAAGAATATTCATGGGCTCGATCTTACGAAGATATTTTTTTCTAGAAATATCATCGATTCGTCTTAGATTATCTAGAAAAGTTTGAATTTGAAACACTCTTTAATGGCGGAATCTGTGCAAGCAATCGAGCAAGCTTGTTCAACCTCTAATTTGCATAATGATTGACGGCTAGGAAAAACCCAATCCGAGTGAAGAATTTGAAATCAGTCCGCGCGATACAACGGTTTTGGCTGTAATTCCTATCATTAAAAGTACAAAACACTTAATTTCTAAATTAAACGTGATATAAAAAAAAGATGAAATTTTACTTTGGAAATTTAGGAACTTGAAATCTGATCAAAACAACCGAAAAAGAACCCTTCAAATTAACCTTGTATTAGAAGGACAGCTGCGACTACAAATGCGTACATTTCTCGTAGATTTGTTCAAGTTGTTTCATAGTGGAATAATAGCCATGTCACTGCGTCTTGCCTAATTTCACCATCTTTCTTTCGCAGACCAAGATCTATAAAAATTAAAAAAAGACAAGAAGTCAGTTGTTTGCGGTCTAATTCGATTTAAAAGTTTATGAATGTCAGTAATACTATTAAATTGATAGATTACAATCAGCACTGACAAAATACGCGCGTGACTAAAAACGTTTTTGCGCGCAATGACCTAAAGCGCAAATCACAAATTTAGATGCGCGCGCTTATGATTAAAATGATATTTATTTGACGTAAAACGGGTCAGAATCATGTGGAAAAAATGCGCAAAAATATGTTATAAGCTCCAAATTAAAATACTTTTAGGATCTTAAACTGAATTTCAAAATCACTAAAGAGACAGTGACTGAGAGCCGCAGCGTCAAAGGGCATCTTTACACGCACTTGATATCTATGCGCATAAATTAGTATTATTCACCTATACTGAAATCTATCTCAATGCAGGTTTCCGTTTATCCTTAAGATAAAATCTTTTGCATCAGTTGGCAAAACTATAAAGCGCTCATACTATAGAGGATGGTAAAACCAGATGAATTGCGCTTGTAACAAAAATGATTACTGAACAAGAAGTAAGAACGCTAAGCAGCAATATTTTACGTAATTTCTAGGTCTATGAGTGTTATAAATGTAAAGCTAAGTCTATAATCGAAGTTACCTTTCGTTCCAAACATCGAGGGTTAAAAATACAGCGGGTTTCTGGAGTTATTCGGTAGTTTCTAGGTCTTGTTGAGATAGTCATTAACATGGCGGACGAGGCAAACAGCTCACTTTTGCATATATTCTACCGATCCCTGGGGATGAAAAAAAAAGCTGTAAAAAATGTGAATATCTTTTGCGCAAAGTAATTTTGAGGTGAGAAATTTCTATTGTTAAAAAGGGATTACTTTTAAATACGATGGGCTTCCTGTGGGGAATTCGACTGATCAACAGGTAGCCCAAAATGCCAATAATTTACAATCAATTTTCTCCTCTCAGAAATCAAGATGGCAGAATTAATCAACGCGTATGAATGACTCATACTTTGAGGAGTTTTTCATATTAGTTTGGTTTGAAAAAAGAAATTAAAAGTAGAGGAAAAGAGCAAAAGTTTAGAAACAGGAGACCGCTGGCCAAGAGCACCGTTGGCCAAAACTTCTCTTGCGCATAGCACTTTTGGATTTAGATTTTCTATCAAAATAACCCCGGAACAGTGTTGCCATCATCTAATGCTTTCCATTAATGTGTATTTTGCGTAGAAAAAGTCAAAATGTATTTTCTTCAAATTTTGGGACAACTCGAAAAACGCTTATTTCGAAGTTCCAAATTCAACCGGCTTGTTTACTATGAAATAAAATAAAATCTCCAATTTTTTTTTCACAGCGATTTAAAGCTAGGTAAGTACTTTCTCAGAAGTACAATATATATTAAAAAGCACTTATAGTTATTTTTTTAAAACGCGTTTTTTGGGCTGGCGGCGATTTTGGGCTTCCTGTGGAAATAATTTAAAGGGTGCAGTTTACGTTTTCCGTTTTTTTTGCGTAAACCTTCGACTTCTCTTACAAGTTTTTTAAACAGAAATCGAAAAATTCAATTCCCAGTATCAGTTGGCGTATTTTTTATGTGTAATGAATAAGAATATAGAAGAAAGATGAACTCTAGATGTTGTAACTGGGTACGTGACTACTTACGCCTACCGGTATATGGTCCACGAGAGAAAAGTTGATATTTTTATCTTGGAAAAAATACTTACTTGTCTGTGTGACTTCCTGACCTATTCCCCGGATCAACGAGCGTAGTGAATTCGCTTGTTCCACTAATCGCTTGTTCCCCTCATCGCTTGTTCCACTAATCGCTTATTCCACCAATCGCTTGTTCCACCAATCGCTTGTTCTACCAATCGCTTGTTCCACTAATTCCTTGTTCCACCGATCGCTTATTCCACTAATCGCTAGTTCCACCAATCGCTAGTTCCACCAATCGCTTGTTCCACCAATCGCTTGTTCCACTAATTCCTTGTTCCACCAATCTGGGAGTCGGCGGAATGCTCGCACCCCTCTAAAAACGTTGAGATTGAGACTCTCGAAAATGCAATTTCCAGTGTTTCGAGGATCAATTGCAACATATTTATTGCAAAACATATTTATTGATATCAAACCTATAGGTAACTCGTAACAGAAAATGCCCCCCCCCCCCTCCTCGGTCCCTGATCTATGGGTACGAAAAATGTTAAGTTTGCCCTTAGGGACTGTTCATTATTTTTCCGGAGGTGGGTGGGTGTTACGGGGGGGGGGGGGGGTTGTGTGGCGGGGTGAGAAAATGTAGGGCTTTGAAATTTTAGTCACAGGGGTCTCGTCAAAGCTAGTAATAGAGGAGTTATATATTTGAGTTCGTTGAAAATGTTGGATATTAACATGGGTTCCGAAAAATCGTGCATATTCTTATGGGGTGGTAAAAAAAAGAATGCGTTGATGCCATTTTATAATTGAGCTGTCTGATCGCCTGAAAACGTAGTTCATGGAACCACAGGAAGACCATAACATGTAAACAATCGCTGATAAACAAATGGTTATCTTGTCTGAGACGTCTTAACCTCATGTTGCTTCATAGTCAGTTATATTTCATATTCCAGCGAAGTATTGGGCAACAGATTTTTACCTGATCTCCGTCACTACTTTAAGTAACAACTGAAACGAACCCATGTAGATCACTACAAAGCGACAACATTTCTCCTAGTTCAGTTTGTACTCTAATCTGACAGACAGCTTTTCGTTATGTTATCAACATTACGTACCTTTGATCCGGCTTGTAGCAGTTATCATACAACAAGTTTCTTGGCTTATCTTGCGCGCTGCAATCCTGATGTTTTGATTTACTTCAACATGGCGAACTAAAGACGCGCTTGCTGGCTAAAAAGGCTCCCTTGAGACCCAAACAGTTATAAAAAGACATAAACGCATCCTGAACTAAAGGGATTTCAAAGTGAGAAACCCTTTGTTTTTTCCTCTCGTGATCCGTACTTTAATGCGCAAATATTTCCAAGTTTTCTTTCGATATCACAAAAGACCAATAAACCTTCGAAAACTGTGAACGCAAAGTTGTTTTAGTTTTCAGGGAAGAAGCCCGATAAAAAGTAAAAAATACAAACCTAGTGTTATTTGCGCTTTATTGAAAATATTTAACCGGCTGTTAAAGGGGCACTTGGATGAAAATTAAAAATGCCTTGAAACATAATCATGATTGAGTCATATTATTCTTAAATACTTGAACTATTCGGACTTTCAAAATATGGGGCGTTTGCATCCAAGTGCCCCTTTAAACAATGTAGAACATTATGGGCGCGATCACGCAGAGCAATTTTCTCTGCAACTTGTCTCGCAACGGCCTTCCGACCAAAGTTGCAAGAGGGTTTACACGGTGTAACGGAGACGCAATCGTTGCCAAAAGTAGAAGCCAAATCTACTTTTCGTAACGATTGCTGAAAGTTGTCTCGAAACATTCATCAAATTGCACTTTGGGTTACACGCCGCAATGCTCCATGCAACTTGTGTCGCAACGCCATTGCGAGACAAGTTGCAGAGAAAATTGCTCTGTGTAATCGCACCTTAAGGGCCAGGGACGGTAGGTGAGGCGGGAGGGAAGAAGGACCAATACATGAACACCACTAAAGAGAATACAAGACAATAAAACATGGCTGATATTTTATTACCATGTTAAAACGAGTACCTGTAGTATCTGCGCGCTACACTGAGATTGCATGTCAGGGACCTTGGTACAAGCCTCAAGAAGGAAGACAACCTCCTTTCTTATTGGCTGAATTGGTAGTTCCAAACCTCTGCGCCGCACATGCATACTCGTGAACCAGCTATAGCTAACAGGAATACTGCATAACCGAAGAGTATTTCTGCGGCCGCCAAAAGTGATTTAGAACAAGCATCATACTGCTATTCCAACTGGATTAGGTCTGGCACTTTACATCTACGACTACTGCGGTCTGTTTTCCTGCCACGTATATATTACCTCGGCAGTCAAGCTCGCACGATCACACAAGAGTAACGTAAATGCAAGCCAGCACAAAGTCATCAGTGTTGTTCTTGGACTAGAGTGGCGCAAAGGCGAATTCACTGTAAACAGTAAAATATATCTATTGTTATAACCAACGATAAATTAATTTTCGCGCGCTGGAAGTGACGCATTATTATTTAGTAGATAACGCCTTTGCGCGCAATGTTGCAGGCAATGGATGTTGTAGCCATGCCACACGACGCCATTAGTTGCACGCAATGTTGCTGAAGCAGAAAACGATCCATCTTCAGCAACATCGCCCGCAATATTGCACACAATGTTGCACCGTGTGTCCTCACCTTTATAGTAAAACCTAGCAATAAGAAAATGTTGAAGTGCAATTTGTTGCGCGCAATGTTGCTGAAGTAGAAAATGATCCTACTTCAGCAACATTGCGCGCAATGTTGCGCAATGACCGCTCCTTTAGTGAGCAGTATAAGTTACAGAGCAGTCACTCACTTCCTGAAAAAAGGGAACAGTCAAAGTCAGAATGAAGAAAAGATTTTAAAAAAATAAGACCCCTTGTAGGATATTTCAAATGCCGTTGAAATTGTAGAAGAAAACAATGAAATTTAACTCGCAAATGAAAAATGAAATTCGTTGTGATTGTCGTCCAAATTTGAGCTGCCTTGGGAATTGCTACTGCAAGGGGTTTATTCACTGTTTCCACAGAATCAAGTAAACAGACACGACAACTTCCCAAATGTTCACAAAGAAATAGCGATCTACTGTTCTACCTGGGAAACACGATAGATCCACTTTCTAAAAGACCTCCTTCCCGTTATAAAACATAGTAGTTCACGCCTGAGGTCGCGGGTTCGATTCCTGGCTGAGCCAATATATTTGGGTTGAGTTTTTTTAATGTGTTGTTCTCTCCCTTGCCATTAGGGTTTTTCTTCGGGTTATCCGGTTTTTCCCCTTCCGTAAAAATCAGCAATCGAGTTGATTATCGTGTGAAAAATAACTGACCATTTGCCCCTCTGCTGCTCGCGAAAATAATTCGTTTATTCATTTTATCGGACAAAAACAAAAATGGTTGGCTTGTGGCAAATCTACTGAACATACGGTTTCCCTAGGTCCCCAGTTATAAGTGCGTGAATTATGATATCCGTTACGAGTATTAAGGTACTTAACTGAGGTAAGAACACATGCAGATCACAGTGGGAGCCAACATACTGATATTCTTACCTCGAAATAATCACAGCTGGACCGCAAAACTGAAACAGTAAACAAGTTTTAAACTTAGCATTATCAGACATGCTAGCTATCTCCCGCATATCTTAGGCATTCCACAATTCCCCTCCCCTCCCCTCCCCTCCACACACCAATCAGGCACTTACTTGGAACACGCGCGCGAGGAAAAGGAGGAAAGATGCGTCGACATCAGTGGACCTTAACGAGGCCTCAAGACTCTGACAACATAGTTACTGTATATCTGTTGAAATAAAGAAAGACGACAAAGTTACGATCCTTTATCCTAACAGCTATGCGAGGTGGGGTTTACCTCATACCAGGAAAATACTCAAGGCAGACGGATATCCGATCTGTCTTTGGGCCTTTGGACGATTTTCAACAAAGTATCAAATTGCGCCGCGCGATGTAAGTCTATACTATTGAACACATTTTAGCAACGGCCAAAGTAGGTTCTTAGTAGATTAAAGGTAATGCTTAGTTATCATTAGATTTGTATAGATTGTGTCGGGTCTTAGGCCCAGTTCAGACTAACCAGTTCAGTTAGAATCTAATTGTCTTCGAGGCCAGCGGCTTAAAAAAAAAAAAACGCCGAGAATTACCACGTAAGACATCATCTCTTTTACTCAGCACCAGGATACGATAAGTGTCATTAGTTTGGTCCATATACTATTACTAGTTTATAAGAGAAAACAGCGCTCGACTTCAAAGCCAATTACATTCGACGCGGCATAAGTTCGATTTCTTAACTGGACCTTAGAAGACTTAGAAATGAAACCACACTTGATTTGCGCACCTATACAACTGTTGCTGTGCATGCATGGATTACAAAAGCTTTCGGGTCCTAGTTTGTTTGTCATCTAATACCTTAATAATTGGCTTCTTGCCACGAGTGGCCTTATTATTCGATTTCATCCGACCCAAGGAAGGATTTCCCGGGTGTAAGCGACGTGATACAAAGCCGACGTGGACCACTTACTTACTTGCGTATCCTTCTTCAGTTCTTATCCTTCCTATTTCTTTCAGTTAAACACGTTTTGCGAGGCCAAAAGGCGAAGAGAGTGACGTGTGTCAATCACCGTCAAGAGGGATTCACGTAAACGCCACCAAGATTTACTGATTTGTTCAGATCTTATCTATGAAAGTGGGTAGTGAGGAAGGCCGAGGGAGTCATAGATGTAAAACACTTTGATTGACGACCATTGAAAGTAAGTAAACCAAGTCCAATTTGACTTCAAAACAAATGTTTGAACTGATGCTTGGCTGCTGGTTGGTCTTAATCGATCTCCGAGAGATCAGAACATTTAAAAAATTTGACCGTAGCGCCACGAATCGCGAATCGTGAGTGCAGTCTATCGGAACTGTAGTTTGATGTTTGCATCTAATGGCGATCAGCATGCACTGATTCCGAGCCAAATTTGATCGTTTACTGTTGATTCTGTATACTGTTGATACCGTATACTGTTGATACTGAAGATCTGTTAACGTGGTATGTTGTGTGTATTAGTTACGAGTGACTGTTCGAAAAAATGCCCGTTTATCGGTTTTGGTATGAGAGAGAAACGTACGGTATTGCCTTACAGCACGGACACCTTATGGCATGCCGTATAGACCCCTTGTAGCACGTCGGAATGCATTCTTTTGTTTTGTCTTCCGAGTTGAGCTGCTTTGACGTCACGTGAAAAGGGTATAAAGAGTATTTTTAGTATAGTATGTACTATACTGTGTACTGTACTGTACTGTACTGCCTTACACAGCTCGTGGTTCAGGTGGTATGAGTAGGAGGAATGCAATACTGCCTAAAGCTCGTACACCGTACGACATATCTTAACATTAAAAATAACTTCCCGCTGTTTTTGTGTGAAAAGCCGTTACGGATGACCTACGGGTACGAATATTTGCTGCATCGTTTAATACTCTAGCTCACCACAGGCTCAAAGAGTCTTGGTTCATTACGATCAGACTGTTCGAGTAATGGAAGGCACGGTCCACGCACACCACCGTCCATAGTGGTTCTCTAAGTCGAGACGTCATCGCTGGAAATCCTCCATCAAAACTATTCCATAATTCTCGTGAGTTGTTATTCAATACCAAATAATCCTATCTAGGCGTTATATATTTTCAATATGGTCGCTAATACGACTTAGTTTTGATCACTGCTCTTGACCCTTGTAGCTCCGCCGCGAAAATCGAATTCACAACAACTAGCAGCTGTTCTTTACACATTATGCATATCTTTGGCAACAACTCTCGATATCTCTGGGAATAAAACTACAAACTGATTGAAATGATTAAGAGGAAGGCTAGAAGATTAAGATGTACACTTTAGAAAACAATGTATATATCTTTCATTTTATAACATTTACCAGACGCCCAAGCCAGGGTTATGCTAGGATTTGATAAAGGTCTAGTCTTGACCAAAAGTCAAGGTTACTAAAATATGGCTTGAATAGGATTACAGTCACGATTATAAAAATATTTTGTCGCACGATGGACAGCTTCTATACATTTACTGTATTGTTGACCCAAATGCCTCGACTTGAAACAATTGTTTGAAGGCAATGGAGTGTAAATTCGTTCAGTAATTGAAGCAAAGAGACCTTGTTACTATGACCTATAATCCACAGATGTTCATTATTCGACAAAATATAACACAAAAAGGGTCATTTTTTTTTCTGGTGATAGGTTTATAACGTATATCTATCTGTTGGTAAATGGAACGCTGTGAACGCATATTTGTTAAGCTAACTTATTGACTCCTGACTGTGAGGATTTCAGCCACCCAAATACAACAACAACGACGACGTCTACAACGACCTCACGGCAGCCAAAACTACCATCCGTGTCGGGACCTGAATGGATGAGAAAAACTTATGTAGTCTTTCTTTCTTGTGCTTATCTTTGTTTCTATTCTTGAGCTATATACGTAGCGATCGATCATAGAGCAGTTTTCGTATGACCATGAAAAACTTGTGGCATGCACGGACCACGCTTTGCCGTGACCGTGCCAGTGCCATGCCATGTATGAAAATATTCGAAATCCCGTGCCGTGTCCACGCCGAGCCGTAGTCGTGCCGTGTGACTTTTCACACATAAGAAATCTGCTCTAAACCTATCAAAATCTCGCATTGCCAGGTTATTTTGAAATCGTACAAAGAATGTTAGATGCAAACCTTCTAAGTCAGCCACAAGTATTTTGCGTTTTAATGTTGCAAGTGATTTCAACTTTTCGTCAAGTTTGCATATATCTTACTATTTGGTTGTCTTTTTAAAATCAGAGATTGCTTCTTGTCATGGTTCTAAAAAGTACCTACTTTCGTACAGACAAGGAAATCTAGAATGGTGCGTGGTGGACTTCGGATTCCAGATGCCATGTCTAGATACTAGACAGATACTAGATCCCATACGTATACCCCTTGCAGCTCTTCGGAATATTATGCAGCTCAATTTTGAGGACAAAACAATAGGTTTAATTTCCAAGTCTCAGACGATTGAAATTGTCTGATTTCAGAGTCGATCCATGTCTTACATTTTAGACATAAAGAATCGCGGATCAGTTCTACAATCTGCACTTTGCCGCATTGGATTCCAAAATCCGGGATATTTAGTAGCGTACCACATTTTCTATTTTTGTAATACCTGTCTCCGAGTCTATTTGTAAAGACCGGGTCGTGTTACTATATCCGGTCTTTAATGACTTAAATGCCCATGCATTTGACAACAAAATTATCGCTAACTTAGGTATACCATAGTCGATCCGCATAGTTCCCTACTCATAATGGACCACTCGCTACGTTTAACAAACCTTTACTAAACGGTGTTATAGGTAGATATCAGAGTTACACTCAATTGCCTTCAAAACATTTTTTCAAGTCGATGCAACTGGCATCAATACAGTAAATGTATCCAGCTGAGAAGATGTTAGCCAATCAGAATCGAGAAAATTTGCAAAACTGAGGTGTCACCCTGTCGCGACCAAAACCGCTAGAGTGGGACTAGGGCCGATTTCCTGTTTCCATGTTTTATAGTTTAATGTCATCGAGCCGTGTAGCACCAGCAGAAGGACAAAATTGTAAGTTTTTTAGCCTTTGACTTCTTCATAGCACGGTATATCGCCAATCATGTTTATTTTCTATTGTTTACTAGTTGTGAACCGTCACTTGTTATCGCATATTACCGCTTATCAAAGCTTGAAACTGCTTAGAATAACTTCAATCGCTCTCTAGAACCGTGTTAAAGCGGAAAGATGTGGTGTTCAATCAAAGTCAAGTGAAATGTAATCAACGCTTTTTAGAGGAAATAAAAGGACGAGTAGCACAAGAATTCTGCAGCTACACACCCTTAGTAGTCCGGCAACTCGGGAAACGGTTATTTCTTTATTTTATTTTCCCACACAATGATGAATATCATAGTAGATTTATGTAGAATATCAAAAACCTCTACTTAACATTGAGATTTATCTCAAACATAAAGTTTTATAAGTGAATTTTCGCAGGCTACATGACACCTAAGTTTTGTAGTGACGTCATATGATTTCTGAGTCACTATTTAAGATCAGCTGGATAGAAACTGGACCCAAACACCACACGTCGATTCCAAACGACGGATAAAGACAGAAGAAATAACGCTTGAAGTTCTGGAATTATGGTGAGTTAAGTGTTTTGAAGACCCATGTTATGGATGACGGCACAAGCAAGCCAGACGGGGAGGTGCCCACTTCAGATCTCGAAAATGATATGCAAATTAATGACAATACCGCAGAGAGGCGCGAAAGAAAGAAAATTCCGGCTGAAAAGGGAAGACAAGAAAACATTAGAATTTAAAAAAATCGAAGAACAGCCGCTTTCCGCGAGGCTTCGAAGAAAAGAACGAAACTTACAGAGCTTCTCTCAGACGAAGAAAATTTGCATCTAGTTAAATCGCAATTTGAAGAGCATAACTCGTCATTTAATTACTTTCAAGCAGCTCATGAAGCCCTGGTTGAGCATTTGACCTCTGACGAGGACAAAGATAAGGAAGATGATTATTTCACCGCCAAGCAAAGTGCAGCGCTTGAGTTTCGAAATCAAATAATTCAGTGGATTGAGTTAGGAGAAGCACGATTAGCAGAGCGAGCCGACCTCTTAGAACGTAATTCAATGTCATCTAAAGGCTCCAAACGCTCGCGCCATTCAAGAAGATCGACGGGTTCAGTCGCCTCAGCCAGAGAGAAGGAACGGGTCAAGCTGGCCGAGATGATGGCTGAGAAGTCACTTTTGAGGGAGAGGCAACGTATTGAAGAGCTTAGACTGGAAATAGACATAGCGAAGTCACGCGCGAGAGAAAGAGTCTATGCCATGATGGAAGCTGAAGAATATGGTGGATTGCCGACATACTTCAACTCAGCCCCGCCCTTGATGCGGTCTACACCACGCCAGAGAAGTAATTTCAGCGTTATAACAGAGGAAGGAAGGAAACGGATCCAAGTGCCCCGACGCTATAAGGGAACGCAACGAGCATCGAGGAAGGGATCACAACGGAAATTCATGCCCCTAGCAAGGAACCCAACGAGCAGAATGAAGGGTCCAAGTGCCCCCACGCTATAACAGAACGCAACGAGCATCGCAGCACCGAGGAAGGGATCACAACGGAAATTCATGCCCCTAGCAAGGAACCCAACGAGCAGTATGAAGGAAACGGATCCAAGTGCCCCGACGCTACAACGGAACGCAACGAGCATCGCGACACAAAAGGGATCAGAACGAAAGTCCATGCCGCTATAAAGGAACGTGACGAGCAATACGTAGAAACCGGATCCATGTGTCTCGGCGCTACAACGGAACGCAACGGGCATCGCGACACAGAAGAAAGGATCAGAGCTAAAGTCCATACAGTTGGTAAGGAACCCAACGAACCCGATTGTGAAGTAAGAAAGCGGAATTCATGCGCAAGTAAAGGGACTCATTCTGATAGATCATTTGCACCTAATGTGTATTCTACTCCATCATCGAATACGTCTTTTACTGAACAGCTATTAATTACTCAATTGGAGCAACACAGAGAAATGCTGTCTTCACAGCAAGAAATGGCGGCCGCTATGCGATTGCCCCAACCCAAGGTGCCGTTATTCAAAGGTGATGTCATCGAGTACTTTCATAATGGCGTTCGACTCACGCATAAAGTCAAAAACGTCGAGCAACACAGACCTTCTCTATTACCTCTTCCAGCATCTCGTAGGCGAACCAAAGGAACTAGTTGAAGGGTGCGTACACCTTAACCCAGAAGAAGGCTATGCTGAGGCAAGAAGACTTCTAGACAAAGAATACGGGGATTCATATAAAGTATCAGCAGCATACACCAGCCAACTACAGAGTTGGCCCCCTGTCAAGTATGATGATGCTCCAGCCCAAAAGAGACTTTCATTATTTCTCATAAAGTGTAGAAATGCAATGAAGAGCATATCCTACATGGATGTTCTTAATCACACGCCACATTTGCAGACCGTTGTGCAGAAGCTACCTGCCTACCTTCAGAATAAGTGGAGAGACAAAGTCCTCAGTATAAGGCAAGGGGCCCAGAGATGTGCTAACTTTTCAGACTTAGTACAGTTTGTGGAGCGTGCCGCAGAAACGAGTAATGACCCTGTGTACAGCAAGGAAGCCCTGTGTAAACTAGATGAAAAATCAAGGAGCAGGTCATCCCAGGTCTACGGAGCAGACCACTAAGAAACTCCAGATGCAAGGTAAAGGGAAATTCACAAGAAGCCTAGCGACGTCATTAGATAGTCCTAAGAGCAGCCAAGACGGGGCCGGGTCAAAGCAACAAGAAAAACTGACGAAGTGTCCGCTGTGTGAGAAATCTCACGACCTTGAAGAGTGTAAAGACTTCGTAAAGAAAAGCCTGGAAGAAAGGAAGAAGTTTATAGCAGAAAAACACCTGTGTTTTGCCTGCTACGGAGCCAACCACCGGTCTAAAGGCTGTACCAACAAGAAAGTCTGCAAAACACGCAACAAGCCGCATCCAACGTCGCTCCACATAGATAACTTCAATCCCAAAGAACAACAGAAATACAAGGACGAAAGTAAGTCAGTTTCTACGTCCGTCGGTAGTACGTGTACTGACACGAAAGAAACTGAAATTAGTCTATCGACCTCCACGCAGAATGTCATCCTGCATTCCATTCTACCCGTTATCGTCCGGGCCGAGAACGGAAATATTGTTAAGACATACGCACTTTAAGACAACGGAAGCTCGGGCAGCTTCATTACCGAAGAACTAAAGGAACAGTTAGCGATAAAGGGAATCGACACGAGGCTACAACTTGGAACTATGCACGGTTACAGTTCGGTCAAGAGCTCTATTGTCAAAGGACTGACTGTAAGTGATCTGAAAGGTAACAATCCTGTCAAACTGGCTCGTTGTTACACGCGACAAGAAATTCCAGTTAGTCAGCAGCAAATCCCTACTCCTGAAGTAGTTAGCCGATTCCAAAACCTTCGTCAGATAGCAAGTAACATACCTGAACTAGTGACAGACCTCGAGGTTGGTCTTCTACTCGGAAGTGATTGCCCTCTGGCTCTCGAACCCCTAGAAGTAGTTCCCGGCGGAGGAAAGGGGCCTTTCGCCATGCGCCTTCGACATGGATGGACGGTGAACGGTCCATTGCAAGCTGACCTTCAGTCCTCCAGCTTTTTCAATAACAATAGAATAACAGTGAAAGAAGTGGAGTCCATCAAGGAAGTTATGACTCCCCAGTCTGTTTTAACCATGTTTGAACTTGACTTCAACGACCGTTCGAAGAACTCGGACAGTTACGGTTTGTCACAAGAAGATAAAGCATTTCTCGAAACGGTATCTCAAGGCATTCAACATGTCAACGGGCATTACGAGCTTCCACTGCCCTTTAGAAATCCTGACGTGTCTTTACCGAATAACAGGCATCAAGCTGTTAAAAGAGCTGAATGGCAGAAGAAGAAGATGCTGAGAGATGAGAAGTACCATGAAGACTACGTTAACTTCATAAACGACAACATCAGCAAGGGATACGCAAAGAAAATTCCCGACGATAAGCTTACCGCGAGTCCAGGAAAGGTGTGGTACATCCCCCACCACGGGGTGTACCACCCAAGAAAGCCAAAAATGCGGGTTGTGTTTGACTGTAGTGCGAAGTTCGAAGGAGTCTCGCTGAACGATATGTTGTTCCTAGGACCGAACCTTACCAATTCGTTGGTAGGCGTTCTTACTCGCTTTAGACAGGAACCCGTCGCATTTATGTCGGACATAGAGGCAATGTTTTGTCAGGTCCACGTTCCAGAGAGTCAACACGACTTTCTAAGATTTCTCTGGTGGCCGAACGGCGACCTGAGTGCAGACCTCCAAGAGTATCAAATGACAGTTCATCTTTTCGGGGCAGTCTCATCTCCGAGCTGCGCTAATTTTGCCTTGAAACGAGTGTGCGAAGATAATAAGTCGGAGTTCAGCCCTCAAGCACTGAACACAATAGAGAACAATTTCTACGTAGACGACTGCTTACGATCAGCCAAAGATCCAGCATCCGCCATTAAGCTCGTGAAGGACGTAAGTCAAGCCTGTGCTATAGGAGGTTTCCATCTCACAAAGTTTACCTGTAACGATCAATTGCATTGGAATCAATTGCACAAGAAGAACGTTCTAAAGAAACGAAGTCACTAGATTTAAAGCACGACAACTTGCCGATGGAGCATGCCCTGGGTGTGCAGTGGTGCGTCGAATCGGACGCCCTCAAATTCCGCATAACCATCAGCGATAAGCCACTGACAAGAAGAGGTATCCTTTCAACGATTTCATCGCTGTACGACCCTCTCGGAATCGTCACCCCATTTACGTTGATAGCAAAGAAGCTGCTTCAAGAACTTTGTAGCGATAAAACTATCGGATGGTACAACGAAATACCAGAAAAGTATCTAGCAAGATGGGAAAAGTGGAGAAGAGAATTACCCCTGCTTGAGAAGCTAAGCGTAAATCGTTGCCTGACACCTCCTGGATTTGAAAGAGTCATCTCACAACAAGTGCACGTCTTTTCAGACGCGAGCTCAACGGGGTACGGAGCTGTTGCATACCTCCGCCAACGAGACGAAGAAGGCCGCATCCACTGCGCCTTCCTTCTTGGGAAGGCTCGGGTCGCACCCGTCAAGGCAACCACCATGCCGCGTCTCGAATTAACTGCAGCCACAGTGTCTGCACGAATGGGACGAATGCTCCAAACAGAATTAGACGGAGACCCAAGTTTCAAGTACCATACCGACTCAACAACAGTGCTCCTCGGAACTCATGGACGATGGGTCTCGTCAAAGAAGTTGAGCAAGATAGCCAAGGCCTGGTGAGAGCTGCTGTCCTAAAGACCGACAAGAGCCGCTTATCAAAGCTTGAAACTGCTTAGAATAACTTCAATCGCTCTCTAGAACCGTGTTAAATCGGAAAGATGTAGTGTTCAATCAAAGTCAAGTTAAATGTAATCAACGCTTTTTAGAGGAAATAAAAGGACGAGTATCACAAGAATTCTGCAGCTACACACCCTTAGTAGTCCGGCAACTCGGGAAACGGTTATTTCTTTATTTTATTTTCCCACACAATGATGAATATCATAGTAGATTTCTGTAGAATATCAAAAACCTCTACTTAACATTGAGATTTATCTCAAATATAAAGTTTTATAAGTGAATTTTCGCAGGCTACATGACACCTAAGTTTTGCAGTGACATCATATGATTTCTGAGTCACTATTTCAGATCAGCTGGATAGAAACTGGACCCAAACACCACTGAGCACTTTTGTATGAAGGCAATGGGCAGGATTGTAACTCTGATTTCTGCTATTAGTTAACTGTTTGGATCCTGTCCCCCTCCTAGACTCCTTCGCAGACGTTCTTAGGGTCGTCACGTCGTTACCCAACATTGCGTGACGACCCTAAGAGCGTCTGCGTAAGAGGTTTCCCCCTCCGGGCTTGCGGCAATAATGGTTACCGACGTTTGCCATGTTAAAATAATGTTAAAAAAGATGATACAATACTAGTACTTACGAGCAGATTGTGCCAACTCACTCGTTTTTACGTCTTTATCCAGCAGATAACCAAGAAGATGGAAGAGGAAGCGCCTCTGAAAGAAAGTTCGAAGGAGATCCGTGAGTTTGATGAAGTATTCGAGCACGTAAACTCATTTGGTAGATACCAAGTGATATTATTCGTGTGTATTAACTTCCTGGCGTTTCCGGTCTCAAGCCAGTTTTCTGCACTTGTATTTGCTTTTGGTGCACCTGCGTTTCACTGTACTACGGCAAATGTCACGTGCCCAGTCAAGAAATGCTGTGATGAGTGTACTTCATACGCGTTTGACGGGCCTTTTCATAGTAGTGTATCAGAGGTTGGTATTGTATGTTCGTATGTGCATGTCTGCATGAGAATTCGAAGAAAAACACTGTTTTGTGAATAGTGTGAACTAAACTCGCAGTAAAGTGAAGTCACTGAACCCGTGAATCAAAAATTACTTGTTAATGTGTAATAGCAGGGCCGTTGGAAGCCTTGAAAAACTGGGGGGGGGGGGGGGGGGAGCACAAAGCAACACGTGACCACGACAAATAAAAATTTAATTCCTTACTTACTTTGTTTTTCTTTCCATATTTACTTTCTACTTTTCCCCTTGCTGTGGCCCTGAATAGTTAAGGAAAACAATGTAATTAGGGTCTGCTAAAGCGTATTAGTCTAATACCTATTTCACGGCTTTAGCGACTTGACTCTTAAGCACCGCGACACACTAGGTCGAGACTTGTAGCCTAGTGCGCCCCGTCCTTTAGAAGCCAAAACTAGACGCGACCTCAAGTTCGACATATCGGATGTTATCATGCTAATAGTCTTTTTCACAATTCCCTGCGCCATATTGAAAGGTGGCCGTGCCTTTGAAGCGAGACACAACGTAGCCTTACAATGATAGATAACCTTTTGTAACACCTTGAACAATGGACTACTTCGACGATGCGGCGGCCATTTTGGTAGGGGGCAAATATACAAATCTTTGTTATACTTAAGGCGTCGATTAACATTAACGTTTCACCACAAGACAACTTGACAAGAGATGAATTAAGAAGATGGACATGAAAGAAAGACAAATAAACGAAACTCTCTATTTTATCCGACATTTCTGTTTTGTTTTGCCCCCTGGACGCTCCATATGCCTTGCGATTCAAGATGTGAAAATAATGACTAATACTGCGTAGAAAAATAAAATGCTTGTCACTTAACCAGCATGATAGGGCCAGAGAAAGCCTTGCAGGATGTGTTTTTTCTTCTTCATTAGTTCCTACGTATACCCCCGGCATTTCTTACACGGTCCATTTCAATTAATTCAGATTCAAGATGGCCGCCGCATCGTGGAAGTAGTCCATTTCTCTATGATTGTAAGGTCACCTTATGTCTCGCTTCGATGACAACACACAGTTACCTTTCAAGATGGCGCACGGAAATGTGAAAGGGTCTAATTACTTTATTTATTCTTCTCTTCCTAGTGGAACCTGATTTGTGACCGGGCTTACCTTGCTGCTATAGTGCAGTCCTCCTTCTTTGTGGGGATGCTGTTAGGTTCGTTTGTGACAGGGATGATATCTGATGCCTGGGGACGAAAGAAATGCATTTTCATTTGCAATGCTGTCATGGTATGATCAGATCCCTTTACACTCACGCGGTTTCATTTGAAACCGTGTTATTTTCTATTCGATTACGCCTTGTGTTTACACTTAGAGGACCCTCCTGAAAATCATCACCGATGAGTGTGGCTTCCTCGTTAAATATAACGATGATGATGATGATGATGATGATGATGATGATGATGATGATGATGATGATGATGATGATGATGATGATGATGATGATGATGATGATGATGATGATGATGATGACAACTTGGATGAACGTATAGGAATAAGAATATACACGAGATGGATTGAATGGCGTATCAGAATAAGAACGTACACGAGATGGATTGGATTAACATATAGGAATAAGAATATCCTCCTCTTCCTCCTCCTCATCATCAACACCAACACCACCTACACCACTAATCAATCATGAATACTAACACTCATATCATCACCATCATCACTCATCACACTAGCTAGTATCATGAATATCATTTGGTACCTCGCATCTTACATTATAATCCGAACGTAATCAATAAAAATCTTTCACCGTAACACTCGTGTTCTCTTCAGCATTGATTATTGTCATGATTATCAATGTCAATTGTTGTTTTCTTTAGCTAATATTTGGTGTGGCATCATCTTTCGCTAACAACATCATCCTTCTGGCTGTCCTGCGGTTCATTGTCGGGTTTGGTCTGACTGGAGTCATGCTATCCCTCTACATTTATGACATGGAGTTGATTGGCCCTTCAAGACGCACAGCTGTTGGGAACCTGAGCTATGTATTTTATAACTCATTTGGAATACTTTTCGTGCTGTTTTCGTACCTCATGAGGGATTGGAGGATACTCCTACTTGCTATCACTGCGCCGACCGTTTTGCTCTTTCCATTTTGGAGGTAATGGCTTCTTATTTAACGCAGCGACCGGAGATACGCTGGAAGGGCTTTACCCTCTCAAGCTAATAGACCCCTTGCACGTGACGTCAAAGCAGCTCAATTTGGATGACTAAACAAAAGAATTTCAATCTCCTGAGAATTGGAAACTATTGTTTTGTGGTCCAAATTGAGCTGCATTCCGACGTGCTGAGATTGGTTTATATCATCTAATGGATTTTCAAGTATCGTCCTCTTATTGTCTTATAATAAATAAATAATTAATAAATAAATAAATGCGATTAACAGTGGAATCCACAGAGTGGCTATTCCTCCACTGCATTCCAATTGGAATTTAGAAATGGATTTTTATACATACTAGTCTACTGTTTTTGTTCAATCTTCGAGGACGACTTTCTTGTTTAAACACGATTACATCACTGTAAAAGTTTACCGAGCCACAAAAACACTTATTTATCTCATGGTAATTTATACCTACAGGATGATACCAGAATCTCCTCGATGGCTAGTCGCCCACAATCAACTAGACGAAGCCCATAGGGTCCTTATGTTGTACGGTGGCAAGAAAGACAAGCCGATAGATCCAATGGTTCTAAAAACTCTGATTGAAGATGTGCGAAAAGATCAGGAGGCAAGAGAAAAGCGAGCCAAACATTATACACCCATCGACCTTGTTCGTACACCAAAACTGAGGAAATGGACGGCAATTGTTTGCTACCAATGGTATGATGAATATAGACTCCTTTCATGTGACGTCAAAGCAGCTCAATTTGGAGGACAAAACAAAAGAATTTCAATCTCTTGAGAATTGGAACCTATTGTTTTGTCCTCCAAATTTAGCCGCATTCCGACGTGCTGCAAGAGGTCTATATCTTATATTTCTTGAAGTGAAATACATTACATACCTTGTTACAAATGCAATGTAAAATTTACGACACACGGCACGGCACACCTCCATTGATCCAATCACATCGAAATTACTTCGTCCAATCACAATACACAGGTATTACACGCACGATGAACGCATGACGTAATCGTGCCGCACACGGTTTTTCTCCCATATTCCTAATTCTAAGTAAGTGTCATTCACCTTGAGCATTGCTTAATCATGTTCTTTGTATGACAGGTTTGTGGTGGCGTTTGTTTATTTTGGAATTTTTTTGTTCCTCACTCAACTGGCTGGTGATATCTATGTGAACTACATTATCATGAAGAGTGCCACGTTACTCAGAATCCCCGTTTCGTGGTTTGCATATCTGAAGTAAGAGCACCATTCGAGTTTTGTCTTTGTAAAGGCACCAATTAACTTTAGCTCATCTCTTTCTTTCTCAGATTTGGTCGTCGTATCACTTACGGTGTCTTAATTACAAGTGTTGGAATCACGTTGTTACTTGTGCTAGCCGTTTACAAAGGTTAGCTACCAACACCCCGCAACCCTCCAACCCCATCTACACTGTCACCTAACAACCATGCAACACCATCAACACTGTCACCTTACAACCATGCAACACCATCCACACTGTCACCTTACAACCATCCAACACCACCAACACTGTCACTTTACAACCATCCAACACCACCCACACTGTCACCTTACATCATCCAACACCATCCACACTGTCACCTTACAACCATCCAACACCATCCACACTGTCCCCTTACAACCATCCAACACCATCCACGCTGTCACCTTACAACCATCCAACACCATCCACACTCTCCCATTACCATCATCCAACACCATCCGCACTGTTCACCATTTTTATCTTGCCTGTATGTCAAGCTTTCGCGCTTTGTGAAGACGTTTTCTAGATAGAAAGAACACCTTCTTACCTGATTATATCCGACGATACTCCTGTAACTTGGTAGAAGAAGAAGCTGTTCTTCAGTTATAGAAAAAGGTTTTCATGATAACTGTTTGATTTTCATTTCAGACGTTCCTACAGCCACAACAGTACTGTCTCTCCTTGGTTACATTTTCATCGACTCCAACTTTACGGGCGTGTATTTGATTACTTCAGAACTCTTTCCAACAGTGCTGAGGTAATAAATGAAACAGCAATGTATAGTACATAAGGGCTACTCTCGTTACAGCGGATACCTTTGCGACCGTGACTTGGTGCCCATAATAACGAAAGTCCGCGACATAGCGAGAGTTAATCAAGTTCATTTCTTTGTATTTTTAACCGGATATTTTCCTCCTCACCGCAATAGCGAAGTGTCCGTAATATAGGGGTGTCCGCCAGGCGAGAGTTGACTGTAAACACACACGAGGAAAATAAAAATGGATTCGGTGGTTCGATGTATTTGTGGGTGGTTGGGTGGGTGTATTTTTGTTGGTTGGTTGGATGGATGGATGGATGGATGGATGGATGGATGGATGGATGGATGGATGGATGGATGGATGGATGGATGGATGGATGGATGGATGGATGGATGGATGGATGGATGGATGGATGGATGGATGGATGGATGGATGGATGGATGGATGGATGGATGGATGGATGGATGGATGGATGGATGGATGGATGCATGGATGGATGGATGGATGGATGGGTGGGTGGGTGGACGGACGGACGGACGGACGGATGGATGGATGGGTAGTTGGATGGATGGATGGGTAGTTGAATGGAAAGATGGACGGACGGATGGACGGACGGACGGATGGAGGGACGGACGGATGGGTGGATACACGAATGAATAAATTGATGGATATGGGTAGTTGGATGGATGGGTAGTTGGATGGATGGGTAGTTGAATGGATGGATGGACGGACGGACGGACGGACGGACGGACGGACGGACGGACGGACGGACGGACGGATGGGTGCATACACGAATGAATAAATGGATGGATGGGTAGTTGAATGGATGGATGGACGGACGGACGGACGGATGGGTGCATACACGAATGAATAAATGGATGGATGGGTAGTTGGATGGTTATTTCTGTTCCACTAAATACCGTTGTGTGTATATTCACTTACCTCACTATTACAGGAATACCGCTCAAGGAACAGGATCCACTAGTGCTCGTTTGGGTGGAATCTTATCTCCTTATGCAGCTATGATGGTAAGTGAATGGTGCTTTAACAGAACTTCATTTAAACTAGCCCTAGGCTAAACTCCAGCTGGGTGTTCCTGTTAGAATATCGAATAAAATAAAAAAAAATATTCAGCTTCCTTGTTGACCTTTGACTTTTATTTGCCTTTCCATTAAATCATCGGGTAACACCACGGAAACTTAGCAAATTCTCTTGAAAACTGATCGAAAACCAAAGTAAATGTGACTCGGTTCAAAAACTAAAACCTGTAAAACCAAAAAGACAAATGGCGTACCCTAAAAACGTCCACAAGATTCAGCTCGCGTCCTACTCATTACTAGTTTTTAGACCCCCATTACTATTACCCATTAGTATTACCCATTAGTATTACCCATTACTATTACCCATTACTATTACCCATTACTATTACCCATTACTATTACTATTACCCATTACTATTACCCATTACTATTACTATTACCCATTACTATTACCCATTACTATTACCCATTACTATTACTATTACCCATTACTATTACCCATTACTATTACTATTACCCATTACTATTACCCATTACTATTACCCATTACTATTACCCATTACTATTACCCATTACTATTACCCATTACTATTACTATTACCCATTACTATTACCCATTACTATTACCCATTACTATTACTATTACTATTACCCATTACTATTACCCATTACTATTACTATTACCCATTACTATTACCCATTACTATTACTATTACCCATTACTATTACCCATTACTATTACCCATTACTATTACCCATTACTATTACCCATTACTATTACTATTACCCATTACTATTACCCATTACTATTACCCATTACTATTACTATTACTATTACCCATTACTATTACCCATTACTATTACTATTACCCATTACTATTACCCATTACTATTACTATTACCCATTACTATTACCCATTACTATTACTATTACCTGGGGGTATGGCGTAGTCAAATGCTCTTTCTAGTGCTGGTGTAGAGGTTTTTCACTCAGTTTAATTTTAATAGTAATGGGTAATAGTAATAGTAATGGGTAATAGTAATAGTAATGGGTAATAGTAATAGTAATGGGTAATAGTAATAGTAATGGGTAATAGTAATAGTAATGGGTAATAGTAATAGTAATGGGTAATAGTAATAGTAATGGGCAATAGTTATAGTAATGGGCAATAGTAATAGTAATGGGTAATAGTAATAGTAATGGGCATTAGTAATAGTAATAGTAATGGGTAATAGTAATAGTAATGGGTAATAGTAATAGTAATGGGCAATAGTAATAGTAATAGTAATGGGTAATAGTAATAGTAATGGGCAATAGTAATAGTAATGGGTAATAGTAATAGTAATGGGCATTAGTAATAGTAATAGTAATGGGTAATAGTAATAGTAATGGGCAATAGTAATAGTAATAGTAATGGGTAATAGTAATAGTAATGGGCAATAGTAATAGTAATGGGTAATAGTAATGGGTAATAGTAATAGTAATGGGTAATAGTAATGGGTAATAGTAATAGTAATGGGCAATAGTAATAGTAATGGGTAATAGTAATGGGTAATAGGTAATAGTAATGGGTAGTTGGCAGTGGTAATGACAATGATAAGAATAATTGGTATAATGATGATGATGATGCATGATGATGACGATGATGATATAGCAACCACTATAACCATATCCAGGAAGGCTTCTTCGCCAAGTGTAATTTCCCCTCACCACACTTCTTTCAACAGGGTCAGTTACCTGGTCTCAGCATCGCCTTTCCTGTTTCCATGTTCGGCATTCTTGCATTGCTTGCTGGTGCATTGATGTACTGGCTGCCAGAGACTCTATTTGCTCCAATGCACCAGACTATTGAAGCAGCTGAGGCAGCTAAAGATGACTATAGCATTCCTTGTTGTAGAAAACTGTTGCTGGAGGATACAGAACTAGAAAAGAATACAGATGGCACTGTCAATCAGCTGTAAGTTCTTGGGACATACTGATGTTATATTATCTTAAAGTACATCCCAGGCAATCACACGCATGTAATCACTTGGAGTTTGAAAACTGTGTGTTTTCCGACAATGTCATAGAAACACTTTGATTGACATCCACCAATACTTTATTCTGTTGTGACGGCAAATTGTATGGTTTCACGTGTGTGATTGGGAAGTAAAATAAAAACGCCAGCATAAAGATCCTATTTCCTGTATGGTAGAAATCATAGCTAAAGCCTATATACCAAATGTCAATGTGGCCGTCATTGACTTTCAGGAAAAAAAACCTCATCTTAAAAAATAAGCACCGCCATCAGAAAGAGCAAGCAGAAATATGTATTTTTGGAAAGTTTTATTACCATAAATAGAATTCAAGTGAAGCTATTTGGAATCAAAATTACAGAGATTTGTTTATTTTATGATTATCAATGAAATACCTATATTTCTTTATTTCAAAAATTTGATATTTTCATATGTGAAAATAACATGTTATTTTCACATGTGAAAATATCATCACTATGGTAACATACTTCTTATCGCATAAAAAAAGCTCAAAAAAAGCTATCATTTCTTTTTCACTGATAATTATATAATAAACAGAATATGACATGGGTGCTTGGAGATATGAATTTCATCTTCTTGTGTTGAAAATCTTTAACTCGCTGATAAAATTTGTATCTCCGCACGCCCATGTACTATCCTCTATATGTGTTCAGTGAAATGTTTCCATGCTAGCCTCGTTGTGGTGTTTTTCACATTTTTTAAATTCTCGTAACTTCTCAAGAATTTAATATTTTTGTCTCAAACTTTCTAACTTTGTTGATGTCATTTTGATCTATAACTTAATGCAGTAGTCAACTAAAATATGAATTTAAAAAATTATGATAATAAAGTGGTGGCCATTCGGTCAATGTGTAACGAGTTTGGAAGATAAATTTCTCTAATCAGAGAAACCTGGTTTCTTTTGTTGTGAAACTTGTGTTGATCTGGCGACACAAACCTTTTCAGCTTGGGCGTAATGTTTTTCCATTTCAGACCATGTGTTATTCTCTTGAGAATAAGATTCTTTTTTGAGTTGTATCCATATTCATGTGTCTTCTCATGCACAACCGTTAAGCAAAGAAATAATACTCTAGAGAATGACACGTGGACTGAAATGGGAAAACACTACGTCTAAGCCGAAAAGGTGTATTTCTGATGCAGAGACAGAAACCAGTTTCACTTGTCCTGAAATTTTCTCGCCAAGAGTGTTTCATAAGGCTCGAATACGCAAAGCTTGCCATGCCGTTACCCAAGAGTTCCCACTGAAAGTTTCGACTTGTAACATGGCTCTAAAGGCGCATAGATACGATCAACAAAATCGTGCAACATTGTTGCGTTGCAAGCTATAGAGCAAAATCATTATTATTATACTCTTTTATTTATATCTGTAGCTATGGGAAACTATTATGGATTACAGATTTAGATTTTGATATAGCAAATGCTGCTCGTATTACCACCCTGCGCGCAACAAATTTTCATTCTGCAGAGAGTAGAAAGAGCTTCTTCTTCTGCAACAAAGTCGCGCAACAAAATTTTATTGTTGCACGGGCTGGTAATACGAGCCAAATTCACGCAACAATGTTGCGCGACAAGTTGCACGATTTTGTTGCTCGTATTTACGCGCCTTAACCTGTAAAATCGTTGCAGCTATTCTCTAACGATCGAGTAGGAAAGACCATTGTTGTTAAATGATCAAACTGTGTGATGCTATACTTGTGATCCATCTACGTCTCTATATCTCTTTCTTTGTTAAAATAAGTATATTGCTCTTATGAGATCGAGTAGCTTTTTTTCTTCATATTACCAAAAAAAACTTTGTTCCACTTGCTACGCTATATCCAGTAACATTTGATTTGAGTAAGAAAGATCTTGTTGGGATATCGATTTCATTGAAAATTAAGCGCGCTACGCGAACTAAGAGCAAACCAATAATTTGTGTTAGCTGATACCTAAATCACGTGATGGGCAAATGTATTTGATGGGAAACACGTGACGAAGAAAGAAGCAATGATAAAACTCGATAGTTTCTAACCGAACTCTATAAAAACTGTCAAAAATGTAACCAGTGTATCGTCACTGGTCGGTGATTGGCTAATGTATTGATAAAGTGGGGCCGTTTTTTTAAAACTCAGTCTGTGACAGGGACCGCACGCGGATCATAGTTTAGAGTGGGAGGAGGGAGAAAGGGGAGGTAATCTGAGGGTCCGGGGAATGTCTGCAACCCCCTGAAAATTTTGAAATTGAGGTTCTCGAAAATGCCATTTCCAGTGTTTTGAGGGGCAACTGAAACATATTTATTGCATTAAACTCATGTTAAAGCATTAGCCAACTCGTAAGAGAAAATCATTTTTGGCTTAAAATGTGGGTGGGCTAAGCCTCCCCCCGCCTCTGCGGTCCCTGTGTGATTGGATTAAAAACATATTCAACAAATATCCAAGTCAAATAATTATGTAATATAATCTACTTGCATTATCCATTGTAAATTTTATCGGGGATAAAACTGAATTAAAGACATAAACTTCATTATGTGGAAAAAGAAGTGCCAGGGTCCTTGGTCTTTGAATATAAGTTTGACCATCTATGCCAGTATTGATTGCTCAGCAATGCCACCACTGCAACCACTCTACCATCACTATTCCACCACCACCATGTCCCTGCCATCACCTTAGTCCACTTATACACTATCAACACCACTGCATATACCATCACTATTCCACTACCATCATCACCATGTCCCTGCCATCACCTTAGTCCACTTATACACTATCAACACCACTGCATATACCATCACTATTCCACTACCACCATCCCCATGTCCCTGCCATCACCTTAGTCCACTTATACACTATCAACACCAGTGCATATACCATCACTATTCCACTACCATCATCACCATGTCCCTGCCATCACCTTAGTCCACTAATATACTATCAACACCACTGCAAATACTATCACCTCCACCACTATAATTACCATCATCACCACTACCACTATTGCACTACCACCATCACCACCATGTCCCTGCCATCACCTTAGTCCACTTATACACTATCAACACCACTGCAAATACTATCACCTCCACCACTATAATTACCATCATCACCACTACCACTATTGCACTACCACCATCACCACCATGTCCCTGCCATCACCTTAGTCCACTTATACACTATCAACACCACTGCAAATACTATCACCTCCACCACTATAATTACCATCATCACCACTACCACTATTGCACTACCACCATCACCACCATGTCCCTGCCATCACCTTAGTCCACTTATACACTATCAACACCACTGCAAATACTATCACCTCCACCACTATAATTACCATCATCACCACTACCACCATTGCACTACCTCCATCACCATGTCCCTGCCATTACCTTAGTCCACTTACACACTATCAACACCACTGCATATACCATCACTATTCCACTACCATCACCACCATGTCCCTGTCATCACCTTAGTCCACTTATACACAATCACCACCACTGCATATACTATCACCTCCACCACTATGATTACCATCATCACCACTACCACCATTGCACTACCTCCATCACCATGTCCCTGCCATTACCTTAGTCCACTTACACACTATCAACACCACTGCAAATACTATCACCTCCACCACTTTAATTACCATCATCACCACTACGACTATTGCACTACCTCCATCACCATGTCCCTGCCATCACCTTAGTCCACTTACACACTATCAACACCACTGCAAATACTATCACCTCCACCACTATAATTACCATCATCACCACTACCACTATTGCACTACCACCATCACCACCATGTCCCTGCCATCACCTTAGTCCACTTATACACTATCAACACCACTGCAAATACTATCACCTCCACCACTATAATTACCATCATCACCACTACCACTATTGCACTACCACCATCACCACCATGTCCCTGCCATCACCTTAGTTCACTTATACACTATCAACAGCACTGCATATACTATCATCTTCCACTACCATCATCACCATGTCCCTGCCATCACCTTAGTTCACTTATACACTATCAACAGCACTGCATATACTATCATCTTCCACTACCACCATCACCACGTCCCTGCCATGACTTTAGTCCACTTATACACTATCAACAGCACTGCATATACTATCACCTCCACCACTATGATTACCATCATCATCACCACTACCACTACCACTATTTTACTAACACCATCACTGTCTCCCTGCACCATCACACCACTACAAATACTACCATCACCAATATAATCACCAGCATTGCCACTACCACTACCACTATTTTACTAATACCATCACTGTCTCCCTGCACCATCACACCACTACAAATACTACCATCACCAATATAATCACCAGCATTGCCACTACCACTACCACTATTTTACTAATACCATCACTGTCTCCTTGCACCATCACCACCACTACAAATACTACCATCACCAATATAATCACCAGCATTGCCACTACCACTACCACTATTTTACTAATACCATCACTGTCTCCTTGCACCATCACCACCACTACAAATACTACCATCACCAATATAATCACCAGCATTGCCACTACCACTACCACTATTTTACTAATACCATCAGTCTCCCCGCACCATCATACCACTACGAATACTACCATCACCAATATAATCACCACTACCACTACCACTACCACTATTTTACTAATACCATCAGTCTCCCCGCACCATCATACCACTACGAATACTACCATCACCAATATAATCACCACTACCACTACCACTACCACTATTTTACTAATACCATCAGTCTCCCCGCACCATCATACCACTACGAATACTGCCATCACCAATATAATCACCGGCATTGCCACTACCACTACCACTATTTTACTAATACCATCAGTCTCCCCGCACCATCATACCACTACGAATACTACCATCACCAATATAATCACCACTACCACTACCACCATTCACATCACTTTATATTATTAATCCACTTCCACTATCACCACCACTGAAAATACTATCACCAAAACCACTGCAACCACCACCAGCATCACCAAAACATATTGTTGCTTATTAAGTACTGGTCACATGCTAAGCCAATATGTGATTCTCAAGGGTTACATGCGTCAAGTTTCAGCAAGAAAAGGTGCAAGTTGAAAACAAAGATATTGTGGAGTTACCCCTTGAACATAAAAAAAAATTGAACTTGGCAATAGGAAGGGGAATAAGCCTTGGCATTTTAGACCCATATTGAAGTTGGTTTCTCTCCATGCTCAAAAATAAAACTTTTTGTTGGTGAGAGACAAATGATACTCTGGGGGAGGGGTCACAAACGTTTGTGCAAGTGAAAATCAAAATGCACCAGCCCCCCCTCCCTCACTGTAAATAATGATCAGTATCTAAGATAACAGTATGCAGCACTGTTGCGGCAAGGGACAGAATGATAAACTTAAACTATTGATGACTGCAGAGATTTCTCAAAAAATGGACGCATGAAATGATGAATTTAACAATCTTAATACCCAGCTCATGATCAATACATAGTTGAGCCGAGCATTGAACCAGCAACTCCAAGCTTCTGAGGGCCACTACGCAGGCTAGAACTACACGTGCTGAGAGACATTGACATATAGTATGTTCCCCATGCCATACAATGTTTCTCTAACCACTATATACTCCTATCCTGCCACTACAAAGACTACGAATACCATCTATCATCCCATGACTTTCAAACTGTCCTCTCATCACTACTAGTGGTGCTGCTACTGCAGGAATCTAAGGATTGTCGGACTTCATCAACAAAAAAATGTATCTAAATAAACTCATAATTATGCACCAGTCAAAGTAAAGCCCGACCCCCCCCCCACCCCGGGATATAGGTGGGGATTGGTTTTGAACAGCGTACCAAAACTGACAAATGCCCCACCACATGGGGAAGATATTTGAGGTCAAAAGCCCCACCCCCTAGGGCGAAAGAGCATGCAACATAACTTGAAAACTAAACAGGGTTTCTATAATGATGACTCACTCCCATTTTTTCTGCGCTTATATCAAAAATACAAAAAAATCAGTATAGAATTCCAATTTTAATGCTTTTTCTTAAATCATGTCAACAATTATTTTGTGGCACAAAGATCGCAGTACCATAAACCATGAGAACTCTTTGCAGGGACAATAGCCGCCATCTTGGATTTTACAAAAACGAATCCCCACCTAATGCCCGACCTCTTTAGGTGGGGACGCCAAAATGTACAAATGCCCCACATGGTCGGGCTCTGAAAACCTGCTAAACTCGTACTAAATCCCCACTAAAGCCCCACATATCCCGGGGTGGGGGGGTCGGGCTTTACTTTGACTGGTGCATTACCTCATAATGGATCATAACCTTATATATGTTTATATATTAACGATACTTACAACCTAATAATATTCAGCATATTTAATGATCGAATTAGTAGAACCAGCTTCTATTCTGCACTACATTTTGGTCTCAATAAATAGATATCAGGATATAGAATATGGCAAGAAAGTCGCAAGAAAGCTTGAGAGCTGAAGCTCTGAAAATTCCTTCAAGCTCATTTGTTTACAATGTTATTTGACATTCCAATTTCCTATACTATTCCCCAAACCATTATATTATTGACGGAGAATTAAATATATAAAAGTATTAATTATTGTTTGTTTTACTTGTAAAAGAATATAAGCACAAAAGTTTTACATACATACTTGCTTCTTATGGTGTTTACTAGTCCGCCATCTTGAATCCCAAGATCCCGCGTGAATGGTCGCATGGGATTCTGGGTGCTTATTCAAAATGGCGGACGATTTCACGGAAAATAATACTTCCTTATTTGTTCCAGCTTGCTACATATTCCCCATTTTCCATACATCGGTTCATTAGTCAAACACAAAGCATTCATTCATTAAACATGGCGTCAGTAACGTCACAAGCGCTCTTGAACCTTTACAATATTTATAGATATCTTTAAGGCAAACAAACAGCAATAGACCTCTTTACCTTCGTTGTTTGTTGTGCCCATTTCAGACCACGTGATGCCACAGACTCTTGGGAGTTGATTCTTTCATGTGTAAATATTTTAACAAAAGAACATTTCTCAAGGGAATGTCATGTTGTCTGAAATAGGCAATTTGCATACGAAGGTTAAGAGGTATATTGCATTTAGTTCATTTAGAAAATGGAATCAGGCATTTATCTTATCTTGTGTCCCTTATTTTTGACTCCTTGTTGATTATTTCCATTTATGAAAATACAGAAAACAAAAACTGAGGGAAAAACAAATTACCAGGTGAACAGTTTCGATACTGAAATAGATATGTTTATTTCATCAGCTAGTCTTGAAAGGTCACAGTACTCTAGTAGATCAAGTAGAAATCTAATACGCGTTGACAAATCAGTAACGCAACACTAATATCTTACTAGAATTTAAAGTGTTTTTAATAAAGGGGGACTTTGAACCCAAAAGGAACACTTTGGTGTGGAATAATAAAGAGTATATAGGATTGGCGAGTGGGCGAGCTCTTGCACAGGCAACCCAGTGAACGCTCCAAGAGCGTCTAGTTATCGCATAAAACCCGGCGTTACTTGTGACGAAGTGGCTTTAGTCTGTCGTCTGGTACGTATTATTTCTAAATTTTTACGATACGAAATGAAACAACAGCTACGAGAAAAATGAAGATCAAATGTCTTTAACAAAGCTTACTTAAGTTAACTTTTGCTTTATCGTTTGGTGTTTGGCAAAACTGATCTAATCTTCCAATCCTCATATTATCTTGTAAAAAGTAAAAGATAAAAAAAGTCGATTTGCTCACACCTAGATTTAACATTCTTGTTTCTTCTCCGGTTCCCCTGCGGGCACAGCACCAGAAGAGGTGGGCTGTAAGTCGATGAAAGGCTCGGATGCTTTGGCTTGATCATCATCTTCAAGCGTATGATGGGCACCCTTCTTTTTAGCACGGTACCTGTACAAGAGTACCAATACAGCGATGATAATAATGATGATCAACAGCACCACTATGACTATGATTACAGTGTTATCGTCTGCTACCTTACGCTTGCCTTTTGCGGGCCCTACAGGTGGAGGAGTAGTCGATGGAATGGGGCGTGTAGGGGTGGGAGGGACTTCAGGTGGTCCAGGTGGAGGAGTAGTCGCACCATGTGGTCCTGAAAGGGGGCGTGTAGGGATGGGAGGGACTTTAGGTTCGGGACCACATTTATCCCGTGCAATGCCAGCTTTCTCGATCTCATTAGCATGAGTAAAATCATACTCGCTCCATTTGATAGGCTCAACAGTAGGCAGCTTCCTTTTCATGTCTGGCCAGTTAGTGATCTTGACGCCAGAAATGCAGCCTTCAAATCGACCACGTCCGGTATCGCCAATGACGATAGTCTTTGGCTGCTTGAAAGGCCTTGACAACCTTGGGATCTCTGTTCTAATCTCGTAACCTCCATCCACCTTATATATGATCTTGTCCAACTTCCTTTCAAGAGAAAATGTGTGACGCTTGTTGTCGCAGAAGGATTTTTTCCGAGGGGGTTTGATTTTCATCGCTCCATCGGTTCTGACTCCAGACTTGAACGAAAAACGCAGTCGGTCTCCCACTTCAATCGAGATCATGAAGGAGTAGTTGGGGTCCTCGCTTGTCATGGTCATGATAGTTCCAGAGCACTGTGTGGTTCTGAAACCGATGGCAATATCTGTACCAACAGCGTCCTCTTGGACCGAAGGCCAAGTGTATTTCAAGAAACTTTTCTGCTCCTTGAAGGATGCTCCCCAATCTGAAATAATCAAATTCCCGCATGTTAAGGCCATATTTAACTATTGAAACGTTTCAAAGCTGAAAGTTGTGACAGTGTTGCGTTCTTTCCCCCTTGCTGCGCTTCTGTTTTACCATATCGTAAACAAAGAAAGAATAACTCAAGGATACGACTTGCTGGTGAATAATTATTTACCTTTTTCGCAGAAGTAACCATAGAAAGGAGTAAGATGGCAATCGCAGCGATAAATGTTATAATCATCAATGCATCTTGCACCACCCTGACATTCGTTCGCTTTAGTACAAGAACCTTCACATCCGGGGTTCACGTAGTCAGATTCTTTGGCGAATTTGACCAGGTCGATGACTCTACCATTTATGGTCTATAGAAAAATAATCGTAAGAAAATGAAGTAGATTGAATGAATATGAGTAGAGAGTACTTGATAAGTTGTAGGTTCACTTCCCAGCTAGACAATTTTTAGTATAGACCCCTTGACGTCAAAGCAGCTCAATTGAGAGGACAAAACGAAAGCATCTCTAATCTCGATTCTAATGAGACAAAATTCCGACAAATGGTACACGCGTCAACCGGAAGTACCGAAAAGAGCGGGAAAATTTCCTCAATCAGAAGACCGAGTTTTCCAGAACTTTCCGATCAGAATGCCACATACCATTTGTTTTCCAAACGGAATTTCCGGCTTTTCCGGTTAATTTCCGGTTTTTCCGGTAAACACTCTAGGTCTTCTTTAACTTACCAGTCCTCTAATACAACCAACAAATCCTTCCATTAGATCCTTCATGTAACCTCCAATGTACAAGTTGCCAACAACATCGAGCTGCTTGCTTGACTGCAAGGGATTCGATATGATTTTTTCGATTCCATCGACGCGCAGACCAAACTCTTTTATATTATGCCAAACGATAATTGAATGCCAATTTCTGTTGGTGTTGAATTCGATTTTGCTTTGAATTGAAATGGACCGGGGACCGTTTCCAATGTCGAACGAAAGCGTCACCGTATCGTTGGATGTGATGGCCACACGGATGAAATCCCGGGCGTTTTTGGTTTTGTCGCCTTGGTGGAAAAGAATTCCACGGTCATAGGGAGTACGAAAGAACAAAGATATGTAGCCATTGTCACCATCAAGGGTTCCTTCTCGATACCGAAGGGTAATGATACCATCTTCACGTCTGAATGTTGCTGTATTGTTTGCACGTCCTGCAAATAATGACATCGAAACAAGTTTCATAAGTTAGGCCAATGATAGGAAAACCAATTTTAATTTTTGTCTAAGAGCACACAGGGCTTAAAGGCAATGGTCAGGGCTCAAACTCTGGACCCTCTGACATCAGGTCTAATGCCCTATCCTATAGGCTATCGCACGAGAAAGGTTATCCCTACATATAAATATAAAACAAATAAATGGGATTTAGCAGGGACATTTCTACAGAGTAGCTATTCGTCTTTCGTCTTTCTATCTCAATCTTTCTTACTCACCATAGCAGTAAAGACTTCCAACAGTGTAGTTAGCATAATGGTCGTTGTCCATGTCGACATCCCCAAAAAGAACTCGTGAGACAGGTAGAGTCAGTCCGTTTGCACCAAAGAGATATCCTTCATCACTCTCAACTGTCATAAGGCCAGCATCACAGTTACACCCCTTGTTAAGAAGACAATCTTTTCTTACTCCACAAGCGCATTTTCCAGGATGTTTTGGAGAGGATCCACCCCAATAGTAGTAGTGTTTCCCATGGGTACCAACCCAATGTCCATACGCTGGATTAAGGTTATTTAGTAGCTTGGAATTCGTGCACAGATATTCCACAAACTGGCGACAATACTCACTTGCCATTGCCACCGTCTGGGCAAAGTAGAATGAGGGCTTGTAGATGACGTCGCGAATCACAGATTCCGGTTTTCGTGCTTCTTCTGGAGGATACTTCTGAAGCATGACATTATAATCATTGCTTTTCACCTCCGTCCACACTCGAGATATCTCATCACCAAACCAATCGAGTTCCGTCGTTATGTTGCAAATTGTCTGGTAGGGTCTTTCAGGGCCAGGACCGTCGGGATCAATGGTGTAGATGCCTGTCTCCATGTCATTGTATTCTTGTCGAAGTTCGTAGCAAGTACGATGATACTTGGCTAAAAACAAAAATACATAAATATATATATATATATATCATATATATAAGGGGTCTACAGGTACAAGGGATATTAAGGATAACATGCATACAATGTCACCAGGCAGTCGCATGTAATGGGGTACATGTAGCTGTGCCATTGCATTGAAGCGAATATTTCCAATGATAAAGACCTTTTTAATACCTTGGACAATTATTCACATGTCTCTATCATTGCAAGCTCGCTGTTGGTTTCACTTTGATGCAAAGGCATGGCTACCTTTCAAGATGACACAGCCGAAACTGTGCAGGGGACACTCTTAACCAAACCCAAAGATTTCTGCGCCTTTCTTGAATTGTAATAATATGTATACTTACGTAATTGACAGACAGATCCCTTGTAATAGGTGCCATAACAGTCACAGGCAAAAATTTTACCATCCTGGGAACATTTGCCAAAATTCTTGCAGACGCTTGGGAAGCAGAAATCGGTGATGTCGCAGACATCGATTTGGATATCAGGGTTGTTTTTCTGTGTGTTCGGGTCAAATTTGCCACCATTTAAAGTCAGGTCCCATATACAGCCAGTGAATTCACCTCCAACCAGCGCACTCCCAGTGAAAAAATTTTGAGGGAATACAGATCCTGGTGGTCTTTTATCGTTAATGGTATTGACGGTGAGGGAAATACGAGCTGCACTGATTTCAAAGTCAACATCATGCCACATCCCTTTATCTACAGTTCGGTATTTGAATACCTGCCTGACGGACACAGTTGTTTGGTTGTCGTTAATGTATACCTTTAGTTCCACAGCTTCAGGCTGGTACGACAGTTCAAATCCTTTACCATCAGATTTTGCCTGAGATAAGAGTGTTCCTTTGTTTTTGTAGGTACGGAACTTAAGTCGACCTTTCAGTTCATTAGACCTTGGGTTAATAGAGGTGCTAAACTGAGAGGGCCTGCCATTGAGTGTGATTGGGGTGTAGTCAACTTCGGCAGGACAGTTGTCCTTGACTCCATACTTTCTCAGTGTAGTAGCAACGCCACCAAGAGACTGGAGCAATTTGCGATCATTAAACTCGACCCCTTTCAAACATCCTTTGAAGTTAGCCCCAGAAATGATACCTCGGAACTTACGAATGTCATGGGCACCACCAATGAAGAAGGAATCGTCGAGGTAAAGTGTTTTGTTTCGCGTCTCGATGCGCCTTTGTTTTTCTTCTTTTGTTGTGTTATCCAGTTTCAGCCAGGTTTCGCGACCATTGTGTTCAATCACAACAGAGTGGTATCTATTGTCTGCTAGCTTGTCTCCAAGGGTGATATTCTTTCTGTCGTCTATGCCTTGATGGCGACCAAAACTTAAAGCGAATCTATGAACATGAAAAAAAAAAAAAAAAAGGATTAAGCACCTGACTTCCTATCTCTTTCTTTCATTCATCCATCCTCTTCCCTCCTTTCTTCAATCTTTGTTTTTTTCTCCCTTCAGAATTTATTTTTTTCTTGTTTTCTTATTTATATTCATGAAAGGGATATTACAGTATGTTACAGGTATGTGCATTTGATCATATCTCAAATGTTAAACTGCGCAGTATAAATATTAAAACATTATCTTGGTGTTTTGTAGCAATCTTAAAACTATTCGTTTACCAAATAGATACCATTGCTAAGGCAACACTTTTTCGCTGCCGTCAATCAAAACTAATCAGTCGGTACCTTTTATATATTTGACTGGCGGCAGTGAAAAAAAAATTCCAACGGCAAACTCGCTACTACCGAGTTCGCAGAATATTGAGAATCGCATTAATTGTTTGGTGCAGATATTTTTTTATTCTTGAAATGAAGAGCAAAACTCACCTAAGTTTCCCGCCAATCAGTTCAAGGGTAAAATAATCTCCAAATTCATCACCAGTACTATTACCATGCAGTAACAGTCCATTGGGTTGAACGGTTCTAAATGACAATTTTATGATATTCTTGCTGCTTTTTATTGGTGTTCTGTGGAGCAGGTACTGGGCATAAGCATTTCCATCAAAGTATCCTTCGGTATCAGCTGAAAAGAAATTAAGAAATACAAATGTCAATCAATTGTTGTTTCGTCGGTCACTCTTCATTCCCATCATGTGCTGCGCATTGAATCTCACATTTGTATTTTCTATGGTGTGGGAAATAGTTATACATTGGTTTCTCATGGCATACCATGGATATCCCACTTGTATTTTAAAACTACCGAGCGAAAACCGGGCTCCTTAATGGACATTTCCGATGCACAACTATGTAAATAAAAAAATATAAAAACGGTGAGATCAAAAAGTAAAAAATATATGTAATAGAAAATTAAAATAAAATAAAAATCAATCAATAGAAAAACAGTGTGAAAAAAAAATGCATATATGTATATTATTTTTTTTCATTTTCTGTTATATACATTTTTTACTTTTTGATCTCACCGTTTTTATATTTTTATTTATTTTAGACCCGGTTTGGGCGTTGGGTATCGCCACAGGGAGCCCAATTTAGATAAAAGTAAAAGGTGAAAATAAAATCGGAAAAAAAATCGCGTTTAATTAATTTTTTTTAATTCCAGGTCAAGATAATGTCCTCTATAATACGAAAAAGCAAAAAAATCCGTAAAAAATGCACCAGAACATTTTTTTTTCGCGCGCGCCTTTGTTTTCCAATGTAATTTCCCTATGGTATCCTACGTGTGGATTTCTGTTAATATAATTTAAAATTTAAAATTTTTTACGGATTTTTTTGCTCGTTCGTATTATAGAGGACATTATCTTAACCTGGAATTAAAAAAAATAATTAAACGCGATTATTTTCCGATTTTATTTTCACCTTTTTCTTTTATCTAAATTGGGCTCCCTGTGGTATCGCGTGTGCCGAGTCTAGAGCAAATGAAGTCAAACAATAGGTTTTGCTCGTTTGCATTGGATTCGGTGCATGTGCAGTTTGCAACTTAACCGGGCCTAACTTATCTAACTTATCTATCTATATTTTTATCTATTTTTCTATATTGTAAAGAGCATCGAGACTCTTGTTTGTTATGCGCTTTTTTAAGAAATTAAGTCTTAATATGTTGTTCAATCAGAAAATTTGGTAGCGCCCGGTAGTGCCCCTGTGTTTGATATGAAAATATGTATTCAAAGTTGACCTATTCATACGTAGTATCACGACCGGAAACGTCCTGTGCCATACTGCTTGAGAGTTCCAAGTGCCTTGCTCTTTCGTTTTTTAATCCAAAGCATTTTCGCTGCTTTTATGAGCTCATCCTATCCGTTGGCCTATACATTCGCCTCTTACGATATCTTAAGACTCATAGCCTCGACCTCCCCCCCCCCCCCCCGGGAGCCTCGAAAACTCAAGGTAGTAGCTAGCTTAAGAACAGTAGATTTACCAAGCCATTAGGATATTGTCACGCTTTACTCATGCTTATAACTTTTTCAGCACAGCCTTTTGCTTTGCACAAAATGATGAGGACCGAAAAGAGCAAATGTTCCAAATGTAAGGACAATTTTTCCCGATGATAAGAAGAACTCCTTGACCGCCACTCGATCATTATATTGTATAAAGTTCACTGAACCGGAGATCCGCACACCTCGACGGTCAGATGCAAATGAGCTATTTCCCATGATGCTTTGCGACCTGACAGCGAACACCACCTGGTGCAAATGAGCTATTTTGTTACAAAAAAATCTCCCATGATGCTTTGCGGCCTGACAGCGAACACCACATGTCTCCAAATGGTGGTCAAACACTTACCACCATGTGCTCTTTTGTGCTGTCAGCCAGAAAGAATTCTATTGAAAACTGGTGATTCAGCTGATGAATATTCCGCACGAGACAGGAAATGACGTCAAGTGAAACCCAGCTATTATAACCCGCGTACCAAGGCCCTTACTAACTTCAATATCCTTTAGATTTTCGGGACGATTAGATATAACTAAGTCCAGAATTCCTTCTGAGCGAGTAGGCTTGTCAATTACTTGGGTAAAACGAAAATAATTCATAATATTGTCACAGAAAAAGGCTGACAAGTAATTCATGTCACTGACCGGTGGCCTGTAGAATACTCCAATAAAATATGAATTGGAGTCATCACATGAAATTTCACACCCAAGAGAGCATAAATGAATTTATGCTCTCTTGTCATACTATAATAACTCACAGTCGGACCCCAAGTCGTAATGCCGATAACATGGCATAGTAGATTTAACGGCCATGCAGTAGTACTCCACCACCTCTACTTTCACGGTCTTTACGATGAACATTGTAAGAAGTAGGAAGAATTTCACAGTTACTGATACCGTTGTGAAGCTATGTTTCTGTTATGGCGACATTAAGATTCACGTTTTTTTTTTCCTTCCCGCAAACGGCAAACATGACCACGTTTTCATCGTTTCCCTGCATCTCACTTTTGCAAACTCTCTCACCCAAAGACAAATATTTTTTTGTTTACCTTTATCTTGGGTATTTTTGAGATTTATTTTTACTAATTTTAAAGAATTTTTACTGAGGTTTCACGTTTGCCGTTACTGAACCATGCTAAACCAATAATCTACCTTCTATCAGGGACCGCGGAGCATAATTTTGATGGGGGGGGGGGGGGGGGGGCTAACGACCACCAAATACTGGAAGACCTAGCGGGTTTGGGGGCATGCTCCCATTATTGGCTATAGCCCCCCCCCCCCCTGCTCCGCGGTCCCTGTATATGTTAAGATATTTATGAGATGCATTTTTATCATGTTATCAGTGATTTTAGTAATTGATTATTGATGGTTACATGTCACGACCTGTATGTTAGAAATCTCTGACATGTAGTCCGCATAGTTAGACTACCAATGATTGCTTTGACGAATTACATGTTCTATTGTAATTCACTGTTTAGATCTACGCATCGCTGAATTGTATTTACGCATCGCTTAAGAGATTTCCTTTGTTATAAATCACAATTAATTATTAACTGCTTGGCATAAATACGATTGTAAAACTCTGTACAGCAGAGGGACATTAAGCAAGAAGCTGACTACCATTAAAGTACACGCTTTTAAAGTCAGAAAGTCCGTTCTCGTCACTCCAAGTCTCGGCCGCTCGCAGGGTTTGATTACGTTATCCACGCTGACCGAGTACGGCCACCATTACGCTAGTTTACCCCAGAAGAACAAGGCTATTAACGCACAGTTAAGCCGCCAACAAATAAGTACACCAATATACTTAACGTACAAAATATTAACGTAACACGAAGACCACGAGGGCGACGGACATTTTGACGGTTTTATGGAACGCAATTTCACGGATAATGGCTAAAACTGCAGATAAAGCCAAACAAATTGAGAGTCGAAAGAACCCACTCAGCGCCATTATTGCGTGACACTGAAAAGCCACACACGCACAAAAAAAAAAAAAAAAAAAAACACAAAACCACAAAAAAATAGCTTTCAACCCTTTTTTGATGAGAACCAAGCCATTGAATAAACAAAACTGAGATCAGTTCTAAATCATTCTTACTTGCTAAAGAAAACGGTAATAAACAGCGAGACCACAGTATACAAGAACACAGATTGACAGAGGAGTAACTTTCACTTTCGGATCTTCCTAAACTGTACTAAGAGCTGATCCTAATGCGTTCGGCGTGCTAAGAGACGAACAAAGCTATGGAAGTTCCCGCCTTGCAAATGACAACGGTGAAGCAGGAAAGATCAAATAACAAACCAAGCTAAAACTCCTAAAAAAACCACAACTAGGCTTAGATCAGTTCTAAATCTCTTACCTGCTAAAGAAAACGGTATTAAACAGCTAGACCACAGCAATAATGTAACCACGATCCGAGCCATCATTGTATTTCCAAAGATAAGACGGACTCGGTTATGCAGCACAAACCGAAGGGAAATTTGCATGAGCATGCGCTCAGCCGCTGAACCACAACGGCTTGATCTCAGTCATCATTAACCGGAAAGTTTATTTCGAGTTCCAAACTTGCTTAAAAAATCACTCAAAAGTATCACACTTTTATTTATAAGCATTTTTTCGGTATTAGAAACCAATTTTTACAAACTCTCCTAGGTTTGAAGCGATAATCACACTGGAGCTATAAAGGGTCTCTGATATATCATTCACGGAGTAGAAATAAAAGTGGCCCCAGGATACTACCCTGGGGTACACCAGATAATACCTTGGCCCAGTCGGAGTTAGAACCGTCGATTACTACACGCTGGCGTCTATTACCTAAGAAATCACCGAGCCAGTTCATGATCTGACCTCCAAATCCGTATTGTTGAATCTTATAGAATAGGCGGTGATGGGGAACATAGTAAAAAGCTTTCTCAAAGTCAAAGAATACTACATTAGTGATTTTACCGTTATCCAGAGCTGTAGCCTAGGTATGAAATAAGTGGATAAGCTGAGATGTACAAAGCAGCTTGAAACCTCAGATGACCAGTAAAAATTCTTTAAAATTAGTCTCAAAAATATCCAACATAAAGGTAAACAAAAGAATATTTGTCTTTGGGTGAGAGAGTTTGCAAAAGTGAGATGCAGGAAACGATGAAAACGTGGTCATGTTTGCCGTTTGCGGGAAGAAAAAAAAAAGTGAATCTTAATGTCGCCATAACAGAAACATGGCTTCACAACGGTATCAGTAACTGTGAAATTCTTCTTACTTCTCAGTCTTACAATGTTCATCGTAAAGACCGTGGAAGTAGAGGTGGTGGAGTACTACTGCATGACCGTTAAATCTACTATGCCATGTTATCGGCATTACGACTTGGGGTCCGACTGTGAGTTATCATAGTGTGACAAGAGAGCATAAATTCATTTATGCTCTCTTGGGTGTGAAATTTCATGTGATGACTCCAATTCATATTTTATTGGAGTATTCTACAGGCCACCGGTGTTGTCGTATGCTTCATTCAGTTTAAAATTAATTTGCAGACTCGAATAATGGCTAAAACTGCAGATAAAGCCAAACAAATTGACAGCCGAAAGAACCCACTCTGCGCCATTATAGCGTGACACTGGGAAAAAAAACCCACAAAACCACAAAACAATAACTTTCAACTCTTTCCTATTGAAGAACCAAGCATTGCATCAGTTCTAAATCCCTCTTACTTACTAAAGAAAACAGCGAGACCACAGTATACAGACCACAGATTGACAGAGGAGTAACTTTCACTTTCAGATCATCCTAAACTGTACTGAAGAGCTGGTCCTAATGCTAAGCGACGAACAAAGCTATGGAAGTTCCCGCCTTGCAAATGACAACGGCGAAGCAGGAAAGATCAAATAACAAACCCAGTTAAAACTCCTAAAAAAAACCATAACTAGGCTTAGATCAGTTCTAAATCTTTCTTACCTGCTAAAGAAAACGGTATTAAACAGCTAGACCACAGCAATAATGTAACCACGATCCGAGCCATCATCGTAGTTGCAAAGATAAGACACTAATAAGACGGATTCTATGCAGCATATACCTCTTAAAGGTAAGGTCAGGTCAGCTCTTAAGGAAGCCAAGTCGGTTGTTCGGATCCTCGGTTGTGATTGGTTGGGATTGTATTGTTTTAAATCCGAGTATAGTAAATGGAGTGGAATGGTTTGGAAACCTATATTTCTAGGTTTCTGTTCAACTTTTTCTATTGTTATATGACGTTGACCGTGCACAGAGAAGGAAAAGGTGCAGCGTTTGTTCACCGTAAATTAGGGAACATAGACGTTTTTTTTTTCCTCAAAAATGTTATAAAATAGGTGATATTTCTTAATTAATTCTATATGATAGAGATTAATTCAGGGTCCGTGCAGGCTTCTTGTGAAGACATTCAAGGACATTTCAAGGAGTATTCAAGGACCAAAATGAAAATTTTCAAGGACCACATAACGTTGGGTGCGATCGGGATTACGAACTTTTAGATGAGGAAAACAAGCGTTTTGGGTTACAAAAACCTTTCTAAATATTTTTCAAGGAGTATTTACGATTTTCAAGGAATTTTTTCTTTTTTCAAAGAGTTTCAAGTGCCCTTGAAATGAGTTTTCAAATTCCAGCACGTTTCAAGGAGTTCAAGGACCTGCACGAACCCTGTTAATTATTGTTCGCTGAAAAGGGCAATCACCTTTTTGAACGCTTTCTTATTTATCATCTAGTAACTTAACTGTATCTGCGCGGAATTATTTATCCTCTTCTTTGTAATCTTAGAAACAAAATTTTAAAAATGTTCATACTTGCTTTGATTCATTGTGCACGGTCAATATCACGTGATGGTACGTTTCAACATCGCTCGCCAAACAAAAACCTAGAACAATAGGTTTCCAAACCATTTCACTCCATTAACTATGTCGGAACTTAGATGAGCGTTGATGTCTTTCCGTCTTCAGTAGCACTCTATTTTCCATCAGAACCTTGTAAAACAACAGATTTTTCGCACATAAATAACTTTTGCATTTTATTAGTGGACTTTTATTTATTATTGTATGGGGGGTCGGCAATATTGGGGGGGGGGGGCACATTATTTTCGGAAGCTAAATAGGGGGGGGGGGTTGTTGCTAATTGTATGCAGGAGTTTAATTTATAGGAGTTCAGTAATAAACTGGGTGCTATATAGGGGGTTATGATATTTTTGCCAACCAGGAAGGGGGAGTTGGGGTAATATTTGGAAAAGACAACAGATGATTTTGCCACACCCCCTACTCCAATAAAGTATTAAATGAAAGCTCCCTTAGGATAGTTTATAGATAACAGAAAATATTTTTTACCCTAGTCACAAAATTTAAGTGGTTTTTTTTAAACCAAAAAAAAAAACAAAAAAAAAACCCACCAGAAATAATGACAACAACAACAGCAAAACCACGATATCATCCAAGAAAGAGAAAATTAATACGTATTGTAAATCTCCAAAGCTCCAGTAGAGGCACAAAACGGTCGACCCAAGGAGGGGTGCACTCCTTAGAATCAAGGGGGAAAATGTTTTGATTATCTTCTGCGAAGTAGGGGCACGAATTCAACTCAGGGGGGTGTGTACCTCCTGTACCTCTCCCCTGGAGATATACACGTGATAGATTGGATGAACGTATAGGAATAAGAATGTACACGAGATGGATTGGATGAACGTATAGGAATAAGAATGTACACGAGATGGATTGGATGAACGCATAGGAATAAGAATGTACACGAGATGGATTGGATGAACGTATAGGAATAAGAATGTACACGAGATGGATTGGATGAACGTATAGGAATAAGAATGTACACGAGATGGATTGGATGAACGTATAGGAATAAGAATGTACACGAGATGGATTGGATGAACGTATAGGAATAAGAATGTACACGAGATGGATTGGATGAACGTATAGGAATAAGAATGTACACGAGATGGATTGGATGAACGTATAGGAATAAGAATGTACACGCGAGATGGATTGGATGAATGTATAGGAATAAAAATGTACACGAGATTCATTGGATGAACGTATAGGAATAAGAATGTACACGATATGGATTGGATGAACGTATAGGAATGAAAATGTACACGGCGAGATTCATTGGATGAACGCATAGGAATAAGAATGTACACGAGATGGATTGGATGAACGTATAGGAATAAGAATGTACACGAGATGGATTGGATGAACGTATAGGAATAAGAATGTACACGAGATGGATTGGATGAACGTATAGGAATAAGAATGTACACGAGATGGATTGGATGAACGTATAGGAATAAGAATGTACACGAGATGGATTGGATGAACGTATAGGAATAAGAATGTACAGGAGATGGATTGGATGAACGTATAGGAATAAGAATGTACACGAGATGCATTGGATGAACGTATAGGAATAAGAATGTACACGAGATGGATTGGATGAACGTATAGGAATAAGATTGTACACGAGAGATGGATTGGATGAACGTATAGGAATAAGAATGTACACGAGAGATGGATTGGATGAAAGCAAAGGAATAAGAATGTACACGAGATGGATTAGTTGAACGTATAGAGATTAGAATGTACATGAGATGGATTTGATTAATGGACAGCGATCATCATTATCCTCATGACATACAGCTATATACGACAGTAATCATCATCATCGTGCGCACCAATACTCATATAATCATCACCTATATCATTAATCACATCATAATCATTATCACTACCCAAATCGCAAATCACGATCAACTACACCAGTAATCAATCATGCACACTAATACTTATACCATCATCATCATCCATCAAACTAGTATCATCACCATCATCAACTACACCAGTAATCAATCATGCACACTAATACTTATATCATCATCATCCTCCATCAAACTAGTATTATCACCATCATCAACTACACCAGTAATCAATCATGCACACTAATACTTACACCATCATCATCCAACAAACTAGTATCATCACCATCAACTACACCAGTAATCAATCATGCACACTAATACTTATACCATCATCATCCTCAATCACACTAGTATCATCACCATCATCAAGTACGCCAGTAATCAATCATGCACACTAATACTTATACCATCATCATCCTCAATCACACTAGTGTCATCACCATCATAAACTACACCAGTATTCAATCATGCACACTAATACTTATACCATCATCATCATCCATCACACTAGTATCATCATCATCATCAACTACACCAGTATTCAATCATGTACACTAATACTTATACCATCATCATCATCCATCACACTAGTATCATCATCATCATCAACTACACCAGTAATCAAACCATCCACACTGTCACCTTACAACCATCCAACACCATCCACACTGTCACCTTACAACCATCCAACACCACCCACACTGTCCCCTTACAACCATCCAACACTACCCACACTGTCACCTTACAACCATCCAACACAATCCACACTGTTACCTTACAACCATCCAACACCATACCCACTGTCACCTTACAACCATCCAACACCACCCACACTGTCACCTTACAACCATCCAACACCATCCACACTGTTACCTTACAACCATCCAACACCATCCACACTGTTACCTTACAACCATCCAACACCACCCACACTGTCCCCTTACAACCATCCAACACCATCCACACTGTCACCTTACAACCATCCAACACCATCCACACTGTCCCCTTACAACCATCCAACACCACCCACACTGTCACCTTACAACCATCCAACACCACCCACACTGTCACCTTACAACCATCCAACACCATCCACACTGTCCCCTTACAACCATCCAACACCATCCACACTGTCCCCTTACAACCATCCAACACCATCCACACTGTCCCCTTACAACCATCCAACACCATCCACACTGTCACCTTACAACCATCCAACACCATCCACACTGTCCCCTTACAACCATCCAACACCATCCACACTGTCCCCTTACAACCATCCAACACCATCCACACTGTCACCTTACAACCATCCAACACCATCCACACTGTCCCCTTACAACCATCCAACACCATCCACACTGTCCCCTTACAACCATCCAACACCATCCACACTGTCCCCTTACAACCATCCAACACCATCCACACTGTCACCTTACAACCATCCAACACCACCCACACTGTCACCTTACAACCATCCAACACCATCCACACTGTCACCTTACAACCATCCAACACCACCCACACTGTCCCCTTACAACCATCCAACACCATCCACACTGTCACCTTACAACCATCCAACACCATCCACACTGTCACCTTACAACCATCCAACACCACCCACACTGTTACCTTACAACCATCCAACACCATCCACACTGTCCCCTTACAACCATCCAACACCATCCATACTGTCACCTTACAACCATCCAACACCATCCACACTGTCACCTTATAACCATCCAACACCACCCACACTGTTACCTTACAACCATCCAACACCATCCACACTGTCCCCTTACAACCGTCCAACACCATCCACACTGTCACCTTACAACCATCCAACACCATCCACACTGTCACCTTACAACCATCCAACACCACCCACACTGTTACCTTACAACCATCCAACACCATCCACACTGTCCCCTTACAACCATCCAACACCATCCACACTGTCACCTTACAACCATCCAACACCACCCACACTGTTACCTTACAACCATCCAACACCATCCACACTGTTACCTTACAACCATCCAACACCATCCACACTGTCACCTTACAACCATCCAACACCATCCACACTGTTACCTTACAACCATCCAACACCATCCACACTGTCCCCTTACAACCATCCAACACCATCCGCACTGTTACCTTACAACCATCCAACACCACCCACACTGTCACCTTACAACCATCCAACACCATCCACACTGTTACCTTACAACCATCCAACACCATCCACACTGTCACCTTACAACCATCCAACACCATCCACACTGTTACCTTACAACCATCCAACACCATCCACACTGTCACCTTACAACCATCCAACACCATCCACACTGTTACCTTACAACCATCCAACACCATCCACACTGTCACCTTACAACCATCCAACACCATCCACACTGTTACCTTACAACCATCCAACACCATCCACACTGTTACCTTACAACCATCCAACACCATCCACACTGTCACCTTACAACCATCCAACACCATCCACACTGTTACCTTACAACCATCCAACACCACCCACACTGTTACCTTACAACCATCCAACACCATCCACACTGTTACCTTACAACCATCCAACACCATCCACACTGTCACCTTACAACCATCCAACACCATCCACACTGTTATCTTACAACCATCCAACACCATCCACACTGTCCCCTTACAACCATCCAACACCATCCACACTGTCACCTTACAACCATCCAACACCATCCACACTGTCACCTTACAACCATCCAACACCATCCACACTGTTACCTTACAACCATCCAACACCATCCACACTGTCCCCTTACAACCATCCAACACCATCCACACTGTCACCTTACAACCATCCAACACCACCCACACTGTTACCTTACAACCATCCAACACCATCCACACTGTTACCTTACAACCATCCAACACCATCCACACTGTCCCCTTACAACCATCCAACACCATCCACACTGTCACCTTACAACCATCCAACACCACCCACACTGTTACCTTACAACCATCCAACACCATCCACACTGTTACCTTAGAACCATCCAACACCATCCACACTGTCACCTTACAACCATCCAACACCATCCACACTGTCACCTTACAACCATCCAACTTAAAAATAAAACCTTTTAGGGGTGCGTAGAAATTCAGTAACTACTTGTGGTGCTGCTGTAAAGCATAGTAAAGCTTTTATCTTGATTCAAGACTTTGCTACGGCTATAGAGCACTTTGTAGATCAACTAATGTGACGGAAAAAATCTGACTCAAAAATCTGACACCAACTTCATTCTGGTGTTATTCCTAAAACTCGTATTAAACAGCACACTGTAACCTTTCATGTTTATCTATTAAGGATACTTACAACCTAATAATATTCAGCATATTTAATGATCGAATTAGTAGAACCAGCTTCTACTCTGCACTACATTTTGGTCTCAATAAATAGATATCAGGATATAGAATATGGCAAGAAAGTCGCAAGAAAGCTTGAGAGCTGAAGCTCTGAAAATTTCTTCAAGCTCATTTGTTTACAATGTTATTTGACATTCCAATTTCCTATACTATTCCCCAAACCATTATATTATTGACGGAGAATTAAAGCTATATAAAAGTATTAATTATTGTTTGTTTTACTTGTAAAAGAATATAAGCACAAAAGTTTTACATACATACTTGCTTCTTATGGTGTTTACTAGTCCGCCATCTTGAATCCCAAGATCCCGCGTGAATGGTCGCATGGGATTCTGGGTGCTTATTCAAAATGGCGGACGATTTCACTTCACGGAAAATAGTATATTTTCTTTGGTGGGAAAAGTAATGATAATCAAGGGAATGACAAGTCACTTAAAATAGAAAAACAACGGATGTCTATGCGAGCACCATTTTGTAAGTATAAAGATAGTTTCATGCTTTTATTTAATGCAATGCGAAAGTAATGCTTATAGATCCCTTGCAGCATGTCGGAATGCAAATCAATAGACCCCTTGCAGCACGTCGGAATGCAAAAGAATTTCAATTCCCTGAGAAAAGGAACCTATTGTTTTGCCCTCCAAATTGTGCTGCATTCCGACGTGCTGCAAGGGGTCTATTCGGAGGACAAAACCAAAGGTTTCCAATTCTCAGGATTGCAATTCTTTTGTTTTGTCCTTCAAATTGAGCTGCTTTTACGTCACGTGCAATGGGTCAATTTGAAGAACAAAGACATAGCAGCCATGTTGGTGGACTCTTACTTTGCTACATACCACCAACATCGCTGGAAAAAGAGTAAAAAGAACAACATGCAAAGATCAAGTCTACTTTGAAATCTTCAGCAATGCAAGCCGGTAAAAAAGGAATTGTTCGAACCTTGACCCAGCATTGTCGCGTCGCTCTTCGAAAACTAATATAACACTTGCTTCTCACAAAATATCGTTTTGATTGATTTTATTGTTTAAAAAACTCTTTTACATACATATTAACAACACATTCTTGGTTATCATCATGATTACGGTTAGTATTAATTTATAGTAAGCATGCGATCAAAGTCAATCAAATCAGGACTAAGTATTATTCTACATCTATCAAAATAGTAGTTATAGCAACTTTAAAAAAGCTGTGGTTCGTGCTGTTCTTACGACATTTAATATCAAGTATTAGTGATATAAGGGAATCTTGTCTGGCTAACTGATCAAATATTTTATGATTAACGATTGATACTGAAAATGCAATTCATAATCAGCTACTTACGAAGCTCTCGACATTTTTTTTTGATACTAAATTGGTGCATTGAAAGGTTCCTTATATTCTAGGGTTGTTAGTATAGCCAAATGAAGTAGCAAAGAACTTGGCCGCCCTGTTGGATGACAACAAAAGAAACCCTTCGTTCATTCCTCCAACATGGCGTCAGTAACGTCACAAGCACTCTAAAACCTTTACAATATTTAAAGATATCTTTAAGGCAAACAAACAGCAATTGCATTTAGTTCTCTGAAAACGGAATCAGGCATCTTTTTATCTTTTATCCCTTACTTTTGAAGTTACAAGTAAACAGGCATAGGTCTGACATCTGTTTTTGGCAAAGCAAAACTTAAGTAAGAATCACTGAATATTTTTCTTGGATCATTATGATTAATTATCGCATGAAACCCGGCGTTAACTGTGACGAAGTGGCTTTAGTCTGCCGTCTGGTGCGTATTATTTTTATATTTTTCCTTCGGACGATTTTACATGAAAATATATTTTACCAATTACGAAATGTAACACGTGTCGTTGTATAGTTGGCCGATTTGTTACGAAGTTACAAAAGTATTACTTTTTTTAATACATGAAAATGATCGATATGAGTATCAATTTATATTCTTTACACTCTATCAACCCAGTTTGTTAGCTAGGTTGATTTTTGAAACTTAAGAGCCGAAAGTTACACCATTAAAAAGGACGAAATGAAACAACAGCTACGAGAAAATGGAAGATCAAATGTCTTTAACAAAGCTTACTTAAGTTAACTTTTGCTTTATCGTTTGGTGTTTGGCAAAACTGATCTAATCTTCCAATCCTCATATTATCTTGTAAAAAGTAGAAGATAAGCAAAGTAGGCCACACCTAGATGTACCATTCTTGTTTCTTCTCCGGTTCCCCTGCGGGCGCAGCACCAGAAGAGATGGGCTGTAAGTCGATGAAAGGCTCAGATGCTCTGGCTTGATCATCATCTTCGTGCGTATGGTAGACACCCTTATTTTTAGCATAGTACCAGTACAAGAGTACCAATACAGCGATGATAATAAGGATGATCAACAGCACCACTATGACTATGATTGCAGTGTTCTCGTCTGCTACCTTGCGCTTGCCTTTTTCCGGTCCCCCAGGTGGTCCAGGTGGAGGAGTAGTCGCACCATGTGGCCCGGGGATAGGGCGTGTAGGGATGGGAGGGACTTCAGGTTCGGGACCACATTTATCCCGTGCAATGCCAACTTTCTCGATCTCATTAGTATGAGTAAAATCATACTCGCTCCATTTGATAGGCTCAACAGTAGGCAGCTTCGTTTTCATGTCTGGCCAGTTAGTGATCTTGACGCCTGAAATGCAGCCTTCAAATCGACCACGTCCGGTATCGCCTATGACGATAGTCTTTGGCTGCTTGAAAGGCCTTGACAACCTTGGGATCTCTGTTCTAATCTCTTCACCTCCATCCACCTTATATATGATCTTGTCCAACTTCCTTTCAAGAGAAAATGTGTGACGCTTGTTGTCGCAGAAGGACTTTGTCGGAGGGGGTTTGATTTCCTTCGCTCCATCGGTTTTGACTCCAGACTTGAACGAAAAACGCAGTCGGTCTCCCACTTCAATCGAGATCATAAAGGAGTAGTTGGGGTCCTCGCTTGTCATGGTCATGATAGTTCCAGAGCACTGTGTGGTTCTAAAACCTATGGCAAAATCTGTACCAACAGCGTCCTCTTGGACCGTAGGCCAAGTGTATTTCAAGTAACTTTCCTGCTCCTTGAAGGATGCTCCCCAATCTGAAATAATCAAATCCCCTCATGTTAAGGCCATATTTAACTATTGAAACGTTTCAAAGCTGAAATGTGACAGTGTTGCGTCACAACTTTCTCGGGAGGGTTCTTTCCCCCTTGCTGCGCTCCTGTTTTACCATATCGTAAACAAAGAAAGAATACTCAAGGATACGACTTACTGGTGTCTAATTATTTACCTTTTTCGCAGAAGTAACCATAGAAAGGAGTAAGATGGCAATCGCAGCGATAAATGTTATAATCATCAATACATCTTGCACCACCCTGACATTCGTTCGCTTTAGCACAAGAACCTTCACATCCGGGGTTCACGTAATCAGATTCTTTGGCGAATTTGACCAGGTCGATGACTCTACCATTTATGGTCTATAGAAAAATAATCGTAAGAAAATGAATTAGATTGAATGAATATGAGTAGCGAGTACTTGATAAGTTGTAGGTTTACTTCCAATTCCACGTTTGACAATTTTTAGTATAGACCCCTTGATGTCAAAGTAGCTCAATTCAGAGAGGACAAAACGGTAAGCACCTTCTTCAACTTACCAATCCTCTAATACAACCAACAAATCCTTCCATTAGATCTTTCATGTAACCTCCAATGTACAAGTTGCCAACAACATCGAGCTGCTTGCTTGACTGCAAGGGATTCGATATGATTTTTTCGATTCCATCGACGCGCAGACCAAACTCTTTTATATTATGCCAAACGACAACTGAATGCCAATTTCTGTTGGTGTTGAATTCGTTTTTGCTTTGAATTGAAATGGACCGGGGACCGTTTCCAATGTCGAACGAAAGCGTCACCGTATCGTTGGATGCTATGGCCACACGGATGAAATCCCGGGTGTTTTTGGTTTTGTCGCCTTGGTGGAAAAGAATTCCACGGTCATAGGGAGTACGAAAGTACAAAGATATGTAGCCATTGTCACCATCAAGGGTTCCTTCTCGATACCGAAGGGTAATAATACCATCTTCGCGTCTGAATGTTGCTGTATTGTTTGCACGTCCTGCAAATAATGACATCGAAACAAGTTTGATAAGTTAGGCCAATGATAGGAAAACCAATTTTAATTTTTGTCTAAGAGCACACAGGGCTTAAAGGCAATGGTCAGGACTCAAACTCTGGACCCTCTGATATCAGGTCTGATGCCCTATGCTATAGACTATCGCACGAGAAAGGTTATCCCTACATATAAATATAAAATAAATAAGTAAATGGGATTTTGCATTCGTCATCGAAATTCCAATTGGAATTTAAAAGTTGGTTTTTGCGGAGGGTATTCTGGGGTCCAGAGGTTATTTTTTCTCGCTCCAGCGAAATACCCTGGAACCCAGGGTATGTAGGAGGAAAACCGGTGAACCCGGAGAAAATCTCTCGAACTACAGGAGAGAACCAACAAGGAACTCTACTCGCATACGACACCGAGCCCGGCGGGACTCGAACCAGGCCGAGCTCTCACCGCTACGCCACCCGTAGACCCTCATATATGACGTATCTCCCTCTTTCTTACTCACCATAGCAGTAGAGACTTCCAACAGTGTAGTTAGCATAATGGTCGTTGTCGATGTCGACATCTCCAAAAAGAACTTGTGAAACAGGTAGGGTCAGTCCGTTTGCACCAAAGAGATATCCTTCATCACTCTCAAGTGTCATAAGGCCAGCATCACAGTTACACCCCTTGTTTTGATGACAATCTTGTCTTACTCCACAAGCGCATTTTCCAGGATATTTTGGAGAGGATCCACCCCAATAGTAGTAGTGTTTCCCATGGGTACCAACCCAATGTCCATACGCTGGATTAAGGTTATTCAGTAGCTTGGAATTCGTGCACAGATATTCCACAAACTGGCGACAATACTCACTTGCCATTGCCACCGTCTGGGCAGAGTAGAATGAGGGCTTGTAGATGACGTCGCGAATCACAGATTCCGGTTTTCGTGCTTCTTCTGGAGGATACTTCTGAAGCATGACATTGTAATCATTGCTTTTCACCTCCGTCCACACTCGAGATATCTCATCGTCAAACCAATCGAGTTCCGTCGTTATGTTGCAAATTGTCTGGTAGGGTCTTTCAGGGCCAGGACCGTCGGGATCAATGGTGTAGTTACCTGTTTCCATGTCTTTGTATTCTTGTCGAAGTTCGTAGCAAGTACGATAATACTTGGCTAATAACAAAAATATATAAATAAAAAACATAAATACACTTGATTGCATAAATGTTGTAGTATACATTTATACATACATACAAATACCTAATGAAATACAAAAACGGAAAAAGTCCTAAAATATGATCGTGTCTATGTTAAAAGTTACCAAAAACACATTTATGCCTTGCTTTGATGCAAGACACGTCAAATACATAAGGTTTTGAAGTATTGGATATTAATATATTATATTTATTGATGATATTTTCACTTTTAGGCCTAAAAAAACTTTCTAATATATATTTAATAATATCTAATTGCAATTAAATCATATTTTTCATGTTCTTTATTGATAAAACATCTTGAAAAATATTATTCCGTAAGATATGCATCAAGTTCTTATTTTTTTCATGTTTTTGCATCTAATTAGGTATTTGTACATACATACATACATACATACATACATACATACATACATACATACATACATACATACATACATACATACATACATACATACATACATACATACATACATACATACATACATACATACATACATACATACATACATACATACATACATACATACATACATACATACATACATACATACATACATACATACATACATACATACATACATACACTACAACGTTTCTGCAATCGGGTGTATAAATATATACATTAAATAATAAATAAAGAAATAAATAGAAAAAGAAAGAAAATAAAGGATAAAGAAGACTTAACTGTAGGTGATGGAAATGAATATTGAGATTTGCGCAATATAAGTTAATAAATATTAAAATAGACCCCCTTGTGGCAGGTTGGAATGCAGCTCAATAGGCCCTTTGCAGCAAATAATCACGTGACTGTAACAGGATAGTAAAAAATCCTATTTCATTTATTCAAATTAATTTTCATTAAATTTCTAATCCCTTGGGCAAAGCCTTCTGTTATACCCTTATCATACGGTTTTGATTTTTAGAGTTTTTTCGCCTTCCAGTAGTGCCTTCCACAATATCATCACATGACTGTTAGCTACAAAGGGCATATTTGGAGGACAAAACAATATGTTCCAAGTCTTAGGAAATTGAACCTCTTTTGTTAGCTCCTCCAAATTGAGCTGCTCTGACATCATGTAAAAGGGGTCTATAGGTACAAGGGATATTAAGGATAATATGCATACAATGTCACCATGCAGTCGCATGTAATGGGGTACATGTAGCTGTGCCATTGCATTGAAGTGAAACTTTGCAATAATAGAGACCTTTTTTAACACCTTGGACAATTATTTACGTCTCTATCATTGCAAGCTCGCTGTTGGTCTCACTTTGATGCAAAGGCATGGCTACCTTTCAAGATGACACAGGGAACTGTGCAGGGGACACTCTTAACTTAGACCAAACCCAAAGATTTCTGCACCTTTCTTGAATTGTAATAATAAATTACTTTTTTTTTATTTTTATTTTTTATAGTGGGATTCAAATTCAGTAACTTAATGATACTGGTTTCCAATTTGGCCCACTGTCACTCACACACTACCACTACATTATATATTCTATGCATACAACTCAACTCACATGTTGATTTTTACGGAGGGAGGAAACCGGAGAACCCGGAGAAAACCCTCGTGGCACAGGAGAGAACAACACATCAAACAAACTCAACTCACATATGATCTGACCCAAGCCGGGGCTCGAACTTGGACCACAGCGGTGAGAGGCGAGCGGTAAACCACTACACCACCCACCAATAATATGTATACTTACGTAATTGACAGACAGATCCCTTGTAATCGGTGCCATAACAGTCACAGGCAAAAGTTTTACCATCCTGGGAACATTTGCCAAAATTCTTGCAGATGCTTGGGAAGCAGAAATCGGTGATGTTGCAGACATCTATTTGAATATCAGGATTGTTTTTCTGTGTGTTTGGGTCAAATTTGCCACCATTTAAAGTCAGGTCCCATATACAGCCAGTGAATTCACCTCCAACCAGCGCACTCCCAGTAAAAAAATTTTGAGGGAAGTCAGATCCTGGTGGTCTTTTATCGTTAATGGTATTGACGGTGAGGGAAATACGAGCTGCACTGATTTCAAAATCAACATCATGCCACATTCCTTTATCTACAGTTCGGTATTTGAACACCTGTCTGACAGAAACAGTTGTTGGGTTGTCCTTAATGTATACCTTTAGTTCCACAGCTTCAGGCTGGTATGACAGTTCAAATCCTTTACCATCAGATTTTGCCTGAGATAAGAGTGTTCCTTTGTTTTTGTAGGTACGGAACTTAAGTCGACCTTTCAGTTCATTAGACCTTGGGTTAATAGAGGTGCTAAACTGAGAAGACCTGCCATTGAGTGTGATTGGGGTGTAGTCAATTTCGGCAGGACAGTTGTCCTTGACTCCATACTTTCTCAGTGTAGTAGCATCGCCACCAAGAGACTGGAGCAATTTGCGATCATTAAACTCGACCCCTTTCATACATCCTTTGAAGTTAGCCCCAGAAATGATGTCTCGGAGCCTACGAAAGTCATGGGCACCACCAATGAAGAAGAAGTCATCGAGGTAAAGTTCTTTGTAACGCGTCTCAATGCGCCTGTGTTTTTCTCCTTTTGTTGTGGTATCCAGTTTCAGCCAGGTTTCGCGACCATTGTGTTCAATCACAACAGAGTGGTATCTGTTATCTGCTAGCTCGTCTCCAAGGGTGATATTCCTCATGTCGTCTATGCCTTGATGGCGACCAAAACTTAAAGCGAATCTATAAGCACGAAAAAAAAAAATTGATTAAGATAGATACCATTGCTAAGGTAACACTTGTTATGACAGCTCATCTAATTATTCAACAATAAGATCAGCCAAAATGACTGGCAAGGCAAAGATTTTTGTGCCACCCATTTCGAATAACAGGCATATGCATGGCTTTTCTTCTGTATTTAAAAGGATTTTAACCTGCAGTCTGCCAATAAAGTCAGGGGCAGATCCAGGAAGGTTTCCTGCGGTGAACCAGACACCCCCAAAATAAATGTAAGTACAAAATAAGTCAGATCAGGATTATTGATGACCTCGCTATATCGTCACTTTTTTCATTTTGGACACCCCCCTTATTATTGATGATATGTCACATTATTGTCATTTTTTTCCATGATCTGACACCCCAAAATTTCTGGATCTGCCTCTAAAAATGCTGATCTTCTATCAAGGACATTTTTCAGGGTTTTCATGTTTTTTTTACCATGTAAGTAATAGATAAGCACCCATTTTACACGAGATTGTCAAGGGCAAGAGAAATAAAAAAATTATTCTTGACTATATATTTCTCAATATAAAACCATGTAAAATTTAGGTTTCTTGAAAAAATAATGTCAAAAGCTTGATAACCGGTGAAGTTATGATTTGTTTTGTAGAGAGTTGGTTTGGTTTGGTTTTTGCTTCTTTTTCTTCAAAAATTTGTTGATATGCTAGCTAGTGTTTAATCATGCATATCTTGAAAACGACCTTGGGACACCCCTTTTTCTTTTCAGATTTGAAATCAGCATTATAAATTTGTGTTGAAAAATTTTGATATAAAACTTTTTCATGGATTTTTGCTATAGCAGGCAGCGACCTTAAATGATACTTTTTGTGTAAATCAGGAACCATTAATTGTTTGGTGCAGATATTTTTTTATTCTTTTTTACTCACCTAAGTTTTCCACCAATCAGTTCAAGGGTAAAATAATCTCCAAATTCATCACCAGTACTATCACCATGCAGTAACAGTCCATTGGGTTGAACGGTTCTAAATGACAATTTTATGATATTCGTGCTGCTTTTTACTGGTTTTCTGTGGAGCAGGTACTCGGCATAAGCATTTCCATCAAAGTATCCTTCGGTATCAGCTGGAAAGAAATTAAGAAATGCAAATGTCAATCCATTTACCGCCAGCTGGTTGGTTCAGTTAAAAGCATCAAACTTTTGTGCAGGAGGTTGTGGGTTCAATCATCAGCCAGACCAACACTCAGGGTATTAAAATAACTGAGGAGAAAGTGCTGCATTTGTAATTCATTTACAAATGGTTAGACATTCAAGGGGCTGGGATGAGCACTTTAAATGATGGTCCTGCCTATCCAAAGTACAGTACAGCTAGTTTGATTCATCACTACTAACTATTGGAGGGACATAAAAGAACCTGAGCACGTAAAGAAACACTGACAATGCATGACCACCCTCACTGTCTTTACACTAACCATGAAGCAATCAGAAAATTGTAATGCTGACTCCATAGACATATATAACATATATATTAATTCAACACTGGATCTATAATAATGTTGTTGCTTCTAATTTTGACTTTGATAGTACTTTTCACACACCCGATGGGGAAGCTAGGCCCTGGTGGTGTAGTGGTGAGATCACTATCCAGCTCTCAAATGAAACCCGTATTTGAGTGTTGTATGTGAGTAGAGTTGCATAGTGTTATATATACAAAATGCTCTATATTCAAGGTTTGATTTAAGGCTACATTGAAAAAATTGTCAATCAGACTATATCAGCTGTCAAAACATCATAAGATTATACTTCTTTCTCTTATTTTTCTTGTAAAAACAAAATCTGATATGAAGCAAAAAATTTGAGAATCATGCAATTTTGGTAATTTTGGTGATCACGCTTTATACCCCCACCCTGAGACTCTTGTATTGCTGCTATTTTATTACTTATTCACAGTCTTCTATTTATTTCAAGGAATATCACAACTATACCTATATGACAATATCAAAAAATTCAAGTTAAGTCCAAGCCAAAAAAAAAAAAAAGGAATTTCAGAGTACTGGTAAGTGTCTATGCAGTAGCTATAAATATTTATCCCACACCATAGAAAATTTAGCCAATCAGAATGCAGGAAAGCTGTTGTACATTTGTTGGTATTTTACTCTTCCATCCCATCATGTGCCGCTTGTTGAATCTCACATTTGTATTTTCTATGGTGTTGGATAAGATAGTTATACAATGCTCTCTCATGGCACACCATGGAATATCCCACTTGTCACTTGTATTTCCATAGTAAATAAACTCGCCTAAATAAAGCTAAGGCCCATGTGTATACTAGAAAATACAAGTGACGTGTGGGATATTCCATGGTATATACCACTCAAAACCAAATCAGCTATATGTGTTTCAAATATCGAAACTCCCTATAAAAACTTTTATATAGATATATAGTCAACAAAAAAATCAGAATTTGTCAAATTCTATTGAGAAATTAGTCTGCTTTCTGTTGTATTTCCTGTTGGTTTCCTGTTCCTTCTTTGTATTCAAGATAATTTTGAACAGTGTCTATAGAATTTTGAAGTTAGTTTACCTTTGAACTTATCGCAAAATGTGTTATTTCAACCTCTGTATTATTTCGAATTCATCTTTTAGCCATGTATTATAATTTATTTCCCCATTGATACAAAACTTAAAGGAGTTTTTCACAATCTTTTGTAGCAAGAAATAGACTAACTCTATTATAACTCTCTTCACAATCACAAATCTGATAAAGACTTGAACTTTTTTAAATTTATCACTCAATATTTTTTTTGGAAAAAGCCCAAGATAATTTCAGACTGATCTAGAGTCAAATAATTACACAATTTTTTCAATTTACTTTTTTCTTTATAAGTTTTTCAAGTAACTTTTTAATTATCTGCATTCAAAGTTTCTTACTGAAATATATAACTGACAAAGACTTTTGATTCACAGTTGAAACGTCTATAAAAACTAAGAAACGTCAGAGACAAAAATATATATATATTTCAATTCAACTTATTAAACATGAAACGTGACTGCAACTGTAACATTTTAAAACTTTTTACTTGACTTTTGATTTTAAGACATAATACTTAGATCTTCTAGGTACTTTTTAAGCAAGGTCCACAGTGACAACACAATAATAAATACAGAAAAATGTTTATACTTGACCGAAGCTAAGTATAATAAAGAGATGCATAAATGAATATTATGTAATGAATATAATCAGCAACATAGTTTCTTTGTGACTCATGGACAATGATGTCAACAGTGTCCATCTTTTGATGAATGCTTTCTAAATATAACATATCACTGAAAGAGAGACACAAGTTTCAAAACCAAATCCAGTTAAAATTCCTCCTATATTGTGTACTTTTAAAAGGAAGAAAAAAATTACTAAAAATAAAATGTATGATATTTCAAAAGACTTTTAGTCAAAGACTGCCATGTGCCAAATTTATAATCAATGGAACCTTATAAAATGAGAACACGTAGCATTGGAAAGACTGAAAGCATTTTCTAAGTATTTTAACATTTGGTAAAATGGTATATATTGAATAAAATGTGTTATTTCAACCTCTGTATTAAATTATTTCGAATTCACCTTTTTAGTCATATATTATTTATTTCCCCGTTGATACAAAACTTAAAGGAGTTTTTCACAATCTTTCGTAGCAAGAAATATACTAACTCTATTATAACTCTCTTCGCAATCGCGAATCTGATAAAGACTTGAACTTTTTTCGATAGGAAATGAAGAAAGCTATACGTACAAATACTTGGCATTCAAGAGATGATTTGAGCGATCAGTCTCTTGGTTCTTACTGACACTATAACCTGTCACACAACAAGAAACCACATTTTCCTTCTTGTTAAAATTGGATCGATATTATTTCGAATTCTTTATCGATCGAGTAAGTATTTCTACGATCCAAAGTGTTTTTTTTTATATGTTTAGTAATATTTTTCTGCTCAAAGTTTTGCGTGCATGACACGGGTAAATGAAATCTACATGTATATCTATATGTTGGTAACTCGATCAGTATTGTATGATAGGCAGACCTATTTAAACGACCAAACAACTGCTTGCCTTCAGCTTGGAATTTTATTCAACACAATGACAAAACAAACGACCGCATCTCTTCAAAACTGACACTATAACGGGGTTCGTTTTAGTAAGGAATTTTGAGTTTTCGATCATTAAATTTGACCGTGCGGTCATCCATGTGGAAAGTGTATGTCGAACTTTGAAAGGGCTTCCAAACACTAGTATCGCAACAATATTCGAACGTTTGTGTAAATTCAATCGAAGTAAAGTGGTAGTTTGGATCGAGGTTTGTTTATAAAGTAGTAGGGGAAACTACCGAGCGAAAACCGAGCTCCTTAACGGATATTTCCGATTCACAATTATGAGCAAATATCTCGAAGATAGAGCACAAAAGCTTTGGTTTGTATTATGCTCAACAACTGCGACTAACCACAAAACAACAACTTTCAATCCTTTCCTGATGAAGAACCAAGTATTGAATGAGCAAATTGGATTGACAGAGGAGTAACTTTCACTTTCGGATCATCCTAAACTGTACTAAGAGCTGATCCTAATGCTAAGCGACGAACAAAGCTATGGAAGTTCCCGCCTTGCAAAGGACAACGGCGAAGCAGGAAAGATCAAATAACAAACCCAGTTAAAACTCCTAAAAAAACCATAACTAGGCTTAGATCAGTTCTAAATCTTTCTTACCTGCTAAAGAAAACGGTATTAAACAGCTAGACCACAGCAATAATGTAACCACGATCCGAGCCATCATTGTAGTTACAAAGATAAGACGGACTCGATGCAGCACATTCCTCTCTCCAGAATATAGGTCACGTGATCCTTTTGAGGACGCCAAGTCGGTTGTTCGGATCCTCGGTTGTGATTGGTTGGGATTGTATTTTTTTAAACCCGAGTATGCTCGGAACGTACAGATGGGCGTTGATGTTTTTCCGTCTTCAGTAGTACTCTATTTTCCATCAGAACCTTGTAAAATAATAGATTTTTCGCACATAAATAACTTTTGCATTTCAATTGAATAGCTTATAGATAAGCAAAATATTTTTTTACCCTAGTCACAGTATTTTACAGTGTTTTTTTGTTTTTTTTTAACCGAACAAAAAACAACAACAACAACAACAACAATTACAACAACAACAACAACAACAACAGCAAAACCATCCAAGAAAGAGAAAATTAATACGTATTGTATATCTTCAAATCTCTAGTAGAGGCACAATGTGGTCGACCCAAGGAGGGGGGCACTCCTTAGAATCAAAGGGTTAGCTTATCTTCTGCGAATTAGGGGCACGAGTTCCACCCAGGGGGGTGCGCACTCCCTGCAACCCTCCCCTGGATCCGCCTCTGCAGTGATTGGATTTAATACTGCCTGTTATACCAATCAATGCGAAACCTGTTTCCAAACGGCAACCACCCCACCACTGCAGTCTTCCAACTACGCACGTTGATTTTGACTTTAGCCACCCAAATTCGAGCAGGAGCCCCATCAGGCCATTACCAGGGAGATTTCCTAACAGATTCAAAGGGGGTCCTACAGTTCCTTCCCGCGTGATCCATAAGTTAATTAGAGTACAGGATACAGTGAACTCCCTCTACCGTAAGGCGGACACCTTCTGAACCAGCTCTTAGTGTCCACCTTAGAGAGATGTCTGTCTTAGAGGGAGCTATGAAATTTGACACCACAAATTTGATACCGTATACAGGGACGTCGACAAACATTCACTTTTACAGACAACCTATTATTTATTGTTCATAAAAATTGTATGCAGTATAAGGATTATTTGGACAAAAAAAAAAAACGTAATTACTGTCTGTTTTTGTTGACTAAGCGAGCATTACTTCTTGTATAGGCGCTGGCTGACGCTCAGTCAGGGGGCTTTCATTTATTAGTGTATGGGGGAAGGTCGGCAAACTCATCTGTTATCTTTTCCAAATATTACCCAACCCCCTCCCCCCGCTTTCCTGGTTGACAAAAATATCATAACCTCCCTATATTTCGCCCAGTTCAGCTACTAAACCCCTATAAAAGCTGCATACAATTAGTAGCAACCCCCTTATCAGTAACTTCCGAAATTAATGTAACCCCCAATATTGCTGCCCGCGAACACTAATAAATGAATGCCCCCTAAGGCCAACAACCAGTTTTTCTTCTGTCAGAGTTTCTGAAGATTTAATTATAGATTAGATTATTTTCACTCAATACAGTATATAGAGGTATACAGTATACATGGGCAGTATACATGGGCGACCGGAGATAAGGATTTTATTTTCGAGTATCGAAAATATGGTGTTCATTGGATAAACTCAACGTTGAAATGTTATGGTTTTTTGATGGTCTCTGATTGGCTCGACTAGCCGAAGTTGGAATGCATTGTTTTCATTCTACATTTTGATTGGTTCTCGCAGTCTAACTTGTCCCGGTTAGTGTAGCCGCACTGTAATTGTATAAAGTATTCAATCAAGATAATCTTAAGTCACTTTCAATTGGCACATACATGCAAAATTTGTGTGAGTTGTGAGTCAGCTAGTGAACACAAAACTCAAATTCTAGCTGCGTGCCATTTATTAATGAAATGATTCGATGTAGTGTCGTTAGTTAGTTTTCAACAAATGTTCCATGTATCGTGGCAGGAGTGACGAAGGGAACCTCTGCTCTGCCAACCTCTTTAAAGGTTTTTGCATCCAGTATTAACAAAAATGTTTTCTTGTTGCTTATATCAATGACGACTGACAGGACAACACCATCGTCTTCATCAGAGGATCCTGGACGTGGCACAAACACAGGCTCCGAAGCATACAGGTTATCATCTTCCCACTTGATTTCCTCTTTTGTCTTCACATTCAGTTTGACTAAAGCATTGTGAATTCTTACTTTCTCTGCTGAGCAAAATAATCCATAGACATATTCATATGGCTTTCCATTGCAAAGGTCATAGTTGATACGAGGAAGCTCCAATGCCTGGCCAAGAACTTTGTAGTCTCTCCCCTGTGCATTCTTCTGCAGTGCCACTGGTTCAAGGTCATTTGGCAGTGGTATCAAAGGAATTCTGATAGCGCCTTAGTGAGTGAATACCTACAGCTCCTATATTACTTAAATTATGTGTTTGACCCCGTGTCCATGTTTTGTACACGAGCCCATGTTATCCGAGTGCAGTCCATGTTTTCTCGGGTCCAGTCCAGTCCATATTCTATACCATGCCACGATAATGGACCATGCTCTGCTGGTTGGATTAATCAGAGTCACCAGATCTAAAACGCATCCATCCCAGACTCGTACCCAATCGCTTCTTACTTTGCGCTATTTTATTTATTCTTACTCGCATTGTGCTTGATGGGAAGGATTTAGCGAGTTCGGAGTGTACCCGATAGCCTTTGCGCGCATTCAGCAGCAGAGTAAGTGACGACTGGGTACGAGTCTGCATCAACCCACATCTAGATAGCCACACCCCCTAAACTTTTTTTGAAAGTAGTCTCTCCCGCAGCGGTTTTTAGGGAGGATACATCTGTGTTTGTTTACTTGTTTACTGTTTACTTTGGCTGTCATCGGGTTCAAGTAGGGTATATCAACAATTTACTAGCTCAGACCCTTAAAAATTTGATTGACGGAAGCCAAAAACTAGACATCTAGGTCGCGTAATTATGATCATATATTCTTCGGGTCAGTGACTAGTACATTGTATATTTGTACCGTGTTTTTCTATATTTGTGTATATGTTTTAGTATATAGAGTATGCATTCTTCTGTAGATGGAAATGAGTGACACTTGTTGCGCTTTCCTCTCAATTAAGACATCCGGGGTATTGGAGATTTGGACCTTGATTGACTTGCCAACAGTTTTTAAAATTACGTAGTGTGACTCATTAATCTCACCAATGGCGCAAGAAATGGAGGTGGAAGAACAACTCGATGTAGCTTGTATTTTCGAAACGATGGAGGAATTAGAAGAGGAGGTGACTGCAACGGTCACTGGGACCATTCCTTCATGGTTAAAGGGAACGTTACTCAGAAATGGCCCAGGCAAATTTGAGTTTGGTGACTCCAAGTATAATCAATGGTTCGATGGGCAAGCACTGTTGCATCGCTTTGCAATTGAACAAGGAAAGGTGAAATACTACAATAAATTTGTTCGTGGGGAAGCATTCACCAATAACACCCTAAAAAAACGGATTTTGTTCACCGAGTTTGGAACTAATGTCCAACCAGATCCATGCAAGAATATATTCCAGCGTTTTTTCTCGTATTTTGGCAAGCTTATCGAGGAAGACCACGTCACAGATAACTGCCTTGTGAATGTTATTGATGTCAAGGGTAAGATGTATGCTGTGTCGGAGCCTCCATATATGATGGAGATTGATCCAAACACGTTGGAAGTCTTGAGCAAAGTCAACATAACCAAGGAATTCCCCTCAGGTACTGTCTGCTGCTTTTGATTTGACTTAATTAAGCATTATAAAGAACTATAATTTAAGGGTTAAGGCTGGCCCTCACTAGTGCACATGCAAGCATAAGCACAAGGATCAAAACGTTCCATTCTCCTTATTCTTGTGCTTATGCGCATGCTTATGTTGCTGAATCTTCCAGTGAGGATATACCCTCTTATGCTTATGCTTGTGCTTATGCGCTAGTGAGGACCAGCCTTTATGGACCGAGATACCGCTCAATTATGGGATAGCAAAATATTTGAAGAAAAGATATGGGTATTCAGACCCTCCTAATGATATGGTAGGGGTGTCATTTAGATGCAATTGCATAAATTTTGTTTACAACTTTTTACCTTCATTTACCAGATAGAGGCAGATTTATTTATCTACATCCCCCATGGGAGAGGGGGTGGGGTGGGGGCAATGTACCATTTTCCTGCCAAATGCAGTGATTCAAGATCAAACTTTTTGGGGTTGGCGATCAAAAATGGGATTTCACAACTTATTTCTAGGTATTGGTTACAGCCTTTTCTGCCTTTTCTCTTGACTGATATTTATGAAAATTTGCAACAGATATGGTCATCAATTAATGTTTAGATGTAATCTCTTTGCACAGGTGATGTAAGATTGGATTCTTCTTTGGCTCACCCCCACAATGAAAAAGATGGAACAACGTACAACTTGGGTACTACACAAGGACCAAGCCCCAAGTATCACATCACAGTAATCCCTCCCAAGACAGCAGCAGATGAGAAACCACTGGATGGTGGAAACATTCTTTGTTCAGTTCCCTCCCAAAGTAGCCAAGCTTACTTCCACAGCTTTGGAATGACAGAAAACTATGTAATCCTTATGGAGAACCCTCTGTTGATGAGCATTCCGAAAATTTTAACACGAAAATTATTTGGATGGAGTATTGCTGAGTGCTTCTACTGGTGTCCTTCACAGCCTTCTCGTTTTCACATCGTCTCTAAAGAGACAGGAAAGCAATTAGGCATTTTCACTGCAGAGCCAACTTTTAGCTTTCATCATGTCAATGCCTTTGAGACAGATACCGAGATAGTAGTTGATTTGTGTGGGTATGATGATGCTCGGATCATTCAGTCGCTGTATCTTCATGAGCTGAGAGCAAAAGAAGGTTTAGGAGTCAAGGGAGTCTCTGTTTCCTCACTAAGGCGCTATAAGATTCCCTTACCACTGCCAAATGACCTTGAACCAGTGGCACTGCAGAAGAATGCACAGGGGAGAGACTACAAAGTTCTTGGCCAGGCATTGGAGCTTCCTCGTATCAACTATGACCTTTGCAATGGAAAGCCATATGAATATGTCTATGGATTATTTTGCTCAGCACAGAAAGTAAGAATTCACAATGCTTTAGTCAAACTGAATGTGAAGACAAAAGAGGAAATCAAGTGGGAAGATGATAACCTGTATGCTTCGGAGCCTGTGTTTGTGCCACGTCCAGGATCCACTGATGAAGACGATGGTGTTGTCCTGTCAGTCGTCATTGATATAAGCAACAAGAAAACATTTTTGTTAATACTGGATGCAAAAACCTTTAAAGAGGTTGGCAGAGCAGAGGTTCCCTTCATCACTCCTGCCACAATACATGGAACATTTGTTGAAAAGTAATTATCACACTGCATCATATAACTCAATTACAATGGCAAAAATAGGGGTTTTGAGTTCACTAGCTAGCTGGTTCACACCACACAAATGTTGCATGTTCAAAGGCACAAGAATTGATTACTGCATGTACACCATATATTTCATAGATAACTGCTAGCATCTGAAAGCGACTTACACTGTAGAATAATAATTGTGTTTGCATGGCCACTTTAATTTATTGATTACGTCATAGAATGTGATACATATTAGTTAATACCCTGATATCATGTTATCTATATAACTAATTGATACAAAATAACAAATGAATAATTACAGTCAAACCAATAAAACTATGAACACCTAAAATATGTCTGGAATTGTCTACCACCATGATTGCGCCAAAGTTGTTTGCCGTTTAATAGTTTCAAACTTTATATTTTAGTTTTATTTTCGAGAACTTATAGAATTATGTTTGAGACAGATGGATACACAAGAGAAGAATTCCATACAAACTCTTTTCACAGAAGCAGAAATTTCTATTTTACATGTAACAGTCTAAATAAACATTCCAGACATGTTTTAGGCATTCATGGTTTTCTTAGTTTGACTGTAATATGATGAATTAAGTTGCTTAATTATAAGTTTATAAAATAAAATAATGAATGCATGAATATCTTGAACACTGCCATTGGTATATACATTTCGAAATTCAAAAAAGGTTGGTGCAGGTTTTGTTGCATGTTGCATCATTGCTGCATGTTTCTTACCAAGCTCAAAAAATGTATTATATTCACATGTAAATAATGTCAGCACAGAAGAAAATATGCTGGAAAAACCTGTAGACAAAGTCTGGCAAAATTCCATATTGTTGTGACCTTTTGCTGCTTGATTTCACATCACCCATACTGCATTTCAGGCTTAGTAAGCAACATGCAACAGACAACAAAACTTTCACCAACCTTTTTTGAAATTGCTGTATATATATATAGGTATTACTGATGTTTTGGGCCTTGAGTCCTTTATTGGAGTAAAGGTCAAAGCTTTCACAAGATGGCTAGGTCTGAAATGTTACAAAACTTTCCAAAACAATCATTTTCCTATATACCAAGTAATTAACACAGCCCAGTGTTTGGTATAAAAAAATGTATCATTAGATCATTATTTGATATTTTGCATGTGGGTTAATTACCCAGCGTAAATCCCTTATGATTCATGAGCTATGGCAAGGTTGTGGCAAGCTATGGCAAGGTTGTGGCAAGCTTGCCACTGCCTTGTTGCACACTATTCAGAGTGCCACATACAATGCAAGCCAGGTGTAATGCTGTGCCGATGCTAGTTTGCAGCTTTCTGGAAATATAATGGCAATGTGCCACAGTCTGCAGCTTTATGACAATGTGTACCAGAAAGTAATGGTTCTTTGGCAATATGTGCCAGCAATTAAGTGGCACTGTGTTCCAAAACCATGTCCCAAAAGGCAAAAGCTCTCTGAAGATGTGTGCTACCAAAAGCATGGAATTTGAATGGAGGAGAGCCATGCAGTGGAAAATGAAAAACTTATGAAATATACCTTCTTTTCTACTTTATAATGTATATATATATATATATATACTTAATAAATTCATTGGGGGGAGGAGTGACTATAGCTAAAGTGAAAAGCAAAAAACCTAGAAATCCCCTTTTTTTTCTTGTTCATATCGCAAGAGCTCGATTGTGAGGGTTGTGGTCCTGTAGACAACCTATGGATAGTACCTTATTTACAACTTCTTCTAGTGTATGCAAGTATAACTAACATCTCATGTATATACATTTGTAGAGATGAACATTGTTTGCAGGCGTACAATGCCATATGGTTCACTGATTATATATGCCAGATTATGGAATGATTGTAGAAGATAAATAAAATGCTTGGAAAATAATTCTAAAAAAATGCTTTTCTAAAAAGAATAAAAATAGAAATTTCTTTCCAGTACTACTTCCAAAAACAATGGTAACTGTAATCAGCTGTCAGACATTCTATATCACCATTGTAACTAACTGATAATAACTCTGCCTAATCTGTCAGTACCAGTTTCTTTGAAAACCAACAACCAGTTTTTCTTCTGCAAAATTTGTGTGAGTTGTGAGTCAGCTAGTGAACACAAAACTCAAATTCTAGCTGCGTGCCATTTATTAATGAAATGATTCGATGTAGTGTCGTTAGTTAGTTTTCAACAAATGTTCCATGTATCGTGGCAGGAGTGACGAAGGGAACCTCTGCTCTGCCAACCTCTTTAAAGGTTTTTGCATCCAGTATTAACAAAAATGTTTTCTTCTTGCTTATATCAATGACGACTGACAGGACAACACCATCGTCTTCATCAGTGGATCCTGGACGTGGCACAAACACAGGCTCCGAAGCATACAGGTTATCATCTTCCCACTTGATTTCCTCTTTTGTCTTCACATTCAGTTTGACTAAAGCATTGTGAATTCTTACTTTCTCTGCTGAGCAAAATAATCCATAGACATATTCATATGGCTTTCCATTGCAAAGGTCATAGTTGATACGAGGAAGCTCCAATGCCTGGCCAAGAACTTTGTAGTCTCTCCCCTGTGCATTCTTCTGCAGTGCCACTGGTTCAAGGTCATTTGGCAGTGGTATCAAAGGAATTCTGATAGCGCCTTAGTGAGTGAATACCTACAGCTCCTATATTACTTAAATTATGTGTTTGACCCCGTGTCCATGTTTTGTACACGAGCCCATGTTATCCGAGTGCAGTCCATGTTTTCTCGGGTCCAGTCCAGTCCATATTCTATACCATGCCACGATAATGGACCATGCTCTGCTGGTTGGATTAATCAGAGTCACCAGATCTAAAACGCATCCATCCCAGACTCGTACCCAATCGCTTCTTACTTTGCGCTATTTTATTTATTCTTACTCGCATTGTGCTTGATGGGAAGGATTTAGCGAGTTCGGAGTGTACCCGATAGCCTTTGCGCGCATTCAGCAGCAGAGTAAGTGACGACTGGGTACGAGTCTGCATCAACCCACATCTAGATAGCCACACCCCCTAAACTTTTTTTGAAAGTAGTCTCTCCCGCAGCGGTTTTTAGGGAGGATACATCTGTGTTTGTTTACTTGTTTACTGTTTACTTTGGCTGTCGTCGGGTTCAAGTAGGGTATATCAACAATTTACTAGCTCAGACCCTTAAAAATTTGATTGACGGAAGCCAAAAACTAGTCATCTAGGTCGCGTAATTATGATAATATATTCTTCGGGCCAGTACCGTGTTTTTCTATATTTGTGTATATGTTTTAGTATATAGAGTATGCATTCTTCTGTAGATGGAAATGAGTGACACTTGTTGCGCTTTCCTCTCAAGACATCCGGGATATTGGAGATTTGAACCTTGATTGATGTTCACTTGCCAACAGTTTTTAAAATTACGTAGTGTGACTTATTAATCTCACCAATGGCGCAAGAAATGGAGGTGGAAGAACAACTCGATGCAGCTTGTATTTTCGAAACGATGGAGGAATTAGAAGAGGAGGTGACTGCAACGGTCACTGGGACCATTCCTTCATGGTTAAAGGGAACGTTACTCAGAAATGGCCCAGGCAAATTTGAGTTTGGTGACTCCAAGTATAATCACTGGTTCGATGGGCAAGCACTGTTGCATCGCTTTGCAATTGAACAAGGAAAGGTGAAATACTACAATAAATTTGTTCGTGGGGAAGCATTCACCAATAACACCCTAAAAAAACGGATTTTGTTCACCGAGTTTGGAACTAATGTCCAACCAGATCCATGCAAGAATATATTCCAGCGTTTTTTCTCGTATTTTGGCAAGCTTATCGAGGAAGACCACGTCACAGATAACTGCCTTGTGAATGTTATTGATGTCAAGAGTAAGATGTATGCTGTGTCGGAGCCTCCACATATGATGGAGATCGATCCAAACACGTTGGAAGTCTTGAGCAAAGTCAACATAACCAAGGAATTCCCCTCAGGTACTGTCTGCTGCTTTTGATTTGACTTAATTAAGCATTATAACATAACTATAATTTAAGGGTTAAGGCTGGTCCTCACTAGTGCACAAGCATAAGCATAAGCACAAGGATCAAAACGTTCCGTTCTTCTTATGCTTGTGCTTATACTTATGTCGCTGAATCTTCCAGTGAGGATATACCCTCTTATGCTTATGCTTGTGCTTATGCGCTAGTGAGGACCAGCCTTTATGGACCGAGATACCGCTCAGTTATGGGATAGCAAAATATTTGAAGAAAAGATATGGGTATTCAGACCCTCCTAATGGTAGGGACCTCGTTTAGATGCAATTGCATAAATTTTGTTTACAACTTTTTATCTTCATTTACCAGATAGAGGCAGATTTATTTATCTACCTCTCCCATGGGTAGGGGGGGGGGGGGGCAATGTACCATTTTCCTGCCAAATGCACAGATTCACAAGATCAAACTTTTTGGGGATGGCAATCAAAAATGGGATTTCACAACTTATTTCTAGGTATTGGTTACAGCCTTTTCTGCCTTTTCTCTTGACTGATATTTATGAAAATTTGCAACAGATATAGTCATCAATTAATGTTTAGATGTTACCTCTTTGCACAGGTGATGTAAGATTGGATTCTTCTTTGGCTCACCCCCACAATGAAAAAGATGGAACAACGTACAACTTGGGTACTACACAAGGACCAAGCCCCAAGTATCACATCACAGTAATCCCTCCCAAGACAGCAACGGATGAGAAACCACTGGATGGTGGAAACATTCTTTGTTCAGTTCCCTCCCAAAGTAGCCAAGCTTACTTCCACAGCTTTGGAATGACAGAAAAATATGTAATCCTTATGGAGAACCCTCTGTTGATGAGCATTCCAAAAATTTTAACACGAAAATTATTTGGATGGAGTATTGCTGAGTGCTTCTACTGGTGTCCTTCACAGCCTTCTCGTTTTCACATCATCTCTAAAGAGACAGGAAAGCAATTAGGCATTTTCACTGCAGAGCCAACTTTTACCTTTCATCATGTCAATGCCTTTGAGACAGATACCGAGATAGTAGTTGATTTGTGTGGGTATGATGATGCTCGGATCATTCAGTCGCTGTATCTTCATGAGCTGAGAGCAAAAGAAGGTTTAGGAGTCAAGGGAGCCTCTGATTCCTCACTAAGGCGCTATCAGATTCCCTTACCACTGCCAAATGACCTTGAACCAGTGGCACTGCAGAAGAATGCACAGGGGAGAGACTACAAAGTTCTTGGCCTGCAGGCATTGGAGCTTCCTCGTATCAACTATGACCTTTGCAATGGAAAGCCATATGAATATGTCTATGGATTATTTTGCTCAGCAGAGAAAGTAAAAATTCACAATGCTTTAGTCAAACTGAATGTAAAGACAAAAGAGGAAATCAAGTGGGAAGATGATAACCTGTATGCTTCGGAGCCTGTGTTTGTGCCACGTCCAGGATCCTCTGATGAAGACGATGGTGTTGTCCTGTCAGTTGTCATTGATATAAGCAACAAGAAAACATTTTTGTTAATACTGGATGCAAAAACCTTTAAAGAGGTTGGCAGAGCAGAGGTTCCCTTCGTCACTCCTGCCACGATACATGGAACATTTGTTGAAAACTAATTATCACACTGCATCATATGATTCAATTACAATGGCAAAAATAGGGGTTTTGAGTTCACTAGCTAGCTGGTTCACACCACACAAATGTTGCATGTGCAAAGGCACAAGAATTGATTACCTCATGTACACCATATTTCATAGATATAACTGCTAGCATCTGAAAGCTATATAGTGACTTACACTGTAGAATAATAATTGTGTTTGCATGGCCACTTTAATTTATTGATTACGTCATAGAATGTGATACATATTAGTTAATACCCTGATATCATGTTATCTATATAACTAATTGATACAAAATAACAAATGAATAATTACAGTCAAACCAATAAAACTATGAACACCTAAAATATGTCTGGAATTGTCTACCACCATGATTGCGCCAAAGTTGTTTGCCGTTTAATAGTTTCAAACTTTATATTTTAGTTTTATTTTCGAGAACTTATAGAATTATGTTTGAGACAGATGGATACACAAGAGAAGAATTCCATACAAACTCTTTTCACAGAAGCAGAAATTTCTATTTTACATGTAACAGTCTAAATAAACATTCCAGACATGTTTTAGGCATTCATGGTTTTCTTAGTTTGACTGTAATATGATGAATTAAGTTGCTTAATTATAAGTTTATAAAATAAAATAATGAATGCATGAATATCTTGAACACTGCCATTGGTATATACATTTCGAAATTCAAAAAAGGTTGGTGCAGGTTTTGTTCCATGTTGCATGCTGCATGTTTCTTACCAAGCTCAAAAAATGTATTATATTCATTTGTAATTAATGTCAGCACAGAAGAAAATATGCTGGAAAAACCTGTAGACAAAGTCTGGCAAAATTCCATATTGTTGTGACCTTTTGCTGCTTGATTTCACATCACCCATACTGCATTTCAGGCTTAGTATGCAACATGCAACAGACAACAAAACTTTCACCAACCTTTTTTGAAATTGCTGTATATATATAGGTATTACTGATGTTTTGGGCCTTGAGTCCTTTATTGGAGTAAAGGTCAAAGCTTGCACAAGATGGCTAGGTCTGAAATGTTACAAAACTTTCCAAAACAATCATTTTCCTATATACCAAGTAATTAACACAGCCCAGTGTTTGGTATAAAAAAATGTATCATTAGATCATTATTTGATATTTTGCATGTGGGTTAATTAGCTGGGTAAATCCCTTATGATTCATGAGCTATGGCAAGGTTGTGGCAAGCTATGGCAAGGTTGTGGCAAGCTTGCCACTGCCTTGTTGCACACTATTCAGAGTGCCACATACAATGCAAGCCAGGTGTAATGCTGTGCCGATGCTAGTTTGCAGCTTTCTGGAAATATAATGGCAATGTGTGCCACAGTCTGCAGCTTTATGACAATGTGTACCAGAAAGTAATGGTTCTTTGGCAATATGTGCCAGCAATTAAGTGGCACTGTGTTCCAAAACCGTGTCCCAAAAGGCAAAAGCTCTCTGAAGATGTGTGCTACCCAAAGCATGGAATTTGAATGGAGGAGAGCCATGCAGTGGAAAATGAAAAACTTATGAAACATACCTTCTTTTCTACTTTATAATGTGAGTGTGAAATGGATTGAGAAAATTCATTGGAGGGAGGAGTGACTATAGCTAAAGTGAAAAGCAAGAAACCTAGAAATCCCCTTTTTTCTTGTTCATATCCCAAGAGATCGATTGTGAGGGTTGTGGTCCTGTAGACAACCTATGCATAGTACCTTATTTACAACTTCTTCTAGTGTATGCAAGTATAACTAACATCTCATGTATATACATTTGTAGAGATGAACATTGTTTGCAGGCGTACAATGCCATATGGTTCACTGATTATATATGCCAGATTATGGAATGATTGTAGAAGATAAATAAAATGCTTGGAAAATAATTCTAAAAAAATACTTTTCTAAAAAGAATAAAAATAGAAATTTCTTTCATCCAGTACTACTTCCAAAAACAATGGTAACTGTAATCAGCTGTCAGTCATTCTATATCACCATTGTAACTAACTGATAATAACTCTGCCTAATCTGTCAGTACCAGTTTCTTTGAGCATTTCCTGACAGCGTTCATAACATCCAGAGAAGACCCTGGTAATGACGTACGCTAAAATCGCAGCAAGACATATAGAAGTGTTTACGTACAGTGTTGGTTCGGCTATTAGCAAAGATCGAACAAATCACCGAAATCACATGAGGTTCGATATAGATGCTGAATTTCAACGGTCAAAATGTAAGTCACGATTCCTTGTTAAGATTTTTTGATGTAAGATAATTCAGTTTGAACCATTTGTTCTGCTTCCCCTAGGAATCTAGGGTCAGAATTACGCAGGTGATCGTACGTAGCTTCAAAGGATTGTATTGAAAGCATTCAAAATTGAAGATCTATGAAAACCTAAGTGCTGGGAAACGAAATTGTCTTATTTTCAAATATATATAGGCTAAAAAAATTCTCAATGAATAGTTCGTAATTCCTCAAGGTAAAGTACAATGATCTTGAGAGGTTTTCATGTGATCTTCCAAGAGCTGACGTAAATAATATTTATAAATAGAACACAAGGCAGACTTCCAATTACCCCAATTCTTAAGTCTTATTTCATGTTATTAGGAATATATTTTCGCTGCAGCCCGATTGCTGGGCCAACTTAACATGAACTGTGATGATGGAGTTTTCCCCTGACGATTGAAAAACTCATCTTGGATCAAAAAAATTAAAATTAAATTAATTTTTTTTTTTTTCACCGACCTGTTTTGACAAATTCAAATTAGGGTTTTCAAAATAATATTCTAAAGGAGGAGATTCGAATTCAGCTGTTGTTTTATCTCGGATGTAGGATTATTTGTTTGGACTAGATTAGTAACGAGGGTAACGCAATTATATTAATGGCGGTTTTCGTGACACGCGTGACATCTTTTACTTGCAGATACGATGTAACGTTGTAAATAATTTTGTGGATGGAAGGACAAGAATTGAAGGAAAACCAATTTACTAACATTTGTGACTGAAACGAGATGAATAGGAAAGGTAAGAAAGATGAAATTCAAGATAGCTGGACTGAAGAAGAGAAAAAGTTCCACGTTCTTGCTGAGCAGAAAAGAAAACATGATGAGAGGCTTGCCAACGAGGAATGTGAAGCAAAGATGATACAAGACAAAAGTCTTTTTAATGATAGCAAAACAAAGCAACTCTTTGAATTGACAAAAGAAGAAACTAGAAAGCAAGATGAACTTCGAATAGACAAGGAAAGTGAATATCAAGCTGTAAACAGAGAACATCAATTGAAATTCTTGGACGAACAAGAAAAAAGACTTGCAAGTAAATGCAGGAAAGAAGAAGAGAAAAAAGCTTGTTTAGCAGAGGAAGTGAAACAGCAACAATTGGCTGCACAGAAGGAGTTTGTAAAGTTTCAGGAGCTTGAATGCCAAAAGCTTGACGAAGGAGAAAAGTCTAAGGTGGAGAAAGAAGGACGGGCACTTTTATTTCACGCTGAAGGTCAAAAGGAAGAAAAAAAGAATGCACTCTTGGAAAGCGAGAAAAGGCTTCAGAAACAAATACACAACACTGAAGAAAAGGAGAAAAATGAAAGGATTGAGATGGAGAGAGCAGCGGAAGAGATTGAAAACCGATTGAAGACGGCATTGTTGGTTAAAGAACATGAAAGAGAGTTCGCAAAGATGCTGGATGAGACACACCAAGCAAAGACAAGAGATGAAGCTGTAAAAGGAAAGCGTTGGGAAGAAGAAAAAGTAAATGAAGACCTTGAAATGGAAGAAAGAATCAAGGCAAGAACTGCTATACAAAAGCAAAAACTACTCGAGTACGAGAAAGCTCGAGAAGAAGCTGAAGAAGATGCCAAAGCTATCGAAGCTAATGTCCTAAAAATGTCAAAAGAATACAAAGAAAAAAGACTTCAACAGATTGATATAGATAGCTTTCACGAGGAAGATAGGAAAAGAAAAGAAGAAGGAGCGAAGAAGAGAGAAAAGGTTGAACAGAAACGAAAAGAGATTGACACCACGAAACTCGAAATGGAAAAAGCAGCTCTTGCGAAGGAGAAGGAGAAAAGAAGAGAAGTAGTACTAAAGCAAGAAGCAGAGCTGGTTCGTCTCGAAAAGGAGTTGAAAATAGGAGAAGATGAAAGAACTCGTAGAGAGGTAGAAAAGATGGAAAAGATTCAAAAACAAATTGATGAAGAAGAAAAACAAGTGTCAAGTATTTTACAACGACAAAAAATACGTATCCAGGAACAAGATTCCAAGAAAGAAGCTATTGCGAAAGAAACAGAAAGCTTTACTGCAAAACAAGCAGATAAAAGGAAAGATCTCGAGGAGTCGAAAAAGGAAGTGGAAAAGATCGTTAATCTGCACGATGAATACTTTAAGAAAGAAGAAAATGCTAAACGCCTCAAAGAACAGGAAAGACTGGAAAAGGAGAAACTGAAAATAAGATCTGTTAAAGACAAAGAAGAAGCAGAAATTTCCAAACTTCTTGATATACAAAAGAAGATGAAAATGGGCCAAGAAGGAGTAGGACAACAACACGAAAGTTCATTACAAGAAACACGAAAGCAGAGGGGAAATAAGGACAGAAAGACGCAAGTTGAAGTAACGACATTAAGTGATGAGAGAGAACGAGATGAAGAGAGACTTAGACTTGAGGCGGTAAGGAGAAGAGAATTACAATTAAAGCTGCAACAAGAAGATATTCTTAAACAACAAGACGCTGAGATGGAACTGCTGATGAAATCTAGAAAGTTAAAAGAAGGTGTTTTTGAGGAACAACAGCCAAAAACCAAGGCAAAGAGTGAAAAGAAAGGCATATTTGGTGGGCTTTTTCAGAAACGAAGTCCCAAGGAGTGAAAAAACAAACAATCAAACGAACAGGCCGATACAGACAGATAATGAAACAAGGAGCGTGGAAGACAAACAAGCAAGCAAGCAAATGTAGACTAACAGATAAACAAACAGACATACAGAAAGCTTAGACAACCAACTGACAGGCAAATACACACACACAAACAAGCAAAAAAACAAACAGATAAACAGATAAAACAAAACAAATGCTCATCTTAGTGAGCCAGGGGTAACATAGTCAACTGGACTAACATCAAAAAAACTTGTAAATAAAATAACGAGTTTTGGGAATAAAAAATGAAAAATTCATAAAATGAAAAAATATTTTTATAGTTTCTTTAGATGCCAGTCAACGTTTGGATAAGAAATTATTAAAACATGGCACTGTTTTATTGAGGATATATATCCTAACTTTTTGAGAAAATAGCCCAGTGTTAACGAGGACATCAGGCATGCAGTCGAAAGGTTTACGAAGGAAGCCCAACAATAATAACGGCCTACTATCGTCGCAATTCATTGAACGAGAACATAAATGTACTGCAAATGCAACACTGAAATGTTTTGATCTGTTACTAATACATAGGGCGTTTTAGAATACAACACCCCAAAGCTTTTGACATTGGGTCCCCCCAGTATTTTTGGCCTTGCTTCGGCCCTGGAATGAGCGGCACGATGAAAAATTTGTTGCGCACAACATTATGGGACCATGGATGATAAAAGCCGGGGACCACTCCTTTTATCCATCGTAGGCTACTCCATATTGTAAACGTTGTGTAGTTGATTGGTTGCAGTGCCAATGAACGGTTTGCAAACATGGCAAACGAAATTTGCTGCGAGTAACGTTAAGAAACCATGGATGATAAATAGACAATTTCTCTTATAATTATCTATAGTGAAAATGCTCGATTCTACATGGATATTGATCGTTCCCCCCCCCCCCCCCCCCCCGCAGCTGTTTTTAGGGTCGTCACACAACGCTTGATAACCCAGCGCCAAAGCGGCAGATGCGCCTAGTGTAGTGTCAATATGGTGTGCAACCCGACTTGCGCACAAGTATAGATGCATGCACTCGGTGTATCCGAGCCTTTAATATCATTTCATTCTTGGTTTGCAATCAATCCCAAAGGAGTAAAATAACAAAAGACATGGTCGGCATGTTGGTAGACATAACAAAAGAATTCATTGAAAAATCTTGTCAAATTCTGCCAAAATGGTGGACACGACGGCATGGCGTCAAAGCAGCTCAATTTGGAGGACAAAACAAAAGAATTCCAAATGGCTCTGCATTCCGATGTGCTACAAGGGGTCTGTTCATGACACTAAGATTTTGAACTAGCAGGCTGATTAACTGCACTGTTTGAGTAAATATGACTAAACTTTAAAGCTAAATAAGGAACTAGTAAACAACTAAACAACAAAAGAAACGCTAAAATAATTCACTGAACTAATGGCGGAAGAGTAAACCACACAAATATGTAACTTTACTTACTTGTCGTTAGGTCCTCTGCGCCCGAAGAACTGAGACAAGAAAGCGCAAGAACGTTGCTTGTATCCTGAGAACTCCCAACGGATATCTGACACGTATACTCGCAAGCGTGAATATGAAGAAAATGTGGAAATTGAAAGTAAATGTTTTGCAATGATTGGATCTCTGGTTTTGTTCACACTTGCGGCACTGCAATGATCTGGGTAAGAACGTAACGAGATAAAACGACAGAAAGGAATCCAGCAAGAATTACATGTTGTCAGTATTTCTCTTCGGTGTTTAATTTTAACCAAAATGTTGTGGGAATATGAAAGATGGTAAGTTGTTCAAGGCCCGTTTCTGTTTCTTGCATCAGAAACGCATACTTGCGGCAAATCGCACTAGCTAACGTACTGGGGATGCTCTATAACTCTGCGCGGAACGAAGCCTATTGTGCGAGAGATATTGAATAAGTCTTAAAGGGGGACTAGTACGAAAATCGTTCAAAATCTAATTCGGCTGAAACTTTCCTATAATAATCTCTAAGGGTCTAATAAACATTGTTTAAAGTTTTTTCTTGATATTCCGAAGGGAAGTATTATATTTTTACAAATCTTTAACGGAGTCAGTGACGTCATTTACTCAACACCATACATCGCTCCATACATTTCCCTTTATTTTGTGATCAAAATATTCGCTCGTTTCATACTCAATACTGAAAAAAAAGAGACTTAAAAATCAATTGTAGTCACAATAAATGTCAGTAAAGTCTGTCAGTCGACCTTTGGGCTTCATAGAAATAAAATAAATCAAGAAGTTATTTACAAAGAAATGTATGGAGCGGTGTTTAGTGTTGAGTAAATGACGTCACTGACTCCGTTAAAGATTCGTAAAAATATAATACTTCCCTTCGGAATATCAAGAAAAAACTTTAACCAGTGTTTATTAGACCCTTAGAGATTATTCTAGGAAAGTTTCAGCCGAATTAAATTTTGAGCGATTTTCGTACTAGTCCCCCTTTAACAGAAACGTTACAGCAATGCGCACCAAGTTTCATCGTGTATACGTCTGCGACAATGCTGATGACGGGATTTGTTCTCAGCTTACTGTGTGTGGCTTTTTGTTCTTTGTGACATCCCTCGAAGCCACCGTTGCCAAAACTTTGCAACCGAGTCGTTCCTGAGCAGGAAGGGACTGGGAAACAGGGAGTGAACACCGACAACACACCGAAGATCCACTCTTACCCGCCACTGCAAATACGAGGCGACGTTCAACATTGCGCGCAATATTGCAAGCAATGTTGCTTAAGTAGGATCGTTTTCTACTTCATTAACATTGCGTGCAACAAATTGCATCGTGTGATATGGCGCGCAACATCGATGCCTGCATGCGCAACATTGCGCGCAATGTCCACCGGGTAACTGTAGCTTTAGGCTGACCCTAGTGTTCGGAACATGTCTATCGCACGTGAGCACTATGCAAAAGTACGGTCACCCTACCTTATGAGAGACGGTTCACATGAAAGTAGGGTGTCCCTGGTACAAGTCCTTTGCGTTCCCTTCCTCAGGGAACATCAAAAACAAGAGTTCGCTCTAGCAGTAGTGTCACCCTACCTTCAAGTCTCAAGCCTAAGAGCCAGAATTTTTTAAAAAGGTACTAATTTAATGAAACAAAACAGGACCTTGGTAAAAGAACTATGTTTATTTATTTTGATGTCCAATGAAAACTAACGTTCATTGCTATCATAGATATACCAACATTCTACTACTAAATAGAAAGACAATCACAAACAAGCCTTAATATACATTGATAAAAATTCGATCCCAAGCTGACATGGCCTGTGGTCTCACTAGAAGCGTTAGCAGAACGATGGAAGCATTTTTTTTCTTTATCACATACAAAATACTAAAGCTATACTACAATTAAAACTATGTTAGGATTATTTCTTTAAATACGGACAGCCACGACTTTGAATCGCGCTTGCTCAAACGGCTTTCGATTGAAAAAGGCGGGGAAATACCGGTTTAGCCGGAAAGTATATTTGCCAATGACAAAACGAGAGGGGAAAGCCGGTTAAACTGGAAAGCATTTTCGCCCACTGCAAAAGGCGGGGGAAAACAGCTTTGTCCGAATTATCATTGGAAGACGCGCGGCTTCACTTCTTCAAAATCGTGATTGTTCGTTTTTACAATAAATAAAAGAAAAATATTGAGGATATTGAAAATACATATGGAAAAGAAAAACTAATACTAGACTAGCATATTGATGTACTCGAGTAGCATAAGATCTCTATACAGTGAAATATTTTTTCATTTCACCGATGATGGTATTTGAGAATAAGGGCGAGAGGGCAGGGGGAGTTTGGTCTCATAGAAACGCAGTTTGGTTGTCATGGGAGCGAGGAATGTTCCACTAATTTTCGACTTTTTTTAAAGCAAACAAAACATTTCCCAACAAAAATTCAACCAAAATCTTCGTAAAAATGTTAAACGAAAATTCAAAGTCTACATTTACAAAAAAGCCTAATTGTAACAAAAATGAAGAAAAATTATAAACAAAATGCTCCCAAATATTCGATACATATTTTTTTACTTTATAATAAAAACTGAAACAGAAACAATACGGCTAAAGCCAGAGCAAGTCTATTTTACGCTAAGTCGAACCCATGTTCGTTGTGGTTGTAAATAATGTCATTTAGCTTTTGTTAAAGTACAGGCTTATCATCTAGCTTGTTTCCTTGACAACAAGTGTCACTGAGACAATGTCATTAAAGATCGGTGTCATACCAAGTTCCACCGGCAGGGGGGTGCTGTCCAGGGGGAGGCATGCCTGAGTCGCCATGGTAGTCATAATGGGGTTGGTGGTAGTCCATGGGGCCTTGGGTGTAGTCCATACTTTCTGGTGGGTAGTTATAGGCGCCTGCCATTTGATAAGTATCCATGAATTCACCGTCCATGTGCTGGGGGTTAAAAACATAAACATATGAATATAAAATATATTTTCAAAATAATGTAGAAATATAGACTCTCTTGTAGCACGTCGGAATGCAGCTCGATTTGGAGGACAAAATAACACGATCCAATTCTCAGGATATTGAAATTCTTTTGTTTTGTCTTCCAAATTGAGCTGCTTTGACGTCATGGGAAGGAGATCTATGGTTACAAAATGATCTTAGCTTTCAGACAAAATTAACGTGGAAGAAGCCTTGTTAAATTCATGATTCCCACGTACAAAGAAATTTTAAATTTACAGATTGTTTGAGCTAACATATAAATATAGAATGACAAACTTTAGGGGTTTGTTTAAAACACATATTTGAAAAATGAAGAGATGTACGTAAAAATACTGAAAGATTTCTAAAATATTGCCTGAGCAAGTATGATGCTGGAGGAAAAGATATCCCATGACATCATAATCGTCTGTAGTAAAAATTATTCTCAAAAACTCCCTTTCAACAGGCTTGTCAACAAAAAAAACGAACCCAAGTCATGAAGTTTTCCGGCATATATTCATAATTTTATAATTGCAAAACTGTCTCGAATTTATTATTCCATAGCAATTATATTGATCTCAGAAGAATTCCAGTTTTTCCCTCTTCAAGTCTCAAGACAACGGCCTGCTGTGCGAACATGGGAATTTCATGAGCTGGGGTTCATGAATTATTAATGAAATTAAAATTTAAGAATGGCGTTGAAATTACCGAAGTACTCGAATATTATTAATTCAAAACTAAAACGACAACAACATATTCTTATTCACGATCAAATTTCCTGTTTTTCAAAAAGTGCGAGTGAATATTTCAGAAAGGTTGTTTACGGAAGTCAAAACATTTGGCTGATTTCCTTCCTCGATTCCTGTTGACCTTAGACGTGACTCGAACCGATGGCAGTGGTAACAGAACGTGATCACGGGGAAAAACGCCTAAAATATGATGTACAACTCAAAGATAAAGGATTTCTATCTCTAAAGGAAGAAAAGATACAATACTAAAACCACAAAGGAGGGCAAATATAAATTACTTATATTATTCAGTAGCTGAGCGATTACAAAAACTTTTTTCAAGTTAAAAAAGACCCGATGAGAAAATCGAAATACAACGAGCCGAAAGTATTAATTTTTCAGTGTAAAAATCAAAAACAAACTAGTTTGAGTGTTAAATTTGTATAGAGAAAGTACATTAGGTTCTACATGTTTGGATACGTGCTGTGAAGGGATTCTTGTTTGATGGCATCATTGGTGTACATGTTCTAAATCACACACAATGTACTTTTTTTAATTTAATATCTTTTTTCCGCGACAGTTTTATTTGACAAGTGAAAACGGATTCATAATTTAGGGTTTTAACTATTAATACCGAAAACTCGTAAGTGAACGCGAAAGAATTAGGTTTTCATTCTGTTATTCAATACGGAAGGAAAAATATCAATTTTCGTTGTTAAAACTACAATTTCTTGGTCATTTTCTCAACTGATTTTTAATAAGATTTTGGGCTATTTGTTCTTATCAGAGAAAAAGGACAGTTAAATTTCATACATTTTGTAAAAGGAAAATAACAAAGTTTTGTACAAATTTTTCAGCGTAAAAAAAGTATATGCAAAAAAAAAAAAAAAAGAAGCTCACCTCAAAATATCTTATTCCTCAGTTTGGATCTGGGAGGGGCTTTTATCAATTTTCATCGTAAAATTAGTCTATGCAACAATAAAGAAGCTCACCTCCCTCAAAATATCTTATTCCTCAGTTTGGATCTGGGAGGGGCTTATTTACCTCTATTTACCGACCAGTTGTCAAAGTACCATAGAAGGTTTTTCAAGTAATTTATACCTCTATTAATCGGCTCACGATGTGGTCGCTTTAAAAAAAGGTCAAAAACAAAGAAAACTATTACAATACCTCTGGCGGCCAAGGAGCATCTTCTCTGAATAACGAGCTGGTTAGTTCAACAGACAGACGTTTCTTGTAGTCCTGTGATTTGTCTTCTGACATACGGAACAGAACTGCAGCAGCATACGCTGCAATCCCTTCATTTCGTGAATGGAGCAGGTCGGTTAGGGGTTGGGTAGCATTTTCAGCTTCGATTGCCTCTGCGCCTTCTTTGTCTTGAGCCAGTTCGCACAGAACACCAGCGGCGACTCTTTGGATGTTCTCGTTGGGAGAATACAACAACTGGTATTGGAAAAGAAAATATTATTAATAGCTTTCTTGGCATTCTTTTATTCATTTTCACGTCCGTCATTAGTGTAATCCTCATCACAGAAACCAATCAATCTATTTAATCCAATTTCTATTCACCCATCTATCCCATCCAACCTTCCATCCACTTACTGACAAACCCACCCATCTTTGCATCATTCTTTATCCACCCAAATGACATTCAACTGCAATTCATTCTTCCATTCCTCCATTTATCTACTTCTCATTCATTTACCCATTCTTTCATTATACATTCATCAGTCCATAGACCCCTTGCAGCATTTCAAAACGGAGCTCATTTTGGAGGACAAAATATGAGGTTCTAATTCTCAAGAAATTGAAATTGTTTTGTTTTGTTCTCCAAATTGACGGAGCTGCTTCTACGTCACTTGCAAGGGATCTAGACCCTTTTCCTTTGTCATAACTATTTCCAAAGTCTGAGGTTAACAAACATACCTGAACCAGGAGAGGTATACAGTGAAGGCTTCTGATGACAGCCCTGTTGTGTGCTTCTCTCGATAGAATATGAAGCGCGCCAACAGTTCCTTCTACAATGTCGTCCATTCTCACCCCATCAATCACGGCTGTCTGTCCTGGACGTCTTTGCATGTCTTGGTGAGCACGCATGAGCAACTGAACCAAACGAGGCAGTCCACCATGTTCTCTGATTGGTGTATGATTGGCTGGGCAGAGAGCCAGGTTACGAATTAGACCAATCACAGCCTTGATGAGTGGCCAGCGAGATGGTGGATGAAGCAGCTTGACCAACACAGGAAGCCCATAATGTACGCGCACGGCGTTTTGCGCGGCTTCAGCGTCGGCATGTCGACTTGTCAAATGACGAAGGGCACACACCTAGAGAAAAATAGATCACCTCTTAACAACAGTCTGATAGATATTAAAAGTAACCCTTTCTAAGGACAGCACACGTGGTTTAGTTTTGGTACAAGCATCTTGTGTTCATCATGTCCTATATATATATATATATATATATATATATGGCTCTGTTTACAGCTAATAGGAGTTACTGGTTGTGGAATTCGGCAAAATTCAAAGGACGGCCTATTGTTTTGCGTTTGAGGTTGAACTTGAACCAAATCAAAACGTTTTAGGCCCAGTTTAAACATTGATCTTTTCATGAGCCGAACCTCATGACATTAAAGAAGACCGCTTTATTATCCATTCTTTTCAACGCGTTCGGCTCATGTGAAGTTAGATGTTTGAACCGAGCCTAAGGGGAAATTCTAACTAGTCGTCTAGCAACTTAGCAAACAAAAAAATGTTCACCCTTTTGTTGGTATTATTTATATTATCTCGTCTTTTTTATGTTTTATTTCTACTACACTACCGCTCTTCGAAAGAGCCGTGACTTCTGGGTCCGCTGTCTAGCGGTCCTCTTTAAAACAGTAAAGGTAAACCTCTTGGACCATTAAACAAACCGTTAGTGCATTCTTTAACAATATCTTTAATGACCTTCAAACATTTCTGGAGGGTTTTAGAAAAGGTCGGTAAAAGGCGGACTTCCGTTTCGGTTTCAAGATGAAAGTCGCCGCTTTTTCGGCATGTTTTTTAAACTTTTTAATAGGTTTTCCGTTGTATTTTAATGACTTAAACCGCCTGTTTTTAAAACTCCTTTTGAGTAAGAACAAATTGATTTAAGAAAAAGGGTTGTAAAAGTTTTGGTAAGAGTGACTAGCCTTGACTTTGGAATGGTTGTTGAGCCAATCAGAATGTACTTAGCGGTAAACTATCCAATCACAAGTACAATGGGTGATGAGTGACAAGCAGTGACTTTGAAATGGTTTCCTTTTTGAGCCAATCAGAATATACTTAGCGGTAAAACATCCAATCACAAATACTTGAGTAAAACACGATGGAATTTGTTCCAACCGGGAAAAATTGTGAATGTTAAGTGTCACAGTGTTAGGATATTAAAAGGCATGATATAGAATATGTTTAAGCGGGAAAATTTCAAGGAAGAACTTACAGCTGGTTCAGTGATCTCTTCTCTATCTCCAGCTTGCAGACAGGTACGTACAAGCGCCTCAATACCACCAAACCTGCACACAAGCTGTTTGTTTCTTGGATTGTTGCAGGTCAAGTTAGAGAGGATTCCCGAAGCACATGTAACGACCTGAGTGTCGTTGGAAGATAAGAGCTGTACGAGCATTTGGAGAAGATTATCAAGCCCTTCTTCCTTGGTTGCCGCGTCGGACAAGTTACGAAGAGTCCACAAGCAGTTCTGGACCAGACGGTTACTCTGGTGTCCAAGATGCATAGCAAGTGCTTGCATTCCTCCGGCCTATGGACAAGATTAAAAAAGCACAAATATAGTTAGATAAGAGCAGGGAAGGCACAGCAAGTTAGAAAAGGCGTTGAGAAAACTGATTCCACAAGTACACCAAGATCACTAAAATACACTTGTGCCTTAGTGAAAAAACCTTTTGTGAGGCGTTTAGGATAAGGTCCACTTTGATACCTATAGACCCCTTGCACGTCAAGCAGCTCAATTCGGAAGACAAAACAAAGGAATTTTTATCTCCTGAGAATTGGAACCTGTTGTTTTGTCCTCCAAATCGAGCTGCATTCCGACGTGCTGCAAGGGGTCTATAGTGCATGCTATCTCAATGTTTCCCCATTTCAGGCCCAATGTCATTCTCTTGAGAATAAGATTCCTTGTTTGAGTTTCAACCACACTGACCTACCTTCTCGAGTGTTCATGGTAACTAAAAAAATAATACTCAAGGGAATGGACATGTAATATGAAATGGGAAAACAGTGGCTAGCTCTAGTTAGGACTTAACTGTATAACACACTCTTACCTCAACGATAGCCATCTTATTGTCAGTATCCACTGACAAGACCTTCAATACTCTGCTGGTGGTAAAGAGCAGCTTCTCATATGTATAGCTCTTCATGATACGAACAAGTTCAGCTGGACCACCAGATGCAAGGATAATAAGCTTGCTTTCTTGGTTACCATAGGCCAACACATGTAGACAATCTGATGAACGAACAAGAGATAAAATAGGGTTTTGAAAAATGACATTTGCTGTTCCAAAGAGCAGTTGGCGTTGGTGGCAATGTTGTTGCTGGTAGTATTGTTGTTGGTGGTGGTGTTAGTGATGGTGGTGGTATTAATGGTGTTGTGGGTGATGATGCAGTCTCGTACCTGTTACAATGGCCAGGAATTTGACATTGGTACGTCCCAAAAGAGCAACCATCTTCTGCAACCCTCCAGCAAGACGAACAGCCATCTTGGCCCCCTCTTGGTGGAGAAGCAAGTTGTGAAGGGTTGTGATAGCATAGAACACCACAGCTTCAACCTGGGAACCAAGCAGCTTGACCAGGGCAGGTATACCACCAGACTTAAAGATGGACAACAGACCTTGCCTGTTGGATTCATAAGTTCATGATTAAAACATACTCTATTCTTCATAATTCACTGACACATTTTGAAGCAAGTGTGTCTATGTCCTTAAAAAATCCTTTCCAACAAGTCCATGGATAAGTAATAGTTTGACATTTTCAATTCAGCTGAAGCTACCACTGATAAAAGTTCTCAAGGGTTGTGTTATAGAGAAGTAATTTTGCATTTTTACATAAATGTTTTAATGCAACCCAGGAATTACACTTTTAAACATCTACATTTGTACTATTTTACCACTCTGTGGTGGATGGAAAGCCTTACAGGTCTAGGACCCAAATTCATGGCAACTGATAGATCGAATTAGTATTTGGAAGTTGATTTTTGTGGAGGTAGGAAAACACCACTGGTACTGCCAAGGACTGAAAGTGTTAAATATTTGGGTCACACAAAAATGCTTGGAACCATTTTGCCAAGATATGTGGATTCCAGACTGAAAAACTTTAGCACAATCCCTGGAACTTTACTTCCAAAACCTTTATTTATACAATGTGCAAAACTTGTAAGCTTATCTTGGCTTCCACACAACCCACAATAACACAACTAATACTTGTAATGAATTATTAATAAAGTGTGATATGTGATTTTGTTATGAATTACCTGTGGTGTGACAAATTATGCAAGGTACCAGCTGCACAGCGAGTTGTTTCAACATCTGTGGCATTGTTTAGAGCTCGGACCAATGCCGCTACCATCTGAGGTGAGTTCATGATGGCATGACGACTGGCATCTTTTTTGGACAGTTGATGAACCATCATTGCTGCCTGGCCTACAACCACCTTTAAACAAACAAAAATATAGAATTGAATGTTGAATAATTTATGTCTCAAAAAGAGGTAAAAAGGAAGTAAAACAGTGTTTAAAAGTTGTGGTTGTTTATCAAAAAATAAAGAAATACAATATAAGGAAAAACTTTGTGATGCAAAAAAAAAAAAAAAGACATCTGATAGCCCACTTTGAAATAAATGTTGAGCTTGCAATGATAGAGACCTTTTTTCTACACTTTTATTCACAGGTCTTTATCATTACAAGCTCACTGTTTGTCTTGCTTACAAAGGTATGGCTACCTTTCAAGATGGCGCAGGGAACTGTGAAGGGGACTATTTAATAACAATTCTGTGGTTTAAAGTTTCATCCATACTATGAATGTAATTTTACTTCCATGTGGTCTAAATGGGAAACAACCAATTATGATAAAATAGTACAACAGTTCATACCTGGTCTTCATCATTGAGGAGTTTTGTCAATTCAGGAATGGCACGGGTAGCAAGATCAGCATCATCCTATAAGTGTAAATGATAAAAATTTGATGGTCAAAATCTATAATTTATTAAAAGTTTATAGAAATCAATCCAGAAATTTTTTAACAATTTATTGTGAGTAAGAAAGATCAGAATTCTAAATTAAGTTATAAAAACACTTATAACAAAAGTAAGATGTATGTGCAATCAATGTTTCTCTATAAAAAACAAATGCAATATATTTCTTTAAATTACTGTAAAAAAGTGTTACAAATCAAGAATCAATGCTAGCGTGGCAGAAACAATTTATCATTCTTAATATAATATTCATTATTTACCTGGTAGTTTATTAGATTGACTACAGCTTGTTTGAGCATCAGGGATGGTTCAGCCAAACGTTGAACTGCAGTAGCAGAAGTGGCATCAAATTGAGTTGACGGGATCTGCATTCCCTCTTCAAGGGTCTCTGGGAACATTGCTTGCCGAATGCGTTGACTGAAACAGAAATACAAATACGTTTAGATTTAACAAATCAAATTGTGCTCTTTTCTTATTTCAATAAATAAATGCCTCACTAAGTATTATTTCTGAATAAATTTATAAGTAGACAATTATAGAATCCTTAAAGTATAACAGGAACACATATATTATGATGTCAGTTGATTTCTTTTTCATTTTTGTAGGTAATCATAATTATTTCAATGAAAAATGAAGTAATTCTGTATTGGAAATGGGTATGGTGTGGTGTGGTGTGGTATGGTGAAGTATACATTGTAGGGTGTAGTGAGGTCATTATAGTATGGTATGATATTATATGGTACATGGCATAAAGTAAATGGTATGGTATATTATATTGTATATGTTATGGAGTAGGCTATGGTATAGAGCACATTTCATATGAATGTGAAAAGGCATAGTCATGCAAAAACTGCTCTATTGTATACAGCAGGGCTCAAAATAACAGCCAGTCATACACCGGTCAAGACGTCCAGTGTATGATATTTTATCTTATTTTTTTGAAATATGATCGGTCAACATGTCCGTTCAAAACTGAATTTGGCCGGTCAAATACCATATTTGGCTGGACATTGACCTTTAACCGGCCATTATTTTGAGCCCTGATAAGGTATGGAATATGCTATGGTATGCTATGGTATGCTATGGCATGGTATATTGTATATGGTATGACATAGTGTATGGTTTGGTGTGGTGTAAACTTTCTGCATCAAAGTATTCACCTCCTTGTAGAAACAAACTGTTCATTCATTGCCTGCATCTCTTGGTCTGTGAAGCTCTGTTCCCATTCAAAGCTCATATGCGTGGTCTTCATATAATCATCATCTTCATCACCCTTGACTGAGTGTGCTGTTGTGGTTGCACCAGACATGATACCTGAATCATGGTACTGTTGATGCCACATAGTGGTCTGGGCATTCTTGTTCATTTCGCCTCTCGGCAAACCCATGTGACCTGTCTCCATTTTTGCACCTTTGAAAGAGAGAAATATAATGTCGATAATGAAGAGTATAAAGTAGAAGTTAACAGGCCAAATATAGCACATCTAAAAACCAATTGAATTTGCTGGTAGTTGGAGCGATATGCATAACACCAAAGCGTAATCTATTTGACGAAGTAATTAACCCCGGCACTCTATACTTTATAAATATTTCCACAATTGCCCCTTGGCATCCCATAATTTAAGATGGCTGCCATATTGGTAACATTACTCATCTATAAATCCCATGAATGGCAGTTAGAATGACTTTGATAAATTTGCTGTGACATATTAATTCAAAAATCTGACACAAATTCCAATGAGGATTTTGAACCCCTATAATGATTCAGACCAACAGAATAGCAACCATATGGATGCAAATAGAACAGTGGAATCTCTTCAAGTCTTCAGAAAAAGTTAGAATTTTATCACCTTTTAAGACAATGTAGCAAAACAGATGACCCAAAAAGATATTTTTAAAATGTGGTGATGTTTTCTTACTTTTAATTGGAGGCTTATCACAAGTATTATTATGACAAAAAGTTTTTTTGTCAGTCATTTCATTCAGGGCTTGTCACTAACTTTTTTATGTACTAGTCCTTGGGCTTGTCACTGTGTATAATCACTAGTCCCAAAGTCTTTTTCCCACTAGTCCACAGCAAGCCTTCACTAGTCTGAGACTAGTTGATATACGCTAGTGTCAAGTGCTGTATTTTTTTAGGGAAACATTTTTGATGAAATGCAAGTGAATTTTGCCATTCATGGATAGTATCTTGGTATTTAAGATTGTGTGTGTAGAAAAGGACCCAATACGTCAATACTGGTCAGTCGCCTGGCTGGTTACTTAGGAATGACAAAAAAAACCTTAAGGCATATCTTCATGAGTAGAAATACTTGAAGAGTTGTCACTCTAACTTGCCTACAGTAAGTACACAAATGCTAAGATTGTCAAGTTATTCCTAGACTTTACTTGTCTTCTCATAAGTGCATTACATACACCGCATCTTAATTGAAACAATACTCACGTATATATTAATGCAAAGAGCATGAGTAGGGAAAAATTCTGGTATATAAAAACCAACAAATAGCCTGCAACATTCCAGAAAATTGGCAACATCAGAGTGTAAATTATCTCTCTTTTTGTGGTTAGCATTGTTAAAGTTTTTCAAATATTTCAGAAATGATCTGAAACCAAGTCATTGAGAGTATTTAAATATGCTATATTTGGTCGAAAAAAGATACTTTGAATAGACAACAATAATGATTTTACAACTACGTAGTAACGAAAATAAATTTACTTAAACACTATTTCTATTTCTCCAGCAAATAAAATAGCAGTAAGCAAAAAAGAAATACATACGTTTGCTTCTATACAATTTTAGAGATTTAAAGTAAGCTTTCCCTTGGTTACAGAGGGATTTTTTCGCAGGTTTAAAGGGAAAAATAAATTAGAAATAAACGTAAATGACTTACCAAGAGTGAGCTTAAGTTGTTGAAACCAAGATGACTAAGAACAGCTCAGATCTGACAACAAAACAATGGATATATTTTAGCTTAACTCGAACCGACCAAGCTCTTGCTAAGCGAGAGTTCATTTTATGAGCTGAAGCTAGAGTGAATAATAACACTTTGTTCGTAATATCATAACTCCTGGTGTTGAAGCGATCAGTGACTGTTCAGAAAACAATGCCAATCGCTCAGCGAGGGTCCACAAACTACTATATTTTCATAATAGTTAACATTTTCTGCTGTTTTGGAATCATAAATAAAGTTTTAAAGGTAGACTTACCTTACCGAAGCATGGACACTGACCCTAGTGTGACAAAGAGCTAAAAAAGATAAGAATAAGGGTGAATATCGGTGAATATGGTTTTCGCAAGGTTCTTTTGACAAACATGTAAACTCAAAGTTGCGAATGAATCTTCGGTTCAATTTGTATAAACATCTCGCAGACTTTGACAAAGATCAGTCAGCGATCTAGAATTGCATTACACCTAGACATATCCTTGAAGATTTTGTTTGATTCGAGTATTATTTTAATAAAAAAAAATCGCAAAGTTTATTCAGTGTTCGAGATCATTCGCTCGAAATCCACGATAGAAATCTACATAATGTTTACATGTGCAATGATCAGAACCCAGAACATTTTCCCTCAGATCTCGCAAAAATTGTAAAAGAAAATACTTAGAATGAGGGGTTATACAATGAAAATCCTTCATAATATTCTTCCAAGCGGTCTTAATCCAGCTTCTAGTTCATGAAATAATCGCCTAAATGATACCATATTTTTCTCTTTGTGAATCGAACTCTCGGATCGATCAGCATGAAGATATTATTGTGGTTCGGTCAAGAAAATATTCAATAAACCAGAATATTTGACCTTTTCTCGAAAACTTTTACGCTTTTGCTAGTGAAAATACACAAAGAATGGATTTTGTTATGTAATTTTTTTAATTTGGGAATGGTTTTCGTCGACGAGCAGCCATTTTCATGCCGTGAGTTTTAGTTTTGAAAGCAATGCAAACCTTTCAGTAAAACTACTGTATACAAAATAGGAATTCGATTTACGATCGTATTATTAAACAAAAACCATTATTTCAAGATGCGTTGACTACCAAAACAAAGGAGTTCTACAGTTGAAAAAAATTTTCCCAACCATAAGCGTTATTTTTGGAGGGATTATAATCACTGGGTATGACCAACCAACAGCTTGCGAAAATTAGGTTAAAACCTTGGTACTAAAAGGAAGAACATGATCGTTAAAATAATAAAGAAACCAAATATCTAAAACAACAGCTTCATCCCGGTATCTTTATAGTTGTTTTGTTAGGAGGATAGCGAGAGTTAATGCAGTTATTAGCTTCCAAAGGAACGGAGAAAATGTCAGAACGGCTTGAACTTCGGTTCCTGGGCGTTTGTCTTGAAGGCGAAGTGGTTTTACGAGAAGCAAATATCGGCTTTCAATGCAAGTAGAATACTCCATAAAACACGCCAAATTATACCGCTTACACAGGAGAATACAATAGCTGGAAGTCAATGAAACACTAGGAACGAAAATAAAGAGAAAATGCAAAGGAAATCATTGCGTTCGAAAAGCACAGAAAAGTTCTTTGTTCGATACACAAAATACACAACCAAAAGCTTATCCAAAGTCCTTTCTTTTCGGCCTCCAAAACTGTCTTTACTAGCGGTAACTTAAATCATACTACGCTAAAAATCAAAGGATGATATGCGAATGGTATACGATCAAGGATTTTCGAGGTTTTCTAGGTCTTATGTGGAAAATATTTGAAGAAGAATGACTCAAAACTTTGAAGTTGTCTGCCATTATTGGCGCCTTCTGCCCGTGAGTTGAATCTCGGAGGCTTTCTCGCTGGCTAAATTCGCTTGGATTTCGATTCAAGATCTTACCTGGAGTGTCTTGTTGGACCCTGTTTTGTTTGCCGTTGTGTCCGTAGCGGTCCCAAGGAAAAAAATCGTCCAAAACACGCTAAATTCCGCAGTCAGTTTGCGAAGGTTTTGGTAAAATTAATCTCTAGCGTGGGGTCTGGTCGAACGGCCTGTCAATCAAATATACAAATATGCACTCACGCACTGAGGCGAGGCGACTATTGTATTCAAAACTTCTAACTTTAACTCGAATTATTTATAAATCTTGCTATTATTTTGTCGATAGAATTCAAAAACTTGGAACGAATTGATATACGAGGTTAAACGCACTGGTTAAGTCGCGAAGGAATTGTTTTGGAATAGTATAAGTGATTATTTTGTAGCATTTGTTTAAGCCAGTGATGGAGTAATGGTTTTGGAATTTGGCATGTCCTTTAGTATCTAACTCCCTTGAGGCATATTTTGCCCCACCCACATTGGTTTGATGCAAATATTGAACAACAGAACTTTTGTAGTGACAGTGTTTTGGAGTGGGCAGTGCAGTGTACACCATTGATTTCTTTAAGAGTCTATATAATATCTAGAAAATATCAAATGAAGAATGAAGTCACTTCCCGTTTGTCGTAACCATTACGTAGACGTTCTTTGAAACCTGATTCAACATAAACACGATAAAGCTGCACGATTCAGAACTGTACATTTATTTATCTAGTGCTCTATGATTTTTTTTTTATCACGAAAAGTCTGTGTGAAAGAGTTGACCCTCTTATGCATGCTCGGCCCAGATTCTAAAACACTTCGCGCGTGACACTCTCAAAAGTAATTATTTCTCGTTCTGGGTGACTCAGATTTTTAGGAACCATATCCTTAATTGCTTTGCTGTTTACTATTTTTTCTATTTAATATTTTATTTAATTTCTCCACATGTTTATAATGTTTATGGGACTTTTCGGTTCTTCGTCACATCTCATTTTTGTTTTATTTATCTCTCTTCTTTTCTATTGTTCTTTTTGCCTGTTCGAATCTTTCTCATTTGTTTTCTTTCAGAAATGTTTTTGAAAATATATACCGTCTTTAGTTCGACCCTTCGTCACCCCTCAATCTTATTTTCCGTTGCCCTTCTTGTCTTTTCTTTCTGATTTCTTTCTTTCTTTTTCCATTGTTATTTTATTTTTTCCTTTTTTCTTTTCTATAAAGATTTCCTAAGCGCAAAAACTGTTGTTGACATGAATAATTTTAGCATTTACCCTTTACCTTGGAACTATCTGAGGGATGAAAATGATTTATGTTCGTATAAAATATATCACGTTCTACTACCCAACATGCATTGCGCACGGACCTATATTGAACTCCTTCGTGATGGAGTTCAATGAATTTTTAGCTGTACAATGGCACCTCTCTAAATACAGACACTGAAGGGCCAGAGAAAAGTGTCCGTAATATATAAATGACCGTAATATAGAAGTTATTTTTACTGAAAAATTTATGGGGATTATTTTTATTTTAACTTTAAAAAGAGCAGTTCGTAGTAAGAAGAGGTTTCAAGTGTACTATCTTTTCGCAAGAAATGATTTATTTTGATTTGGATATTTTTGACTTAATCTTTTGTAATACGGTAAGCTTCCTGTGGTTTTGGTCAGGATTTAAGAGCGCAGTTAATACATGTTTGTTGAAAATACATAAACTATTATTACCATACCCCAAGGTTCACCCACCAAAAACAAACAAACAATTACAAACAAACAATCAAAGAAGCAAAGGAACAATCAAACAAAACAAACAAAATAAACAAATTTTCTTTTCATTTTTCTTTCTATTTGCATTTCTATTTTTCCTCTATTTTCTATACATTTTTCGATGCGCAAAAACTGTTGTTGACATAAATCAATTTTCGCACTTGCCCTTTACCTTGGAACTGTCTGAGGGATGGAAATGATTTGTTTTCGTATCCGTATAAAATCGAAGGCACGTTCTACTACCCAGCATGCATTGCGCGCAGATCCACGATGAACGTCTTCGTGGTGGAAATCAATCAATTTTTAGTTGTCCTTTATCCGTAATGTTTTGTGTTTATTTTACTAGTCGAGTATCTTGGTGACAAAAATATTGACTACAGCTTTGATTTAGTAATTGTTTTCTCTAACTTTTATGCAGAATTTTTTTCTTTATCTTTTGTGGGCTTCCTGTGGTTTTTGCCAGAAATAAGGGAGCAGTTGATGCATGTTGAAAATACACAAATATGTCCAAAGAATCAAGAAAATACAACGAACCAAAAAATAAAACAAATTTACAAGACAAAACCGAAACTGGTGGGAATACGGTAATCATGCTTCGACGTAGATATAAATTCTCCTTTTAGCGTTTGTGTTCGCACTACCCAGCTGATCTGAAATAGTGACGTTAAATGACGTCACTGCAAAACTGAGGTGTCATGAAGCATACGAAAATTGACTTATAAAAGTTTATATCTGAGATAAATCTAGAGTTTGAGAAGAGGTTTTTGATATTTTGTATACATTTATTATATTTATCATTGAGTGGGAAAATAAAATAAAGAAATAACCGTTTTCCGAGTCGCCCGGCTACTAAGGATGACACCTCAGTTTTACAAATTTTCTCGATTCTGATTGGTTAATATTTTTCCTCGGATCAGCGTGATGTTTTTTTTAAAATATTTTTTACGCATAATAAAACTAGATATATGGTACGTGGCACATCAAATCCCTCCCGATTGAGTCACTAAACTGCCTTCGTTTATTGAATTCTCAAAATCAAATACATTAATATTCTAGACATATTTATATATCAATATTAATATATATTAATATTTTAGACATATTAATATTGTCATGATCAATATCGTACTATTCTCATAGGCCCTTTCGTTATTCATTTTCTATATCATTTTCTCGATTACATACTGTACACTTTCATCTTAATAAAGTTAGTCATCGATCTTCACCTATTTAAGAACAGGATTTGGAAATCAAACAATTTTTCCGAGATAGCGATTATGGTGCATTGTGGTCTAGTTTAGTTTATTACAAAAATCTTTGTTCATCATGTTTTATATGGCTTTTTATCCCACACCATGGAAAATACAGCCAATCAGAAAGCAGGAAAGCCGTTGTATATTCGTCGGTATTTCACTCTTCTTTCCCATCATGCACTGCGAGTTGAATCTACGCATTTGTATTTTCTACGGTGTGGGATGAAATGATTATACAATGGTTTCTCGTTGCAAACCGTGGATTTATCCCACTCGTCAAAAACTACAAGTGACTCGTGTGATATTTCACGGTATGCCACTCGAAAACATTGTATAACTAGTATGTTTGTACCAAAGCCAAACTACAATGCATCATTTTTGCCGAACTCAGAAAAGGTCTTTGCATGAGAGATACGCCATTTCAAAATATACTCTTGCCCATTCACTGCTTTCCAAACATCAGTTCACTGGTCAAACACAAAGCATTCAGTCGAGGTTCCAAATTTGAATAGCCTTTGAAACTACTTTAAAGCCTCGATTGAATGTTTTGTGTTTTACTAGTGAACCGATGGTATGGAAAGTGGTGAATAGCTCATTCTGGCCTTGGAATGACCCTATTTTTTATGAACTTTCCCCTTTACCTCCGATAGTTTTCTTTCACAGAAATTGGTAAGGATTATTTCTCGCTCTGAATTATAGAGTGGTGTTACTATTACTATGCCTTATTGAAGTAATTTCTATATATCTCTATGTATTCTATGCATTCTTAAGGTGCTGTAATATGAGCAACAAATTCGTGCAACTTGCGCGCAACATTGTCGGTTGCGTCGCATATTGCAGAGAGAATGTTGCTCGTATTACAACCACGTGCAATAAAAAAAAAATTGATGCGCAACTTTGTTGCAGAAGTAGAAGCTTCTTTTCTACTCTCTGCAACAAAGAAATTTTGTTGCGCTCGGTGTGATAATACGAGCAACATTCTTTCTGCAACTTGCAACGTAACAATGTTGCACGACGACTCGCACGACTTTGTTGCTCGTATTGCTCACCTTTATATACCATAGATATCCTTGAAATGGAAGTATTCAAAATGAAATTATAAAAGACATCGAGGGTTGGCTGCCATGTTGGACGACAGAAAGATAGACGCAAATGATGTTGACCCAACATAGCGGCTATGACCGTGACGTCATAACTATCCCAAGGATACTGTAGTTTTTCATTGTCAATACTCCTGTTTTAAAGATCACCTTTATATATTATCTGAAAACTTATAATTTATAAACGGATTTTATAAATGACATGAAAAAACTCACGAACCGGACTTGAGTGGCGTGACATGACGTGACATGACGTGACATGGCGTGACATGACGTGACGCCGCGTCCAAGTATTCTCAGTTCTGATTGGATAATCAGAAATCTCGGTTCCATGATTGTTCATTGCATGAAGCGTTTAGAGAGTGACTCTTTACAATCATAAGAAATATGTCTTATTTCTACGTCAAATAATTTCTTTGCCCTAATAAACTTTGCATAATTTTCAATAAAAGTTGTCTATGTATTAAATACTAAATATATATTTCCCGTATCTGGACTTACTTCCCAATATCCACTATAAAATGATCAAAACTTTCTTCTAATCGTTATTGGATACCAATAGACCCTTTTTACCTTGGGCGTAACCTTTTCCCATTTCAGACCACGTAACATTCTCTTGAGAATATAAGATTCTTTGTTTTCATGTTTTCAATTCCATACACGCATCAAGCATTCCGCGCTACTGCTCTAAGCGCATGCTCAGGGTATTAAAAAGTGAGATAATATTTTGTAAAACATGTTATATTTTAGTTGTATTTTTCTTGTCAAACACAATTTTCATTAAATATTTAAGATCACATACCGTTAAGCGAATTCTGAGTCAAATATACCAAAGAATTGCATATTTTACAAAATATTATCCCACTTTTTAATCCCCCAAGCATGCGCTTAGAGCAGTAGTGCGGAATGCTTGATGGGTGTATATTCATGTGTCTTCTCATGCGCAACCATTAAACAAAGAAATGATACTCTAGGGAATGACACATGGTCTGAAATGAAAAAACATTACGCCCAAGCCGAGAAGGTTCATAGGTATACCCTGTCAAGCCCTGTATATCTGTGAAGCGTACCTTGATTCCAATATACATCAGATGATGATGAATACGATCAATAAATTTTCTAGTTGTTTTCTCTGTCGTTATTGGATACCAAAAGTTAAGACGAAAATCCACCAAGTAAAGATAAAAGCAGCAGTTACTGGATACCAGTAGCCCAGCCCAAAAGTGGTCATTGTAATAATAAGATCAAGATAAGACCAAATCATTCTTCTAGTGCTGCGTTCTTTTGCTATTGGATACCCCCAGCCCCAATGTTCATCGAGTAACAATATTATTCTTCTAGTTCTGTGCCCTGTACTAAAGCCCATCTCAGCCCTTCAAAAGAGTCTTGGTCTCATAGTATGATGAGTTTTGTGCCACCAGATTATGATGAGAGCAATGATAAATATAAAAAGCCTTCTCAACAAAGTTGTGATGTCTTTTGAAATCATTGCTTTAGTAAGCTCAGCTGACACTTTGTGTACCTCATGACAAATACAAACAAATATGAAGGTAGTGACGATCACGTTGAGTAATGGTTGACCAGGAATAAGGACCAGGATTCCCTTGGTGTCTTGGGCCAGCCAAATGTGATACTGACCAATGAAGAGCTAAGAAATAAAAGGTAATGAATAAATGAGAAGGCGTAGCTCAGTTGGTTACCGCGCGGCCTTCAGAAATAGAGGTCAGTTGCTTAACGCGCGGCTTCAGAAATAGAGGTCAGTTGGTTAGCGCGCGGCTTCAGAAATAGAGGTCAATTGGTTACCGCGCGGCCTTCAGAAATAGAGGTCCACGTCTGTTTTAACTTCTCTCTGTTCCGCTGTGTAGCTCCCTATCAATGCATGCTACCACGAACCATCCAAAATGGACGACTTGATAGATGGACTGGTGGCCACAAAGACTGTTATAAATGTATCACACTCAAGCCCTTCTACATACCTCTAAAGAAATCGTTCCTACCCACGCAAAGAAACGACTAAATTTTGTACGAAGGAACGTCGGAAGGTTTCGTAACAGAAGATATGCAGTAATCTGAAAAATATCAGGATCATTCAAATATCAACACTGAGGGATGTGCCGCTGGATAGGGTATGGTTTTTGAACTTCTTCTCTCAGACAGGGTGTACATCAGCAGCTTAAGGACGTTCGCGGGCATTGTTTGTGCGCATTTGTTGTGCGCATATGAAGTGACAGCGCGCGTGTGACCTATGTTTTTCAAGATCAAACTCCGTCACACTTGTTGCGAAAACGATTTTGATCGGCTATATCTCGAAAACAATAACGGTGACCCCCATTTTTTATTCTAATATTTTATAAATAATTGTATAAGCTGTCAATGTTCCAAATTTGACAGCGAACGTCCTTAAAAGGCCTTGAATAGGCTCTCAATAATTCTTGGAATGATCGTACTTTTCACTTTTTGTGTGTGTGTGGGCGTCTTAGATAGGGTAATAAATTTGACTTTTGCGGGAAGAAAAAGCGCCGCAGGATTACCACTAAGTTCTAAGATGTCAAATATATATTATACTCTCTGATAGGGTCCACTTTTTACCAATCTGTCTGGATTTATGGAGGTATGGATTTTCAAGATACTAGTATCGCTATCTTAGATAGGGTCAGGGTTTACCCCTATCACAAACCAGTCAAAGTACCCCCCCCCCCCCCCCTTCTGTCGCTCCTACCAACACAGGTATCCCAATTCATTACTTCTAACTCAGGAAGCTTTAAATATTTCAAACTAAAACAACTAAAAATCCAGGTACACTTCTTACCGGAACGCACGATGCAGCTGAGTGAGTTGCGTTACATGAAGGTTTGTTGCTACACGTGAAAGCTTGAATTCCATAAACCTGGCAAGTATAGGACATAAAAGTTTAATATAATCTAGCATCATGTGAGTCAGAGTGTTTTTGGATGGCTCTCCATTGATTTGAAGGCTTTTATCCGGGTTGTCCGTCTTAGATTTTGCCGTTGTCCGCAAACCTAAAGAAAGGTGCGGTGACACAAGGTCGTTACCAGCCTTCCTGCTAGGCATTCCGAGGTGGAGGAAAAAACTGGGTCGAGTTGACATTGCAGAGCATTGTGGGACTGTTTTAGGGGACAAAATAGACGCCATTTTGGAAATAGTTTCTCTAAAACAGTCCCACAATGCACTGTAATGCCAACTAGAACCAGTTTTCATTTTAATCCCGGAACGGTTAATAATTTCAGAAAAGTAGCCGAAGATCAGTCTACTCACCACCAGAGCTAACGCAGACAGAAATAAAGTGACATTAGTGTGAGTAAGGCTGAACAATCTCTTTCTTTTTGTGTCGTCTAATACATTTAATTGTTTTGCAGTACAATAAGCGAACGCGAATACCATTCCATACAAGGCAATCTGCAAAATTAAAAAATTATAATGAAATGTTGATCACTTTGTTAGGATACTTTAGGGTCGGCGTATACGGGATGGGGGAGGGGGAGAGGGGGTGCGGGGGTTCTAGGGCTGGACCCCCACTTATTTATTTACCTTAAGTCAAGGGTTTTCCTCCCTATGCAAATGCTAACAAGCTCAATCCCAATTCGAACTGTGAGTAGCCATGCCCTGACTTGGATTAGCCCAGAGGTTGTTTCAGGGAATACTAGATAAAATTAGAGTTATTTCAAGACTGTTTACTGTTACTTACATATCGATCAAGCCATGACCTAAATCTCCATTCTCTAACTCGTTCATTGCTATCGATAAAGAGTTCTTTTATGGCCCACTGTGAGAAGATCCAGTCACACAGCACCTGACAAACAAAACAAACCAAAAATGAAGTAGGTGGGTAGGTGGGTAGGTGGGTAGGTGGGTAGGTACGTAGGTACGTAGGTAGGTGGGTAAGTAGGTGGGTAGGTAGGTACGTAGGTACGTAGGTAGGTGGGTAAGTAGGTAGGTCACTCAGTCTATCAGTCTTTCTTTCATCCTTTCACAAATATGCTATATCTTTCCACATTCATTTACTTTCATTTATATGTGATTACTGGTTTTCGTATGAGTGAGAAACGATAGGGGAAATTTGTAGCCGTGATTACGGCATGTCGTACCGTGTACGTTCTGTAAGTCAGGACCGTATTTTCCCACCCATATGAAAACCTCTCTAAATTGACCACCCTAACTTATCAACTTACAGGAGATGACCAGATGATATAGATAACACCAAAAAGAACGAAGAACTTTAACCATATGAATATGTACTGTTTAGGGTCATCTACAATAAAACAGCAAAACAGAGGACACTAGTCATGGCTGCTCTTATGTCAAGAACATAGGAATATTTGTTGGTAAAGGAAATTTTTCTGCAACTTGTCTCGCAACGGCGTTGCTACACAAGTTGGAAGAGGGTTCACATGGTGCAACGGACACGCAACCGTTGCCAAAAGTAGACAAGAATTCTACTTTTGGCAACGATTGCTGCAACTTGTCTCGCAACATTTTTCAAATAGCACTGTAGGTTACACGCCGCAATGCTCCATGCAACTTGTGTCGCAACGCTGTTCCGAGACAAGATGCAGAGAAAATTGCTCCGTGTAATTGCGCCTTCAGAGGGCAAGCAGGGCGCGCGTTTTGGCGCGAAAAGTTCCAGCCAATTCCACAGGAACCCCATCAACACAAGAATTAAAGCGTTGCCCCTGCACTCTTTTCCCCCCTAACATTCAAGAGAGCAATACAAACCTCTGACTGAAGCAGCCGTAACTCTTGGCAATACAGCCATAGTAAGGTACATAACAACAAACCAGAAGGTAACGAGAGGTACGAAGTAGTAGAACTGATAAGGACGACCCATTACAAGACACAGAGCTGTTACGAACAGGTTCATTCGAGTCATTACCTAGCAAAACAAAAATGAGTCAATAGGACTGCATTCATTCTACAGTATTCTTCGTATGAGTGGGAAACATACGGTAATGAGTTCCATCACGTACACGGTACGACAAGCCGTGACATCGAAATAGCTTCCCATTTCCAGTAATTCCTCCAATCACAACGCGTAGTTACGGGTACGGTAAAATACGGTACGACTACAGTTGCGAATTTGCCGTGTTGTTTCCCACTCATACGAAAACCGCTCTATAGGAAAGATCTCTCAGTTCAGTATATATATTTCCCCCCAACACTACCTTCCCTCAAATCCCCAACAGAAAGCTTTTTTTTGCGAGCATCTGCTGCGCGCTACCTGGCAAGCAATCCCTATTGAGTCACGTCATACGCTACGCAGTTTGTTGCACGCAATGAACATTGCTGAAGTAGAAAAAATATCCGACTTCGGCACATTGCCCGCAACATTCCGAGCAATGTTGCACCGTGCGGTCGCTCCTTCACCTGGCTGTAAAAAGTGTTTAGCTTTCCCTGACTTTTCCAGATCAGTGCGTAAAATTCAGGAATGTCTTACCTGACAAAATCTAAAAAGACCATAGTCTCCTTTCTTCCAGAAGAACGTAAAGTGACCATAACCTGACATGAAGAGATATGACGCTACTAACAGCCGTATGAACACGTAGATTGGAAGTTTCTGAAAAGGGGAGATTAAAGAATTAGCTCACAATGTTCATGGCCATACCGCTACGAGTGAAAAACGCACTGCGCATGCTCGGAAGTTCGTCGTGTTTACCAAGAAAACCATTGGAGATTTACCGGCGTTCATTAAATCTCTAAAGTTAAGGCCGTTCGTGGAAAGTTAGTGGTTATTTTTTCCTGACACATTACTTTAGTTGTTTTCTTTCCCTGGTCAAATAATATGAGAGAAATTCGCATAATACAAGACATGTAAATCTCCAATGGTTTTCTTCGTAAACACGACTACTCTGAATTTTCTGCCGAACTTCCGAGCATGCACAGTGCGTTTTTCACTCGTGACGGACAGACCCACTATGGCGATACTTCATGTGACGTAAGCTTTTGTTATTCATGTGCAAACCAGAGATGGATTGGCTGGTAAAACAAGGCAACTTGTGAAGAGCTTTTGTGAAAATGGTTGGCATATTAACATCACAATGCTATTGTTAGCAAACATGGAGTATCGCTATAGACAAGCTTTCATGGTGTATATGACGTCATCGTAAACTGTGTGACGTCAATTAACTTACATGATGTCATTGCAAACCATGTAAGGTTCCTAAGCTTTGATAGTCTATATGACGTCATCGTAAACTGTGTGACGTCAATTAACTTACATGATGTCATTGCAAACCATGTAAGGTTCCTAAGCTTTGATAATCTATATGACGTCATCGTAAACTGTGTGACATCACTTAACCTACATGATGTCATTGCAAACCATGTAAGGTCCCTAAGCTTTGATAGTCTATATGACGTCATCGTTAAATTTGTGACGTCACTTAACTTACATGATGTCATTGCAAACCGTGTAAGGTCCCTAAGCTTTGATAATCTATATGACGTCATCTTATACTGTGTGACGTCACTCACCGTACTGGCACCGGTATAGTGATAGAGTAGTATAACAAGCTGCATCCAACCTCTCCATTCATTACTCTGATCTCGATTGATTATAGTGATCTAGAAGAATAGAACAACAGGGATTAGAATAGATTTTGTATGTGTGAGAAAGGACACGGTCACGGTGAGCTTTACCTGTTCTGCAGGCGCCCATGTGTATGCCCCAAGGGCTAGAAATGCCAACATGCTGACCCCAAACACTAAATTACTGTACTGCTTCTGTTCCTTGAAGAAGAGATTCGTCCTGCAAACGTGAGGAACATAAAATAGTCAAACCCTTGTTTATCATCTATGGGCTTCCTGTGGTGAGGTAATCATGGACCATCATGTACTGTTGCCCTTTTTTCAAGGCTTCGTTCGTAGTATCTTGCAATTTGTCATCACCAAAAAATCCATGGAATTTTGGTAGATGTCAATGTCGTTATTGGAAAACACTTGGGGACAGTCAAAACACTCAAGAAGTGTTGAGAAGCACTCCACTACATCTCATGTTTCTCCTGATACTCCTGTGTATTCTGCTAACCCCCACTAGTTTATGACTGCATACAGCAACGTGCACACATGTTTTCTATTTCTTCACCATATTTCTATGCTGTTCTTACCTATCACATATATAGAAATAGAACATGATCACTCCAAGTATGGCGACATTCTTCATGACATAATACATCTGATCTGAGTATATCCAGCGAAGTGACGAGCTTGCATGACCTCCTGGTGTAGTTGGTTCAACACCTTAAGAAACCCCAAAAATCATCATGGCCAGTTCTCGAAGGATTTTATTAATGATAAATATGGGCAAAGTAGCCTTTACAGTGACTGTGAAATCCCAGTTATAAGCCCTGGGCTTATACTCATCTCTAAGGTTTTTTTGATGGGCTTATAACCAGGGGGCTTCTATTTAAGGGAGGAGAGGCAACCAGGAGGGCATAATTATACTGGCATCTTACAGTATCTTAAGTTATTATCATCATCACCATCATCATCACCTGATCGACACCACAACACTATCACCACCATCATCATCATTAATCTCATCATCCCCATCATCATCCCCATCATCATCATCATCATCATCATCATTACTAACATCATCATTCCATGTATGAACATTATGTGCAGACCATCACCATCACCACCACCCCCCCCCCACCATCGTCATCATCAGCATCACCATTACTAACATCATCATTACATGTATGAACATTATGTGCAGACCATCACCATCACCACCATCCCCCCTCCCCATCATCACCACTATCATTATCCCAATCCCTATCACCACCAGCATCAACATCACCATCCCATCATCATCCATCACCATCACCATCACCATCACCATCACCATCACCATCACCATCATCATTCCCATCATCATCATCATCATCATCATCATCATCATCATCATCATCATCATCATCATCATCATCATCATCATCATCATCATCATCATCATCATCATCATCATCATCATCATCATCATCATCATCATCATCATCATCATTCCCATCATCATCATCATCATCATCATCATCATCATCATCCCCATCATCATCATGAACATTACCTGCAGACCCATCATGCTCTGAAGGGTACACCCAGCGACAAATGAACATCATGACAAACAGCACTATGCTAAAAGGGAAAACAGATGGAATGATAAGCCTTTTTGATATTTATGCTATGGCCTATTCTACAGTTTACTGTGGTCTATTGTACAGTATACCATGGTCTGTTGTACAGTCTACCATGGTCTATTGTCCATTATATCATGGTCTATTGTACAGTATACCATGGTCTATTGTCCATTATACCATGGTCTATTGTACAGTATACCATGGTTTATTGTCCATTATACCATGGTCTGTTGTCCATTATACCATGGTCTATTGTCCATTATACCATGGTCTGTTGTCCATTATACCATGGTCTATTGTACAGTATACCATGGTCTATTGTACAGTATACCATGGTATATTGTACAGTATACCATGGTTGTATATTGACCCATACATACCAGGTTACAAACACAGCAATAGCATTATACTGCAGCCTGGTAATTCTTGGGGTTTCAACACAGCATGATGCATCATTAATTTGCATGTAGTTGTTACAATAGAAGTTCATGATGAAGTCAAGTTCCTGAAATCAAAATTTTTAATTTCAATGTTGTCAGAATTTTGAAGATAGTGATTGGATCGTGTCTCTAGGCCAAACAAACCATTTAGTGTGTATAGGACTCACCACAGAAGAAACCAGTCCTCCATAATGAATACCATCAGAAGAAGCTTCAGGACGATCTTTGGCTGCTTGAGCTGCAGCATGGAGTATTCGCACAGAGGAATTATCACTAAGGAAAAATGGAATTTCATAATTATATTGTATGTCTTCTTTAAAAGTTGAGCTTTGTTATTTTCTATTACCAGTATTAGTATTAATTAATTAACAATAATAAAATTAATCTTCAAGTGTTCAGCTACTGTCTGTGAGCACAGTCAACGAGTGAGACTATGAAGTTTTTCACAGTGTATCTTTGTTTGTGTCTGGACAGTTTCTATCTATTGCTGGGTTTCAATCAGCTGATAAAAGTCTTTGAATGTAATTATCTGCTCCAAATGGTGGTCAAACACTGACCACCATGTGCTGTCAACCAGAAAGAATTCTATTGAAAACATGTGATTCAGCTGATGAACATTCTGCACAAGACAGGAAATGACGTGAAGTGAAACTCAGCTATAGACCTTTCCCGAATTCACTTGAATGACCACAGAACAATAGATTATAGGCAAGGCTGGGGTGGACAATACAGTCAATTTATGGATAGAAAAAAATAAAGCATGACTAAAGCACATACTCAGGAAGTGATGTAAGCACAAATGAAGTGTGAAGTGAAGCGCAAGCCATAGGCAAGTGCTTCTCATACCTCTTGAGTGCTCATGACACTTCCTTTTTATTTGTTTTGTTTTAAAGGAGAAAATCATTTGTAGTTTTCAATGCTGTTTTCTTACACTTCTTTGCAAAGTTTGCAGTGTGCACAGATGGCAACAGAAACCATGCTCCAATCATTCACTAATAAAGCACAGTTTACAACCAATCTGTTTGTGCATATTATCCAAACTATATAGAAATGAAGTAAAGGCAAAATACCAACAAGAATCTTATTCCAAATTTAAATGCCAGTGCCACATTACTAACACACATTTAAATGCTTTAAATATTCAAACAAACTCCTTGAACATTACTCACAAAACATCATCTGCAATGTTGTTGAAGAGATCCACTTTATTGTTTGTGATGGACTTTCTTGATCCTTTGAGGAGAGCAGGTACAACTGGTGCTGTTAAAATATAACAGTATTCTATTAACTTATGCATGCAAAGTTTTATGCATGCATCAAATTTTATTGGTAACCTGAAACATGAGCTGATCTAAGTCAGGGCATGGCTAACTCACAGATTGAATGCTGAAACAACCTCTGGGCTGATCTAAGTCAGGGCATGGCTAACTCACAGATCAAACCCTGAAACAACCTCTGGGCTGATCTAAGTCAGGGCATGGCTAAATCACAGATCAAACCCTGAAACAACCTCTGAGCTGATCTAAGTCAGGGCATGGCTAAATCACAGATTGAACCTTGAAACAACCTCTGGGCTGATCTAAGTCAGGGCAAGGTTAAATCACAGATGGAACCCTGAAACAACCTCTGGGCTGATCAAAGTCAGGGCATGACTAGCTCACAGATCCAGTCCTGAAACCTGAATGGGTTGATCCAAAGTCAGGGCACAGCCAACTCACAGATTTAATCGTAAAAATAGTATGCTAGGTTTTGCGGAGGAAGGAAAACTGGAGAATAACCCTCAAATCAAGGGAGAGACCTAACAAACTCTACTGGCATATGTTGGTTAGTCCAGAGATCAAACCCAAGAGCACAGAGCTGAGAGGCAGGTGAGCTACCAATAAACCATTCTTGATTCCCAAAATCAAGCTCAACCCAACTCACCTTGCTTCACCCATATCACAACAGGTGATTCTGGAAAGGGCGTTTTCAGTGTTGGTCCTGGTATCTTTGTTTCAGGTTTGTAGTTGATCCTGGACAGCACCTCTATGGATTCTTTTACCTTGCTTAAATTCCCTGGTAAATTCATACAGAATTATCTTTATTGGTGACAGACAGACAGACAGACAAACTGACAGACAGACAGACAGACAGACAAACTGATGGAAAGACAGAAAAACTGACAACTAGCTGTACATATAGACAGACAGCCTAATGAGCATATCCGTAGGGAAAAACAAATAAGTCAAAACAGTAAAAAGAAACTTACTTTTGTAGATGGAAGCTTGCTCAACCCCCTGGTCTCTTATTGTCCACTATAATCAAAGATTAGTAACTTTAAGTTTTTCTCTCAGGATTATCATAGGATTCCCACAAAACACTCACAAGTACAAAAAAATGGACTTCCTAAAATTTTACTGTGATTTTCATAATTACGTGGACATTCAAATATTAATGTGCAAATAATGATTTCGCTTCGTCAATCAAAAATAATAAGTCAGTACTTCTTATATTTTTGACTGGCAGCAGTGAAAAAACAAATTCCAATGGACAACTTACTACCGAGTCTACGTAATTATGAAAATCTCAGTAAGGTGATGAACAACAATTATGAATTGAGTGACAGGTTTGAAAAACGAAACTTACTGTACTCATTCCAGTTATTATAAGCTTTGGCCTTTCCTTGGCAGACTGCAAAGGAACAAAGATATAAACAGGGAATGAGGTGATGGGAAAAGCTTATAACTTCTAAATATTTAGATGATTTAGGTTCAGAGCAAAAGACCCAGTCATCTCCAATGTCATACTATGGAGACTCCCATGCCCAAACAGATGAACTATGTAGACCACTACACTTACACAGACACTAGGGTCACTGGTTTAATACTAGAGGAAATTGGGTGCCATGATGAACAAGACACAATGACTTAAAAATATCTGATATCAACAGCAGACGACTGATGATGATGATGATAATGATGATGATGATTTTTTATTATTATTATTATGATGATGATTTTGATGATGATGATGATGGTGATGATGATGGTGATGATGATGGTGGTGATGATGATGATGATGGTGGTGATGATGATGATGATGGTGATGATGATGGTGGTGGTGAGGATGATGATGATGGTGGTGATGATTTTGATGATGATGCTGGTGGTGAGGATGATGATTTTGATGATGATGATGCTAATGGTGGTGGTGAGGATGATGATAGTGGTGATGATGATTTTGATGATGATGATGATGATGATGATGATGATGATGATGATGATGATGATGATGATGATGATGATGATGATGAGGGTGATGATTTTGATGATGCTAATGGTGGTGGGGAAGATGATGATGATGGTGGTGATGATTTTGATGATGATGATGATGATGCTAATGGTGGTGGTGAGGATGATGATGATGGTGATGATTTTGATGATGATGGTGAGGATGATGATGATGATGATTGTGATGATTTTGATGATGATGATGATGGTGATGATGATGATGATGGTGATGAAGATGGTGATAATGGTGGTGTTGTGATGGTGTTGATGATGATGATGATATTGAGGAGGAGGAAAAGAAGAAGGATTTAGGTGGCTTCCTCCACCTATAGTCTTCTACATATCACGGAATCTTCAATATTTTCCAATCTAATGCTGACAGTAGTCCCTTACTGTAAATTAACTGTACCTTAATCCAATCTTCAAATAGTTTTTCCATTGATTTGTTTACTTCTGGTTGCCAGAAATATGACTACAACATTTGACAGAAAAAAGCACCATTAAAGAAATGAAATGCAGGTCTATCTACAGGAAAAAGCACTGCAAATGTAAATGAACCCCTCCTCGCTCTCAATGTTACCATTAAATGGCAAATATAAACCATTCCCTTTTTTTCCTGAAGTCCTCACAACAGGCTTATGTGTTGAACACAACACACAATAAATAATCTTGTGTTTGGAGGAGAAACTTGAATTCAGTGTTTATTAGAACCTTATTAGATTATTCCAGCAAAGTTTTCAAAATTGAATTTTATATAATTTTTGTAGAAGTTCTGCATACAAATTATATCACACCCCAAAGTGAAGCAGTGTGACAACCCTACAGGCACGAACACAAGGTGTAACATTGACAACACTATTGCACACTGAAGTAGGATCGTTTTCTACTTCAGCAACATTGCCTGGAACAAATTGCATCATGTGATAAATGGCTCGCAACGATCAACTGCCTGAAACATTGTGCACAATATTGCACCATGTCTCTGTAGCTTTAGGATGCATGCATAGGCTAGAGGGAGAGTGTAGTCAAAGAGCTGCATGATACTATACTCACAATAGTAATATTTCCTTCTTTATACTTCTTGTTACTATGCTAAAGATGTAATTAAAAAAGAAAATCAATGTGATAAAAACCTTCAAATTCTTTTAATTGCCTGAATCAAACTTTGTGCTGATCAAAGTTAGGACAGTTGAATGCTTTGTGTGTAACCAGTGAACCAATGTGTGGAAAATGGTAAATTTAGAAAGGAGGAACACTGGAGAACCAGCAGAAAAAACCTCCAATCAGAGGAGAGAACAGACAAGCACCTATACTCAGAATGACAATGAATTTGGGAATTTATCCTGGAGCCCCATAGCCAGGGGGTGCATGGTGTGCATTAGACACCTCCCCCCTCCCTTACCGTCCCCAGAGGTCTGCATTTTGGTACTCAAGGTCCAGCATTAAGAGTGCAATCAATTAAAAGGAAGGATACAAGTAAATTCTTAACAATAACAAAACAATGGAAATAGCAGTAAAGTCCATTTAGAGTGCAGTTCGGTCCACGTTGGCAAAGGGCCTATCCTGTATCATATGAATTGGTGAGAAGTAAGTTCTGTCGAAACCATGCTGTCATTACTAAACCACACATGCTTAAAAGAGAGTTATGAGATTTAGGCTGTACTAGTACAACACATTATTTTCAATACCTTTTCCCCCTCTGCTGAGAAAGAAGGGTTTAATGTTTTCACTAATTCATAATATAATCCACGATTTCTTGAATCTCCAACAAATGCGACTGGCTGGTTTTGTAGACAAGTTCTTACTTCACTGAAAGTGACATCACATAAAGTAGTTTAATCAATGAAAAACAAGTTTTAACCCTTTTATGCAACCATTTATCTTTTGTTTAGCAAAAAAACATTTGTTTTAATAGTAAAACTTTAATAAATTATATCATCATTCGCGGGCGATCAATAATTATATTCAGGTTGCATAAAAGGGTTAGGCAACAGATTTTTTTTAAAAAAAAAAGCTTTGTAAGGTAAGATCAGTCAATCAGTCAACTATGATAAGTCATGCTATCTTTGATTTAAAAAATGATCAAAACTATTATTTTTTTTTTAAATATTTTTTTATTGGGGGGGGAGGGAGGGAGGGAAAGATTGTTAATGTTGATCAATGGTAATGATCATTGACAGTTAATAATGACTGGTCAGTCAATTTAGAATCTACACACACAATGCATGGTATGGTCATGTGACCTATTAGTGCAAATGTCCTATATTAAGTGCTAATCTTAGGGTGCATGTTATATCATAGCTGCGATGTTGGTTGATGATAACAAAGAATTACTCAATAGCTTCTCTTGTTAAATCAACCAACATGGCAGCTGTTTCATTTTGAGTTGGATTTTGAATCATGTGGTTACACTCCAAGAACAATCCCCTTCATAGATGCCTTCACCATTATAAGGTAGCTGTTCCTTTGCATCAAAAAGAGATGAACAGTGAGCTTGCAATGATAGAAACATGTGAATAATAATTTATTGTCCAAGGTGTTAAATTAGATCACTACCATTGCAAGGCCACCTCATGTCTTGCTTCAATGCAAAGGCACGGCTACCTTTCAAGATGACAGGGAACTGTGAAGGGGACTATTAAGACAAAAAAATAATAAGAAAGGTAGAAAATTTTCCTTAGAATTTTTACAGTGAGGACACTCGAAACGTGAACAATTTGAGGTTTTTTCATACTTTTTTTCTCCTTTATCCCTTGTGTGAACCGATTGGAAATATGATTTATTTTGAACAATAAGATTATTTGAGTTCAGTGCTTCATTTTCAGAAGGTTTGAAGCAGTAGAAAGTTCATAAAATAAAAAATATAAAAATATCAAGTGTTCATGGTTCGAGTGTTCTCACTCTGTAATCTAACACAAAGTACCTTGGTATGTATTTATGCATGATACAACCATAAGGCTGCCACATGTCATCCCTCCACCACCCTGATCCAAACATCAAAGTACAAGTATCTGAACCTGCCGCAAAGAACAGTGATATTGTTTAGAATCATAACAATTATCCATACTGTCAGTACAACCAAAGATCATGTATCATTTTAGGTGATTATAGAAAATCATGGGTGCCTTGTGTTTGAGAACTTTGGACTATTTCTGAATATAGGATTACATATGCTATGATTGTTGACAAAGAGTGCTTGCAAGTTTAGTTCAATGACCCATTTTTGGGTCACTAAAATTGGGGGGAAACAAGTTAGAAAAGTCCTTTTTCCAGCACAAAGGTCCAGCGTGTGTGATCCTGGTTGGGCCACCTGTGCTTTATTCAGTATGCGTGAACTAATACAGAGATGAAGGACTTTGTGAAAGTCTAGAGATTCCTGAGAAATATATCCAAGTACAAAATTGACTTTTGCCAAGGGAGGTAAGCTTACATGTATAATCACAGAGGTTGTGTCAGGTTGTGTCAGGTTGTGTCAAGATTTGAAGTTTTGATATTCAAGAGAAATACCCTCAAATCAAAGGAATATGGATTTTTGTAACAGCACTCAGTCACTTCATCTCATGCATCGAAGTACAAACAAAAAACTTGAAAGCTTTAAGCTTTTAAGCTTATATTATCAGGTAACATTGTTGCTAAATGGACGTCATCTTTGGCAAGCGCCCAAACAGCTAGACACACATAAAATCGACTAATTTATCTAGAAATAAGACCTCTTATTTATCAAAAAGAGGATCAAATTCATCAAAGAACAACAGGATAAAAAACAATTCGTAAAAAAATACAGTTGACTTGACTTACCATAGCTGAGAACACGAACAAGATGGACAACAAAAGCAACGACAACCAAAAATGCTGCAAAAAGCTTGCACAGTTTTTCGACCCTGGTAGATGCACTAGATTTGTGTCTTTCTTTTTCCTCATTTTTTCTCTCTGAATGTTTCGGGTTTGAGGAGTCATCGAGGTCAAAAGTTACTGTGTGTCCGTCTGTTGATCTGGCAGCCATCTTGAATGTTAGAGTCAAGTGGATCGCCGCTGGATAAAAATATCGTGGGCGAGCGAGGTATGACACGTCATAAGTTGAGAGGAACTGGGTCGTACTTACTTACTTACTTACTTACTTTCTTTCTTTCTTTCTTTCTTTCTTTCTTTCTTTCTTTCTTTCTTTCTTTCTTTCTTTCTTTCTTTTGTTCTCTGTTTCTTTTTTATATATATTCTTTGTCTTTGCTTTGCTTTGCTTTCCTACCCTTTCCTTTCTTTTCCTTTCACTTCCCTTCCGTTCCTTTTCTTTCTTTTTCTTTCCTTCTTTTTCTTTTTCTATTCTCTTTCCTTTTTTTTTTGTCTTTTTTCTCTTTCATATGCTTTCCGGCTTTTCCGCTTTCAGTATTTCTCTTTTGTTCTCCTTTCTTCTACATAATTTCACCAACTGATATTGACCAATCAAATGGCGAATAAAATAGAAGCCGTATTTGAATTGCTTATAAATACTAGTCCACTTTGATTTTAGATACGGCATTATGCGCCCTCTGGCGTATTTTTAAATAACCCCCCGCCCTCCCCCCCCCCCCCCTCCTTTTTGAGGGGGTCCTTGTTTTGATGACCTTGATTTGTATCTACGTTCTTTCATGCCATGGTAAACCAAGCATAATTTGTTGTTTTAGTCCAGCAGGTTCTTTATTATAACTGACCCGCCAGTCCTGCTTAATTAATTGTTCGCCCACCAATGAACAACTGCTGAAAACTCGATCGATACGACCAGAGTAGCTACCAGTCCATTACTCAGGCTTCTGCTAGAGGGTCTGGATGAAGTCTGGATGGGAGTTCCAGCTGTCAGTTGTCAGTTAAAATTTCACTTATTTGTTAGTTGTCAGTTAAATTTCAGGCCTTTTGCCGGTTGTAAGTTGAATTTCAGGCTTTCAGTTTAATTTCTCAGTTAATTTCAGGCTTCATAGTTCAGTTTTAGGGTTTTGTTTTTTTTTTTTGTTTTTTTTTGTCAGTTGTCAGTAAACCACATTCAGCCTGAAAACTGAAAATAGCAAATTAGAAAAAAAAGTGATAATAAATAGAAGAGAATAAAAAAAATTACTCGAATACTTTCTAAAGCCGGAAAAGACATTTTTATTAGCATGTCCAGTCATTTCCATCATATTAATTACCAGAGGAATATTGTCCAAAAGAATAAGAGCTAATTATCCTCTCCCACGTCAAGACCCTTTATAGAGTAACAAATCATATTAATTTCATAGTCAGTCGTCAATAGAAAAATCGAGGAAAAGAAACAGTTTATAACTCACTGTCTATAGCTGTGAAAGAGGTGATACCCAACTGACCAACTGACAATTATATTACGCAATGTTAGAGTTCCAGAATGATCGACCCGGCAGGTTAACAGTTTAACGTGACGTAACGTCATAGAAGCACACGCCATCTAGAATTTTGGTTACCAGTAATTCTAGAGAAAATGGCGGCACGGTGTGTTCCCGCTCAGTCGAGGCAATGATGAGTGACTAAAATAGAAAGAATTGGAGGCCGAACCATTCGGTAGCAGCGGGGAATATCTATACGGTAAGATATACAATATTCAGATATTTTGACTCTCAACCTCTGTGTTTCCTATGGGATCTTAACTGCTTTATATCGTCGATCTATTATCTAGTAATTCACCCACCATGATAGTTCTAATTCAGTTACATACTCCTCCGCTACTTCTCCGCTACTCCTTCTATTGTACCGTAGGAGAACGGCAGGAACAATGGCCACAAATCGTATACTAACTATATATAATCAAGAACTTAGAGACATTTATTTTTAATCCCTAGACGTACAATTCAACTAGATACTAAAATTTTATATAAAAATTTTAAAGTAAAATTCATAATTTTTTGGTGGTGGATGATCAGTGAAAATTCAATTTAGGTTGAACAGACAGAACTCAAGAGACATTTCGGTGTCACCATGAATTAGAATTTATATCAAGAACTTGCTAATCAAATCACTGGGGTATTTTGGAATGCTCACTTTATAGTCCCACTACTTCTTAGGGTGGTCGCGGTCCAAGTGTGAAAACCTAATCCCAGTAGGCCTTTAATTTTCTCTCTTAGGACTACTGGGATTAGGTTTTCATAGAAAGAAAATGAGCCCTTTGACTTCTACGACGCCCGAAACCGCCCGTAAGCTAAACGCACCTTAAATGAAAAATTCCAGTTTCAACAATTTTGGTCAAGTTGACCTAAATATCAGTCTAAAATTTTCACTAGGAAACAGAACAACTTTTAAAATCAAAAAACCTACAGAAATGTTCAAAATTATAACGAAAAAAACATAAAACATTTTTGGAAAACCAAAAACGACTTATTTGACGTTATTTCACAAAACAAAAAATAACGCTTTTTCATCGCATCGGTTTTCCTTCAATTTTTATTTCTATTCAAAATATACCTTTATACAATATTGTTTGGTCCTATTACTTGGATTTTAGTGCTTTTTTTCCCATCAATTCCTTCTACGCGGCTAACGACAGCCCTTTTCCTCAACCCATTTCATCGCTTATCGATTTTCACTACTCTCTAGCGCAATGCATTCTGGGGGATTCGTTGATTTTGGCGGGATTTTGGCGGCATAACGTTCTGGCAGATTGTATTTTTTAAAAAAATATATAAGTGTTGAGCCACTAGGTCCTATTGCCCAAATATCAGCTTCAGAGCATTCTCCACAAGCCAAATATTCCATAAAATACCTCAGTAGGTCCTGGGTGTTCATCGTTTTCAGAGCTCACAGGATAATCGCGCCAAAAATACTAACTCGTACGAATGTACATGATCTACAAACTTTTGACGGTAAAATCCCTTGCATACTCTCAGTTCTTCGAGATCATGTTGGTTTAATTTGTCTCTGGGCTTCTCCCCTTCGTTAGATCTCAGTCCGAGAATATCAAAAGTGAGCTACTTTCTTTTATTTTCACAGGACAGTTATACAGTTTACACTTGTAACAATTTACAATCAATTTTCCGCGTTTTTTCTCATCGTTTTCATATAGTAAATTCTGAGATATTCTGGCTAATTTGTTGAGCTTGTGGGACATAGCAACGGTAACCAAGGGGAGCCCCACCGACAGAAACCATCCCTTGATCTAAATCTCATACATTCAGTATTCATATAATCACACTAACTTCATTATCATTGTCGTAGTGATTTTAGAGTCTTCAACTCTGTGAAGATTCAGTTTCCTCGAACTTAACTAAATCCTGCTACTTGGTTCCTCTGATTCTTCGTTTGCATTTAACGTCATAGATAACAGATTTTCAATGAATTCTTTTGTTATATCTTCCAACGTGGCAGCCATGACTTTTGTTATTTCTACTACCGGCTTGGAATTGATTGCAAACCAAAATTACATGTACACTGATCGATGATGCGACTACTGAACTGAAAAGTCTAGAATCGATCTAGAACATTCGATTGCCTTCATGACAGATGGTTGCAAAACGATTGCTTTTGTAACACTTTTTAGCCCTAAAAAAATAAATTATAAAATGAATAGTGGTCGAGATTTATTAAAAAAAAAAAGCCGGAAAAAGCCTCTTCGTAGATGATTGGCTGTGTTGTGCTATTTTAGAACATCACATGCACTTGAGCAAAGTGAGTTGCTGACTACGATTATATAAAGAAGTACGTCACAGGAACTGAGAAAAATTTTTTTGGCTGATAAACGTAGCGTAGAGTCACTGTCAAACTCTCCATCTTAACTGAATCACCTTAAACACAGTTGATTCGAGCTGGAGGCTAGCCATGCTAGCGGGTTCGACACTGCTCGCCAGGAACGCTATAATGGCTCCTAACGCGGAGGTAGGCATGCTATTTGGAGAATTCTCTGGTAAAAACACATATTGCTATATAGTAAGTGATACCTGTGTATTAAATGGAGCTCTTAGCCGGAATTGAAACCAGTTAGATTTACTAACTGCAGCGTATCAAAGACAGGTGGCAAGTCGTTTGTATCTTTATGAAGCGCCGTCTGAATTCAATGTTACACGAGATGTTTTGCAATGACAATTCTTTGCACAACGGTATATATTGCGCGAAAAGTGGATACCGTGTAACTGCTAGACGGTACAATTTTTAGCGTAATTTCGAATTAGGCAACACGCACGTGCACGTTGCGAGTTTTTGATCTGAAGTCAAAACCTCGCAGCTCATAATGACGAATTTTTGGCAGCGTTGCGCGAAAAATTGTCGTTGGAAATCGTCAGTCGGGTATACATTCACTTCTAGGCCATTCCTATCCTCCCTCACTAAATCATTCACCGGAAAAAAGATAAATAAATAATTAAAGCGGGGCAACGTGGAAAAAAATTCGCATCAATTTGGTCGCAAAGTCTTGTCGTTTGGTCCGCATTGTTTTTAACTTTATTTTATCACCCGACCTTGCTCTCATTGGTTATCTATTTTCCATCTTTACCATATATACACTACCTTCCACTCTTATTCTCTCTTTTACTCCGACGAAGGACTAGCGTCCGAAACGTCAGTAAGTGATCTTTCTTATTTTTTACGGTGTAAAATTTACCTTTTATCACAACTGCAATCGAAAGAAAGGACTTCCTAGCTGTTCGTAGTAGTTGATCAGAAAGCATACGGCTCGGATTGCGTCGCCATGGCTAGTTTACAAAGGAAATAAATCAATAAGCACGACGGGTGTGCCGCGCGCGTCACTAAGCCAGAAGGGTTGAATAGCGTCAAGCTAGCATGAAACCAAGACACGGCAAGCCCTCCGTAAATCTATTGAGTTGAATTATATTGATACAGACTCCACGGGGACGGAGAAAAGGTAGAAAATATAAGAACTTAGTTCGCTTCTAGAGTTTAGCTGTTTTAGAGTTTGTTTTTTTTTAACTAGAATAGGCCTCATAGCACTAGCTAAGTTCTTCGTTTCTTCTTTTTCCTAGTTTAAAATTTCAAATTTTGATGGGAAAATTTCGTTGTTTGACGATTCATTATATGTTAGTCAAATGGCTCATAAGTTACTGCAGCGCTATGCCAAACACTGACAATCACAGATCGACTCATAAACACACGCGGTTCTCGAAAATATGCCGGGTATCCTTCAAGTAATTTTTTTTCCTATGTCACTCCCCGTGAACTTTATGACCATGACCATTTTTGCCTTGGACGTCAGCATGGCTAGGACTCAGACAAAGTGAAAACAAGAAGTTTGAGTACTGTACGTAGACACTACTTGAAAGTACTACAGTTGGACAGCTGGTCGGCACTGCGTGTACAATTATAAAAATTTATTATGTTGTAGTATCCCGAGATGCACAGAGCAGGTGATAGACCGATGAATTGAGACTTCAAAGAAGATTAAATGTTGACGAGTTTCGATGCCCTGTTCCGGACACTTATCATGCAGTATTATATAAAATATCCGATCGAGTGAAATCGAAAGTGAAAAATTTCAGTTAGGACTCTTCGTCTGAGGAGGCCGCGGACTTCACTTTGTTTTGTTCTCCATGAAAGAACTTTAAGTCTAAAGCTGAAAGCATTTGAATGAATTTTAGTTAAGCTAATTTCAGTAAAAGTAATTAAGCTTTTGATTGGCTTCAAAAGCAACGAAACTTACACTTGGGCTTTCTTTAGTGAAGTCTGACGGGACTCTCGTAGTAACCAGAGGCGTACCGACGGAGGAATGGGTTTGTGAACGACTCAGCCGTCGCTCAGATACTTATTTCGTAACGTTTGCAAAATAAATAGTCTAAAAGTTACTTTAGCAATTCATATATTTAGTTACACCGAAATTAATTCTTCTTTGTGACCATGTAACATGGCTCTTTATGACCACTTACATAACTCCATTTCCAGGTTTCGCTCTATTCAAAATGAAACGAAGTTGAGACGCACTAAGAGACGCTTCCTTCAGCTTCCTTCTACTTCAGTGGTTCCTAAACCCGTTTAATACTTTTAAGCCCCGACCGATATGGAATGTTTCGTGGTCCTTAAACAATTCAAAAAGCTAATAAATTCAAAGTTGGTGGGGATTCTTTTATTAAGAAGTCCGTAAAGATAAACGTCTTTCACAGAAATCTTGGAATACCAGAAACGGGAAATCGTTTTCTCGGGAATAAATAGTGACATTTCTACTTAATTTGGAATTTGAAAGTGTACATGTAACACGATCGACTGCTTCCAAACAACGCAAGATAAATGACTTCAAACTTCCTTTATTAAATTCCCTTTTTACTAAGAAAACAAAGTTTCTAATTCAAGAAATTTATCGAAGGATTCAACCATCATTACAGGTATTTCAAAATCTGCTTTCGAGAACACGGAAGTGATATAGTGTGTCAGCGCTGTTGGTTTAACGACTCTAAATCAAGGTCATTAATCGTCGTTACAGCTTATCGTGATAAAACACTGAGTACTCTTACAGTTTCGTACATGTCCTCTTACTATATCAGTACCACTAGTACTTCGGATGAGATTTAGTACAGTTAGGATTAGTTAGTAACTAGTCAGAGCTCAGACCATATTCGTGCCGATTCGTGCCAGTGAACAAGGGGTCAGTTGGTGACTCATATAGTACCTTCCAAGCGACAGAAAAGGTTTAAAAAACTTATATTTTCAAAAAAGTTTATTCAATTTTTCACAAATGAACATTAGATTTTATAAATTTATACAGATATTAAGCACGTGATAGACCGCAGGGTTTTAATAAGGGTTATTTTTAGTATCGGGCCGGTTTCATTGACGTGTGATAAAATAATTACTCGGACTTAGAGCCTCGTTCTGAGTCCATACACCGCAAAGGCTTCTGGATGAAGTGGGTTTCGTAGGCCAAAACAGCTTGTAAAGGGGTTTCTACGCAAAATATCTCAACAAAAAAAGACGAATTTCCAGGTTTTTTTCGCTTGGGCATATTGATATTGGCAGGTAAGCGGTTTTTAGTGTTAGTGAGGTCGATCGGAGCAGACACGCTGAGAGTTGGGCTGAGTCTGTTTGTCCGAGGTCGATCTGGCGTAATGTATTCAGCGTGTAGATGGCGCCATCGGCCGAAATCTAAACCTGATTTTCTTTACCTTTTGATCCCTCGAAGGAAGCCTGATTTTTGAAATTTGAGAGTAAAACATAGTGTTTATGTCTTGTACTTTGATTTAGCTTGTCGGCGATTTTCTTACGGTGTCGTGAGTGGCGTTCCATCCAACACCCTGATCCCCGACGAGTGGGAACCGATAGTGGTGAAGGGTACAGTTTCCCAATTTCAAAGACAGGCTTGTCTGCAGCGAAATACGCCTTGGGATTATCGATAAATAGCTTCAAAATAACACGAGAATTCATAGCAAGACCTTCACCGTGTGTTTTCAAGAGTAGCAGGTGCGAAGGAAATGCTGAAAACTATAAAGTCGACCAAGTCGAGCGCTATTTCGTATTTCCTCAGAATTGACGTAATCGTCGCGCCTTTTTTTGGTGGAACGGGACAGGATGGTTCTTGTAGTTAATTTATTTAAGTTATACGGTTAAGCATCTGTTTGATATTACCTTGTTTTGGTCTTGATGTGCTCTTCCTCTTAGCGTTTCAGCCGTCCTATTTTGTGTAGTTTGTTTTCAAATTTCTCGAATTCCACATTGACTAGTAGCTTTAGCTACAGTTGGTACAAAAATCCATGATAGATTATAGTTCGACATTTGTGTATATCTTTAGTTGATATTTAACACAATTTAATAATAAGACCATTAGAATTAATACTACGAATTTCCTTATTTAGTATTCTTCAGCCCTCCAAATATTTGCTGCACCCCTGCTCCACCTCTCTTCTCTCTGCCCAGACATGCAGTTTGTAATGTATAATTCTAATATAATGTATTTTATTTAAGACATACGTTGACCTTGCCAAAATTTCACACTTATTTCTTTATTAATTTTCTCCAGCATCAATTGGTGGGAAAATAATAAATTCAAGACTTCTTCATTTCCTGAAGAAGAAAGTTCTTCTTAACAATATGTCTTGGAGATGAAAGAGCAATAGTCATGCAAGTCCAAGTAAAGAAGATTCCATATTGTTGAATTTATTACTCTGACACTAGTCCGTGAACTTTCACCAAAAGAGATGGAAATAGCAAAAAGAAAGGCCAGAAGCTCAAAGGTTGAAGATCCAAACTTCGAGATAGATGGCTGTGATGGCAAGTTGCAAAAACGTAGAGGAAGAGCAAGAATGACTAGTTCATTGCTTGATAGGCTTGCTCCAACTCCTGGTTTTGTGGACAAACCAAGCGTGGATGTTGATAATGGATCCTTGGCAAGAAGAAGAACCCCAAGAATGGCAAGTCTAAATGCGGCAGCAAAAGTAAACTTGTTTTTTGAACCTGCAAGCCCGATAGCAGGGCGCAGTGAGGGTCATCATCATTCGCGTAGAATTTCAAAGAGTTCTTCAGACAAAGACTATGATGATGGATTAAGGAATGGAAGTACATTGTGTGATGATGATTTGTTTGAAAATGATGAATGTGTTTCACAAGAAATTTCATCAACATCTGATGGCTATTTGACCTTTGAATCTCTAACAGCTCAAGAGAAACAAGAAAATGTTCAATATATTCCAAAAGGTAAAGACATTTTGGTTGAAAATGGAAGTCCTGAAGGTCCAAAAATTGGACAAAAGCGTAAATTGGAGGCAGCAGATTCAACTTCTGAGGGAACTGGAACAGTTAAAAGGGGTCGTAAAAAATTCAACATCAATAATATGCTTTATGAGAGAGAACAGCAGCTAGAAATGGAATGTGATACTACTACTGATGCTATTATTAAAACTATGGTAGATGCTTGCATTCAGGTTGATTTACCACGACCTCCACCACAGTTAAAGCATATTCGAGTGCTATCTGTTCCAATAAAGGGACAGATTTATACTCCGTCTGGTTCTATTCCATTTACAAAAAGTCATTTGATAACTCCAGGGGCCCCTCCGCGGCCACCACTTGAACATACAATCAGCAAGAAAGCATCCACAAAGCGCACAGCAAGCTTGAATGCCCAGGCAATGCTAAATGCCATGATGGCCAAAGATGGGCCCCTGCATAAAATGAAAAATGCTGGTAATCTTTTGATACCTCATGCCAAGAACAGCAAATCCAGCAAAGAAAACATTGCCACCAAAAACTCTCAAAACTCAGTCAATGTTGCTCCTCTTCGCATCCCAAAAATCAACTTCGCTGCCACCTCTACTTCACATTTTAGCCTGGGACGGCACAGACCAACTGGTAATCCAGTCAGGAATATTTACTTAAAAAGCTGGAATATGCAGCTTGAAAAATTACAAGCTGAAAGAGCGAAAGAACGATGGAAACATAAGGTATGTCACAAAGTTTTATATATAATTTATTCAAAAAATTGTGTTAATGATCAACTTCCAAGATCTGCTGATAAACACAAGGATAACAAGCCTCACTCTTACTGAATTGCATATTTTAATGATTGAAATTTGTGGTTCACATACAGACTGTTAAGTAAAATCCCTTGTTCGACTGAGTAATTTGCTTCATCAAGTTTAAAGGGAAATATACTATTTAAAACAATGCGTAATTTCCTATGTTTTGAAAAAATTAATAGCATTTTCAGAAATTCATTTCCTTTTTCATGAGTTGTGTAAGATTAGACTTGCCAAATTTTTTCTAGGAACTTGCTACTCACTAAAGATCAGAAAACTATAGAGTTCTAAGACTTGAAGCTACATTTAATTTTTCCTTTGGATGTGTTGAAATATATGTGAATATTTATCAGAATTTAAAGTTGCAGAAGAATTTGTTTCAAGTGCTTCCTCTCATCTCTCATCTTATTGTTTCCTCATTTCTTTTATTTTCCTATGAATCATCTCATAAATTCAGTAATTACTCACAGACATAGTATTATATTTATTTCTATATAACAATAAGTTCATTTAGTTTTTTAAATTTTACTTACAAAGTGAAGGCTTTAATTTTTTTGCTTATATCATGATTGTTTCTTGGCTTATAGATCTGTTTTTATTTGCTTGTTGTTTGTTTGTTAACATTTGTTAACTAGGGTTTTGTTATATAACTCATGTTTTGTTGTGTTGTGTCATTTACTTATTTAGTTATTTATATTTATATATATTTTTATTTGCAAGAATGTTTGATTGACTATCAAAAAAATTCCATCAATGTCATCAATTTTATGTCATCATAATAAAATGATAAAAGGCTTCTTCTTGATTTGTGAATATAGTTACACCAAATCAAATTTTAAAAAGAAAAAGTATTTTATTTTGATGCTACAGTACTTTCTTTAATGTTGATTAAGTTCATAGAATGTCATTGGATCACTACTTTATGCCTGTGGAGTTGAGAAAGGGTATATTTTTTCCTTAGGGAGTTAGTTAGTGCTCCAAAGGAGTCCATTAAACTATCCCAACTTTAATTGGAGTGTCTTCATTTCCCCAACCACTGGAGCTTATGAGTAGCCTACTTATTGTTTAATGTATATAAGTAAATCTGGAACATATGGCTATAGAAAACAAAGATTGCATGAGAAATGGTCCATTAGCTTTTAAAAAGAGGAGGAAAAATTATATAAATGTTTGAAACACTGAACAGAATAAATGTTTTTAAAGTATTTAAATTGACAAATTTATTACAGTTTTTCTCTCCTCCAAAAATATCCTTTTATCAATAGCAAATATTCTTTTAATTGCCATAATTCTTTTGTATCACATACTCTTTCTGCCTTTACGATAAGATGGATGTTTTTTATTTTGTTTTAGAGAACTAATGGATGGACATATCATGGTGAACCTCTTGATAAGCCATATTGCTACATGGTGAGTTATTTATTTTAAATTACCTCAATCAATAAAATAATGGAATATCATGTGTTACTTTTTATTTGTTGTGGAATATTTTCTCTTAATGCTATAAAGAGAGAGCTTGCCTCTTATCAATGATACCCAGGTTGAAGTCCTGCTGGGTTCAGTGTGATATGTGGGTAGAGTTTCTAGTTGGTTCTCTCTAGTGCTTTGAGTGGTTTTTGTGGGTTCTCTGGTTTTCCTCCCTCCACAAAAATCAATTTCCATTTCAATCATTGAACAAGCTCCACAGGTTTGTTAGCCATTGGCTATTAAGTGCTCAAGGGCCACAGGTTTGTTAGCCATTGGCTATTAAGTGCTCAAGGGCCACAGGTTTGTTAGCTATTGGCTATTAAGTGCTGCCCTCATAAGACAAACCACTGGTCAGTTATTTATTGTTATTAGACATGGTAAAGTTGGTAATTAGACATTAATGTAGGTAATTTGTTTCCAGGATGACAAGATAGTTATAAGGCATTACTACAGTGGCATTCAGCGTGGTGATGAGATAATCAATGTGAGAGACTCAGTACTCCTTAAAGCTGGAACAAGACGAAAAGACCAGCCTTTTGTTGCCAGGGTTTCAGGATTATGGGAAGAACATGATGGTATGTGGAACTTTTGCTTTTATCCCACAAAATTTGAAGTTCTGGGCAATAATTGAGTTATTTCAAACATTGTATTTTGAAAAAAGCTTGTATCAACAAATAAAGCACACACAATGCTATATTAAAGAGAAATATTTCAAAGTTCTCAACAAATCGGTGTGTGCAGTTTTCTATAATCATGCACCTTGGTAATGATACTAATATAGTGTTAATCAATGTTAATACATGAGGGAATAAAATGGCTAAAAAGTCGCAGCCATTTCAGACAATGTTCACTATCTACATGTATAGATGGTTTTTCAAGGCTTGGAATAATGGCCGGTTAGTCCCTGGTCATGATGGCTGTCCAAATTAGTTTTAGCAATGTTTTCTTTTGTTCTTTATCAATCTATGTAGTAATCTCTGGATAATGCTTTACAAATACTGACTTACGTCATGGTGTGACCCCACATTAATAACTCCAAAATAATGCAAATAGTGGCTTACGTCATTTCATGCATGACCACTCAGAGTGCAACCATTATCTTTATGAAATATTGCTGTTTTACTAGCAGTATTTTGTTCTAAATAGCACTGATGAACAATAGTTAACAAATTATTATAGAGCAAAATATATTTACTGTTCCACAGAATGGAAAAATAAAGGACAAAGAGTTGTTGGATGTTCTAATAATATTTTTTTGATAAATGAACACTAATCTTCTCCATCATTTGGATTGGCATTGCTTAAAAATTTATGGGCACTTCAAAGTTAATGATATATTTGGAATATTCATTGTCTAGCACCCAATAAGGGTTTTGCAGCTTTGCACTGAAATTATAAAAGACTGAACCACTGAATACATACATGAACCTTAGAAACAAAGTAAAATTTTGTCAACTTTTTCCTTTATTTTTTTTTGTTGAAAATTTTAATTCCTCTGCCCAGAAAGATATCTTCAAGTGGGTTTGTCTGGTCACTATTTTCTTAGAAAAACTTATGTAAATTACCTTAAAGGTTGTTTGTACAATGGTCAACACTGATCAAGTTTATTATTTGTCTTTATTGTCTTTAGGTCCAAATGCTGGGGAAATGATGATGAGTGTGTTTTGGTACTACAGACCAGAACAAACTGAAGTGGGTAGACTTCCACATGTCCATGGAGATGTTAGTAGCTTTGAATTTTAAAATTATTGAGTAATCAATTATTTATATAATTAACATTGCCTCAGGCACCAACTGGTTCATGCAATTATCTAATTTAGAGCAACAAAAGCCATCTAAATGTCTGTCCTACAAATTTAATGCATTATTCATTTGTTTCTTCATTTATTCACTCATTCATTTGCTCAAGATATTTATAGATATCGGAAAGCTCAAATTTGCCCTAAACAATAATTTGCATCAATTTTCTAAATCTTTTGGAAATATTTTAGAGCATAAAATCTTTTCTTAGCCAAAGAGTATGGCATTTCAACTACTTTTTTGCCTAAAGATTGTGATGTACAGTATCTTCTTTATAATGTCAAATAAAGCTACTTTTCCAGAGAAAGAAAACTATACAATCTGGAACTTAAGCAGGAGCAAATTTTAGGAGTAATGTATTTCCCTCTTCTGATTATATGTTATGTATTTTTGTTTTCTTTCAAGATGGAGGTCATGGCGTCTAAACATAAAGATGACAACAGTGTAGCATGTATTGTTGATAAATGTTATGTCCTCAGCTATCCAGAGTATTGCAGGTAATTTAATTGGGATGAATGGAAAATGAATAAATAAGGATGAGTACACCCTCCCCTCCCCCCTTGAAAAATCCTGGTTACCCCCCTGTATGCCACCCTTGCTTCCCAGTTGACCATGTCAAGTGAAGAATACTTAGCAGGTGCAGCTTTAGGGGAGAGCAAAAGCACCCTATCCCATTTTTAAAGCATTCTTTTCTAGAATGTCACCTTGGTGCAATTCCTGGACTTTACATCACATATGAGTATAGTTTGTTAGGTTTCTCCCTTGATTCGAGGGTTTTTCTCTGGTTTTCCTCCCTCAACAAAACACACTGAACTCCAACTTGATTTGTGAATTAGTCGGCCCTAAATACAGCCCAGAGGTTGTTTTAGGGTTCAATCTGCAAGTTAGCTGTGCCTTAACTTAGATTAGCCCAGAGGTTGCTTCAGGGTTTAATGAAATTTATGTTTTTCTTTTCTTCAGATATCGAGCCCAGAACAGACTATTCCAAGAGTCTCGTAGTGTACCACTATCTCCTGTGCCACCGGGTGAATCTACGAAGCCTGGCTCTGTCCCACCACCCAACACTGATCCATCATTGGTCTTCTTTTGCCGTCAAATTTACGACCACAAAATGGGTCGAATTATCAAGAACCCGTGGTACTAAACTGAAGCAGATTTTTTGTCAGTGGGAAAACTGTCACTCTGAAATGGTTTCCTGATCCAGGGACTGTAATTGGATGGCGCGCATTTTGTTGCATTTTGATTGGCTTAGTGCGAAAAACATTTGAGAGTCATTTGTATGTCACGTATTTTGATTGGTTGATTGTGGAAGCCATTTGAGAGTCATTGAATGGCGTTCTTTTGCTGCATTTTAATTGGTTGAGTGTGGAAGCCATTTTAGAGTCATTGAATGGTGCACTTTTGCTGCATTTTGATTAGTTGAGTGTGGAAGCCATTTGAGAGTCACTGAGTGGCGCGATTTTGCTGCATTTTGATTGGCGGAAACCATTTTGGAGTCACCGTACAATATTCCCGTCTTCTACATCTGTTCTTTTGTGTAAGATATTTCTTCTAACAAAGCTACCAACCTGTACTTTATGTTTTACCACTAAAAATATCCAACTATAACATTTCTTTCCATACCATTGAACTCTGTTCTTTGAGTTTATTGTATTCAGATTATGCTTTCGTAGAGATTCGAAACTTCAAACAGTTTTTTCATTGTTACAAAATCTAGTGGATTCGAGCCAGTAAATATCACAATAATAATAGTTCGAAAAGAAAACTGCTCTTTATTCGTCGTCTTAGTGACTTTTGATGAAAGTTGGGGATTATTAGTCGTAGAAAATACGAAGATATAAAAGTTTTGTAACTCGATTTTTGAAAGTTACTTGAAGTAGTGGTAAAATTAGATAAATCTTTTAACCAGTCTTGTGTGGTGTAAGCTGGCATTGAAGTAAGAGGTTCTGAATACTTAAAAATAACGGCGAGATCACCAGTTAGGGTTTGGAACTGTCCTTTTTGAACTCGTTTTTCCCCTTATCATTTTTTCTTCTATTTATTACGGTGTGATTGAAGAAGTGCTGATAACTTTAGAGCGATTTAGGTAAACCAAAGAATCGTTATTAGTTACTAGTTATTTCAAAACGGTCGTCTCGAAAATACTGAATACTGCTAGTGAATAACGAATTGAGGATTGCAATTTTATGCAAAAGAATAGAGTGTAGTGCTTGGCTTGCTGCCTAGGTTATGTGGTTTTTTAAAAATCTTATTTTAACCTGGTTTTCATGTTCAAAATACGGTCGTTTAGTTTACCGCGACGACTCGAACTGCAATCCAACTTTCCTGGTATTATTCAGTATTTACAGGAGATTGGTTTAGAAAAAAACTCCCTTGTTCAGCTACTTTCTTTTTCCTTAACTCTAACGTATTAGTACCGGTGAACTTATGTCACTCTATCTAAAGAAGCGCCTGAATTTGTGCGAGTCCCTTTTTTTAAAAGATTTATTAGCTGCATTGAGAAAAGTATCGATATGAAGTGTTCAACTTAGTAAAACTGAAGTTGTGAATTAAGATAATAGTATAATACTCTTGTAAAACTTTGAGTTTGAATTCGGACATTTTGATGTTGCGGAGTTGAGTACTCTGAAATATTCGGTGGGTGCTTGGGCGTCTTGATTTAACCTGTGAAATATATGTCTAAAATTGTCTAAAAGATGAGAAAAAGTTTGTACGAGCGACAAAAACGGTTCGCCGTGTCCTGCCTTAGGGTAACTACGCGTTGTGATTGGATAAATCGTATGGGAAGTAATTTCTGTGTTACGAGAAGCCATTTCTGTGCAAGTCGTATCGTCTTGATGCAAGCCAGTAACCTTCGTTTCCCACTCGTACGAAAACTACTCTATATTAGAGAGTTTCTGTTAACTTTTCGACCCTCGGATGTTACACAGGTTAAAACCAGAAGCTTTCTTATTTGGGCATCTATTTAAATTTTGCCAGCCACAAACGATTAAGGCTGTAAATTATTCACATAGTATAATGATAAATTTTAGACAAAATTAGTTTATTAGTAAAAGAAAGTAAAGCAAAAACAATGTGAAAAACGTTTGTGGTAGACTGAAATTTTTTTCCCTTACGTTGGGAAAAGATAAAAAAATATATAATAGTTCCGGTTTTAGGGTACAACTTTGATAAAACTTTAGAACTCCTTGCCACAGATAATTAATGTTTTCTACTAGATGTTTTCATTTCTGTGGTATATTTTGTACAGCGTTTGAGATGGGTGTTGTAGTATTCTCAAATAAAATGTTTTGCGAATGTTGTTGTGATTGTTTTGATAAAGAAAGTGGACCGGAATTTTCGCTTGGGGGGGGGGGGGGGGGGGGGGGGGTACTAGGGGTGGTTCAGTGATATCAATATCAATATCTTGAAAAAAACATGCCTGTTTGAGAAACAACAATGTAATTTATAACCCTATCTAAGACTCAAGAGAAACTATATAACCTCAATACACCGGCACAGTTGCACAGTGGCAAAAGGTTTTTGGTGGCAAAAAGAACTAATTTAGAAAAAAAGTTTTAAAAAAATCGAATACTATATCAAAGACTAGAAAACGCTAGTACCTTCTAACCTATCCAAGAATGATGACCATGAAAATATCATGGAAGTTGTATACCCTGTCTAAGACCAAAATCTCGAAAAGCCATACCCTATCTAGTGGGACACCCCTGTACATGGACTATTAATGGGAGTGCACACCCCCCCTCCCCTGGGTATATTGCATTCGAGTTGGGATTCCTTTTCCCCCCACAAAATATGGATCTATTGCTGGGTTTCAATCAGTTGATAAGTCTTTGAATCTCATTATCTGCTCCAAATGGTGGTCAAACACTGACCACCATGTGCTGTCAGCCAGAAAGAATTCTATTGAAAACTTGTGATTCAGCTGATGAACATTCCACATGAGACAGGATATGACGTCAAGTGAAACCAAATAGACCTCTTGCACTACTTCCTAATCTCACATCAAAACAAAAATACTTTTGTTGTAAATGTTATTTTACATGTTTTGACCCCCAGGAAGAGAATTAGTACAAGGGTCTATTCTTTGAATGCAACCACAGTCACCATCTTGGTTGATATAACAGAATTTTAACGAGAAATACTTTGTATAGTCAACCAAGATGTCGGCTAGGGGTGCAGCTTTATAGGGGCACCTGCCTGCAAAAATGCTGACCCAAACAAAATTAAACCTTGTATCAGATATCTTGCAGGTTGCAAAGTAGGGACAAAAATCGGCCAAGGCCAAGTGCAAACCTCAGAATCAAAGAAAGAAAACACTATTGATGGGTTATCTGTGGCAAACCAGTCTGAAAATGCTTTGTGTTTCTCCAGGGTTTCTTTCCTGTTTTAGAAAATGCAAAAATTGCACAAGAGTACCCAGGAGTCTTGTGTGTAGTCTGATCTATTACAATGTATAACATGACAGCTGTCAATCAATGTCACTAGAAAAAACTGTAGAAAACTATTGAATAACAAAATGAATGTCAATTTTGAAAAAATCAGCTTTTCTTGACATCCTAAATAAAGCATTTGAGTATAAACTAAAGGTCAAGATGAGGAGTAACTTACATGCATAATGCAATGCTATTTGTTAGCGGGAACATTATAACTTTCAACTCTCCAAGACAGTTGCGCCTTTATTCTACTAATGTATAGCTAGTTATCCACTCAGAGCTTGTGCACATCACAGGCAACCCAGTTCACACTCTAAGAGCGTCTTGTTTTGTATTGGTTATCTTCAAAATAGGGACTCAAAGTTGATCCAGGGATATGCACACCCCTCGTCTGAATCCACCCTGATATACACATCTAATTCATGTTTACGGTTTTTGCCTACAACAAAACTTTTATGCATTCTTTAGTAATGAAAACACATCAACTAACAATATTATTATAATGATGGAAATTTATTTCACATTTTTAAAATATTTCAAACATTTAAATTGAAGATAAAAGAAAAAACTATAACAGTCAACTACATGATTTACAGACAGAAACAATGGTTGATAATTTGTTACATTTTGTTGTTCGACGATGATGGTAACATGACTGAGTGTCACAGAACTGAAGAGTAGTATACTGGATGCTAAATTCCCTGACGGCATGTAATGATGACTGTTATAATTACAGGATATTATATGGTAATATTGCTGGCTGTTTATCCTCTGGTATATTTGCCCCAGATGTGAAGCATGAAGACTGATGCAATAAATAACAAACTCATTACTAATACTGGAACTGGTCCACTGAAAGAAAGAAAACATTGGGATTAAAATGAGGATATGAGGTCCATGAACATATCGGAGCAATTACTGCCACAACTAGTCAACTTGTGTATGTGCTGTTTGCTTTTGGTTTCATAGAGTGAAGAATGGGAAGCCATTCCAGTGTAATGGCAGGTCAACCTGTGTACGTGCTGTTGCTGTTGGTTTCATAGAGTGAAGAATGGGAAGCCATTCTAGTGTTATGGCAGGTCAACCTGTGTTGTGCTGTTGCTCTGGATTTTAGAGTGAATGGGAAGCCATTCCAGTGTTATGGCAGGTCAACCTGTGTTGTGCTGTTGCTCTGGATTTTAGAGTGAATGGGAAGCCATTCCAGTGTTATGGCAGGTCAAGGTGTGTTGTGCTGTTGCTCTGGATTTTAGAGTGAATGGGAAGCCATTCCAGTGTTATGGCAGGTCAAGGTGTGTGTGCTGTTGCTCTGGATTTTGGAGTGAATGGGAAGCCATTCCAGTGTTATGGCAAGTCAACCTGTTTATGTGCTGTTGCTCTTGATTTTATAGAGGGAAAAGTAAGCCATTCCAGTGTTATTGCAGGCCAACCTGAGTTACATGTACAGTGTAAGTGCTGTTGCTCTTGATTTTATAGTGAAGAATAGGAAGCCATTCTAGTGTTGCTCTGGATTTTGGAGTGAATGGGAAGCCATTCCAGTGTTATGGCAGATCAACCTGTGTATGTGCTGTTTCTCTTGGTTTCATAGAGTGAAGAATAGGAAGCCATTCTAGTGTTATGGCAGGTCAACCTGTGTATGTGCTGTTGCTCTTGATTTCTTAGAAATAGCAGTAGCTATTTGTTAAAGTTTTATTTTTGATATTATCTGAACACTGAAGATTCTTAATATTCTATTTTTACTTGCATGAGCAGTATGTTTTTTCTTGAGTGCATGGACATATATATTTGTTAATTCTTAATCCACGCACACAACCATTGTGACGACATGCAATAATATTAGGGTTGATAAGTTCAAAGAACAAAACTAGTTCCCTATTGTAAAAAATATTTTCATGCACAAAAGAAAGTAAAAGGTTTAGAACCAAAAACAAGTTGATATTAATGCCCTTGGAAGTAAAATGAATGTATTCCAACTTACACTTTTAGTCCTGGAGAGTCTTCTGTATAAAATCTCCACATGCCACTACTACCACCTGTTGCTGGTCTGATGGTTCTACCTGATGATGATGCACCACCCTTCCTATAGGAAATAATGAATGGTGTATAAGAAATGTGCAATAACTGGAATAATCAGTGCAAAACATATTCAATATCCAGGCCCGTATTTAAGGAGAGCACATGGAGTACATCCACACAGGCCCCAAAGGTCTGCATTTTGGTATTCAAGGTCCAACACTTAGACTGCAGTCAGTTAAAGTGAAAGATTCAAGTTTATAAATACATTTTTCACATTAAAAGACATATATGTTTAATAGTTTTTTCTAATGGTTCAACCTTCCTTTGGCAATGCAAAACAGTCACATTTTTGACTGGATTTGGTCCAATTCAATTGCACACTCCACAAAACATCACTTCATTGTACCCATGGGCAATTAAAATATTTTCTTTCTTTAGACTGTATAAGAACAAGGATCAAAATCACTTAATCCTTGCACAGCTTGCTGTGTGTTGTGTTGTGTTGTGTTGTGGAAGAAAGAAGGAAGAATTTTTCAATCATTTGTAATTGTGCATCCCCTAGTGTCATCATGATTTGTTCGTATTTGTAGCTCAAAGGAAGACTGTTTACAATTTTATAGTGTATGGGAATGTTGGAATAAATTTGGATGAAGTCCCACACATCCATCCCACAATCATATAAAGATTAAATTAATCAATCCTTGAAAATTAAATTTTAAATAAATAAACATTCTGGTCTTCATAGGAATTTTTTTAGAAAAGAAAAGTTTTGCTACAAGACACATAACATTAAAATTTAGAACTGAAACCAGCTATAGCGTGATACAAATAGTATCACTTATCGCCATCAGAAGAAAATATTCTGAGATTTGTAAAAAAAGTTTTCACAAAATACACATGATTACACTACAGTGTACAACTGAAAATGTTATCTACAACGTTCCCAAACTATACCAAGCCTTACATATCATAGCTATAACTATCAACAATAATCTCTGTTATACTGTAGAAATTACTAATCCAAAGGAATAAATAGAAAAGTTTAAAATACTAGAAGCAAAAATCGAACCTTTGTCTAACTTGACTACCAGAAGAACCCCTCGAAGCAACTGCCTTTGAAGGCGCCCTTCCTGATCCTACATTCGTTGACGATGGAGATTTTTCAACCTAGACGATAGACAATACATAATATTTATTATATTCGAGCTCTTTTTGGAAGTAAAAGGATATTTTCGGGTGTTTTTAGAAGATATTTTCAACTCACCATTTTCACTGACGTGTTCTTTAGATTCACAAAGAGGAAAAGACCGTGTGACGTCACTTTGCTACCCAGCATGCCATGCGAGGAATCTTTACTAGTTTTTTTCGTCCTTTCAACCACAGGAAACCCAACAAATCAAAATATTTTTTGCAGAATTTTGAATTTTTTGTTGTTGTTCCCTTTTTCGATTCACCGCTTTCCAATCATCGGTTCATTAGTCAAAATAAAGCATTCTACCAAGGCTGAAAGGTTCAAATTTGGATATTCCTTTGAAACTACCTTACAGCCTCGCTTAAATGCTTTGCGAGTAAGCAGTGATTCGATGTATGGAAAGAGGCGAATCACTTTTTTTTATCGTGAAGGCTATACATCTCTTAATTAGTTGTTTTTGCTTTCTTTTTTCTTTGGTCTGTACTCTTATGGAACAAACTCAAGAAATGAAATGATCCAAACTCTAGTGAAACCGAAAAGTGGGGGGGGGGGGGGGTGGGGGTGCCACCTTGTATAGCATGAGGTGCTAAGCGGTATTAGAAAAAACCTACTAATGGTCTATCACCAATCGAGCCCTGTGATTGGCTGAGCTACTAGGGGTCTATTAGTGATAGACCTCTAGTAGCGAAAAGCGCCGCTTTTGAAAACCAAAAAATATATATTTAAAGCAAAATCCAAAACTTTTTGCATCCTTTTATTGGACCGATTAGTAGGTTTTTAATAAAACAATTAGACCTCTCGCCCTCATGGACTACGAGTCAATAGCCCATTCGGCCTTCGGCCTCAAGGGCTATTGACTCGTAGACCATTCGGACTCGAGGACTAATTGTTAAATAGCCCATGGTTATTTACAAAACCCTTTTCTTCGCTTGTTTCCGGTTTTCCTATAATATCTGCAGATAAATCAATATGTGAAACATGTAGGAAAAACTGAAGTCGAATGTATCACGTTATTGTTTCTTTTTAAATTTTTTTCTACCATTTTCTTTTCTTATCAGTAATTTCCAACGTTTTCCTGTCCAATTAAAGTCTCGCATAATCCATGCTCCCAAAATAGCAAAACAAACCATGTATAAAATCAATGTTGGAATCCCTCGAACAATGCTATGCAAAGTTAAGTAGTTTTACGCTACGTCACACCAAAACAGTTGGAAGTCAATCAAGCTCAGAGCCTTGTCGAAATATAAAGCATATACTGACTGGCGAACTAACAGCTTCCACAGACTTTATTCAACTTGATAATGACTTCAGGTAAATCTGTCGTTTTAAGGAAAAAATCTCGCTTTAAAAATTATCAAGCTCTTGCGAAAAACCAGTATTAATTTTGAAACACTTATTTTTTAATTTTTAAAGCAAGCGTTCAAGGTTTTGATGAGGTAAGAATTATTCCCAGTTAGCGACATCTAGACCTCGTATTTTTACTCTGTTCCTAATTAAAGTGTTTTGCTGCGTTTTTATTATGATTTTAGGTTTTGAAAGGACAGTTTGCAGTCTATAAAAAGCTTTCAGACCAAATAGGTGGCGAAGTGAAGGCTCAGGTAATATCATTATGAATTACTAGTTTTAAGAAATTCCCACGAAATGAAGCGAAACGCGATGCATAAATTCAAAGACCAAAATCTCTCTTTAAAGTTTGTGGAATATTTTTTCCTTATAAATAAGAAGTTATCTTTGCGAATTCTTGAGTTAAACTACCTGGAATCAAGAACGCTTTTAAGATGTTTTAAAAATGTATGAGTTTTTTTGGGTGTGTATGTGTTGTTTAGAAACTTTGCTCATCTCAGCGAGAACAATCTAGAATTCAACCTCATATAAAGAATGAAGTCAAAAAGTTTTCCTATAAAGGCGCTTTTATATTTTTATTTTAGGTCAAATTGCAGTAACACTATTTCAGGATCCAAATTAATTGAATGCTTGGGCCGTATAAATCGTTGTCAACGAAAGTTTTTCGCTATGCAAATTTATCATCTCAAAATTCATCAGGAATTAAGAGCTTCGATCGACACAGATGTTCAACTATGAACCAATCGCTTACTTTCTTCTAAGTGAAAATAATTTTTCTCGGTCGTTTTTCTGTGATTTATATTTCATACGATATTATATTAATAATATTCTTTATTGGGTATAACAGTACTCTCGTTTTTCGATTTCTATCTAGGCCAAAGTTTCTAGTCTTGGCGTTGTAACGACAAAAGTATTTATTAATATTTTATGGGTTGAAAATTGCGTGACAGTCGCCAAAAGTAGCCAGAACTCTTTATGTAAATTGAAATCTTCCCTTGAATGAAGATATTAATTAATCATTTTTAGAGTGGCATTGTGCAGGAGGCGTTAGACGCTGAGAAGGCCTTCCTTGTGACAGCAGCCGGTCGAGCAAAACCTTCCCAGGTAATACCACAGGCAACCCAAAAATATTCACGAAACTATAAGCCAGTTCAATGTTTAAGAATCGTTTTCAGTGCGCATGCGATTTTATCCCGAATTTCTCATCTGTTTTTGTTTAAACCTTCTTTTGGTGAGAAGGTGAGAAATTCGGAATAAAATCGCATGCGCACTGAAAACGATTCTTAAACTTTGAACTGGCTTGTGTATGGCTCTGAGTCGAGGTTGGACTTGATAAAATTGTAGCTAAAATCATATCAACTATGTAGATAAAATACAGGAAAAGTATGAAAACATCTAGAACACATCATTGTTTGGTGGTCTTTCAAGGACTTCAAGCGAATTGGCCGAAAAGGTCTAGAGAACTCTTTCAAAATTATTTTTGATGCAAGGTTAACGGCCGGAAAATCTCGGTTATAAAAAAAAATATCTTTATTTAAGTGTCTAGTCGTTCTAGCGCTTTCGCACTAATAGGGGACACTTTTCACTCACACACACTACCACTACATTCAGTATTTTATGCACACAACGCTCACTCACATGTTGATTTTTACGGAGGGAGGAAACCGGAGTACCCGGAGAAAACCCTCGTAGCACAGGAGAGAACAACACATCAAACAAACTCACAAACAAACAAACAAATAAAATACCATGCCACTTCAAGTCTCAGTCCCTGACGGTTCTGTTGCATGTTGCATGTTGCATGTTGCACACCAAGCTTGAAATGTTTACAAATAATGTCAGTACAGAAGAAAATTTGCCAGAAAAACGTGCAGACAATGTTTTTTGAAAATTGCCCTGATCTTGTTGTGATCTTTCACTGATTGTATTCACATCGTCCAGAATGCATTTTGGGCTTGGTATCCAACATGCAACAAACCCTTCAGCAACCTTTTTTAATTAACTGTATAAAGACTCCTTTGAAATCATCTCGGATGCAAGGCTATCAGGAAAGTTCAAAAGGAATAAAACTTTTCTTGGTAGAATTTGTGTATTTTACGGGATAGTTTTATTCCTGTCATTTACGACATCAAATTCATGATCTACCTTTTACTGATCACAGGATGAGTTGACTAAAATGTTAAAAGAAACATCGGACAAGATGACTGCTGTTGAGGTATGACTTTTATTTAGTTTGAAAACCCCTTAGTTACCGTTGCCATGGTTTTTATTTCCCGCAAGATTCGTGGAAATTCTTTTTTTAAACGAAAATACACAGCAGCAGCAACCGATACGACGATAATGAATAACAACAACAACATTTACAACTACGACAATGTAACTCGTTCATTCTCTTCAAGTCTTTTGATACGAAAGATACTCATTTGCACTGAATTCAGCCTTGTAACCAGGCGGCCATCTTGAAACTCAGAATCCAAGATGGCCGACGCATGACAATTTAAGACTAAATTTAATACGCATATATTTTTTTACAGGAAATTCGCAACAAAAACCGTGGCAACAAAGATTATTTCAACCACTTGTCTAGCGTCAGTGAGGGGATTGGAGCTCTTGGATGGGTCGTTGCAGTGAGTAGAATTGCCTCTATTTCTCATATCTAGAAGTATATATGAAGCGCGCGCACCGTTTTAATTTATTCCAATTTGGAATACTGAGTCCAGGAATCGAACCCGAGACCCCAGAGGAAAGAGGTGAGTGTATGACCACTATTCCCTCCATTTTTGTTCCAAACAAGCCAGCATTACATGAGGGATAGAAAGAAGGAATTTATTTTGAGTTTTTCCCGCGTATTTTCTTCATTTAGCCTACGAAACCCGATACCTTCGTCAAGGAAAAGATAAATGCAGCCGAGTTCTACACCAACCGAGTCCTGAAGGAGTATAAAGACAAGTAGGACTGTCATTTACTGCATTTTAACATTAAATATTACGCGCTACTCGATATATCTAAACAGTTTGGGTTGGGTAAGATACTTGCAGCAGGACCACGCCTCCATGACAGAACAGGGATAAGAATCATTAGAAATTTTTCGATATACAAAAAATAATTCTGGGAAAGACAACAACAAAACAACGAAGCAGCAACAACAACAACAACAACAACAATGACGACGACATGCAAATTAAGACAGGCATGCAAACAAGCAAACAACCAACCAACCAACCAAACAAACAAACAAACAAACAAACAAACAAACAAACAAACAAATAAATAGTTTAGTGATCGGTTCTCCAAGCTGTTATTCACAATATTCTGCGAACTCAGAAATTTCAACGGTTTGTTGTGAAATTGATAACTTTTCGCTGCCGTCAATCCAAATTAATCAGTCGATACATACTGACTGGCGGCAGTTGGAAAAAACTACCAAATTCGCAGAATATTAAGAATCCCAGCAATGCTGTTATGAGAACTTGTGTTGTTTTGTGATGGTTTCCAGGGATGCCAAGCATGCTGAATGGGTGAAGGCATTTATTGGCGCATTGAAGGAATTAGAAGCGTACACAAAGAAACATCACAGTACTGCTCTGACCTGGGGAAAGTAGATCGTCTGCTGAGGTAAACATTTTCTTCAATATATGTAAACACGTTGTCCCTGGGTACCGAGACAAAACCCGATATGAACTCTTGAGCATGCGCTGACAACCAAACCAATAATTGACCCGGGTCGATAGGGAGAATTAAAAAAAAACGCCCGGCATAGTTAGCTCGGGTATAGGAGGGTTTATTCTCATGTCTCTGGACTGGAGCGGGTTTCCTAGAAAGGACTAGAATGTGGTGACACTGAAATGGGTTCCGCAATCAAGTATTGTGATAGTCCTAGCTTTTGATTGGTTCAGATCTGAGAAAGCCATTTTCAATATGCCGAATGATAAAGAATTTGCACCTTTTCATGTGGCTTGAGTAGTCTGTTAAACAAATAATGATGAATGAATGGAGAAATTGTATAACTTAACATATATGATACAATAAAAATGACGAACTAAAAGAGTAATATTAACCAATAGATAATAATGGGTGTAGTGTTTTCCCATTTCAGAGCATGTATCATTCCCTAGAATATAATTTCTTTATTTAACGGTTGCGCACGAGAAGACACGTGAATATGGGTACAACTCAAACAAAGGATCTTATTCTCAATACCACGTGTCATTCCCTAGAGTATCATTTCTTTGTTTAACGGTTGCGCATGAGAAGACACATGAATATGGGTACAACTCAAACAAAGGATCTTATTCTCAATACCACGTGTCATTCCCTAGAGTATCATTTCTTTGTTTAACGGTTGCGCATGAGAAGACACATGAATATGGATACAACTCAAACAAAGAATCTTATTCTCAAAAGAATAACACGTGGTCTGAAATGAGAAAACATTGCGCCCAAGCCAAAGTCTTCATTAATGGATATTTGAATTTTCTAATAGCAATTTCCTTTTCGTTATTACAGGTTCATGCAACAGAAAGCAACGAATGAATGGCTTCCAAGCCAATACATTTCATATTCTTTTCTAATTTTAGTTTGTTGGAATTTCAGTAGTGAGTACTACTTTTGTACCGACTAGTTACAAGTTGTTGAAATTGAATTTCAAATAAAATAAATAACTTGTGGAAAATAAATAACTAGTTTTACTGTATGTGGTAACTCAAAGCAACTTAACTATTGAACCATATGAAATGTATATGTGATCGTACCATACTGAATGGACTCAGAAAAAATTCTGAGCCCCAGATGGGAATCGAACCCACGACCCTCCGTATGCTAGTCGGACGCTCTACCACTGAGCTGCTGGAGACTCTAATGGCGAGTAGGTCGTCAATGTGGGTTTAATATTGAACCATACAATACACCTCTTTACCTCCGTTGTTTGTTGTGCCCATCACAGACCAAGTGATGCCTCTCTTGGGAGTTGATTCTTTCATGTGTAAATATCTTAACAAAAGGAGATTTCTCAAGGGAATGTCATGTGGTCTGAAATGGGCAATTTGCATACGAAGGTAAAGAGGTCTATTGCCCCTATTTCACTATGACCTCACATTCAAATCAGCTTGTTTACATGGGCAAGAATAATTATAGAAATTTAGGCTAATTCTTCTTTCGTTCGGGATATTTAGTGTAATACTTAGCTACTCTCACTTTCCACTATATCATAAACCAAATTTTATTGTGATTTCATTTGTGTTGCTGCTATTTTGCCCCCTCTGGTGACCATTATCCTTAGCGTTAAAACAATAGATTGTTTTGATGTGACATCATAGAGAAATAGGGCAATAGACAATGTGCATCAAAGCTCACAAAGCACTCTGGGAAAGTGAGTTCTTTAAAAATGTAACAGGGAAATCAAAAGGAACTAACAGAAAAAATTACTCTGTTACTTTAGTCTGCTGAAATCCTTTTATTTTCATAGAAAATGTCGAGGGAAAAATTGTCAGATGAATTTTTAGAGGAGCCAAAAAAGCGTAAGGACTCGCTTTTCATGCTTTGTACTATAATTTCGAGCTCATGCACATTGGCTATTCGGATATGTGATCATTTGATTGGTCACATGCGGCACTCGAGTACGTGAATTCATGGGATTGGATAATTTGAGCGGTTCCGGCGAGATAAGTGCAACCGCTACTGAATGTAATCGTTGTGGGAAGAGAAACACTTGGTGTCGATGAGTAAGTTCGAGATCTACAGAGTGGGACGGATACTGACAGTCAAGACCCGAAGCGCACCATTAAATCATTCTTATTGATAATCCATCTAGTTTGCGCGGGAAACACAAGCTGCGCAGCGATGCAATTTCCAAGTGGCTCTTACTGTAGTAGGACTAACCAAAAAGAGTGAGCCAGCAAATTCCCAGATCAGGACTCCATTACTAAAGGCCCTATAGGCCCGGTTACACTGGAGACTTTAGATGCGATTTTAGCGGCGATTTGGGTGATAGTCAAGAATAATAAAGAATCAAGTTATCAAATTTTATTCAGGAAACCAAGATTACCTGGGAAAATGTCTCTTTATAAACTTAATTAAGGCAAAATTTATTATTTTTTCAAAAAATTGCCGACGTATTAATTAATCGCCGCAAAAATCGCCAGTGTAAACGCGCCATAAAAGCGCACGAATCTCCATTACTGGGTCTGTCGGAAAGCGCGCACAGGGAGCTCGTCACCAACAAGATATAGTTTTTCAAATGCTTTCAAGTGTTCTTAGATAGGTCAAGTTTACCAGACCCTTCTAGTAGTAAAAAAAAAAACATTGAGAGCCTGTTATGTGTGTAAAATATACGAATGCAGTAAGGAGTGTGTTTGGGGGACACACGGCCCCACAAGCTTTTAGCTTGAAAGCTTACCTCGTGAATTAATGAATGAAAAAAAAGATTATTAATTTAATGGGCTCCTGATCTGGAACTATCTTTCTTAGTTATTTTCATTATGTTGGCACACAGACCCAATCTGAAGTGGGTTTCTAGAAGTGGGTTCCTAAACCTATTGATTTTAGAACAAATATGTTTTTGATTTCATTATTGATAATAATACCAATGTATTTTTAACATCGAGCATCGTCGTATCGGGACCGTGCGTAATCTCAACAGCTGTTGTTGCTGTACTCTTATTTACACGTATCATTCGCGCGTACATTGCCCTATCATCGATGAGTATCTTTTTAATTGAGCCCATCGTGTTTTTATCGAACTCGAACTATCTTATTACTTATTTGTGTAGCACGATACGCGCATAAGTGTAGCACTACCAGTTACATTGAGTAATCTAACAAATACAGGGATTTTGGAACCAGAAGTGTATAGCGTAACCAGAGGTCATAGCGCAGATCTTTCTTTAAAGTACCCCAACAATTGAGGTAGGATATTCTAAAGCTACGGACACACACGGTGCGACGTTGCGCGCAATATTGCAGGCAATCGATGTTGCGAGCGTGTCACACGACGCAATTTGTTGTACACAATGTTAAGTTGCTGAAGTGGAAAACGATAATTCCATTGTTTTCTTTTTTTTTTTTTTTTTTTTTTTTTCGACTGTTAGTAAATAATTATGCGACTTTGTTCCACGGGCCAAGTCAAATCAATCTATCTTAAATTACGTCAAAATGTATAGCTGTTTTCTTATTGTTTCAGTGACTCAAGTTTACGGAGCTCGTGGGAAGAAACTCAGTAGTTGCATCTGGTTTTCAACGACAGAGAAGTAACGAAATCCCTATCCTAATGAGAGGCCTTTTTCTTCAGCTAGAGTTGGAAATAAGATGAGCCAAGTTTAAAACTCATGCAACTGTTGAACTTAGACGTGTCTTTATCAGGGGACTCTGTAAATGGGCTAGAGAAAGACGAGAGATCTGTTAGAAGTAGTATTGTGATGAATCGATGCTCGCGTGTTGTAAAAGGTAACGAAATTTTAAACCTTCTGTTAGATATTTTGTCTGCTTTGATTTTTTAGTTTGTTGTTTTTTTGTTTTGTTTTTTTGTTTTTTTTGTTTTTTTTTGTTTTTTTTTTTTTGCTTGTTTTTATTTATCTATTCATTATTTTTCTTGAGAAAGTATGCTATTGTTGGTTATGAGTTTTACTTTTCAAACGATTTTCGTCTTTCTTTGATAATAAACGATCGAGGAAGACAATATCATTATCACCACAAAAAGGAAAGAAATACGAAAGCAAGAATGGATGGATGGATGGATGGATGGATGGATGGATGGATGGATGGATGGATGGATGGATGGATGGATGGATGGATGGATGGATGGATGGATGGATGGATGGATGGATGGATGGATGGATGGATGGATGGATGGATGGATGGATGGATGGATGGATGGATGGATGGATGGATGGATGGATGGATGGATGGATGGATGGATGGATGGATGGATGGATGGATGGATGGATGGATGGATGGATGGATGGATGGATGGATGGATGGATGGATGGATGGATGGAATAAGAAGGAAAAGAAAGAAAGAAAGAAAGAAAGAAAGAAAGAAAGGAAGGAAGAAAGAAAGAAAGAAAGAAAGAAAGGAAGGAAGAAAGAAAGAAAGAAAGAAAGAAAGAAAGAAAGGAAGGAAGGAAGGAAGAAAGAAAGAAAGAAAGAAAGAAAGAAAGAAAGAAAGAAAGAAAGAAAGAAAGGAAGAAAGAAAGAAAGAAAGAAAAGATAGAAAGGAAAAGAAAAAAAAGAAAAGAATATATTTTAGTTTGAAAAGGGGCTGTTTTAAAAATCAACTTCACTTATTCAAGGTTTTTTTAATCCAAAAATGACAAAATTTAACAAGAAACAAATTCGCAACAATTAACATCGAAACTTTCCAAAATATCGCTCCATAACATTATTGTAAAAGCCTGTAAGTAACTGTAGCTTTTCTACAGGGACTACAGAATATCTAAAATTTCTACTTGTGAAAGTTGAAAAAGCAATCTAAAAAACTCCATTTAAAGTATACTTAATTAGTTTTTATTCTATACCGTTTCCCTTTTCTTCTTTTCTCAGGCCCCCTAAAAAAAGTGCCCCCTCAAACATAGTTTGAAATGAAAAACAGGAAATGATTCGCGTGTATATAAGACTCGTTCTCGTATTGTTTTCCTATTTCAAACCAAGTGTCATTCCCTCGAGTATTATTCCTTTCTTTACCGTATGTACTTAAGACGCCGAGTAAAGTAATCTGACAGAAATGTTACAACAACCTTTTGTGAAAAGGAAAACCATTATGATTAATCTTTTAAGAGATCTGCCTACCCTTAGGGCTTGATGAGACTAATCTATGATCCCATGCATGCAGGGCTTCATGTTTGTATATTAGATATTTACTTTTCAATCAAATCCTTCCAATAGTAGTAGAGCAAAAATGTCTGAACATAAAGCCCCTTTACTGTAATGCCTTTTCCTTTAAAACTTTCCTTTATCAGTACTTTACGATGGGTTTTGGCTTTGCGTCCACATTATAGGAAACGCATGCACTGAAAACGCAAGCTTTTTAGAATAGAGACATTTGAGAACGACCGAGGCCTATCGTATTTGTGTAGATGAGAATCTTTTGATTTGTTTTAGGTGATAGACGAAAACGGAGCCTTCGAAAACACAATGACTTATCATTCGATTGAGTATGATTTCTTTGTCTAATGGCAACGCACTTATCAATGCACTCGCCTCTCGGGTCTCAGGTTCGACTCCTGACTCAGCCGGTATCACATGTGAGTGAAGTCTTAGGCTTCTCCATTGATCGAGAGGTTTTTCTCCGGTTTCTCCGGTTTTTCTAACTCCCTCCACAAAATCATGCATCACGATATATTCCAATGGAGTTAGCCATGCTCTGACGTAGATCAGCTCAGAGGTTGTTTTAGGGTTCGATCTGTGAGTAAATCGCACCCTGACTTATAGATCAGCTCAGAAATCCTTTCTGGGTATCGATAAAATTGATTCAAAACGGCTCGGGAAATTCATTCTCGATGAGAAAATCAGGAAACAAAATAAACACAAGTGACGCAAACTAAACCACGTCAGAGGACTACTGAAATACGTGGTTACCAAAGGCTGGCAATTATTCAATTGTGTTTTTGAGATTTCGAAAGTTAGCTGATTTTATCATAAGATAAAACTTATGCCAACTTGAAAAGGAAGCTTAGAAAATTAGCTGATTCAAGTCGACAGAGTTGGCGACTCCTGGGTGGCTTTTTCGCATCCATGATCTCTGATAAGAGACCCCCTGTTGGTTATGCTAGAGAACCACTTTGACTAAAAATCTTTTCTACATGTTGGTCTTAGAGTATTGAATGAACGTTGATGATGATTCAGGGAAAAAAATGCCAGGGTTCGTGTGAGCTAATAAATTAATAAAACAGAAAAATGAAAGGAGAAAAAAAGAAAAGTAAAAGAAAGGACTAAAGAAAACCAAATAAGAAAGAAAGAAACTTCAAATTTTTTATCGATACCCTGAAACAGCCTCTTAGGTGATCAGAGTCAGGCATGGCTAACTCATGGATCGAATTAGAAGTTAACGTGTTAGGTTTTTGCGGAGGGTTGAAAACAAGAGAACCTTGAGAAAAACCCTTGAATCAAGGGAGAGAACTAAGAAAATCTACTTGCATGTGATGCTGAGTCTGGGAATCGAACCCGAGAAATTGGAGGTGAGAGGCGGCGAGTGAACTACCTCTACGCCAACCCTTGATTCCTTAAGTAAGAAAGAAATAAAGAAAGAAGGAAAGAAAGAAGGAAAGAAAGAAGGAAAGGAAGAAGGAAAGAAAGAAAGAACGATAGAAAGAACGAAAGAAAGAACGAAAGAAAGAACGAAAGAAAGAACGAAAGAAAGAACGAAAGAAAGAACGAAAGAAAGAACGAAAGAAAGAACGAACGAAAGAAATAACGAAAGAAAGAAAGAAAGAAAGAAAGAACGAAAGAAAGAACGAAAGAAAGAACGAAAGAAAGAACGAACGAAAGAAATAACGAAAGAAAGAAAGAAAGAAGGAAAGAAAGAAAGAACGAAAGAAAGAACGAAAGAAAGAAAGAAAGAAAGAAAGAAAGAAAGAAAGAAAGAAAGAAAGAAAGAAAGAAAGAAAGAAAGAAAGAAAGAAAGAAAGAAAGAAAGAAAGAAAGAAAGAAAGAAAGAAAGAAAGAAAGAAAGAAAGAAAGAAAGAAAGAAAGAAAGAAAGAAAGAAAGAAAGAAAGAAAGAAAGAAAGAAAGAAAGAAAGAAAGAAAGAAAGAAAGAAAGAAAGAAAGAAAGAAAGAAAGAAAGAAAGAAAGAAAGAAAGAAAGAAAGAAAGAAAGAAAGAAAGAAAGAAAGAAAGAAAGAAAGAAAGAAAGAAAGAAAGAAAGAAAGAAAGAAAGAAAGAAAGAACGAAAGAAAAAAACATAGGAAAGTAAAAATAAGGGAAAAAGCCACTCTATACAACTAAAAGGGAAAGAAAATAATGAATAAAAAAGGAAAACATGATGTGCAAAGAGTGCGTGAATTAGATATTATCAACACAGCCGCGCTTGAAATCCTGAGCAGCTGGTCCGGCAACAATTATAAATATATCCTAACGCTAAAGACCCATCCTTCAAGCCATAAGATGATCGAAAATGAATTGTGAGAGCAGAATGGGAAGATACAAGATGGCAGGAAGATTCACGAACACCTGTTTGAGATAAAAATAGCAGGATGGTCACATAGACGGTTCTCGAGAAACTACCAATTATTCAAAAACATTTTAATTGTTTTCATCTCAAAAAAACTTTAATAAAAAAAACACCGCACAAGAAAAAGTTCTAGATAGAAATGAGTTCCATTTATTTGGATTTTTTTGTTCTTATGTAGGCTAAAACTCTTTTGAAGGCGTTAATTTAATTTTTAAACGTCTTCCTCATATGCCTGACTGTGAATTTTCTTTAGAGTTGACGCCGTAAAAAAACGAATCTCTCAAAGTGTCTCTTTCTGCAAAACTTGTGAAAATATTATGAAAATGGACTTAGATACCCGTCGTTTTTTAATGCTACAAGCCACTTTAAAGGTTCTAAGGAGCTCTCGAGTCCTCACGGGTGGTTTTAAGGGTACCAATCTATTTCAATCCATCCATTTAGCTCATCCCCCCAAGGCAAACACGAGGACCGCGCAAGCCAATCGTTTTAACGATCTGTTTTTCCTGAATGCCTAAAATATTAGATTCGACTAGATTCAAAAAAAAAGTATCACTTCCTTTATTTCTTGTCGTATTTCCAAGGGTTTTCATTGAAATGTCAGGAAATTATGAAGATCGATCTGATTTGTAAATTTTAAACAGATATTTATACGTGTGGTGTATATGACATATGGTAACGCCCAAATGAGTTGAGAAATCCGCTCGAATGCAACTGTTTGGCGGTCGGATAGCGAACAAAGCCCCCAGAGATAGTTCGATAGTACGATAGAACCATAAAGCTACCCTGCAGTTCTAGATAGCACGTATTAGGTCGGATTCCTGTCGATTAAAGACAATAAAAAAATCTCAAATTGAACATGAAGTCATACTTAATTGTGTAGATAATGCATATGGAAAAGACTTTTCGCTTCACAGACAGTAATATACAGCGTCTAGGTACTCATTCTCATTGACGTTTTAGTAAGAAAAAGGCTGACTTCATTTGATATTCAATAACAGAGTAGTCTAGATCAAATCTTAACTGAATATGCATAGTATATCGTAAGGCAGCGCATTAATTATTGAAACTAGCTTATTTAGTGTATGTGAAGTCTAATAGACCCAACCGACCTCTGTAACTAAATGGAGACGAATAATTCCCAAGAATCTGGTCAAGAAAATCAAACTTCAATACAAGAACAGCCCAGTTTCATGTCTAAGCCTAATCTATCTACGATTACGCGCAAACTAACACGGTTTTTGTCGACAGATCAACAGCTTGAGCAAGATAAAAGGGCTCGCCTCATTGCCAAGCGAGGCAGGGTAAACATCTTCGTTTCCAATGTTGAACGACGAAATTTTCTCTATCTATCCGATCCATTCACGACTTTAATTGACTGCAAGTGGTACTGGATATTTTTGGTTTTCTCGGCTAGTTTTCTTTCGAGCTGGTTAATTTTTGGCTCGTTTTGGTGGCTGATAACCTGGCTCCGAGATGGCCATGAACCCGGCCGCATGACCTGTGTGGAGAATGTGAACTCATGGACTTCAGCATTTCTGTTTTCAATCGAGACACAAACTACTATTGGGTATGGCGGACGACAGGTAAGCAATACTAAAGTAGAATAGCGAGAAATGAATGTTACAATAGGCCGAAATTCCCGTACAGGAATTTCCCAGTTTTTTTTTTTTTTTACAGACAAAAGACCTCAAAACTGACAATGAAATTCAACAAGTTGCATTCGAAAGAAATTTTTGAAAAATCTTGATTTCTAAATTTCAAACAAGGAAGCAGTTTTTCATGTCTTCCTTGAACTGACGAACATCCCACCCGTGAAGTTTAAAAACGTGTTTTACCGGACGTAATGATTCCCGAAGGCTAAAAGGTCAAAAATAAATTTTCTCCCATAGTTCCAAAATGCCATAATCATTACGACAAAATCTACTTGTGCACTTTCTTTTCCACTCATGCAGAGCGTATTTGATGTCTCCCAAAGCGAAAACCTCTAGGCGCTTAAAGCTTTCAACGCTTTAAAATTATAGTCAAGAACTCTCTGAAATATCGAAATCTTTAACCGTTATTTAACGTTTATCTTCTCCTCATTCGTAAAAATAAGATCTTCAACTGTGGATCTCAAATCAATGGGAACTATTTCTACCTCGAACCGTCCGGTTTTTTTTCGTAAAAATAAGATCTTCAACTGTGGATCTCAAATCAATGGGAACTATTTCTACCTCGAACCGTCCGGTTTTTTTTTCTTCTATTGACCCAAATTACAAATTTTCCATTCGCAATTCATTATTGCCCATAGCAAGATTTCTGAATATATTTACATTTATATCTAGATAGAAAATAAGAAAGAATTTCTTATGTAAATTTAAAGAAAAGTCATATGAAGAGAGCATGGTTAATCAATCAAAAATAAACATAAAACAGCAATAATTAAAATGATGAAAGGTTATTGACGATGGCTGTAAAAATTCTATCAGTGGTGCTCTTCGAAGGGACATAAATGCCATTCTTTAAGACTTTTCTAAGTGTCTGGCTAAGGAGTTTTCCGGCCTTTTTCAATAAAATTCTTAACTGTTTTGCCTTTATGAGCAGCAGTCCGCAATTCAGTTTTTCATTGTTTGTCTTGTCTGTAAGAGGCTACTCGTATAGTGTGGTTTGGTCAGTCATAGTCAACCGCAGTCGATCAAGCATTTTAGCAAACTTTTTTCCACCTTTACTCGTGGAAATAGGATTCTACTTTTTCTGCTTTTAATTTCAAGTACTGTCAAGACAGCATAGATAATTATTTCTCCTATCTTGGTACTATATATATAACTATTTCAAAATAGGTTGAAGGGCGAACGGCGAATGGCAATTTCAATCAGTGAATGCCTGGCGATTGCACGAACGAAAAGCACTGGGTCAAGAACCTCAGACAAAGGTTTGCATTTCAATCGTCGTCGGAAAAACTCGAATCCATGTCTGAATTATTGGAGACGGTTGTTTTTCGATTCATGTCTCCGTGATAGTGTGACCACAGTTCCTTTCGGTCGTGCAATCACCAATCACCGATCGCCATTCGTCGTCCCCTTCAACCTTTTTTGAAATACCTATATATTGTTTTTCCTCTTTCAAAACTCGGTCGAGTTGTGTGGACCAAGCTTGGATCAATGCACTGCATAGAAGAGGAACATCGAGTGTCCCGTCTGACAAATGGACATAGAGAAGGAAGGAAGGAAGGAAGGAAAGAAAGAAAAAAAACCGCGAAAGCGAGCCAGATGTGAGGAGGACGAGAAAGGGAGAGAAAGAACTAAGGGCGACAAGACACTATAGCTTCCTTACTCGAATATTGATTTAAAAAAAAATCCAAATGAGTGCGTAACGTCTACCGAGATGATTGCCTTCGGTATCTTTAGATGACATTAATTAAAATAGGAATTTCGTGTAACGAAAAGTATCTCTTAAAATACCTAGTGCAGAACACCGACATGATCATGATCATGATTTTCGTTAGTTCAATTCATGAAACCTCGCAATAACGATAGATAATCATGGATCAAATCCTAGACAAACTCGCCATTATAGTTTATTAGTGATGGTGTATCAATTGATCTCGATGGTGAGATAAAACTACAAAGCAGAAGGCGAGGAATGATTCAAGACTCCTGAAGGTCTTTTGTCGCCACGACGTTACTTATGTCTGATTAAGTCAAAATGCATTAGCTGTGAAAAGAGCTTTGCTGATAACAGGATCCTGTATGATATGGTTTGATTATTAATTCTATGATAAGATGGAGGGATTTCCCCATGGCTTGGGGAGGGTCACTCCCTAGTGACCTTAACAAACCATCCCTCCCCTCCCCTAAATACAATCGTAAGTTTTTCTCATACTTGAAATGGGATCATTGCCTCGACCCCCTATCTAAGCCGCTGTCTTCAGTGTTGGTTCTCGAGACCAAGCAAGGTGCAAATAAATGGAATTTTTTACTTTGGACATGTTTTCCCATTTCAGACCATGTGTCATTCTCTTGAGAATAAGATTCGTTTGAGTTGTATCCATATTCATGTCTTCTCCAGTGACATAAAAATCGCTTCCTAACATGTTGAATAGTTAAATAGATACAAAAGAAAAGAATGGAATTTTGGTCTACTAAAGTGTATTAGTCTAATATCTATTTCACGGGTTTAGTGATTTCAATCTAAACAAAGAAATGATACTCTAGGGATTGTCTGAAATTGGAAAACATTAGACCCCAAGAAAACATTATACCCAAAGTACAAGAGCTTGTTTTGAATTTCCACGAGACAATTTTAACACATGTTTATAAATACTGTCATACATCATTTCCAAAAAAAGCCGAAACCTTCACTAGTCATTTCCTGTTTCTACAGATAACCACTGATTGTCCTGAAGGCATTCTTTGCCTCTTGATTCAGTCCCTCACTGGCCTCAGCCTATCAGCTTCTCTAGTTGGGCTCATATTTGCCAAAATTTCCCGGCCACGCCCTCGTTCCCAGACAGTTGTCTTCTCAAAACACGCGGTCGTTGCCATGAGAGACGACGCCATGAATCTTTCATTCCGTGTGGGAGACATCCGTAAGAGCCAACTCCTGGAAGTGACGGTGAAGCTACATCTCTTTAGGTACCAAAATAAACGCGAGAACGAGAAAGTACTCCTTGATCAGACTGAGCTGCCCTTGGTGTTCAGTCCAGGAAGTGAACCGGATTACGAAGTGCGACCGTTCTTCTTAACTCCTTTAACAGTCAGCCATATTATTGATGAAAAAAGCCCCTTCTATGACTTAAACGGTAAGGATGTACGTGAAGCTAACCTGGAATTGGTTGCAGTCTTGGAAGGCGTTGTAGAGGCAACAGGTATGGTGACACAAGCAAGGACGTCGTATCTCCCTCATGAGGTACTCTGGGGACACGAGTTCTGTCCTTTGTCGATACATACGGGCTTAACAAACAATCGAGTACACTTAGACTTCTCGTCCTTCGATAAAACGTACCCAGTTAGTGGAACTCCTAAATGCTCAGCCAAAAAAACTCACGAGAAGAACCAATCTCTTCATATGGCTTCGAACAGACTTGAAACACTTGTGCCCCTTAAGGAACAGGTTAGTTAATAATGGACTGCAAGATACTGAGGTGATAGAATGAGTTGGATAGTTGAGAAATGGACGGGCATATCGCCCTAGCCTTTCCTAAGTTTTCTATTCTAAATCGCAATTTTTTCTAACTCCTTCAATCTCCACTATGTTAATTCCAATAAACCCCTTGCAGCACGTCGGAATGCAGCTCAATTTGGAGGACAAAACAATAGGTTTCCAATTCTCAGGCGATTGAAATTCTTTTGTTTTGTCCTCCAAATTGAGCTGCTTTGACGTCACGTGCAAGGGGTCTAATGGTGGACTTAAAATAGCAAAGAGGCAGTCAGACAGACAGACAGACAGACAGTCAGACAGACAGGCAGACAGACAGGCAGACAGTCAGACAGTCAGACAGTCAGACAGTCAGACAGACAGACAGACAGTCAGTAGACAAACATGTGTCAATCACGCAAGGACTGCAAGTTTTTACTTTTAGAATAGGTTTGAGAGTGATTTTTATGATGGAAACAGCAATAACCAAGAATGGCTAAGAAAGACTTAAACGCCTGCCAGCATCACTGGAAATCTCAATATGATAAAAATGACTAAATGAGTAATAATCCAATAGTCTTCCAATAATCTATCTCTACTCCTTTCTTCTATATCTCTTGACTACGAAAATATCAGTTTTTGAATAAAGATTAGAAGCATTGGCGGATCCAGGGGGAGGTTTGTGGGGGCTGCACCCCCCCAAGAGAATTTCGATTAGCTGGCTGACAGTGAGAGGATAATGCTCCACTACGCGTTACTCTCGCTTTTGTTGCCATCAAAGAACCCCCTGTTAAAAATAGTCCTGGATCCGCCCCTAGGAAGGTGCAGCATTTGATATAACTTTTGATATATTCTCATTCATAACTTATTATAATATATTAGTAAATATATGACAATCCTATTCCTTAACATTAAGGTTCTTCATAATTGTTTGTGAAATAAAAGCTTTCGCTTGATGGACACGTGTTTTGAATGAAAGAGAAGGAAGGCGAAACAGAGATATTCGTTCTATATGATCGGTCGATAGACTCCATGCAACACTTCGGAACTGATGCAGCCCAATTTGAAGGACAAAACAATAGGTTTCCAATTCTCAGGGGATTAAAATTATTTTGTTTTGTCCTCCAAATTGAGCTGCTTTGACGTCACGTGCAAGGGGGTCTATACTTTCAGAGACTAGAGTTCAGTTGACAAAAAGGACGGAGCATGCCCCAAACCCCCTAGGTTTTCCAGTATTTGGTGGTCGTTAACCCCTCCCCCCCCCCCCCCCCCCCCAATCAAAATTACGCTCCGCGGTCCCTGAAACAGTAACGCCAGATGGCTGTCAGTCGGTACATCAGTTTATATTTTTGACCTGCGGCAGTGAAAAACCAAATTCCAACGGACCGACATTCTCGCAACTACTGATTCATAGCATATTGAGAATCTCAGTAATCGATAGATTCAGAGACTAGTTCGAGTAGAAAGAGAACGACAGTAAAAAATGCTAACTTCAGTTAATCGTTTCCTTCATACATGGAGCAGTTTTCATGGTAGGTTTTACAGTTGCTAGCGGTTTGACCCATCTGCCTCGCTTACATGACTATATCAGCCATTTCAAGGTTGAGGAAAAAACTGGGTTGGCATTGCAGTGTATTGTGGGCCATATTCCATATTCGTCGCCTAAAACAGTCCCACAATGCACTACAACGCCAACTCGACCCAGTTTTTTCCTCAAACTAGGAATGGCTAATAACAAAATGGGAGACTGGTTGATGGTCTGTCTGTGTGTGTGTGGGAGGGGGGGAGGTGCATGTTTGAGACGAGTCCCTCCAGTGAGCACAGGGCAAAGGAGTTAAGAGAGATGGAAGGTTAAATGAGGGCAGGTGACAGGCAAGGAAAGGGGGAGGGGGAGGGGGTGGAAGGGTGAGGAAGGGAGAGAAAATCAAGTGAACCAGTCACTGGGGCAGATCTAGGATTTTGAGTATGGCGGGGGGGGGGGGGGGGGGGTGACACAAAATCAAGAAGATGCACATTTTGCTATACCAACTAATTCAAAGCTAGAAAAGGAGGTTATGGGCACCCTGTGGACATCTACCATCACATATACCATCCACATTCCTCATATTTTATATATTTCACGAACATCATACACAATATTAAATATTTACCATGCAGACACTGGTAAATAGAAGTGGTGACATTACTGAGTAGCTGAAACTTCATTGTTAATAAAACTACATCTTGTTCATACACCTTTATTGCAAAAACGTTGTCGTATGAAAATTAAAAAAAAAAACTTTCGTAAATTAATAAATCAGAACCAATGAGGAATAAATTATCACTGACATGTGACTCGGTTGATAGAATCTAATAATACTAAGAAATACAAGGCAGATCGAATTCATGCTATTAGTTAGTTAAATTTCTATTTAAAGTTCTTCAGCAGGGTTCCCACTCAACTGGAAAATAAAATTCCCTGACTTTTCCCGGACATTTCCCTGACCAAAAAACATTTTTCACTGAACACAACGTGCACTTTTTTTTACGAAAAATGGTAGTTCGACCACAGGAAGCCAAACTAAGAATTTCGAATTCAAAACCGTTTTGTGTTCGTCTGACAGAAATTTCCTGACTTTTCACTGACTTTTGGGTAAATTCTGAAAATTCACTGACCTTAATCAAAATTTCCTGACAATTCCCTGACCTTGAAAAAATGTCAGAATTCACTGACTTTTGCCTGACCGTGGGAACCCTGTCTTGAAATATCATGATTTCACATCAGTGATAAGATCATTTTTCGATTTTTATGACAATCTTTTTGCAATTAGGTGTATGTCATCACATACTGATAACTTATACCGATAAAAGACCCTAGATAAACCACTAAACCACTCAATCATATCCTAAAATACAAATGGAGGTACAATTTTCCCACAGCACTGACCAAACCCAACCCTGTACCCATCACCTTGTGAATAACCTGACATGACCACCTCATCGCCATCTTGGAGGAACTTCCTGGTGACTCCATTACCAAGGTCTAAAGGTTTGGTGCCTTTCCAGCAAAGCTCTAGGAGTGAGCCGTAGGATTCGGGGTTCTGGAGATAAATGCAATAGAAAAAGATTTAGAATATTTTTAAGACGAGGTCCCGCGCGAGCACGTGGCGGTTTTAATGGGTTCGCTGCTCTTCTTAAATTCTGGCGCTCACATAAGAGCGCATTTCGTGAGGGAAAAGGACTCGGCATTACGGTACGGCATAAAGTAAAACATTGAAATGGCTTCCCATTGTTCTTGAGAAGAGCACTTTTTGCACTGAGTTGGAAACGGACTGTTCCTGCTTACAGATTTTTACACGATACGACATGCAGTAACATTGAAATGGCTTCCCATAAGAATGGTTATCGTATGAGTGGGAAACATAAGGTACTGACTTACAGCACGTACACGGTACGACATGCCGTAACATTGAAATGGCTTCCCATAAGAATGGTTATCGTATGAGTGGGAAACATAAGGTACTGACTTACAGCACGTACACGGTACGACATGCCGTAACATTGAAATGGCTTCCCATAAGAATGGTTATCGTATGAGTGGGAAACATAAGGTACTGACTTACAGCACGTACACGGTACGACATGCCGTAATATTGAAATGGCTTCCCATTAGAATGGTTATCGTATGAGTGGGAAACATAAGGTACTGACTTACAGCACGTATACGGTACGGCATGCAGTAACATTGAACTGGCTTCCCATAAGAATGGTTATCGTATTAGTGGGAAACATAAGGTACTGACTTACAGCACGTACACGGTACGGCATGCTTCCGATAAGAATGGTTATCGTATGAGTGGGAAACATAAGGTACTGACTTACAGCACGTACACGGTACGGCATGCCGTAACATAGAAACGGTTTCCTATTGTTTTCGAGGCAGAGCGCTTTTCGTGTGAGTGGGAAACGATAATGGATTTTTAAAAAGATCAAGGTATATCAAACAGAGAGATTAGAGAAGCTTATCTAACAGATTAAGATAGATCTGTTCAGATGGATAACAAGCACGACACGTATTGTACCTTATCAAGCTGATATCATGACACAAAAATAACAAGCGATAAGAGAAGACTAGTCAAAGAGAACGTGCTTCCAAGAACCGGCAGTTCGATGCTCGATGTTCGATGCCAAACCAGCGCATTTTGTTCATAGTTTAACATGTTCTAGTTCTTTTTTCCCCGCGATAAACAAAAACTTTGACTCGACAATAAAGAAAGTAAAACGCATTATAAAAAGGTTTTCTCGATATCTGTAACAAGGCAAAATTCCGTTAGTTCCCAACCCCAGTGATCTCACATATTTTTTCGACTTTTCTCTGATTCGTGGAACACCAGCTTTATATTGCTTTTCAATTTCACGAACGGAATTTCACAATTTGTCGTCGCGACAAAATAAGGTTTTGGTGGACGTCAATCAAAGTGCTTCTATGATATTACGAATCAAACACGAACACAAACGAGATTCCAGAGGTGAGCCTATGACCTAAGGGGGCTTATGACTGGAAGGATATTTGCGTTAGCAGACTAGTGGGCTTATAACCGGGGGGGCTTACAACCGGTGGAGGGATTTTACAACATGATGAACATCATGTGCGAAAGACAAAACATGTTTTACTGCAAAGTACCATACAGTAAACTTCGCGAGACTGCGAAAACTCACGGTATGGACGTGCAGTGCCGTGAGCGTGGTGGTTAAGTTTGTTGTAGCATGGTTGCTTCGATGCAAAGGCACGGCTACCTTTCAAGATGACGGAGGGGGATTTGATAGGGACTACTATCTTGCACAATGTGATTGTTTCAAAGGACGTTGTCTATTCGGACCCATGATATAGCCGTTTTACAGTAACACATGGGGAAGGAAGTCTCGTAACTGTTTATCTTGAGGATGAATCTTACCTCTCCACTAATAGTGCCAGACCCCATCAGGTCACCTGGTCGAACATTACACCCAGTTACAGTATGGTGAGCAAGATGCTGCTTCTGGGTCCAGTACATGTTCTAATGTGGAAAAAGAAGATAATAATTAAACTATTTTCTGAGAACATCTGTTAATACAAGAACAATTTGGTGTCGAATATCTTAATAACGTATTTTGATCGGATGTGATTTAGTAAGATTGGGGAAGGAAGGAAGGAAGGAAGGAAGGAAGGAAGGAAGGAAGGAAGGAAGGAAGGAAGGAAGGAAGGAAGGAAGGAAGGAAGGAAGAGAAAGAAAGAAAGAAAGAAAGAAAGAAAGAAAAAAGGAGAGAGAGGGAGTAAGGAAAGAAAGAAAGAGGAGAGAAAAAAAGGATGAAAGGAAGGAAGAAAGGAAAGAGGGAAGGAATATAAACAACGAAGTAAAAGAGAGGTAAAGAAAACTGCAGGGATTTCCCCCCCTTCTGAATGAAGTTTTTAGGAATTAAAGTAATAATGTACCTTGTAATTTGTATTACAAATGACAGCAGGGTTTGGAAGACCTTCACCTAAAGTGAATAAGAGATGAAAACATTACATTCCATCTGATGGGGTGAATAGGCAATGAGCATCAAAGCTCACAAAGCACTCTGGGAAACAGAGTCCTGCAAAAATGGAAATGGGATGTCAAAGGAAAAAAAATAGAAAAAAGGAAAAAAAATCAGAAAAAAAATAATGTTATCTTTGTCTGTTGAATTACTTATATTTCCATAGAAAATGTGGGAGGAAAAATTGTCAGATGAATTTTTTGAGGAGCCAAAAAAGTGTAAGGACTCAGTTTCCCATCATGCTTTGTGCTAGAAATTCGAGCTTGTGCATATTTGGCTATTGCCTCTCACAACATAATCTTGCAGCTTATCATATTCCTATCATATTCCTAATATTAAGTACTCTACATGGAGCAAATAACAAACAGAGCATGGGAAGCACTGTGGTATTTATAAGTCACTCTCTTTTAAAGGTGAAAATGGACAATGAACAATGAACAATGCAATGATTTTTGTTTCAAATGATTTATCTTGTGTTTCAAAGTGGTATCTTTCAGGGCTAAAATATAACCTGGACCACACCCAAAACCTTCTCTTTTAGTCTTTTAGGGGTTGAATTAATGTTTTCAACAATCTTCCCAGCCCTTTCTATATGGGAGTACTCCGCCCCACCCTGGGTCTATTTTTATATCATGCTTATGTAGAATTTCAAATTATTACAACCCAAACCATGGTAGACAGTCAACCATAATCACTTCTCTACATTTTACACTAAACTTACATTTGAGAGCTACTTCCAAGTTGATGTTGAATATGTAGGGATCTGAGTGCTGGAGGTATGGTAGAGGTGTTGGATCCTGTGAAGAAAATAAACATATAAACTAACTGCTCTAAAGAACTCTCTAAGAACTAAAGAATTGGATTACCTGTACGTGGTTTGGAATAGCGAAAGGTTGTAGTGCTTCCATGGTAACCACCCAAGGTGAAATAGTTGTGGAAAAGTTCTTGGCCAGGAATGGACCAAGTGGAACATACTCCCACTTCTGGATATCGCGAGCTGAAAAATATTGAATTAAAATTATTTCTTGTTGTTAAAGACATTAATTTTGCAACTTAAGGTGCGGTATTGTGAGCAACAAAATAATGTGACTTGTCCTGCAATAGACCCCTTGCAGCACGTCAGAATGAAACTCAATTTGGAGGACAAAACAATAGGTTCCAATTCTGAGGAGATTGAAATTCTGTCTCCAAACTCAGGGGCAAAATGGTGTTGCACGGCCACATTTTGTCTCATTAATTCAACAAATTTGCCCCTGAGTAAACTGGAAGGAGAGAAAATTTGTATTTGCAAAGTGGTGTATTGTAATTTATGTGCCAAATGATATGGAATCTTCTCTATCCGCAGCAGTACAGTAGCAATACTCACCACTCCAATCATTCATGAGCACCATCCCAAAGATATGGTCTTGTGCCTGAAGAATAGAAATAAAATAATAATACATTGATGAAATTAAACAAATTATAGCATATGTCATTATGGATTCGTTGTCTGAATATATAACCAGGAGACCATTTGAATTTACACAATACTACTGTGTTTCTTGATTACAGACTCATTTGTTCAGGGTTATCCTCATTTTAGCATCAGAATATTTATGTGTTCCTAACTGACACAGTGTCTTCTTGAGTGCTTTTGGCGATTCCTAAGTGCACTCTTATTGAATGGAGCACGGAAAAATCTGTTATATTTTATAGAAAGAAAAAATCTTTCATAGTTTTGAATGCTGTTTTTTTTTTGTTTTCTTACACTTTTTTTTCTTTTTTGTTTTTGTTTTCTTACACACGAATGGCGTCAACAACAGTGCTCCATTCATTATTAAAGCACAGTTCTCAACCAATCAGTGTGCACATACTATCCAAACTATATAATATTAATATACAAAAGTGGTGTAGTAACTTACCTTGTCAATAGATACTGGTTCACCCAAGTTGTTCCCAGGGCCAACAAAAAATGCCTATTATATGGAAAAATGTACAAAATGCCTGTTACAATACGATATGTAAAGAGTAATGGGAAGCTACCAAAATATGCGCAGACATGTAAATATGGTGTTATGTGTACCCAAGCTAGACCACAATGCATCATGTTCACAATCTCAAAAAAAGGCATATGCTGATTGCCTTTAACAATAATATTAGAGGTTTGGTCTTGTTATCTTTAGCTAATAATTTCAACAAACATGGCTAGTGGTTATGTCTTTTGTCCTTTTATTCTCACGGGATGGAAGGGGATGTACAGTATGACACCCAGTCTGGTACAAAGTGCAAGCACTCAGGGTGAATAATTAAAAATAGATCAAATAACTTACCATTTCCATCTCAAAGTCTAACAGTTTGCAAGGTCCAAAGACTGGTGGTTTGGCTGAAATAAAGAACACAGAAATAAAATAAACTGTTAATTAACAAACAAATAAATAAATAAATAAGGGCACACAGGAACAAATACATGAGCAAATGAGGAAACAAGCAAAGAAAATGAATGAATGAATGAATGAATGGATGGATGGATGGATGGATGGATGGATGGATGAAAGAATGAATGAATTAATGGAATGAATGAATAGATGGATGGATGGATGAATGAATAAAAGAATGAATGAATTAATGGAATGAATGAATAGATGGATGGATGGATGAATGAATAAAAGAATGAATGAATTAATGGAATGAATGAATGGATGGATGGATGGATGAATGAATAAAAGAATGAATGAATTAATGGAATGAATGAATGGATGGATGGATGGATGGATGAACGAATAAAAGAATGAATGAATTAATGGAATGAATGAATGGATGGATGGATGGATGAATGAATAAAAGAATGAATGAATTAATTGAATGAATGGATGGATGAATGGATGGATGAATGGATGAATGGATGGAAGGATGAATGAATGAATGAATGAATGAATGAATGAATGGATGGATGGATGGATGGATGGATGGATGAATAAAAGAATGAATGAATGAATGGAATGAATGAATGGATGGATGGATGGATGGATGAATGGATGGAAGGAAGGATGAATGAATGAATGAATGAATAAAAGAATGAATGAATGGAAAGCATTAATAAATAAAAGAACAAATTAAGTAAGAAGTGAATGAACCCTTTGACATCAAAGCAGCTCAATTTGGAAGACAAAACAAAAGAATTTCAATTTCCTGAGAATTGGAAACCGATAGTTTTGTCCTCCAAATTGAGCTGCATTCTGACGTGCTGCAAGGGGTCTATACTTAAATAACAACATAAGGACAAATTTCTTACTGTCATCAGCTCGTGTTTGTCCAGATGGTCTTCTTACAGGGGTTCCAGATACGACAACTGATGATGCACGACCATGATAACCCACTGGAAGATGTTTCCTGTGGGGTGAAAATGTTATTCATATAAGTTTTTAATGTATTCACATCAATTCACATACTTTAATCAATATATGTGAAGCTGCCTGGTTTTACCAAATAAGGCCTGTAAAAAAGCAGTAGCTAGTCAAAACACTTACCAGTTTGGCATGAGGGCATTGTCTTTACCCCGGAACATTGTTCCAACATTTGTAGCATGGCTAATAGAGGAATAGAAGTCTGTATAGTCACCTACAGGTATACAATAACATATTAAAAAAAAACCTGTTGTCAAGTTGGGAGTGTGTGCATTATGAGAGTACACAGCACACTTTCATCATTCGTGTCCAAAATAATGGCTACATTTAATTTTTATTAATTTTATCAAAGGAATAAAAACCTTGCTTGCTATGGAACTTTATCACATGACGGCCATGTTTATTCCCATGAGAGCAAAAACCTTGTTTTTGAATGTTCTGAAGCGCCTCGAAGCGAGGGCAAGGGGACCCAAGGGAATCGAAACCCATTGTTTCATCCAATATGGCCACCACATGACAAAAGCCCATAATAAGTGAGCTTTTAAAACACTTAGGGATTAGCAGAACACTTTAGAAGTGTAGAGAAGCATGATCTATTAAGTACCATGCTTCTATTAACACTTTTCTTTTGTTCTGCCAACTCCAGCATGCTTTAAAATGTTACTGCACACAGCGAGCATTTTCTATTCCTTCAAGAATGATTTGTAACCATTGCCAAGAGAATCAATCACATGACAAATACATGGTGGCCATGTTGATCGTGATATTGACAGGGACAGAATGGGGCCCCCACTTGAAAATGAGATGTTATTTGTGTTTGTTTTAGTTCCATATAAAAAAATAACTCTAGCCCCCTTACACTTGCTTGGTTATTGTTATTGGCTAAATGGCTACCTGTGTACCTGCCTGCCAAGTAAAATTTCACCTAAGGGATAGAAATTTTCTAAAACTACAATTTTTTTTTCAAGTTATCTCAAGTCAGTTACCAATGTTTGCAGGTAGATGCATTGTTGCCTTGTTTTGCGGAATAAGACACCTGAAAAGATTGAATGCAAGGCTGTTAAAATAATCTACATATGAAAAAAGAAATTCAGTATGTAAAGGGTCAACATTTACTGGTCTCGTTTGACGGTCTCCTTTGAAATCTACAAACATTAACATTTTTACCACCAAACATAACAGTTTTAGGCTCCACTTAGAACTTTTGATGTCTGGTGTTGACGCTTAGATGCAAACGACTGTACATGTAGTACTTTCAACATGTAAGTGCTCATGTATAACTCTCAACAAATCAAAATGTTTAAAGTTCTATCTACATGTACAGTAATCTCTCACCTTGTGCGCAGTTCTGTGTTATCTCTAAGAACAGCCTAACAAATAAAAAGTCAAATATCTCTTATACTAATATTTAAAAAAAACATTAAAAAATGACAGTCCTGACAGGAATGCTGATTCTTTTTCAAAGAGTAAAAGCTCAAATAAACTCATTTACTGTTCTTCAAGACAGATTAAAAATCTAATAACTGTTATAAATCTGGCTTTCTGATTGGTTGATGATCCATGCATTATGAGAGCACACAGCATGTGAGTGCATTTATATTTTACGAAAGAAATATATAGTGCCTCTGTTGTTAGTAGTAATTTTTATAATTATTTGTATCACAGGATGGGTTACCCTAGCTATTTGGTGAGCAGAAAGGATGATCAGTCGTAAAATTACCTCATCTTTTGATAGTATCTTCTGCAATGTTGCTCTTGTTTCTTTCCAAGCAGCAGGACCAAGACCCATAAATGAATTTAAGGTGGACTTGAAAATGAATATATAAATAAAATAAATAAATAAATGAACGAATGACTGACTGAATGAATGAATAAATAAGCATACAATCTTTCAATGATGGATGGGTAAGTCAAATGAATAAATAGATGGATAAATGGATAGATGGATGGATAGACAACATGAATACTGTACATATATCAAGATGAAATATATGGATAGTGCAATGAAATGATGGATGAATGGATAAATGAATGAATGTGTAATTGAATGGATGAATGAAATGCATATATGGATGAATGGATGAATGGATGAATGGATAGATGAAATTAATGAATACATGGTAGGAATAAATGAAAGGATGAATAGATGGATCGAATAATCTATTCATAATACAATGAAAAAATAAATGGAACGAATAGATAGGGTAATGTGTAGATTGATGGATGGATGGATACATGGAACTAATTAATCATGCATTGACAGGCAGAGCTCAGGAATCATGGACCTTCTTCACGCCGCACTGGAACAATAGATTTTTCTCCACATTCTCACATTCAAGTGTTTTAGGATGAGATTAAATACACATGCAACAAAGGTTTTTATTCTCATAGGAATAAAGATGGTGGCATGTGAGTAAGGTCCATAAATACATGCGCAAAGGAAAATAAAATATTTCAACAATTTCCAAGAAAAAACCCTACAACTGTATGTTGGATTGTGTATTGTCATTTGATTCCAGTAATTTGAGCGCTCAAGGGAAGTTGATCAAGCCTCTCCAGTAAAAGTCTAAAGTCCAGTAAAAAGTACTTTAGTGTCTTCCACTACTTGTTTTATTCGTTTATACTCCTTTATTCTTGCGAACCAAAAGTTCCAAGAAATAGAAAGTAATATATGCAACAAATAAGCTGTAATTTAACTTACTTCTTTCAAGACAGCTTGGTTCTCCTTCATGACTGGGCCATCAAAAAGCTGTGCAACCTGACTGACATCTAAAACATAGTCGCCGATAGCTACTCCTATCCTTTGTTTAGGCTGAATAAAATAATATTAAAAAACATAAGCTTATAGTAAACTTTTAATAGTAGTATTCTCAAATTCTTATTCAGATAACGTTGTAAGCATGTGACTAAAATAGACGAATATTCTTACGTTATCAGCCGTGGAAAAGACTCCATAAGGCAGGTTTTGGATTGGGAAATGACTTTCTGCTGTAACTTCTACAAAAGACATGGTATTTTTTGGAGAAATCTTTCAATTTCTATAGATTTTTAATGAAGTCCTTCGATCCACGTTGCTGGGTATATACTTCATGCCAACATGCCATATAGTCGCCCATACATATAGTCGCCAACGTATACTCGCTCGTCCACATAGTATCCCGGCCCTGATCAACTGTCCCTGGCCCTGATCAACTGTCCCTGGCCCTGATCAGCTGTCCATAGTTGTGATCAGTTGTCCCTAGCCCTGATCAACTGTCCCTAGCTGTGATCATCTGTCCCTAGCTGTGATCATCTGTCCCTAGCCTTGATCATCTGTCCCTAGCTGTGATCAACTGTCCCTAGCCCTGATCATCTGTCCCTAGCCCTGATCATCTGTCCCTAGCCCTGATCAACTGTCCCTAGCTGTGATCAACTGTCCCTAGCTGTGATCAGCTGTCCCTAGCCCTGATAAACTGTCCCTAGCTGTGATCAGTTGTCCCTAGCCCTGATCAACTTTCCCTAGCTGTGATCAGTTGTCCCTAGCTGTGATCATCTGTCCCTAGCTGTGATCATGTGGTCTGAAATGAATGCCAGGCAGTTTAAATGTATTAAAAGCTATACGAACCATGAATCTACCTTATGAGCCCAAAAATGAGGGAACCAATTTCATCGTGAAGGTGGATAATTCATTCAAGGCTAAAATTTGTTGACTCTTTGTGATAGACTTAATAAGCAAATATTGATAATGTTTTTAATGTTTTACGGTAAATGGTTTTACCAATAAGTGTATATCAACCAATAACCCTTAATTGATATGTGAATTGGCAATTATATTATGAATATACATTATAATGTTTTAAATTTGATTTGAAAAATAAAGTATTTTCAATTATAATCTTGTATTCATTTAATTGTGGGTATGTTGTTTTCAAGGAAAACAAAGAAAAAAATACATAGAGTATATTACTCAGGGGCAAAAAACTATCATTTTCACATTGTTAAAAGCATTATTTTTAACATACAAGTGCAGCAAGCACAACTTATTTTTGGATCGACAAATGAAAATTTATATATTTATTCCACTGTGTAATGTTCCTGGTATTATATACAGTGCCTGAGTGTATGCTTAGAAAGTGGTCATTATTATTCATGGGAAGGGGGATTGGTGACAGCCACCTGATTTCTGTCTTAATTACACAAAGATATAATATGCTTTTTGTTTTGCGAACTATGGTGCAATTGTATACTACCATACTTTGCGACGTCGCGAACTATGGCATCTGGGGTATAGGGATTACCCCATACCCCAGATGCCACAGTTCGCGACGTCGCAAAGTGTGGTGCAATTGTATACTACCATACTTTGCGACGTCGCGAACTGTGGCATCTGGGGTATGGGGTAATCCCTATACCCCAGATGCCATAGTTCGCGACGTCGCAAAGTATGGTAGTATACAATTGCACCACACTTTGCGACGTCGCGAACTGTGGCATCTGGGGTATGGGGTAATCCCTATACCCCAGATGCCATAGTTCGCGACGTCGCAAAGTATGGTAGTATACAATTGCACCACACTTTGCGACGTCGCGAACTGTGGCATCTGGGGTATGGGGTAATCCCTATACCCCAGATGCCATAGTTCGCGACGTCGCAAAGTATGGTAGTATACAATTGCACCACACTTTGCAACGTCGCGAACTGTGGTATCTGGGGTATGGGGTAATCCCTATACCCCAGATGCCATAGTTCGCGACGTCGCAAAGTATGGTAGTATACAATTGCACCACACTTTGCGACGTCGCGAACTGTGGTATCTGGGGTATGGGGTAATCCCTATACCCCGTATGGTAATATGCAATTGCACCATAGTTCGCGACGTCGCAAAGTATGGTAGTATACAATTGCACCATACTTTGCGACGTCGCGAACTGTGGCATCTGGGGTATGGGGTAATCCCTATACCCCAGATGCCATAGTTCGCGACGTCGCAAAGTGTGGTAATATGCAATTGCACCATAGTTCGCGACGTCGCAAAGTATGGTAGTATACAATTGCACCACACTTTGCGACGTCGCGAACTGTGGCATCTGGGGTATGGGGTAATCCCTATACCCCAGATGCCATAGTTCGCGACGTCGCAAAGTATGGTAGTATACAATTGCACCACACTTTGCGACGTCGCGAACTGTGGCATCTGGGGTATGGGGTAATCCCTATACCCCAGATGCCATAGTTCGCGACGTCGCAAAGTATGGTAGTATACAATTGCACCACACTTTGCAACGTCGCGAACTGTGGTATCTGGGGTATGGGGTAATCCTTATACCCCAGATGCCATAGTTCGCGACGTCGCAAAGTATGGTAGTATACAATTGCACCACACTTTGCGACGTCGCGAACTGTGGTATCTGGGGTATGGGGTAATCCCTATACCCCAGATGCCATAGTTCGCGACGTCGCAAAGTATGGTAATATGCAATTGCACCATAGTTCGCGACGTCGCAAAGTATGGTAGTATACAATTGCACCATACTTTGCGACGTCGCGAACTGTGGCATCTGGGGTATGGGGTAATCCCTATACCCCAGATGCCATAGTTCGCGACGTCGCAAAGTGTGGTAATATGCAATTGCACCATAGTTCGCGACGTCGCAAAGTATGGTAGTATACAATTGCACCACACTTTGCGACGTCGCGAACTGTGGCATCTGGGGTATAGGGATTACCCCATACCCCAGATGCCATAGTTCGCGACGTCGCAAAGTGTGGTAATATGCAATTGCACCATAGTTTGCGACGTCGCAAAGTATGGTAGTATACAATTGCACCATACTTTGCGACGTCGCGAACTGTGGCATCTGGGGTATGGGGTAATCCCTATACCCCAGATGCCATAGTTCGCGACGTCGCAAAGTGTGGTAATATGCAATTGCACCATAGTTCGCGACGTCGCAAAGTATGGTAGTATACAATTGCACCACACTTTGCGACGTCGCGAACTGTGGCATCTGGGGTATAGGGATTACCCCATACCCCAGATGCCATAGTTCGCGACGTCGCAAAGTGTGGTAATATGCAATTGCACCATAGTTCGCGACGTCGCAAAGTATGGTAGTATACAATTGCACCATACTTTGCGACGTCGCGAACTGTGGCATCTGGGGTATGGGGTAATCCCTATACCCCAGATGCCATAGTTCGCGACGTCGCAAAGTGTGGTAATATGCAATTGCACCATAGTTCGCGACGTCGCAAAGTATGGTAGTATACAATTGCACCATACTTTGCGACGTCGCGAACTGTGGCATCTGGGGTATGGGGTAATCCCTATACCCCAGATGCCATAGTTCGCGACGTCGCAAAGTGTGGTAATATGCAATTGCACCATAGTTCGCGACGTCGCAAAGTATGGTAGTATACAATTGCACCATACTTTACGACGTCGCGAACTGTGGCATCTGGGGTATGGGGTAATCCCTATACCCCAGATGCCATAGTTCGCGACGTCGCAAAGTGTGGTAATATGCAATTGCACCATAGTTCGCGACGTCGCAAAGTATGGTAGTATACAATTGCACCACACTTTGCGACGTCGCGAACTGTGGCATCTGGGGTATGGGGTAATCCCTATACCCCAGATGCCACAGTTCGCGACGTCGCAAAGTATGGTGCAATTGTATACTACCATACTTTGCGACGTCGCGAACTATGGTTTTAATTTCGCAGTTTGCGATGTCGCGAACTATTTGTGCAATTGCAGATTACCATTCTTTGCGACTATAGTCAGTTCAGTTTATTACCATAGTTTCATTGCCACTTTCCGTTTCATGACCCAGCCCTGTCACAAATAACAAGTGCTAGGGTTGATACAATCAATCAGTCACTCGTTAATTGAGTACTTTTTGCCGTCACTAAAATTGGGTAGGGATATTTGGATAGTTTACATTGGGATAGTCTATTGGATGTTTTTTTTAAGGAACGTGTTGTTATCCGTACCGTTATTAAGTAAATGACACTGTATTGTTGTTGCAAAAGTTTATTGAAAATTGATGGTAGAAAATTTCATTACTTCTTTGTCATTTGTTTGTTTTTGACCTTTTTAAATTTCAATTATATATAAATATACACATAAATATCATATATCCTTGCTATCAAGCTAAGTAAGGTAAGGTCAAGGTATAAAGTAAAGGTAAGTTACCTCAAATAAAAATATTACAATCTAATTAATATTTCCTTCGTTTGGCCGCCATCTTTAAACGAGACTAACACTACCTCAAAAAGATAGTTAAGCCTGAGTTAAGAAAGGTTTAAAGCTGATTCACGTGTGCGCAGCGTGAACGAAACTTAGTTTAACCAAACAAATTTTAAACAAATTTATAAATATTTGGCGTAAATGTGAGAAACTGGACGTATATCATCTGCTTGCAGAGGTCTTTTCAGCCCTACAAGGGGACAACTGATCACAGCTAGGGACAGTTGATCACAACTGAGAGACAGTTGATCACAGCTAGGGACAGATGATCAGAGCTAGGGACAGTTGATCAGGGCCAGGGACAGTTGATCAGGGCCAGGGACAGTTGATCAGGGCCAGGGACAGTTGATCAGGGCCGGGATACTATGTGGACGAGCGAGTATACGTTGGCGACTATATGTATGGGCGACTATATGGCATGTTGGCATGAAGTATATACCCGTTGCTGCTGGAGGCTGGAGGTGTGTGTGAGGCTGGGTACTAATAACACAGGTAACCCAATAAACCAATATCAACCATACAGTATGTGTTCGTAGACTGAAAAAGAAAAATATTATTTTAACAATTTTTATAGTTTTTCAAGCGTTGGGGTTTGTTAGAATTCTAAACAAGGAAAATTAGGCTTTTAACACGGTTTTTCCGCTTTACTTTCACGCTGATTATTTTCAATGATATCATTATATTTATAAATGCCTTCATTTTTTTCTAATTTTATATATATTTATTTTTAGTCTTAGATCTCTTCAGATTTATATATTAAACTTATATTTGTATAGCTTTGTTTAAAAGAGTACATCCCAAGTACATTCTATTGATTTTTGGGAGGTGAGAAATCTGTCCCCTACCCTCCCCCTGATGCGTATATTTTGTTGTTCATGCAAAAAAAAATATATACTAATTTTCCTCTAAGATCATTTATACGCGCCACTTTTACTAGCAACCTTAATTTTGCAAAACTTTATACAAGAGAGAGCGAAGAGAGTGTTTTTTCTTTTTTTCCGGAGAAGAGTCAAACTGTCTCCTAGACCCTCCAGGGTAGGGTGGGTATATTTTGTCGATCACGTGGTAACATTGCAGACCTCGATCGTAATATATTTCCAGACGACAAACCCGACAGCTTGAGAATCAAGACTGGCTTTTATTTTATGCCTGTTTTGGCTAAAACAACCGTGTAGCCGACGTGCCAGAATATCCTATGGACTTCAGACTACGGCTTTCACTTTTGGCATTCTTGGGAGGGCTTTTATTGATAGGTATGTTCAAAATCGTCTGTGTTTTAGCCGAGTTATCGCTTAGCATCGCATAAGGTTGTTTGTCTGGAAGCAACGCCATTGTTTTAGCGCCCTGCTCGCCGCTTCGATGCTTTTTGGACTAATATTCCCTTTTTGGACTGTAAAAAACGGTCTGATAGGTCTCTGGGAATCCAAACTTGTATTGTAAACTCTTGATCCTGTGTTCGTTGTGTAGCCGATGTGGATCTGGTGGTTGACTCTTTTGCCCTTCCTTGACTCAAAGCATGGAAAAATAACACCACTACACTGTCTGGTTTGACTAATGTAATGAATAAAGCCGATAGTATTTTTGTGACGGTGTCTCGGTATATTCAACCCGGTTTTTTTTTACCTTTGTCTATCCCGAAACAACAGTTAGTGGGAGCAATCAAACCGATCTTTAAGCCGCTGGAGGTTTTTAGACAATGATTATTTGCTAATAACTTTTTATGCTAATTGAATTTCAAATTCGAAATCTGCATGAGTTTACTGTCATGTACAAAGGCCACAAAGCCAAAATGTGTATTATTATTTATGATATTAATACGTTTGTAAGGTAACTTCGATAGAATTGAACACAAAAAAGGATTTACACGCGACTAAGAGTGCAGCTATTCGGCATAAAACTCTGAACAAAGGGTCTTTTTTATATTTATACTTAGTCAATTTAGACATTTTACTTGCTTGCTGTCAAGATAAGCTTAAATTATTTTCGATATTTTGGATAATTCTAGAACGTTATCTTTCCAGGTTTTCCTATTTTAATATAGTGAAAAACAGGTGATAGCTAAACTGAGAGTTTCAATAATACATTTGTTTACCTAGTTTTTTTGTATTCAAAAAAACTTCAAAAGCTTTGAGGGATTTTGATATAAATTAAAATGATGCTGTGTAGGAGATAAGAGCTTTTTAAAAACAATTACATGTATGTCCAATGTTGAACTATTAGTTCTCAATGAATATTTTTACTCCACCTTAAGTTGACAATGTCCAGATTTTCTTTCTTTTCTTTTCATATATATCCCAAAGCTTATGTCTCCATTTTTAAGATTTTTACTTTATTTTTCATTGTTAGGATTTTCCAATGTTGTTTCCTGACCATCCATTATAATTTTCAGCCACTTTTACCACAAATTCCCAGATTTTTCGTTTCATTTCAATCCTTTCCTTTCCTGAGGTTCACAGACCCATGTACATGTGGAGTAGGGCAGCGGCTAAGATTAGATATGATAATTATAAGGCCATTATAAGATAACTCTGCATACTGATAGCACGAAGGAATTAAGCATCTTTCACATTTTTGAATTGCAAACTAAAATAGGGAAAAATTTGATCTTCTAGACAAAAAAAAACCAGCAAAAACAAAGGGACTTATATGTACGTAGATACATTAATTGTGTTCTTGAAAAATAAGCTGCTTTTCAAGAAAAATACATTGTTTATAAAAAAATTGAATGTGGTAATGTAATGAGTATTTTTAATTTTGGGAATCAAGCTAGGACTCTCACCTCTGGAGCCTCAGATTCGATTCCTTGACTTGGCACCTCATTTGAATAGTAGCCTTTGAAAGGTAGCCATGCTTTTGCATCAAAGTCAGATGACACTGCAATGATAAAGACCTTTTTTAACACCTTGGACAATAGACCCTTTTCAAATATCAGTGTCTATGATGTCAAACGAGGAGTAGGAGTTTGAGAATATCCTGAATGTTATGAGTGATAATGATTGTGTTTTGAAATCCGTGGCATTCCAGTCCCGGATGCTGCTAGTCAAAATCATTGGGTTTTGACATCTGGGACATTTTCATTCTCCTCGTTTGACGTCATAGACGCCATATTCAAGAAGGGTCTATTATTCACATGTCTCTATCATTGCAAGGTCACCTCATGTCTCACTACCTGTTAAGATGGCACAGGGAACTATGAAGGGGACTATTGAGTTTGTTGCATCTCTCCCTTGAAGTTCTAGGATTTCCACCCAAATCCCAACGCATGCTCAGTATAATTTTATCTGCAAGCTAGCCATGTTCTAATACTTAGATAAATAATTAGATATTACCCAGAGGTTAATGCTTCAGGGTTCAATTTTTTTGACGTTTGTTTGTTTTTTAATATGAAAACTTTAAAATTTGTTATTCTTAGATAAAATTCTTTTTATTTTGACTCCATCTTTGTTTTCTTTAGATCAAATTCCAGTAGCTCACAACAGAACAGTTATAAAATGCAGATGTGACTTTTGTGCACTTGACAACTACACTTGTACAAGTTCTGTTGGTTGTATAACGATACTACAAAGGACTAGTGATGGTCAAGTAAAACAACAAAGATCATGTGGATTTGATGGACCAATGCATATGTCGACCTGTGGGCCAGGAGCTAATAAGGGCCGCACAGACAGAATTTATCACTGTTGTTTTTACAACATGTGTAATATAGATGTGAATTTGACACTACCAACTATGAAACCAGTTTCTTTAGTGTCTTTGAATGAAGGTAAGCTTTATAAGGGTTAGAAAGTCATGTAGTTAGCCCTTGTGCAGACTATGCTAGCATTATACATCATATCACAGGGTTCACGTTAACACAGAAATAATGCATTTTTATGAAAAAAAAAAAAAAAAAACACAAAATGCAATTTTTCAATTTCTTTGTGTCCCGGGACCCGAGAACTTCATTTCTTGCCAATGCACTATATTCCTTGCTTACAAAAGAATGTGATCTAGAATCCCATCAAATATGTTAGGGACCAATGTGCCCAGACACATGGGTCCCAGGACACATATTACAAAATCCTAGCACCATCCCTGTATCATAATAGTCCCCTTCACAGTTTCCTACTCCATCTTGAAAGGTAACCATGCCTTTGCATCAAAGCAAGATGAACAGTGAGCTTGCAATATTGTGACATGAATAAGATGGGGCAGGGAAATGTGAAGGGGACTATTGCAGTCAAAAGTTAAACTGAATTAATCAGCTTGCGATCATGAAATAAAGTGCATTAATTAGGGTAAAAATAAAGCTAGGATCAATAGACCTTTTCTGCTTGGGTCTAATATGTCCCATTTTCTTTGTTTGAATTGTATCCATATTCACTTGTTTTCTCATGTCGTAAAACAAAGAAATGATACTAAAGAGAATGACACATGGTCTGAAGTGGGAAACACTACGCCCAAGCTGAAAAGCTCCACTAAGTTCAATTGCCCTTTCTTGAAGTTGTAGTTAATAAGTCTGATATACTTCTCTATCCATCAAGGCAAGGATTACAAGTCCCTCAATCTCAGCACAGCAGAAGTAGCAGCCATTATTGCATGTCCAATGTTTGTGATATGCATGTGCATAATGCTACTTATATGGTTCTATCAACGTCGCAAGTCCCAGTTGCCATCCTATGGTGGAGTGAACTCTGAAGAAGACATAGATATTCCTCCCGGAATGTGCTTACATGATGCTTTGCAAGATATTTCCACCGGTAAAGATACTTTAGTTACCTCTTCACCTATAGGTGTATATATATATATAGTAATTTCGTTAGAGTGAGTTATGTGATCATCTTGGTAACTTTAGTCTTGAGAAAGACTGTTGTTGTTGGTGACTGACGTTTCGACAAAATGAGCAGAAGTCATCTTCATTCCTCACTGTGCCTCACTGTACTGTGATCATCGGGGTGAGTGTAGTCTTGAGAAAGACTGTTGTTGTTGGTGACTGACGTTTCGACAAAATGAGCAGAAGTCATCTTCATTCCTCACTGTGCCTCACTGTACTGTGATCATTGGGGTGAGTGTAGTCTTGAGAAAGACTGTTGTTGGTGACTGAAGTTTTTTGACAAAATGAGTAGAAGTCATCTTCAGAGTACAATGTGGAATGAAACCTTGCTATTTCAAAAAAGGTTGATGGGGTGAACAGCCAATGCCAATAATTTGGTGATTGCAAATTGCACGGAACTTTGGGACAATAGAAATTTCTTCATATTCATACCTAAACAATGCAGGCACCATTCAACAAAGACCTTAGATGGCAAGTAATATGGCTCGTTCATCTTGTAAATTTTGGTCATAAATTTTTTTAACTTGCCAATCACCTAATACCAATCAATGTTCGCCCCCAACTTTCTCAATTATTACTTACAGTATATCTCTGTTAAATTTCTTCATCCTAGGATCTGGTTCAGGGCTACCCCTCCTTGTGCAAAGAACTGTTGCAAGACAGATCACAGTGGTAGAGTTAATTGGTACTGGTCGATATGGCGAGGTATACCGAGGGAAATGGAGAGGTGAAGATGTTGCTGTCAAGATTTTTTCCTCCCGTGATGAATGTTCTTGGACTAGGGAAACCGAAATATACCAGACTGTCATGCTTCGACATGAAAACATCTTAGGTAACAGTTGTATTACTTTGAATATGTTTTTTTCTTTTGAATTTGTTTAGAAAAATTATCTGAATATCTAAGGCCTGGTTTAGACGTCAAAGTTCACAATGCAAATGAGCAAAATCTATTGTTTGAATTCATTTGCATTAGCATCGGCACATGTGAACTTCAACATCTAAACCTGGCCTAAGTATTCAACACTTTCCATACATTGGTTCACTGGTCAAACACAAAGCATTCAGTTGAGGCTTCAAGGTTCAAATTTGAATAATCTTGCTTCAAAAAACCCATGTGGCAAGGAAGAGAACAACACATCAAACAAACTCAACTCATATATTATCCACATTTCCCTTGTCTTATTGTGACATATCCCTCCTGCAGGTTTTATCGCTGCCGACAACAAAGACAATGGAGCATGGACACAGCTTTGGCTCATCACAGATTACCATAGCAACGGATCCCTTTACGACTACCTACAAGGTGCAACATTGGATGTACAAAGTATGCTGACGTTGGCCCTCTCAACCGCATGTGGATTGGCACATTTACACATGGAAATCACTGGTACTTTGGGGAAACCAGCCATTGCTCACAGAGATCTTAAAAGCAGGAATATCTTGGTCAAAAACAATGGTATGTAGGACTTTAGTGGTAGAAATAGAACACCTAATCACCTTCGTTAACATGTAAATTCAGTGATAAAAATTGCCCAGCAGACCTATTTACTTGAATGACCACAGAACAATAGATTTAAGGCAAGGCTGGAGTAGACAATTGCTGGGTTTCAATCAGCTGATAAAATTCTTTGAATCTCATTATCTGCTCCAAAATGGTGGTCAAACACTGACCACCATGTGCTGTCAGCCAGAAAGAATTCTATTGTAAACTTGTGATTCAGCTGATGAACATTCTGCATGAGACAAGAAATGACATCAAGTGAAACCAAGCAATACAGTAAATTTCTGAATAGAAAACCCCAGGCTTGACTTGAATTTATTATTCTGTGGTAAATCAGGAGAATTAATGAAATATCTATTCAAACCATGTGATCTTTAAATGATGTTCAATGGGGAATTGTCTCTTATGATGTTTTCATATGAATATGAATCTCCAGGGAACTCCACGGAAACATTGCATGGTTTGAATTGTGCAATAGTCCCCTTCATGGTTACCTGCACCATCTTGAAAGTCTGACCTTGGACAATTATTCACATTTCTCTATCATTGCAAGCTCACTTTTGGTCTTACTTTGATGCAAAGGAACGGCCACCTTTCAAGATAGCGCAGGGAACTGTGAAGGGGACTTTTTACTTACAAAGGCGATTATGTCTATTGGAAACACACAGGACTGTTGCTATACGGAGTTCTTCACTGTCTTACAGTGCTTTAAGTTCCTCTCTATTATTTTCTGCAGGATCATGCTGCATAGCTGATCTCGGGTTAGCAGTGCGTCACATTGCATCATCTGACATCGTAGACATTCCCAATGGAAGTCGTGTTGGAACCAAGCGCTACATGGCTCCTGAGTTCCTTGAAGACAGTGAGACTGTACGTACCTTCGATGCCTACAAAAGAGGAGATATCTACGCCTTTGGTTTGGTTCTCTGGGAGATCTCAAGGCGATGTACGCTGGGTGGAATGTGTGAAGAATACCAGTTGCCCTACTATGATAAAGTTTGTGTTGATCCAAGTATCGAAGATGTCTTTCAGGTGGTTTGTGTGGAGAAGTATCGACCCTTGCATTCAAATAGTTGGAAGCAGGATGAGGTAACGCGTTTTATATTTCTCATTCGCTCCTCCTCCTCCTCCTCCTCCTCCTCCTCCTCCTCCTCCTCCTCCTCCTCCTCCTCCTCCTCCTCCTTCTCTTCCTCTTCCTCTTCCTCTTCCTCTTCCTCTTCCTCTTCCTCTTCCTCTTTCTCTTCCTCTTCCTCTTCCTCTTCCTCTTCCTCTTCCTCTTCCTCTTCCTCTTCCTCTTCCTCTTCCTCTTCCTCTTCCTCTTCCTCTTCCTCTTCCTCATCCTCTTCCTCCTTCTCCTCTTCCTCCTTGTCCTTGTCCTTCTCCTCCTTGAATAGTGTATGCTGCTTAACAAGTAAATCTATTTAATGCTATTAAAGTCATACTACTCCTTGTCCTTCTCCGCTTCCTTCTACTCCTCTTTTCTCCTTTGCCCTTAACCTTACTTGCGCAAGGCTTGCTAAAGGAGGTTTTTTGCCACAAATTTCTCACATTCCGGTGTTTTTTTACCTCAGGTCATGATGAAGTTTGCAAGAATCATGAAAGAATGCTGGTACCACAACCCTGCAGCCCGACTCACTGCATTACGCATTAAAAAGACCCTGCAAAGCCTCCAAGAGTCTCTCAGCGAACAATTATCCATTGATGCTTGAATCCAAGGTTCGCTAGCAGGACAAGACAGACAAGACATCTGCCGTACGTACGTCGGGTCACTTCCAATTTTTAAGACACAAGGCGCAACTGAATCAAGACAAGATTGGCAGTGCTTGACGTGGAAATCTTGGGCGAAATGTCTTACTCCTTAAGGCAGAAAGATATGTGAGTTGCACTCTTCGAGACCAGATGCAACCAATAATATATTGTGTCAATAACCAGGACTTATTTTGAAGACATTTTAAACGAGCATTCATTTTTTTGGAAGAGGGTACAGTAGTGGCGGAGAAAACAACAATAGCGGTTTAAGGAATGTCGTGTCTCTCCCCATTCTTCTTTCAACCTTCTTCAGTGGCAGAAAGTTTGGCTGTGTGAAAAGTTGACCCCCCCCTCCCAAGGTCCATAGATTCCTTTCCTACAGCCCTTCCCCCTCTTCCTAACATTGAATGCTCCCTCTACATCAAAAATGCGAAGTAAAATATAGCTCCTTATGTGTGGAGCACATTCTTCATATTTCGTGGTCCAGCAAACAAGCATTTGTGACCACATTTGGTTTCTACACTTCATTACTATGTGTATAGCCGACCAGGAGATGAGGGGGAGGGGTGGGAAGTATGTAAAGTTGGCCACAATGATCCACCCAGTGGGCCACTTGTAAATATTGGGCCGGTTTACACGGTACAGTACGAATTTTCAACCATTCAAAAAGCTGTACGTTGAGGCATTCCGTTTACACAGAGCTGTGCTGAACGTGTAAACCAAGCATTACTTTAAAAATATTTCGCACTTTAAGATAAAGTTTTAGAATGAAAAAGAAATAGTATGTCTAAATAATATTAAACTGATTTAATTAAGCGTAGTCTGAGACTAGTACAAGAACGTAGATCGGTTTTTAACATGTTTAGTGGCTTTTAAAGTCCAAAGTAATTTTTCAAAGTGTAGTTTTTAAGTTCATTATGTAAATATAATTATAATTAAGTAGAATGTTAATAAAATATTTTAATTCGTATCCGAAATTTGTGATTAAAGTAACATAAATCTACTTAGGTACGTCTGAATTCTGGGATACCAGAAATCCCCCTTTTTCATCCAGACTTTGTTCAGTTTTAGATCCTCTGGGCAGTCCAGAATAGCGGATATCAGAGTTCACTCCATGGTCTTCAAACAATTGTTTTAAGTCGAGGCATTTGGGTCAACAATACAGTAAATGTATAGAAACTGATCCAAATGTCACGACTTAAAGCAATTGTTTGAAGACAATGGAATGTAACCCTGATATCTGTTATTGTATCACAGCAGTTTGAAGAATGAAACTATGTCTTTACCTTTTCAGGGGTTAGTGTTGTGCATTCTCGTCTGGTGGGGAAAACAGATGAAACAAAAGCAATTTAATTAGAGGAACATTTGATTCAATTTTTGTTCATGCAGAAACTACAAACTCCAGCAAAAAGATATTTTAAAAGACATTTCATTTCGCTCCACTAAATAGTGCTTAGTTGTACTAATAAGCAGTAGGAAGACTTTTCCACTATTTTAACAGCCTCGCTTAATATAATTCATTCATCCAAACTTGTCTCGTATCAATCTCACACCAAACATTCTAGTCCTATTTCCAGTCTGTTCCCATATTGCGTTAAATATTGCCTTAGTGTAGACACACCAAGGATGGGCAACGTTCTATCATCATTCTTTTTGGTTACTGAGACGATTGAGTTCGTAAATCTTTCGCGAGACAAATTCTCTTTAAATATCAAAGTCCATGACTTGCATAAAGTCTTACTAGCAATTCGCGTTCATTTTAATTTGTCCGCCATCTTTTTCCATCTCCAAGCTATGTACGTTATCTGTTTTCAATCGGAGTGCGTACTCAGACTGAATAAAAGAGGTACACAGACTCGTAGATTTCAGTACATGGTTCGAAGATTTACGTGGTACCATTGTCCAGGTAAAATGTGTTTTTCCATTCCCAGGAACCACACAGTTCTCTCCAAGGTGCTGGTGTAAAGCTGTCTTGCTATTTCAGGTACGCGTTTCGCGATACGAATACACCTCTGGAAGAACAGGAATCCTTGGTAGGAAATATAGCAAGTACAGATGATGGAAAGAGCCAGCATGGTTGGTCCAGATAGTACGACCATCAAAGTGTGAAGGAACATGAAATAGTGAAGTCCTTGACAACAAGAACTTGTTAAAGGAGTTTCTTTTCTTTTCCAGTTAAAGTCCGAGTAGTAATAATTTTGTTGCCCTTAATTTTAAATAATTTGTAATTTTCTTTTACTTTTTCTTTCTTTCTTCATCCACTATTCTTCGCGTCTCCCAGTTTGAGAATAATCTCGTAAAGTCTATTAGTAATTTTTCAATGCCATTGATCAATAATTGTGCCATCTCCGGAAAATGCTTCTCGCTTGAGCCACCTCTTCTCGCTTTATCTCCTCAATGAAGACAGCCTCTCGTGTGGTGCAAGACTGTCTGTAACTGTTACTCCGTCGTCCCTTTGTGGGTCGGGTAAAAGTGCTGGATTCGTTATGCTAACATTGATAATATTGGTGTTTCTGGTCTCGTGTATAACTCGTGTCAATCTCGTTTCAACATTATTTGTCATTTGGTCAATTTTTCTTTCTATCTCTCTTATTTGTTCTTCTAGTCTCTCCTTCAGTGTTTTCTCGGTGAAGTACGTCCAGACTTGGTTTGGAATAGACACCAAGAAGCTGAATAGTTGATGTCCAGTCGTGATGATGGATACGATGAGTCTGTAGGTGGCAACAATCTTGTCAGCCATGTTCTCATACAGCTGATACACATACATCACAATAGACACCACTTGTCTGTAGGTCTGGACGACCTTGTCTATCACTCGTATTGGGATGTCCAGGACAAATTGGATTGTACTCATGATGGTTGATATGATAGTTGTGATGTTAGCTACAATGGACTCGTACAGTTGATAAACTTGGATGATAATAGATACTATCTGTCTGTAGGTCAGCACTAACCTATCAACCATGTATCTCGGGAAGACCACAACAAGCTGAATGACACTGATGGTAACTGATAACATTCTGGTCAAATAAGCTGCAGTAGATTGCAATAGCTGATGAACTTGGAGGACAATGGACACTACTTGTCTGAATGTGAAGAAGATCTTGTCTCTTACTTGCCTTGCGCAGCTCAATACAGACTGCATTGCAGTGTTTACAGTTGATACAAGTGTAGTGATCTTAGCAACAATGTGTTGGAGGAGCTGTTGAATACAGCTAAATACAGACTGCATTGCAGTGTTTACAGTTGATACAAGTGTAGTGAACTTAGCAACAATGTGTTGGAGGAGCTGTTGAATACTTGTCACGATAGATAGCACTTGTCTGTATATGCACCCAATCCTGTTCATCATTCTTGTCGGGTAACCCGGAATAGATTGAACTGCAATGGTTACGGTTGATGTAAGTGTAGTGATCTTAGCAGCAATGAACTGACATATCTCAAGAACTCGTGTGAAGATGTACCACACTTGTCTATATGTCCTCACAATGCTGTCCATCATTCGTCTTGGAAAGACCACAACGAAGTGAACTGTCATGAGAACAACTGATACAATTTCTTGGATGGTGTTACCAACTTGGCGTGGGAAAGCCAGGACACCATTGCTGTATTCTACTACTTGATAAAATACTTCCCGTGCTTGTTCAATCTTTTCTCTTACCATTTGGTACTTGTCCTTGAAGAATTGTTGCACTTTTTCCAGTTGAGGAGAATGCGCAAAATTCTCCCGGAGGATTTGCGATCTTCTTGACAACTCGTTCCATAGGATGATCCAATGTCGGTTTGTGAATAGATTCCCGTTTTCCATTCCCAGAAACCACACAGCTCTCTCCAAGGTGTTGGTGTAAAACTGTGTCGCTATTTCAGGTGCGCGTTTCGCAATACGAATACACCTCTGGAAGAACAGGAATCCATGATAGGAAATGTAGCAAGTACAGATGATGAAAAGAGCCAGCATGGTTGGTCCAGATAGTACGACCATCAAAGTGGGAAGGAACATGAGGAAGAGAATTCCATAAAAGATGGCGAGTAAAACTATTCCAGAAATGATGACGGAGGACAAGAAGAACAGACACGAGGCAGCAGGGACAATCATGGGAGAGAAAAGCCAGAACAACAGTGGATGAGCACGACGGAAGTTGGAGAGGCAGCGAAGTAAAGCAGTATTGGAGATGGCATTCAAATTGGCATTGATTGATTGGAGATTTGATCGTATGCGATGAGTTATGGCTGAAGCCATTATGACTGAAGGGAGTCTTCAGCTCAGCTCGTCACTTTCTGTCTTCAGTAATTCACTGCAACCAATTTGTTAAAAACATTGGAATCAGATATTGCAATGGAAAAAATGTGGATTATTTTTTCGTAATACATATATTTTTCTCACGTCATATACACCTAAAAAAACGAGCTAAGCTGTGTGCGCTGCACATTAACAATTCTCTAGAAATATATTTTGCTTTAATTTTGTTGATTTGCAAACGTTTTTCGACTTCATAAAATAATTGTATTTGCCTTGATTAAACATTCATTTATTCAGGGTTAGCCCATTTCATCTTCAAAATAACACACACAAGCATCTCGAACAATTGCACGGACCTTCACTGGAACACAAAAATATTCTAGCCCTTTGAGTAACGCAGGTTTTGAAACCCTACTTTGAAAAGAAGTTAACCGTAAGTTTTAAAATCGTGAAATCAGAGAAAATCTTGGCGGGAATTTCGTAAACCATGCGCGCGCATTCGTAATTTAATATTTCTACAAAAAAATGTTAAAAAAACAACAGAAGAGAAAAAACACAATTCTAAGAAGCTTTAAATTAGCATTTTATTTCGACTTACCTCACATATTTATTGTTTCGGATGAATCTTGGTTAAAATTTTACTTTCAAAACACGAATTCCAACTTGCAAGAAGCGAATTCGTGACGTAACAGACGGTAATTATTAATTAGGAACAATTACTAGCAAACGAGATTCTTGAATGTGATTGGTCAGAATCAATGACGTCAAACTAGATAATTGACTTGAATTGGTTGACGTCGGTAAAATCACAGGGAGCCCAAGTCTGATCACGTCATTAATTCTAACCAATCAAATTCAAGAATCTCGTTTGCTATTAATTGATTCTAATTGATAAATACCGTCTGTTACGTCACGAACTCACTTGTTGCAAGTTTTTGCAAGTTGCAAGTTCGTGTTTCGAAAGAAAAATTTTAACTCGCAGTTCATCTGAAATAACAAATATGTGAGGTAAGTCGAAATAATATGATGATTTAAATCTTTTGAGAACTTCTTTTTTTTTTGTAATTATTTCGAAAACTAAATTCACAAACGCCTGCAAATTACGAATGCGCGCGCATGGTTCTCACACTAGGAAATCCCAAGATTTTAGAATTTAAAACCACGTCTTTGAATTACAAAAGCTTAAGAAAATAAAACTGCAATTTTAAAATCTGCATAACTCAGGGTTAGGATCGCTTTTCTATGATATTCATGTGTTCCAGTGAAGATCAATGAAATTTAAATGTCTTTTTTTTTAATTTGTGAAGTCTTTTTGACCGTAAAATGAACTCTAAACCTGTGCGAATGAGTGTGTAATCAAGGCGCGAAGCAATACTGAATTCCAAAGGTATAATCAACAACGATAAAAATGGTTTTCATCTAGTGCACACATCTTGCCCTTATATTTAAAAGCATATATCGTAAGCAAAAACATAACATAGTTCCTCGATCTTTACAGTGTTACATAGACATCGTTTTCATCCCATTAATTCTACTGTTTTTTTAAACAAATTGGTTGCAGCGAATTACTGAAGACAGAAAGTGACGAGCTGAGCTGAAGACTCCCATAATGGCTTCAGCCATTACTCAACGCATACGATCAAATCTCCAATCAATCAATGCCAATTTGAATGCCATCTCCAATACTGCTTTACTTCGCTGCCTCTCCAACTTCCGTCGTGCTCATCCACTGTTGTTCTGGCTTTTCTCTCCCATGATTGTCCCTGCTGCCTCGTGTCTGTTCTTCTTGTCCTCCGTCATCCTTTCTGGAATATTTTTACTCGCCATCTTTTATGGAATTCTCTTCCTCATGTTCCTTCCCACTTTGATGATCGTACTATCTGGACCAACCATGCTGGCTCTTTTCATCATCTGTACTTGTTACATTTCCTATCATGGATTCCTGTTCTTCCAGAGGTGTCTTCGTATTGCAAAACGCGCACCTGAAATAGCGACACAGTTTTACAACAACGCCTTGGAGAGAGCTGTGTGGTTCCTGGGAATGGAAAACGGGGATCCATTCACAAACCGACATTGGATCATCCTATGGAACGAATTGTCAAGAAGATCTCAAATCCTCCGGGAGAATTTTGCGCATTCTCCTCAACTGGAAAAAGTGCAACAATTCTTCAAGGACAAGTACCAAATGGTAAGAGAAAAGATTGAACAAGCACGGGAAGTATTTTATCAAGTAGTAGAATACAGCAATGGTGTCCTGGCTTTCCCACGCCAAGTTGGTAACACCATCCAAGATATTGTATCAGTTGTTCTCATGACAGTTCACTTCGTTGTGTTCCTTCCAAGACGAATGATGGACAGCATTGTGAGGACATATAGACAAGTGTGGTACATCTTCACACGAGTTCTTGAGATATGTCAGTTCATTGCTGCTAAGATCACTACACTTACATCAACCGTAACCATTGCAGCTCAATCTATTCCGGGTTACCCGACAAGAATGATGAACAGGATTGGGTGCATATACAGACAAGTGTTGTCTATCGTGACAAGTATTCAACAGCTCCTCCAACACATTGTTGCTAAGATCACTACACTTGTATCAACTGTAAACACTGCAATGCAGTCTGTATTGAGCTGTATTCAACAGCTCCTCCAACACATTGTTGCTAAGATCACTACACTTGTATCAACTGTAAACACTGCAATGCAGTCTGTATTGAGCTGCGCAAGGCAAGCAAGAGACAAGATCTTCTTCACATACCGACAAGTAGTGTCCCTTGTCCTCCAAGTTCATCAGCTATTGCAATCTATTGCAGCTTATTTCACCAGAATGTTATCAGTTACCATCAGTGTCATTCAACTTGTTGTGGTCTTCCCGAGATACATGGTTGATAGGTTAGTGCTGACCTACAGACAGATAGTATCTATTGTCATCGAAGTTTATCAACTGTACGAGTCCATTGTAGCTAACATCACAACTATCATATCAACCATCATGAGGACAATCCAATTTGTCCTGGACATCCCAATACGAGTGATAGACAAGGTCGTCCAGACCTACAGACAAGTGGTGTCTATTGTGATGTATGTATATCAGCTGTATGAGAACATGGCTGACAAGATTGTTGCCACCTACAGACTCATCGCATCCATCATCACGACTGGACATCAACTATTTAGCTTCTTGGTGTCTATTCCAAACCAAGTCTGGACGTACTTCACTGAGAAAACACTGAAGGAGAGACTAGAAGAACAAATAAGGGAGATAGAAAGAAAAATCGACCAAATGACAAATAATGTCGAAACGAGATTGACACGAGTTATACACGAGACCAGAAACACCAATATTATCAATGTTAGCATAGCGAATCCAGCACTCCTACCCGAGGGAAAAAGGGACGACGGAGTAACAGTTACAGACAGTCTTGCACCACACGAGAGGCTGTCTTCATTGAGGAGATAAAGCGAGAAGAGGTGATTCAAGCGAGAAGCATTTTCCGGAGATGGCACAATTATTGATCAATGGCATTGAAAAATTACTAATAGACTTTACGAGATTGTTCTCAAACTGAGAGACAAAAAATGGCATCATTGCATTCAAGTAGCCATTATTTGGCTGCAGTATACTTAATGGCAAACCCCTTCAAAAGTTGAACAAGTTTCTTATTTTCATAAAGGACTTTACTTTTTCATGTTCCTTCCCACTTCGATGGTCGTACTATCTGGACCAACCATGCTGGCTCTTTCCATCATCTGTACTTGCTATATTTCCTACCAAGGATTTATGTTCGTCCAGAGGTGTCTTCGTATCGCAAAACGCGTACCTGAAATAGCGAGACAGTTTTACACCAGCACCTTGGAGAGAGCTGTGCTGTTCTTGGGAATGGAAAAACACATTTTACCTGGACAATGGTACCACGTAAACCTGTGGTATTTAAAGATAATTTATTGTCTCGGGAAAGATTTACGAACTCAATCGTCTCAGTAACCAAAAAGAATGATGATAGAACGTTGCCCATCCTTGGTGTGTCTACACTAAGGCAATATTTAACGCAATATGGGAACAGACTGGAAATAGGACTAGAATGTTTGGTTTGAGATTGATACGAGACGAGTTTGAATGAATGAATTATATTAATGATAGTGTACTGTAAAGATACCTTCTCAGTAGTTGGACTTTGAGTTCGTTATTGCATAGTTGATAGGCTTGAAGTAATACGATCTCTTAGAACTGTAAAACTTTTTACCTTGACTCTCCCCTTACGAAACAGATTGATTGGCCTTGAAAACCTGGAAAAATATATTTGTGAAGAAGTTAATGTGCTTGATTTGCTATTTGATGAAAGGTGATAAAGTAGAATATTTCTGAGGGGGAAACGTACGGTAACGTTACTATCACTTGGTTCAGTTCTTATCTCGTCCAATAAAAAAGCTAGATAAACGCAGCATCCAATCAAGATCCACCAATATGGAAACCATTTAAGAGTCACTCTACTGTATGCTTCTCAAATGGGAAAAGAGGTTCAAAAAATAATCTCAAATTTGTACCTAAAATACTATCACTGATACAAATGCTACCTCTTTCCATACATCGAATGTTGAACCAAGGGAGCGAGGTTCAAGTCAAAAGTGCCAAAACATGCGTTTTCTTTCTCCAAAGAAGTAAGAAATGGCTCAGAAAATTAGAATGTAAGTTTTCTAAAACTAGTTGTGTATGAACTGGAGGAGTAAATCATGATTTTCAAAGGTGGAAAGAATTATTTAAATTAAGTGAGCATTGCAACATTTTAGTGGCTTCAACGTCACTCACAGAGATAATTTATTCATCTACATGATTTTTGAATGTGTTTAGTGAGCTTCAAGTCAAGAGTTCCAAAACATGCGTTTTCTTTCTCCATAGAAGTAAGAAATGGCTTAGAAAATTAGAATATCTGAAGTTTGTGGAACAAGACTTTTATTCCACTGGGAAAACTGCTGCGATGGTGCCGGATTAGTTCGCTTACAGTCTCGTACCCAGAACTCCTCGGTGTCGTTCCTCTCCTCTTCGGGTACGAGACTGGTTCGCTCAAAACCATGAATGCGCATGCTCAATACCCGATTCCTACCGAACACAGGAAGGAGCTTTTGAAGAGCAGCGTTTTTTCACCTTTGTATAATATCAGTCATGAAATGCACTCCGTCCACTAAATTTCCAACAGTCTGACTTGACAATTACTAGATTGACGGAAGCCAAAAACCTGAAAACTCTCAGTGGAAATTGTAGAGTGACTGAGAAAAATGAAAAGTGCTCTTATATCATAGTATGTTGCAAATGAGTGCCGCTGATATGAATAACACGGTCTGTTCGGAGTTCAATGTAGTTCATGCATCATTGAGAAGATTTTTGCATTTAAAACTTCAAAGTTAGAGCACGACGAACTCAGATATCAAAGTGGAAATTAGCTTAGTTTTACTTTGGTTGGAGCATGTTGTTCGAACGTCCTAATGCGCGATAAACTTGCTCCCAATTTTACGATGCTCTTCAAGTTTACAAAAGTAAACTTTCACTAGTTTTTTCCCCTATATACATATCATCACGATTACTGACTCAGAAATACTCAAGAAGAATAAGAATACAATCCAAAGAAAATAGAAAACGAACAAAGAGCGCGCCTTACTACACATTCACATATCTAGGCAACCAAACACACTCCCCACCCCTCCCCCCAAACATGCTCTATATTGGTTCTAAGAAGTTCAAGTAATGAAACTAACCTTGTGCGGTTGTGGGGCGAGGGGGTAAAGGTCTGACACGATGAGCAACCATATTCTTAATTCTTCTCGTCCCGTACTGGCGCACTGTGTCATCATAGCATGCATGCATGTCCACTTTTTCCACCATGTTGACTTTAGCCTAAGACAAGACATTTAAAATATATCTAATGATATGCTCGGCAAATACTACTACCAATGAAAGAATATTTGACTCAATAAAAGTTGATTTCCGTATTTTTGATTATTTTTAGTTTTTTCCCGCTTTTTTAGATCAAATACGGGACCAACTCGAATCGAATTTGCACTATCAGCAGTGTGGAATGCATCTATGTGAAAAGAAGGCTTCTTGCCACGATCTATTGTACTCTTTCTAGCTCTTCTATTAATTCGCGGTACAATTGATATGAAAGCTTTTTACCTACCATAGAACGACGAATATTTTTTCAATTCAGTGTGATAACTCCAAACAATACAAATAATTATACATCAGCAATCTTTTGAGCACTTTAGCTATCTGTTGGCAAAGAAAATTAACAAGTAATTGTTAATAATGATTGCGGCAAAGCTCTCCATTCATGGCCTTGTATTCACGGGTTGTCATCTCGCATGCTTCGTCACCTTGTGATTATGCAATGCAAGACAGAGAAGAGTATAAAAAGCCAGCGATTCTGAAATTCAGCCACTTTCTCAAGCTTGTAGTCTGCTGTAAGTAAGAGGTAAGAATATGCATTCCTTTTTAAACTTATATCGAGGTATTTTCGCCCAGAGTTTGTCAGGAAATAGGACTATTTTTTATGCCAAATAGCTTTAGCTATGGGTAAATTTCGTAGTTTTATGCCCTACTTTATCTATTTTACCTAGAAAATACCTTTAATTTTGAACTTGGTTGCTACGAGAAATGGTTCAGAGCCAGCTTGGCCGCACTAAATTTGAAATTCGCGGTCAAAGACGCTTGAGAATATTGTCTTGAAGTCCACGTTTGATGTCATGTTCTGAAGGTTTCATGAAAATTGTGTGAATTATTTCATTTCAGTTTTTCAAGACGAACCATGAAGTTTATCTGCACAATTCTCGTTCTCTTTGGCCTGGTTTCAACAGGTAAGATTGCTGGCATGTGACATTGATTCTATTTGTGAACTCGCCGCGTAAAAGTCATCTTCAACTAATTAGAATTAAGAAATTTTCTAGCCTAAATTCGGTTTATATAATCCCTGAAAATACACCCCTCGTGGCATTTTCTCAAAATGGATGATTTTAAACATTTTTCAGTCATGAAAATAAACTAGGTAGTGCGAAATAAGTCAAAGCGAAAAGAAAATTGGTTCCTGCCCGTATGAATCTGCTTAGATTACTCTTTCATCCAGCAAATGCAATTTCAAATGAGTTCTAAGTGCTGATCAAGAGCTAGTTAACCTCGGCGAAAGTCATCTTAGTAGAGAGTAGCTTCTGAGCCGTAAAAGGGAGCAATAGAATACCCTATTTATCTTGGGCTTCAGTAATGTTTTCTCATTCAAACCATGTGTGATTCTCTTGAGGAACAAGCTTAATTTGATTAACGATATTGACGCTGGTCTTCAGTTCCACGGTACCGGACGAATTTTCAACCGTTAAAAAATTTGACCAGTTTATACCACTTACACGGAACCTTCCCTTTAACTTGCACGGCTAGGCGTTTGAATTCTTGTCCGGGTAACACAGTTCTGTGTAAACAGAACGACAAACGTACATCTTTTTGAACGGTTAAAAACTTCGTCCGGTACCTTGTAAATCCAGTCTGATTTTGATTCAAATTTGTCTGTCTTCTCATGTGCAGCTGTTTAACGAAGAAATAATTTATGTCAGTTATATTCTAGTTATATTCTAAAATGAAAAAATGAAATGAGGAAAAAATTCTTTTAAGCTAAAAGGGTCTATTTTTAAGAAGTATTTTCAAGTTTGACAAATGATTTTCTCTGGATCATTTGCAGGTCAATCCATGTTGTACGGCCGAGGCGTGTTTGCAGTAACATCGCCCAGTGATTTCCTCTGCAAGGCGTTCTCCTTCGATCCAGCATTTTCCAGTGGACCTGTACAAGTTCAACTCGCCCTTCACTTGAACGACGCTTCGAGTTTGACCTACGAGGCCGCGGTGAGCTGGGTAGAGGAAGTAACTAATAGTGGTTTCACTGCCTGTGTTGCTGCGTCTGGCCCTATTTCCGGTTCTGATAGAAAAGTTAGTCTTCAGTGGATGGCCTACACGAGTGTTCCCGGTGGTGCTTTCGGACAACAAACGTTTCCACCTTGGGTGGCCGGAACAATATGCGTCAGTGTGGATTTTACTGCTGCTGGAGTGGTGAGTAAAATTGTACAGAGTATAAAATTTTCGTTTTTGGATCATGGCCGGTATCTTAGTTACGACAGAATTTGAACCGTTCAAGAATAGACGTTTTAACCGATACGGCGGCCATCTTGAATTATGCGTCAAATTATTTGAGAAAGTGACCCCACCACTCTATGCTTCATAAATATTTCCACATTTGCCCCCTCAGCATCCCATGATGCAAGATGGCCGCCGTATCGGTAAAAAGGTCTATTTGACTAGCACATACCATTTACACGGTTCAAAAGTCTCTTTAATTCGTACGGCAAGCTAAGGCGTTTTGTATTTCTGCCCGGATAGCACAGTTACGTGTAAACGGGACGCCTAAACGTACAACTTTTTGGACCGTGTAGGACAGGGTGAGGAATAGTTTCAAAATAGTTTCAAAAGATTTTTCAAATTACCTTTTGACTTAAATCATCCCACTCCAGAAGTTCTTTCAGGGTTCGATAAAATTGGGAATTTTTCTATTAACCATGCAATTGATAGAATATTATTCATTATTCTTTAGACATTTTCAAAAGCACCCTACGTCTACGTCACCCCTGTGCACAGTGTCACGCGCAGAAAGTACGACGCTTCGAGCATCTGGACTGAAGACGTGACCATGTACGACTTCAAGATATGTTTACGTGAATTGAAGAACTTCGATGGCGAACACAAGCAATTCACCGTGGTATGCTGATACTTAGATCTCAGTAAAAATGCACTTAACATTGACTAATGGAATAGGCAATGTGCATCAAAGCTCACAAAGCACTCTTGGAAAGTGAGTTCTTTAAAAATGTAACAGGGAAATCAAAGGAACTAGCAGAAAAAAAAAAAAACTCTGTTATTTTGGTTTGCTGAAATCCTTTTATTTACATGGAAAATGTCGAAGGAAAAATTATCAGATGAATTTTTAGAGCCAAAAAACCTTAAGAACTCACTTTCCCAGAGTGCTTTGTGCTATAATTTCGAGCTCATGCACATCGGCAATTGGTCTATAGATTCCTTGTAGCACTTCGGAATGCAGCTCAATTTGGAGGACAAAACACTAGATTTCCAATTCAAAGGAGATTGAGATTCTCTTTTGTCCTCGAAATTGAGCTGCTTTGACGTCACGTGAAAGGGGTCTATATTTGGGGAGCATTTTAGATCTCCCTCGTGAAATATGGTTGATTCTAGTACTTATTTGTGTTCTTCTTATTCAAGAATTGGCTGGCACAGGAAACTTCTCCAAGTGCATGGACAGTTGGTATTGAAAATGCTGTTACCCTACCCAACACCTCACCGTTGACATCTGCCACTCATTACAGTTTCTGTCAGGTAGGAACATAGTTTTCAACCATCGTTTTGTTGGTGGCAAAACGGTTCTTGGTTCCAATTTTAAAAAAAAACTATTTATTATGACCCTGTAGAACTATCAATAATACAAATCTGAGCAAAAAATTGGAGCATTTGAGACTATTTCTGAAACGAGCTATAGGCGAACGAAGCTACCGATTTCTTTAGTATAGTGTAAATGTATGGGAAAAATTCGCTGGTCGACATCTGATGCCAACCAAGATGGCAGACGAAATTTCCCAAAAAAAGATTTAAATTCACGACAACTCATCGTACTGACTTTAGACATGCATAAATCGAATTCAAACATGTACAACACTAAAAAGGTTTGATGTGTGCACGCGGCTCAGGGAGTACTACGAAAATAAGTTTTTGCACTCGTTTTAGACTAATATTATCAAGCACAAGATGAATTAATACAAGGATTTTGACCACATTTCCCTACAAAAAATCTTTTCACTATATTTGAATTGTAAAACGATGTATTATTTACGTTTCCTGAAAAAATCACGTAAAATCACCGAATTACTGGTGACGTTGGAGTTTTCAATCTTTTTCTTCAAAAAGTTGTTGATATGCTGCGTTTAATCGTGAATATCTCGAAAACGACCTCAAGATACCCCCTTTTTTCTCCCAGATTAGAAATCAGCATTAAAATTGGGCTAAAAAATTTCAGGATATTTTTAATAGTAAGCAGCACCTTAATGACTGGGGACATGTGTTCGCATCATCTGGTTTAACAAGCTCTTTACCATTGTGTTTTAGGTTGTAAATTTTGCCTACGAATTCTATAGTGAACCAGTTATGATCACCACGGCCAAGCATTTCACAGATACTAACAATCCAAAAACCATCTATGCCAAGAACAACGCTATCACAGAATGGATTGAGGTAAGGAGTAGAGGAGAGGCAAATTAGCTGAAAAGGCCATTTTCCACAACTTTCTTGGCGTGTATCAAGAGGATTCATATTTGACGTTTTTATATACATCATTTTCTAGGCCGTTACCAAGACAACGTTCACAGTGTGTATGAAAGACATCCAGCCATTTGGCGGTCATCACGATCCAGTGACCATCAGTTATCTGGCAATTGGATGTAAGTACTATTGCACCTTGGATTAATTGTTGGGTGTTAAACGAATGTACCTTTGGGGTCTTATACGAAACATTAGCTGTGTATACATACATACGTTCAGATTTTGGCGCCAATTTTGGGACGTCATTTTCCCGCCAAAAAATTAAAATCAGAAAAAGTAAAACCATAGAACCACGAAGAACCTTTGTGTCTTGAAAAATTTGAATTTAGAATACAGAAATTTTTTTGACTTGGCCGGTTTTAGGTCATTTTTTAGGTCAAATTTAGACTCCTTTAGCTGTTAAAATAACGATGTCTCTTGAACTCGGAAGGTTCAGTCGAATCGTGAACTCGGCAACACATATTAGGATAATTTGTTGGGTCTTTTCCTTGATTCAAGAGGAATTCGTTTCTCTTTTTAGCCGAAGGTGAAAATCATTTTTTTAGAATTTAAATCTTTGCATTATTTTTGCAGATCTGGACCCATGTATTAACGTGGACTGTACCCACTACGCCACATGTGTAGCTTACGGAGAGAAGGATGCTCGCTGCGTGTGCCCACAGAAATGCGATGAGTTCGAAGACCCTCAGTGTGGAAGCGATGGGAATACTTACACCAACCTGTGCTACTACAAGAAGTATATCTGCGAAACTCACAAGAATGTTACGATTGTGCACGTTGGGGCCTGTTATGGTAAGACTAATGTGCTAGAACTATCACAAATAGACCCCTTGCACATGACATCAAAGCAGCACAATATAGAGGACAAAACAAAAGTATCTCAATCTCTTGAGAATTGGAACTTATTTTTTTTTTCTCCAAATTGAGCTACATTCAGATGTGCTGCAAATCTTTAACTCGCGGTACGGACCTGCCGTGCCGTGCTATGATCGTGGCGTCACCGTGCTCGAATATGCTGCTCGATGAGAATTAGTTTCGTGATGTAATTGACTAAATAGGCTCATTTTTTTACTGTGGCCGTGCCGTGCCGTTAGACAGTTGTACGAAATCTGATCTGTTTACAAGAAAGGGAGTGTAGAGAGTTGCTTCTCTTTGGCCCTGAATCCACAGGGTAAGTTAAAACCGAACTCTGTAATATGGGCACTCCTCTAATGCGGACAACTTGGCTCCGTCCCCGCATTACAGAGACTTTTATTCACCATCGTGACCCTTCCTTCTTATTATGATATCTTACCTTTTCCAAGTTTTCTCGACTGACAAATATTTCTATTTCAGCGTTTGTTCTTCATCACGGCCGTGTCACTCTCGACTTGTCCACCACCGAAGTTCAGTGCAAACTCGTCGCTTACAAGACCCAAAACTTCAAAGCCGGCAGCACAGTTCGCGTCCAAGTGTCAGTCAACTATCATAACGGTCCTACAAACTTTGTCCACGATGCTGCAGTTGCCTGGGCCGAGAAAATAAATGTGTACAACTTTACATTGTGTGCACTCAAGGCTGGTAGGAACGATCGAGCGACACCGGACAATGGGATTACGTTTGTTGATTACATGGCTTACCAAGGGGCGCCAACTGGAGCCGTGGCCGGAGAAGTGGTCCTGAAGTCCTGGTGGGAGGGAACAACTTGTGAATCTGTCAATCTGCCATCGGTTAGTAGTCTTTAACAACCTCGTGGGGCATGGGACTGTAGATATAAATTTTGGGAGGTGAGATGGCCGAGTTGTTTTGAGGTCTTTACTAAACTGAGTTCCGCAATCCGATGTGCCACGAGGCCTTTACAAAAACAAAACAAAACAATAAAACTACAACAAAACACTATACTATACAATTTGCTAGGGCTACTAGTGTTACACAGAGTAATTTTCATCTAGGTTCTTCTAGATCGAATTTAGAAGTTGATTTTTGGAGGGAGGAATACCGGAGAACCCGGAGAAAACCCTCGAAGCACAGGAGAGAACCAACAAACTCGCATACGACACCGGGGCTGACGGGACTCGAACCCGGGTCGCATCGGTGAGAGGCAAGAAATCTCATCACTACATACACCGCGCGTGCATGCTTCCCAAACAAAAAAACAACGACAGCAAAGACAAAACAAATATGGTGAACTACATAAGTAAACGAGCAGAATTTTCTATTTTACACTACTGATATATATATTTTTCATCATAGGGCAAGTTTACCGGTATTCCAAATGCTTTGGTATCGTCAGAACACATGGTAGTGGGTCAAAAACACGATGCCGCAACCATCTGGGTGGAAGACACTACAACAAACAATTTGAAAGTTTGTCTTCGTGAACTTCAGGACTTTGACGGCCTTCACAAGGATATTCATGTGGTGGGTATATACTGTTTCACTCTGTCATTCATAATAAAAAAGAAATGAAATAAATGGGATTCACCAGTGGCATTTCTGCAGAGTAGCTATTCATCTGCTGAAATTTCGATTAGAATTTAGAAGTTGATTTTTGCGGAGGGAGGAAAACCGGAGAATCTGGAGAAGAAAAACCCTCGAAGCACAGGAGAGAGTCAAAAAGCATTCGATAATTCTCGATAGTCGGTGCTGTTCAAGTTAAGACTGTCTTAACCAGAATTAAAGTTGGGCTGCAAGCAGCCAGTGATATTTTGAGAGATTCCAACAAAATATTCTGTTATATTTGTAGAACTGGATTGCCTACGAGAACCTGCCAAACGAGATGAACACAGAAAAACTGGTTCTTTCTTTCCCTAACACCAATCTACCAAGCCCAGCAGATAACTTCGCTTACTGTCAGGTAAACGACACTTCAAATACAGGGTCGATCGAAGGGGGAGAGGGGTGAGGGTAGGGCACCCAGGTTCTTGTCCAGGAACTGCCTTGACGAAAATGCACAACATAATATCACCGAGAACGTAAAATTTGAAAAATTCCGAGGCAAACTTGCCTTTCAATCGAATATAATAAAAAAAGGGACGGCCCGCCGCTCTGAAATCACGTAACAAGGTGGTTATGTCGGTTTACCCAACCATAGAACAGTTTTTGGATAAAAATAGTTCAATTCCCGGATAATAGAAAACGTATTGTTGTGGTACGGCAGCTCTGACGTTACGTGACAACGGTCTAGTACCTATACACCGAATCGAAATACTGCGACCAATTTGAATAACTATTGTTCTGGACTGACTAGCCTCTCATACATGTAAAAAAATTACATTTCCACGTGAATACGAGGCTAGTTAGTCGAGAACAATAGTTATTCAAATTTGTCGCCATATTTCGATTCGGTGTATACTACATTATACATTATCTTACAATACTATACTAACCATCAGTTCTATTATTGATCTACTAGACCGTCCCTTTCAACGGAACATACGCGTCCACTCCTACAGTAATAGTCACTGCTCTTCATAGCTCGTCCGCTGGCAAACTGTTGCCCGAATATAACAGTATTTCTGCCTGGGTCGAGGTAGGTTCTGTGAGAAAAACGTACATGATTGTTGTTATTAATGGTTCCGACTAGCCTTAGTTACCGTTGCTATGTCCCACGAGCTCAACAAATTAACTATAATATCTCAGAATTTAAAACTCTTATCACGGAAAATTGCTTATAAATTGTTTCAGTTGTTTACTGTCCTGTGAAAATATAGAAATTTGCCTCGTAATTCTCGTAGTTCACTTTAAAGAAGATACTGTGTAGTTTGTGGGACTAGATTTTAATTCCACAGGGAAAACTGCTGCAACAGTGGTTGGTTCGCTATTATCCGAGCCTCAACCATGGATTAGCAGCAAAGTTTTTTTGATGGATATTATAGACTGTTTTTTTTAGCTAAATTGTGTTTAAAACGTTTTCCCTTGCAGTTCATAACTACGAGCCAGTTCCGTGTCTGCCTTAAAGAACTCCATGCCCCGAATGGCTACGATCCTGTTGTTGTCACAGCTCTTGCCATAGGTGAGTTTGCAGAGTAGAACATTATCAAGCCTAGCTTGGACTACTTCGACGATACGGCGACCATCTTGAATCGCAAGGCATTATGGGGCGTCCAGGGGCAAACAATACAAAGATGGCGGATAAATATGGAGTTTCGCTTATTTGTCAGTTCTTTCATGCCCATCTTCTAAATTCATCTCTTGTCAGATTTTCTTGTGGTGAATTGTTAATGTTAATCGACGCCATTACTGTAACAAAGCTTTGTATATTTGCCTTCTACCAAGATGGCCACCGTATTGGCGAAGTAGTCCGCTCTTGAAATAGCTGTTTTCTTACCACTGTGACCATCTCAATCTGTACATTTTCTTTCTTTTTCAGCTACCTAAGACACGAGAAAAGAAACTATAGAAGATATGAAAGGCTTGAACGATTTTACGAGAATGTTTACGTCGGATATATAGATATATAATATTTATGGTCAAAAGATTTTCAATAAAACTATGAGCATATGAATAACTTGGTTGTGCATTCTATTTTACAATTTACAATTTTGCTTGGTAATTCTCATCGGAATTTAGACTTAGCTGATTTTTGCGAAGGGAGGAAAACTGGAGAAAAAACCTTGAAGCTCAGGAGAGAACCAACTAGAAACTCTACTCACATACGACACCAAGCTCAGCGGGAGTCAAACCCGAGAGGCATTGGTGAGAAGCGAGCGCTTATCATCTGAATTTGAAAAAAACATCGTGTACATTTGCTTATAGATAGCGGACATGCCTGACGCATTCTGGTCTAGCTTGGGTACAAATATCTTCTGTTCAGCACTATGCCTTACATGGACAAGAATAATAGAAATTTAGGCTAAATCTTTTTTCGTTCGGGATATTTAGTGTCATATTTAGCTGTTCTTTCTCTTCACTACTATCTCATTAACCGAATTTTATTGTGATTTCATTTGTGTTGCTGCTACTTTGTCCTCTGGTTACTCTTACTCAGCATCAAGAAACGAAAGGCTTTGCCAGCATTGGATTTTTCAAACATACACCCCTAGCCTTTCAAGTGACGTCAAAGCAGCTCAATTCGGAGTTCAAAACAATAGGTTTCCAATTCTCAGGAAATTGAAATTCTTTTGTTTTGTCCTTCAAATTGAGCTGCTTTGACATCGAGAACTAAGTTTAGACATTGATTATTAGATTTTGAAATTGTGTCACGGGTTTATTGCAATCATTATATTCATTTACTTACTCGTTCACTAGGTTGTTTTTACTAGTGTCTTTCGTTCTTTTTGTTGCTTAGTTCTACAATTTATCAATCTATCATTTGTCGCCGGAAACAGAGTAACAGACCTCTTAAGCTTGTGCATAAAATTTTCCCATTTCAGACTACGTCATTCTCTACATTATCAATTCTTTGTTTAACGGTTGCGAATGAGAAGACACTTTCCTGCTAGCAGAGTCTCTCTTGTAGACGAATCGTGGCAGAAAAAAATGGGAGACTCTGCCGGTCCAGGCCGCTTTCTTTGTTGCGCATGCGTTTGGTAACTTAGCAGCCCTGTCATAATAAGTATCTTGAACTCTATTGTTTTGTCCTCCAAATTGAGCTGCTTTGACGTCACGTGCAAGGGGTCTATACACGCATCAAGCATTCCGCGCTACTGATCTAAGCGCATACTCAGGGGATTAAAAAGTGAGATAGTATTTTGTAAAACATGTTATATTTTAGTTGTATTTTTCTTGTCAAACACAAGTTTCATTAAATATTCAAGATCACGTTAATGCTTGATGCGTGCATACCCAGTTTGCGTTAATTTATATTTCGAAATCGAGAAGAAAGAGTGAACTAATGAAGTGCGTGCCTAACACACTTGTTTCAACTTCCGCCTTTCCGCCGGGTAAAGGAAAAGCCATTCAGCATGACAAATACGAGATTAGAATATTAAGTAGCAGTTCGTGAGGGGAAGAGGATGTTGATTAATCTTGTATTGTTATCAATCTTTGCGAAATTATGAACGAGGATCAAGTAAGAATGGTCGAGTTAGAGTGTGTAAATGAATGAATAAATTGATGAGAAATGAAAGGATGGATGGATGGATGGATGGATGGATGGATGGATGGATGGATGGATGGATGGATGGATGGATGGATGGATGGATGGATGGATGGATGGATGGATGGATGGATGGATGGATGGATGGATGGATGAATGGACGGATGGACGAATGGATGAACGGATGAATGGATGAATGGATGAATGGATGAATGGATGAATGGATGAATGGATGAATGGATGAATGAAGAGAGTAACTAGAATCACGAGTGATCTTCCAATCAATTTCAACTGTCTCCTTTCATTGTTCCTAAGTTTTAAACTAAACTCCTTCATCTCCTAACTTGATTCGTTTATCCTCTAAGTATATCAGTAAATTCAATGCAATTTAATCCTAAGGCTCTTCAAACCTTCTATGACATCGCATTAAGACATTTCTACCCCTAAGATTGGTCAGCGAGCGGATGCAAAAAAGACCAATGCTAGATTAATTCTCTTGATATCACAAATGGAATAATAAATCAACATTTGCACCTACCAAAGTAACATTTGAATATACGCGAGAATTTCTGACAATTTTTTTCTAACATTTATTTACCAAAAGCAAGCAAAAACTCGTTTCTTTAGAACTGAAGAGCAAAACCGTAAAATAGAGAAAATTTTATTTTCAGTGCTAAGAGCGATGGTATAAGTTGTTAACTGGTTAAAGAGAAAAAAAATAAGATTTCTTTAAAGGATAATTCTCTAAAAAATAAGAAATTATTCTTTAAAAAATAAAAGCCTATGTTTGGCCAGCTGAATAGTTTACTTAATTAAATTAAATTTTGCAGTTTCTAAGATGTCAATTTTCTAAAGAACCATTCTTTCTTCAATTCCTAGTGTAGTAAATACAAAACGTAACATTCTCCTTTGAGTTGGAGAGAGTTTATTTCTGGCTTGAAGTTTTTGGATTTCAATTTCTGTTAATGGATCGTAAACGGAAGATCGCGCTGTTAATGTTCATATGGCTGAGACACCATCTATGGTGAGTATATGTCACTGATATAAATCATTAAATGGGCTGATAGATGAACGGAAGAGAGTGAGTAAAAACCTGTCTTTATAATTAGTGAGGCGCTGCGCTTCGATTGAATTTTGACGATCCCTTTGCATTAGGATTAAAAAAATATCAGTTTGATTTCCAAACCACTCGGTGTGAAAATAATTTTTTTTAGAGCGGATTTCGTGGCCATGATTGGACTAAACAAGCACAAAGAAGCCATTTCAATGCTATAGCATCCCGTACCGTGTACGTGCCGCAAGTCAGTACCGTACGTTTCCCAATCGTAACGCAAACCGTTTGAACATTATGACGTCATTTCAGGAAATTTCCGTACAAGTGCCTCTCAGGGGTACTGTGGTAGGCGTTTGTCACGTAAAAGAAACGAGTAAGATTTAATATAATTCTATTTAAGGATTTTTCTTTAGCAAAGAATCTTAAAAAGCGCATGAATATTTATGAAATATTTAGATTTCTTTCAAGGATGTAAGCATGACAAAATTTGGGCCAATCTTACTGGATCTCTGTGTATAATTCCTCCCCCTCTCCCTCCCCCAGGAGTAGAGAATACCCATATCAATTATGATCATAGTCCAATGATTTCACGGTAAATACACTGTCATACGCTGCTCCTGTTTTGACACTTCCATTTCTCGCACGACTCCAATCAATATTACGAGGAAGCTTAGCAGCAGTCGGTAATAAAGCGAGCTAGTAGAGCCGGCTTAGGTTTCGTTTCCTTTCTCAGCGCTTTGTTAAAATCTCTGCCCACGTTTCGATATTTGTTTATGACGTGCTTGATGATATAACTCGTCATATTTCAATTTAGGACTGTCTTTAAGCGAAGCCTATGCAAGCAAGTGGATTTACAGATAATCGATCTTGGCACGGGTTGGGATTACGGTAAATCAAGAGGTCTATTTCCACTCATTTTTTGAGAAAATGGATACGGATTTCGAGAGCGCTACTTTAACTGTAGGATTCATCGTCCTATTTATACCAGACGTTATTTTAAACTTGTTATTGTGCTTAGCGATTCTGCGAACAAGATCACTCCAAACACCAATCAACTATTTGATCGGGAACCTCGCATTTTGCGACATTCTCATTGGAATATTCATCTTCCCTCGCCACATTATTAACCATACCTTTGATCATCCTCAAGGCGTTCTAGGTGACTATCTGTGCAAGTTTCTCACGGGTGGAGGATTTCTCTGGATAAGTGTGACATCTTCTGGGTTTTTCCTTACGGTGATTGCCTTCGAACGATATTTCACAGTCGAGTATCCTCATTCTCTTCGACTTCGTATTACGAACAAAAAAGTCCACAGGATCGTAATTGCAGTCTGGGTGATTTCAATAGTTGCCAACTGCCCAAGCTCTCTTGTATTGAAGTACGACACTAAAGACCACTTCTGTTTAGAGGATTGGCCAGAATGGGTCTCTCCCAAGGCTTATGTAGCGGTTATGTTCATCATGGGAAACAGCTCAGTGCTTTTCATGTACATGCTGTATTCAAGAATCCTGTACAAATTCTGGAAGAAAAAACGAAACGTTACCGAAATATCTCAAGCAGCTCGGCTTCGAGTACGAACTCAAGTAACGAAAATGTTGGTCGTTATGACAGTTGTTCACACATTTTGCCGCGCTCCAAATTATAGTTTTTACCTTCTAAGTTATGTCGAACCGAGCTTTAAGTACGGCTCAAATGTCTACAATTTTACCGTTTTGTTAATCCTTCTGAATTCCACCTCGCATCCTTTTTTACTTTGCTGGCAAATTAGAACCCTTAGACTTGGAGTTAAGAGGATCTTGAAGAACTTTCTTTGTATAAAAGCGTTTAGAAAGGTCGTTTTTACGCGAGTTTATGGCGTTGACATGAGTTATAGTTACAGATGATCATTGTGAGTAGGACAACAAGGCACAAAAGATGGAAAAATTAGTTTCAGGATTCAATCGAGACCAAAAAATAACAGATCTAACCCAGGTTTTATTTTTCCTAGAATACGGAAGGAAAAACAATACAATACAAGCTAAGCAGGAAAAAAGACAAACATTACAGGATCACACGCCGCGCGAGCGAATTAATTAATTTCCACAAATAATTGCATTAAGAAAAAATTACCGGTTCTTAGGCCACTGAAAAGATTATTAAACGCTCTGGTAGGAATACTTCACCAGCCGGGATCTCCAAGCAGTTTATTTCTATGCATTAGCCTTTAATTCTGTTTATTTTATGCCGTATTTTATGTCGGGTTATCTCTCGCTTTAGTTCTAGTAGGTTTGTTTTCATCTCTAGTTAGATGGATGTGTAATTTAGTTTATCTTTTGAAATTTTGAGTAGATTGTGGTTATATGAATAATCATAGATGGTTGATAACATAGATAGAATATGAAATTGCTATCGTTGGTAACGCCATCGTAAAGCCAGAAGTGCTGCAGGTGCAAGTTGACGGAACTGAACCGGAGGCACGTGACGACCGACATAGACCCCTTGCACGTGACGTTAGAGAAGCTCAATTTGGAGGGCAAAACAAAAGAATTTCAATCTCCTGAGAATTGTTTTGTCCTCCAAATAAACCTCTTCGGCTTGGGGGTAATGTTTTCCAATTTCAGACCACGTTTCATTCTCTTGAGAATAAGATTCTTTGTTTGAGTTGTATCCATATTCATGTCTTCTCATGTACAACCGTTAAACAATGAAATGATACTCTAGGGAATGTCATGTGGTCTTGAGAATAAGACTCTTTGTTTGAGTTGTATCCATATTCATGTGTCTTCTCATGCGCAACCGTTAAACAATGAAATAATACTCTGGGGAATGACACGTGGTCTGAAATGGGAAAACATTACGCCCAAGTCGAAAAGGTCTATTGAGCTGCATTCCGACGTGCTGCAAGGGGTCTATACAGTCTATGTATGGCTACGGAGCAAAGCTTCTTTTTTACTAAATGAATGTGAATCAGCTAGGATTATTTGATCAATAAAGGAAGGAGAATAGGAAGGACGGGAAAGTCAGCGCATATGTGACAAGCGGAAATTAAAGCAGAATTTCACCACCGCGCCATCCTTAGTTATCAGTTAGTTGCCGATTAACACTTAATCGAGATTATAGAACGAGCGTGTAATGAAATATACATATATATTTAAAGTTGTATTTATATGTTGCTTGTGATTCCATACTCTGGTCGTAATTTTATCTGGGTTCATTTCATTTTAACATTTGACGGCTTTGCTGGTGAATGAGGGACTGAACAAGTCTGTCGTATTAATCGACCCATGTTGTATTTAAGAAACGAGAGTGATTAATCGCCCGGTTTGATATTTTAAAAAACCCCTCATCGTGAAAATATAGGCGCGTAAATACTGGCACTACAGTTACCATACCTATATATATTTTCTGTATAAAACCGAGCTATCTTTCGTCCCTATACTACTTGTCGGGTAACCCAGCTCTAGTACAGGTGTTACCCTCTCTCCTTGTAAACAGACCCTTAAAACAGACAGACAGACAGACAGACAGACAGACAGACAGAAAGAAAGACAGACAGACAGACAGACAGACAGACAGACAGACAGACAGACAGACAGACAGACAGACAGACAGACAGACAGACAGACAGACAGACAGACAGACAGACAGACAGACAGACAGACAGACAGACCTTTTTATTTAGAATTTTATACTACTGTACATTAACTATAACCCAAATAAAATAAATCATACTGATTATTATAATAAACCCCAATGCTACTGTGTCTATACCCTGGAGGTTCAATCAATAATTATATATAGCACGGCACGCCTGAAAACCAGTGTAGCTGATATGTTAACCGTGGGTAAATATTAAAGTAAAGTTAATTGATTGATTGATTGCATAATATGTGCGGTTTTTACCCCAGTTACCCCCTCCCCTACCCTCCCCTCCCCCCCCCCCCCCCCCCCCCCCCCACACACACACCACACACAAAGTGAACCCCGCATATTACATCATATTATGGGCAATTTCAAAGTAGAGATCTAATACCTCATTTCAATGATAAAAAAATATCGTTGACTCGAAACTCCATATAATTTTATTAATTTTGTCCTCCTAACTTCACAATATTGGCTTGTAGCGTCATTACGAAATAGTGCAATTAAGCCCTTCAGTCTTGGTTTTCATTCCTTTCATCTCGAGAATTACTAATCAGGAAATCCTTTGTTGTATATGTAAACTTGAAGAATATTTGTTGTTGTTGAAAATTAGTCATTGTTGGCTTATTCAACTTCGAGTGACATATAGCTCTTACGGTTTAAAAAGTATAAGCTAGATAAACTCAAACGAAACTCACCGCCAAGGCGAAGTAAGCAGTGCAAATGCTCTATTGATATCAAAGGTAGGTAGCAATTTAAAACTAGAGAAACTAGAGTACGTACACCACTGTAGACGTAGCAACCGCTAGTGATTCTTAAATGAAGAAAAAAAACGTGAATGGACCTCTAGATCTATTGTATTATTGTACAAAATAGGGCCGGAAAAACTGTACGAACACTCATCGTACTAAATCCTTACTTAAAGGTCTTAAAAAGATCAATCTCATAAAATCGTGAAAAACAGCGTGAAACATGGGGTAAAATTAAGTTAAAAATTTCTTCGTTTTGACACCCATTTTGTGTGCAAGCCAATATAAAAGTTATTTTGGCATTAATGGGCAAAGTTGTTTTTTTCTTATAAAATTTCACGCCAAATTGTGACCTGAGCTAGCCAGCCTTGTCCGGATCAGTAGAATCAAAATACGCTTCTCTAACGTGACTTACTTGATTGAATTTTTTAGATTTCAATGGACTCAGTTTTGTCTCTTCATTTTTAAAGGATATCGGGTTAAGAGGGTGTTAAACATGGAATTAATACACGATCTGGATGGGTCTTAACAAGTTTGCCCTTAACTGACATGTCTTTGAATGACTCTTTTAACCTGAATTGTTAATGTGACACAGTTGAAAGTGCAGTCACTGAAATCAAGCTTGCATACTGACGTTAGACTAAATAATGGCCAGAATAACGAATACAATAACAACGGTAGTATGACTTCGTACCGGAAGAAGCGAGGCAGCCGGAATTCAAAACGACATCTTATTGAATCACTTTCCTTTTCGATATAAGTTGCCTAGAAAACAATGATGAGTTGTCATGTCTGTTAACACTCCACCCCTCTCATAAGATTACATATGTTGAATTGTTTTGACAAGGTTCAATTAAACTTCATCAGGCAACAAGACAAGACGGAGACCAAGAGCTGAAACGATGACTTCGACTGTAGATATTGTATTGACCGTATTTTTTGCTATCTTTGTGGTGTTGGATATTTTTCTTAACGGGGTATTGGCGTTAGCAATTCGTCGAAAAAGATCGTTGCAGACTCCTATGAATTTACTGATTTTTCACTTGGCAGTCACTGATGTTCTGATAGGAATTTTTATCATTCCGCGTCACCTCTTGAGCTATGCAATAACTTATCCGAAAAGCAAAGCCAGTGATTATATTTGCCAGTTTTTAACTGGTGGGAACTTCATCTGGACCTCAGTTACGACATCCAGTGGTTTTCTGACCATCATAGCCTTGGAGAGACTTTTTGCTGTAGTGTTCCCTCACAAAGCAAAACTTCGGGTCACGAAGAGGAGATTGATATGGTATGTATGGGCATGTTGGTTGTCGTCAATCGCCTTCAATCTTCCAAGTCTACTGGTACTAAAGTACGATCACATCAACCATTTCTGTATGGAAGATTGGCCCACATGGACTGACCCCAAGGCCTACGTGGGAATGGCATTCATTGCCGGGAATTCATCTGTTGTTGCTATGTACATTCTTTATTCAATCATTATGTTTAGTCTATGGAAGAAGCACAAGGCTGTTAGCGAGGTATCAAGAGCAGCCAGAATCAACGCTAGGAAACGCGTGACAAAAATGTTGATTCTCATGACGGTTGTTCACACGATTTGCCGAACTCCAAACTACACTTTTTACATGCTTAGCCAATTCAATCCAGATGCTCAGTATGGCTCAACTGTATATAGCTTCACTGTGTTCCTCATTCTCTTCAATTCAGCAACCCATCCGTTTTTCTTCTGCTGGTACATGAATAATCTACGCCATGGTGTATTTGCCGTTCTGCCTTCTTGTTTCACGGTAAAAATTCCAGCGAGGCTAAGGAGGTTTACTATGCAAACGACGGACGTGAACACAGACAGTGCAGCTGGCAAAAGTGGTCAGAGGATGAAAGATCTACACAGTTCGGATTTCGTATCGAATAGTTATGATGAAAGAAAGAAAAACAGTACAAAACTGAAGGGATGTATTGCAGATGAGAAAGAAAAATATCTACAGACATTGACTACTGATAGTGAAGGCAGTAAAAAGGAGGAAATTTGTAATAAAGATTTGATCATAAGCAATGAAGATTTTTCAGAGGGCAATATTGAAAAGGAGGAACAAGCCAATGAGAAAGTAATTTCAGTTACGTGTTATGATGATCATGATGATGATGATAGCAGGGAAGCTAAGGAAGTTGCAGATGAAGTAGAGGAAAACAAACATGCCAAGGAATTAGAACTGCAAAATGATGTCAAACTGCAAGGAACAAACAGGGAAACAACTGCTGAAGAGAACGTGATCTTAACCATGGAACCTATTGAAGTCTGAACTCATAATCTTGTGCAAAGGAACAAAACTAGCTTGTTGATTTGAATTCAAAAGTGATGTCAAACAGACGGTGAAAAAATCCTTTTTAGGAGATATTTTATAGATAGCGTCTAATAGACCATTATCAAGTTATCATAGTTTCCCACTATGAATTTAATAAGAAATATAAATATAAATAAAAATATTCCAATAAATCGACGAGGCCACTGATGGAAAATCAGTTGTGAAGTTTTAACAGCAAAATATTTTTGGAAATTTTCCAATAAATAAGACAGCAATGACAAATAACCCTTTAAACATAGAACTCGTAGCATAATACATTAGTATGTTTTACTTTATTGTGGCTTATCGAGCAACAATGGAACTTGCACGCAATTGAACTAGTTCTGGCTAGGGTGTATTCTAGTATAAGTTGGCTAATTCTAAAATGTCGATATAAGATTATAAAATCATTCCAAAAAATAAACGTTTCGGTATTAAGGAAAAATTCCTTTTTCCAATTCAAAAATATAAATGTGTTCAGTCTTTGTGCTGTTAAGAAGGAACAAAGTAAAAATGAGTTAAAACAAAGGACTGAACGTGGAAAAAAGACTGAAAGAGTACAAGTCAGTTAGAATTTTGGTAAACTGGTTACGAAACTACGTACAACATTGTTTACATTTGTGATAAGCTTTTTGTTTGGTTTGTACGCTTTCTTAATTAATTGTTGTTTATATAAGATTAAAGGATGATTTTAATCCTAATTCACCACTCATTTAAGCCATTTAAGATATACATTATTCAAAACGGCCAGCTAAGTTTTTATCGACTCTTATCTTCATAATCTATGGACAAATCTTTAAGTTAAAGTCACTTCTAAGTTTAGAAGACAATTTTGCTTGAGATAAGATCAGCTTTCTGCAGCTTTCTATTATTAAGATATATCAAGATAAACTACAACAGATGCGCGAAATCGAACAAATAACAAAATACGAAAAGGATTAGACACATGAACTACTCAAGTCAGTAAAACCTCAATACAAAATCTATAAAAAATTAGCATGAAATTTTTATTTTTATAAATTTCTAAACCTCACAAAATTTTTGATCACGCGCGCTCGCTATTTTCCCGCTTTCCAGGTTTTTTCCTAACTGGTTAAAAAAGGCATTTGCATATCTCAGTACGATACATCAATATTTCTGAAAAAGTGAAACAATTTTGACACATTGATATGATATAATATAATATTGTGACATATTTCAAAGAAAGTTTCTCAGTGAAGTATTAGTCATCTTATTATAAGTCAGTGCTTAGTGTAATTGAAAATGTGAATATCTCTTGGTATTTATAAATAAACTGATAAAGAAGGAAATAGCTTTCTAAAAAGTATTGACTCAACTTTGGCAGCCGCATCTGCCTTAGAGATCTGTAAAGTAAAGAAAAAATAACTTGCCTCGCTTATATGTAAATGTTTTTTGATTGGAATAAAGTATTTCCAGGATCGATTGTGGATGTTTCGGATCTCGGATTTTGATGTAGATAAGTCCCAATTCAAACAAACGATCTTCTCATGAGCCAAACTTAATGACATCAATGAAGACCCTCTTATTATCCATTGTTTTTAATGCGTTCGGTTCATGTGAAGTTCGACATTCGAACTGGGCCAGGAATACGAGCAATATGGACAATCTTCACGAAATTTAAAAAGTTTTACTAATATCTATACGAAATAAAATATCTATATAAACTTTTACTGATGTCTATTTGACTTCAAACGTAAAAGTTTTACTAATATCTATATGAAATAAAATATCTATATAAAATTTTACTGATGTCTATTTGACTTCAAAGGTAAAAGTTTTACTAATATCTATATGAAATATAATATTTATGTAAAATTTTACTGATGTCTATTTGACTTCAAAGGTATGACGAATAAAAAACGAAATTAATTCAAGTCTACATTGTCTACATTTTTGCATCGAAAAAAGATCCGTGTCATCACTGATTGGCTAACTAATTTCCTTACACTATATCGAGAGTCGTGATTCATAACACCTATTTTAAAACTGCTATTGTTATTTACTGGTGTTTTACTTTCATTCTTCTTGCTTCAGCGAAGAATCGAGAGTTCCCGTAAAATCAAGATCTCATTTTGAGCTACAGGAAGTCATATCAAGACCGGAAATGATTGTGTCAAGGGAGACAACCGGCGACAGGAAGAAGCACACGTTTCACGTACTTAAAAAAATAAACGCACCATTTTCCATACATCGTTTCACTGGTTACACACAAAGCATTCAGCCGAGGCTTCAAGGTAGTTTAAAAGGATTATTCAAATTTGAACCTTGCAGCCTCGACTGAATGCTTTGTTTGACCAGTGAACCGATGTATTGAAAGTAGTTAATGTAATCAAGAGGAAACTCACTGATATTGTCGTTCTGGGGTAGAGTAATTCTAATTCACGTCGGTGGCGGAAGTCGTCAATAAAAATTAATGGTACCCGCCTAATAGGTTCTAAGGTTAGCAGACCAAAAACTGAATTTCCTAGTCTTCTTCGGAGAGAGTTTGATCCCCAAGAGGCACATATTTTTCTATGATTCCCCCTCACTAGTGGTCACTACTTTCCTCTCACTCAGTTTTGATAAAATCTCTTTATTTATCTAGTACTTTCGCACTAATTGGGGACACTTTTAACTCAAACAAACTACCACGACATTCAATATTCTGTCCACGCTCAACTCACATGTTGATTTTTACGGAGGGAGGAAACTGGAGAATCCGAAGAAAAACCCTCGTAGCAAAGGAGAGAACAACACATCAAATAAACTCAATTCAAATATAGTGTTCACAGACCCGAACCTATAGGAATTAGAATGGTGAAAGACAACCTGTCAATATATTCCTATTTCAAGGTTGTCGCAACCGAAACTGAGCAACAAGCAACAAGCAACAAGCAACAAGCAACAAGCCAAGACCAACTGAAATAATGTTTTAGTTAGCTGAAAATTCGGGACAACAGTTCAAAAATTAAAAAGATTTTGTTCGTTCAAATGTTCTTCACGATATCCTTCTACTGCCAAAGATGGACAACATGGTTAAGCTTTCGCACGGAACCACTGAATAGGTTATTGACTTTTGTTGCAGCCTACCATTACAAAACGACTAAAATAATCGCGTCTAAATGATGAATAAGGAGTAAAATGCGGATGTTCTTTGCCTTCCTTTGTTGTGGCTTTCAGCTGCAACAACCTTTTTATAGTATAGTGTATAATTGTCTATAAAAAGACGCGATCCCTCCCTAAATCTTCTGGTTCCTAAATTCAAAATTCAAAAACCGCATGACCAAAATTAAGACTAGCCGACACAATCCCGTCTATCAACAATTCAACAATTCGGTTCTTGAACGGAATATCGTAAGCAAAAACTTTGAATTGATTGAATCAGGTGTGAACTAATCAATATGTTTTTTTTTTAACGAGAGAATATTGTATGTTTTAGTTTATTTGACGTCTCTACATCTTCTATTCACAATGCTCAGTGGGCCAAGGTTTTGTTTGTTCTTCACGATATCCTTCTACTGCCAAAGATGGACAACATGGTGAAGCTTTCGCACGGAACCACTGAATAGGTTCTTGGCTTTTGTTATGATCAGGCTCAGCAATCTAGGTAGTTATTTACGAAAGCTTCATTAATGAGCTTGCACCGCAATAATTGGTTGGTAGAAATGAAATCAGGTGATTGTCATGACAACCAAACTTGAATTACCACTAAACCAGCTTATAGAGAATTTATAATTACCATGCCACTCCCGGTGAACATAACCATGTAGAAGATAGGATTAAGAACAAAACAAAATCCCGTTCCGGCAGATACGCCAGTTTTCCTGTTTTGACGCACATGGTCTAGTATATAATGACTCAATCAACGAGGGACAGTTGACAACAAGAATCGAAATTTCCAGTGAAAATATACAAAATTTCATTCAATCCAGACAAAAGTAAATGATAAGGTGCTAACTAATTAAAAAAATAGGAAATGAACGAAAGGCTACTGAGAGCTCAAGGCGCCAAATTAAATGTCAATAATAATCGTGCAATTTATAATAAACGAAATTTCAGAAACAATTCTCCCAAAGACCAAATTTTCTAACGACTTTTCGAGTTTCACAAATTAGTCTCACTGATCGATATTACAATAATGAATCGAGCCAATCTCCTTGCGGTCATTCCAGTCGATTGGACGGCAAAAATATGGTTGTGTATGGTTGTGTAAATATAGTTATTGAGACAGTGACATGCCGCAGAATGCACCTGCTACTCAGATATTTATTAAAAACGATAAAGGCGTCGGTGTTTAATATTTTCCTGAACTCGTAGTACAGATTAAAATTAAGTCGGAGTTCGGCACCAACTGAAATATTCAAGCTAATTCGATCTCATTTTTGAAGGTAAGGTTCGTTTAAGGGTTTAGTAGTTTAGTAGTTGTCTCCTCACTTTTTGTGCGCAAGCTTCGATCTCATTTTTGAAGGTAAGGTTCGTTTAAGGGTTTAGTAGTTTAGTAGTTGTCTCCTCACTTTTTGTGCGCAAGCTTCGATCTCATGTTTGAAGGTAAGTTTCGTTTAAGGGTTTAGTAGTTTAGTAGTTGTCTTCTCACTTTTTGTGCGCAAGCTTCGATCTCATGTTTGAAGGTAAGGTTCGTTTAAGGGTTTAGTAGTTGTCTCCTCACTTTTTGTGCGCAAGCTTCGATCTCATTTTTGAAGGTAAGGTTCGTTTAAGGGTTTAGTAGTTTAGTAGTTGTCTCCTCACTTTTTGTGCGCAAGCTTCGATCTCATGTTTGAAGGTAAGTTTCGTTTAAGGGTTTAGTAGTTTAGTAGTTGTCTTCTCACTTTTTGTGCGCAAGCTTCGATCTCATGTTTGAAGGTAAGGTTCGTTTAAGGGTTTAGTAGTTGTCTCCTCACTTTTTGTGCGCAAGCTTCGATCTCATTTTTGAAGGTAAGGTTCGTTTAAGGGTTTAGTAGTTTAGTAGTTGTCTCCTCACTTTTTGTGCGCAAGCTTCGATCTCATTTTTGAAGGTAAGGTTCGTTTAAGGGTTTAGTAGTTTAGTAGTTGTCTTCTCACTTTTTGTGCGCAAGCTTCGATCTCATGTTTGAAGGTAAGGTTCGTTTAAGGGTTTAGTAGTTGTCTCCTCACTTTTTGTGCGCAAGCTTCGATCTCATCTTTGAAGGCAAAGTTTGTCAGTCATATGTAAGGGTTTAATGGTTGGACGATTACTTGTTGCAAACTAAAAGTGGTTGCCTCCTCACTTTTCGTATGATTTTTTTGGCTGTAAGTTTTGGCGATTAGTTATAAGCAACTAGGCAAAACAGGACTTGGACGATAGTGCTCTCAACTTAACCAACGAGGTGCAAACCCTCAACCCGAATCGCTTTGGCTTTCTCAATTTTTTGTACACTTCGATGTTAGACACCAGTTGAGTTTACAGCAGGTACCAAAAGTGCCATATCTGTCAATGCTGCCCAGGGATAGGTTCTCGTCTAACATCATTTTAAGAATGTGAAATGTATATGTGATCGTACCATACTGAATGGACTCAGAAAAAATTCTGAGACCCAGATGGGAATCGAACCCACGACCCTCCGTATGCTAGTCGGACGCTCTACCACTGAGCTGCTGGAGACCCTAATGGCGAGTAGGTTGTCAATGTGGGTATAATTGTGACATGACATTCTAAGAATGTCTAAGAATGTCATGTAAAGATTATTTGGTGTTGTAAGATCGTTTAGATATTCCATACATTAAGTCACGTAAAACAAACTTTGGTGATGGTGCCCTGGTTTGTATGTTCAATCGAGTGTCACCTAATCTTGTTGCGCACGTCTGTTAAAGTTGGTTAAACTCCTAAGATGTTGCATACTTCTTTAGATATCCCATGTGATGACAATATATCACGTACAACAAACCTTGGTGGTGTTGTCTTGGTTTCAGGGTATACGCTCCATTCCTAATCTTGTTGCGCACGTCTGTTAAAGTTGTTTAAACTCCTAAGATGATGCATACTTCTTTAGATATCCCAGGTGATAACACTAATGTCACGTCCAACAAACCTTGGTGGTGTTGCCTTGGTTTCAGGGTACGCTCCATCCTAATATTGTGCGCACAACGTCATGCCAAGTTTGTTTAAACACCTAAGATGTTGAACATTTGTTTAGATATTCCATGTGATGACACTAATGTCACGTCCAACAAACCTTGGTGATGGTACCTTGGTTTCAGGGTACATTCCATCCATGCAACGTCACCTAATGTTGTTGCGCACAAATTCATGTTAAGAGATCTTGCACCTTGTTCAGATATTCCATACCAAATGTCACGTCCATTAAACCTCGGTGATGTTGCCATGGTTTCAGTGTATATTCAATCCATGCAACGTCACCTAATGTTGTTGCGCACAAATTCATGTTAAGAGATCTTGCACCTTGTTCAGATATTCCATACCAAATGTCACGTCCATTAAACCTCGGTGATGTTGCCATGGTTTCAGGGTACATTCCATATGCAACGTCAGCAAATGTTGTTGCGCACAACTTCATGTTAAAAGGTTGTTAAGAACATCCCCAAGATCTTGCACCTCGTTCAGATATTCCATACCGCATGTCACGTCCAACAAACCTCGGTGATGTTGCTTTAGTTTTAGTGTACGTTCAATCCATGGAACGTCACATCATGTTACTGCGCACAACGTCAAGTAAAGGTTATTTGAACATCTAAGATATGGCACATTTGTTTAGATATCTCATGTCCAACTGAACAAACCTCGGTGATGTTGCCATGGTTTCAGGGTACATTCCATCCATGCAACGTCACTTAATGTTTTTGTGCACAACGTCATGCCATGGTTGATTGAACAATTATAAGATAAAGCAAACAATTCAAGTATTCCAAACCACAATTATGCAACACGTCACGTCCAACAGTTATCGGTGATGTTGCCTTGGTTTGTACGCTTGATCCAACGACAACTATATGTCAGCTAAGCCAGAATGTTATTAGGTATTCTGAACATCATAGATGTTCAATGCAGCTTTATAGCAAAGCTGGATTGTACTTCTTCGTTTGTACGACACTAAATTCGACTTATATACCTGCTGCGCTAAAATGCGTCAGTTAGACGCTTCACGCAACACTGTATCGTTCAAGAATAGCCTTAGGTAGTTCGATACTTCCGCCTTCCTCATCCAACGTCTTCCAAAACCTATTATAGGTGTTATATCCGTTATGACAATCTATAGTCAGATTATTGGTAATCTTCCCATTTGAATTGCAAACCCTGATTTGATTTGATTTCCACTTGAATGGTTTCCCTTATCGTTTTGGTTGTCAAGGGTTTCATGAGTGGGCAACTACTTGTTATGCATTTAATGTTCATTCACTCGAAATCTGATATCTTTACGCCTTCTATTTTAATCAAACAGGTCTCTGGGCCATCTTAGACTGTCAGTGATGAATTCTGGACTTCTACTTGGCGGTTCTTAAAGGGAAATCAAGAACTATAAGGTTCACTTATCCCGTCCGTTTCTCTTCCATTCGTTTACGTTATCAACTTATTTACATACATTATGACGAAAGGATTTCTTCCTGTCAAGTGATGCTGGTTGTTTAGTAATTACGTCAAAGCCCTTTAACAACCGGTCATTTGGCACTCGTAGACGAATATAATAGGCCAAGAGCACGGACGGAAAAGCCATTATCTCCAGCCATAAGAGAAAGCGACGAAATTAGAGACGCCAGTTTTGGAAACTTTGACTGAACGTACAGTACAAGGTGTTAATGAGCAAAGTAAGATAATCTTAATGAACAAGGAAAAAAAGCGCAAGTAATCGTATGGAGGAAATAAAAAGGTCGGTTCAAGATTGAAATTCTACGAAGATAGTTATCAGAGTATTCCAAAGGACATCGCAGGAGCGGGACGCAATCAGTTGATGTTAAAGACAAAAAAATCATAATCGATCATAAGGTGTATTGGGAAAGGAAGTTTGGTTTCAAAAATGACAGCGTCTGAAACAATTCTGACGGTCCTATTCGCCATTAATTCAACGATAGGAATCGTTTTCAATGCTCTTGTGGTTCTCGTAATTCTTCGTACCAACTCGTTAAGAACTCCAATGAACTATTTACTACTCAATCTAGCCATTAGTGATATCATGATTTCGGCGTTCGTCCTTCCTCGCCATGTGTTTTTCGGTGCGTTCAACCATCAGGAAGACTCAAGAAGTGATTTCTTGTGCAAGTTTATAACTGGCGGCGTGTTTATTTGGATTGGGGCCACAGCAGAAGGCTACACACTCATAACCATCGCCACTGAACGGTACCTTGCTATAATACATCCTTACAGCTTTAAGAAACGCATCACTACCAAGAAGCTCAGATGGATTGTTCCACTTTGCTGGGGGATTAATACTGCGGTGAATACACCGACTCTTGTGGCTCTTTCTTACAGCAAAGAAAGGCACTTTTGTATTGAATCGTGGCCTGGTTGGGTCGAGCCGAGAGCGTATGTCGGATTCGTTTTCATAGTGGGAACAAGTTCTGTTGTTGCAATGTTCGTACTTTATTCCTTTGTCATCTACTCTTTATGGAAAGGGCAACATAATACCATCGAAGCATCTCAGAATGCTCGGCTTAAAATGCGTAAACGAGTGACCCAAATGTTAGTGATAATCACGGTATTACACGCCTGTTGTCGACTGCCTAACTATACATTTTATCTTCTGGCGTATATCGCTCCAGGAGCTATTTATGGTTCTATGGTGTATAATGTAACCGTCTTATTTATATTATTTAATTCGGTTTCCCATCCGTTTTTGCTTTGTCTGCATTTGAAAACCTTCAGACAAGGAATAAGACGATTGCTGGGCTGCGGGAATTCGGTTGTTGAACCGGCGAATCTTATGGAAAGTACCGTTCAGTTTAATGCTGGGAGACTAAATTACAATCTGAACCCTCCGCTATCAACCGACCATTCAAGTCAATTGATTGCTAGAGAGTAAACCTCCATCATTGTCATCTATTAAAAGTATTCTTATAAAGTGGTGTATTAAAGGTTAATTCTCAAGACCGCAAAAACAAAAATCAATGCTCTGGCAAGTCGTGAAAAAACAGCCAGCAACAATTCTGTGCATGACGAGCCAAGAGAGGAAAATTGGAGATGAAAATCTTTTTGAGAATGGCAGGAATACTAAAGAACTCCGAGAGATCTGAGAAGAGTACCCTCGAATCAAAGAGGAAAACCAACACATACAAACAACTGAAAACTCACGACAAGTGGCAGAAGCGAGAATATTCACGCCAAGGCACAAAGGGATGTTAATATTGTGATGAAGGTAGAGGTGTTGCAGATAAGATTGACTTTTAATCGGAGAAAATTCTTCAAAGTCTTTTTCGACAATTCATCAAAGGAACTTTATACACTTATGGCAGCGAAAGATTTCAATTATTTTTGATTCCAAAATTATTACTTAAAATATGGCACAAGATAATGAAAAATGAAACTGAGATGTGCGTTACTGATCATATGAGGATTATCGATTATCCACAAGCCTATTGATCAAAGTACGATACGCCATTAAAAATCTTTGTTATCGCTAATCATCACCGCAAGTACAGCAGTGTCACGGCTAAATGGAGTCGAACTGAAAGCATGAGAAGGCGCCTCTGGCAGCCGCTATACAGTCCATGTATGACCCCAGAGCACAGCTCTAACCAGTTTGAATTAGTTAGGGGTGATTTAAGAGGAGGGAGGAAAAACTGAAAACCCGGAAAACCCTCGGAATCAGAAAGAGAACCAACCAACTCAGCTCGCATGGGGTGAATGAGATTTGAACACCCGACATTGCGTGGTAAAATAATTGACCTATACAAGCAAGAATGAGGAACTTAAAACTGGTTGACGCGGATGGATGGGAGCGTTAAGGGCTATAAATATATCCCTTGCAGCTTTCGGGAAAAGAGAGTCTGTTATAGCACGAAAATGTGGTACTGATCGAAATAATGATAACTGGAAACTATAAGACAACTTCCACACTTTAATGTATGCCATCAGATATCGAAATAGAGGAGGAAATATCAGGAGGATGAGATAATGTTCTAAAAAAACGTTCCCAAAACTAAAATAATAATAATAAATATTATCGCAACTCTTCAATTTGTAAATAATGTTAAAATCTTTTTAAGATGTTTAATTTAATAAAAGTATTTAAGAAAATCGTAAAACGAAGGTGAATTCAGTAATTATTTAATAGTAAATTTGGCCTCGAGAGTAATAGAAATTATAATAGAATAATTTTTGTTTACTATAGACTAGCTATTCGACCAATGGATTCAAATTGGAATTTAGAAGTTGATTTTTGTGGAGGGAGGAAAACCGGAGAACCCGGAGAAAAACCCTCGAAGCACAGGAGAGGTTGAATAAAGCAATGAAGAAAATCGTGAAGCGAGCTAAGGGTTGATCCAGTAATTATCTAATAGTGAATACAGTGTTGAGAGTAAGGAAATGAAAGGGCAAGATATTTTACACATTTCCTGTTCAAGGCGTCTATTTTCACTGATGTTTGCTCAAATGTCTCACGACTTCCAATCAAATCACGCTCAACGACAAAAATGAGTGACATCGATAACAGGTGGGTCTATTTGGGATATCACGAAATAGTTGCTTGTCAAGTTATCATGTCATACACGTCCCAAAGTGTGTTTGTTCAATGTCAGAATACAACTTTAAATATTATTGCTGGGATAATAGCATCAAAGAAATCATTTATTGGTCGCAAAGGAAAGGCCATGTATGGCTATTTTGAGCAAATAGAACAACTATATATTCAAAAAATAATGATTACTATTTGCAAAGCTAGACTGGGAAGATGGAGTTTAATCCCGTGAGATTTTATAAACTTGTACTTGTTTTGAGATAGATATCGCTAAGTCGAATCATATTTAAAATCTTAAATGAAGATATTGTGAGAAAATAGACGAGAAAATGGAATGCCGTAATCAAAATTCTCGAATTTTATTAACTCATTTGGGACAAAAATAGCTGCTATATTTGTGCAAAAAAAACTATGACATGGAATTATAGATATCAAAATTGAATTAACCTCCGTTTGCAAAGTGAAGTTCGGTGAAATCGTAAGGCCCGTTGATACCAGCAAATTTATCGCGCGACTTGAGTAGCGATTTCAATGGCGATTTTATCGCGACCCAAATCGCAGCGAGTTGTACTAAATGTCAATCATGTTTGAATGAACTACTTCGAAGATGCGTCGGCCATCTTGAATCTGAATTAATGAAAATAACTTTTTACGAGATACCGGGGGTATACGTAGGACCTGATGAAGAAAAAAACAAATCCTGGGTTGCTCTGGCCCTATCATGCTGGTTAAGTGACAAGCATTTCATTTTTCTACGTAGTATCAGTCATTAATTTCACATCTTGAATAGCAATGCATTATGGGGCAAAACAAAACAAAAATGTCGGATAAAATAGAGAGTTTCGTTTATTTGTCTTTCTTTCATGTCCATCTTCTTAATTTATCTCTTGTCAAGTTGTCTAGGGGTGAAACGTTAATTCTAATCGACGCCATAAGTGTAATGAAGATTTGTATATTGCCCCCTACCAAAATGGCCGCCGCATCGTCGAAGTAGTCCAATGGCGGCGACGTAGCTGCGATCTATCACCGTGAAATCGCCATATAATCGCCGCTCAAGTCGAGCGATAAAGTTTCTGGTGTAAACGGGCCTTTATAGTCATTTTGGGATGAGAATAGCATCATGAATTCGTATCTTAAGATATCAAAAATTAAACAATTTGTTTTTTGCATAAAAAAAGCGAAATCCAAGAGGCAATTTTTTAGATAAAAAATATATTTGAAAATTACCATTTTGAAAAAGGAAAATGACAGTAAAGTGCGATTTGGCAGAAAATTTGAAGTGGGCATTTCTGTGACTCATTTTGGACAAAATAAAGTCTTAAGCGTGGTTTGTGTAAATATAATGATTAAGAGACGACAATTCAATTGCGCCTTTTATTAGTTTGGAGGGAAAAAAGATTACTTGATACGACAAATGAAAGTTAAAATTTGATAAACGCGGTACCCTCTATATGTCTATACTCGCTAATTGGTTGTAGAAGAACCTCAAAGAAGCAGAAAAAGCAATTTTATGATCAGAATTCTAAAAGCATGAAAATTATTTTCATGCTTCATTTAAGAATATTTTCCTCCCTCCGCAAAAATCAACTTCTAAATTCCAATTGGAATTTCAGTGGACGAAGAGCTACTCTGTAGAGGAGCCACTGCTGAATCCCATTTATTTATAAAGCTTTATGGACCTGTTTTTGAAATGTCAACGTTTTCGTGCAATTATAGATGACGTTTTAAAAAAACGCATCCATTGTCCTGGGTTGTCAAAATTTCGTACTATGCCACGTTGTCGGAAAAAAAATTCTCAAAACAGGCAGAACTAGACTAACAAAAAAAGATGCTTTAGCAGTTTGAGCAGCGTTAAAAAGTTGAAAAATATTTTTTGGAACTTATCATTTTTAAATTTGCTGATAATAACTTTCTTTGCTCGGATGTCAAAACTAATGTAAATAACGTAAAGGTCTACCAAGAGACGAAACTAGTTCCTTAAATTTAAAGCAGTTTGACTTATTAATTAGAGCATTAAAAGAGCTTTATAAAGGTTGAGAACCATTCAAAAGGAATATTTTTAATTTTGGTTCATTGATAATCGTATGAGTAGTATGTACGGTACATTGTGTGTTTTAAAGCAGTTTTTTAATTGGATAATACACATTAAAACAATGAAAAGCCATTTCAGTGTTACGACATACTGCGCCGAGCACTCGCTGCAAGTCATACCGCACGTTTTCCATTCATACAATCTAATTCAACTTTTGCAATTTTTTTATTTACCAGCTTCTCCTTCTTTCCACTTCAAATGGTTTTGGGAAATATCAAAGACATGTCAAAATTGACAGAACTGTCCAAAAACGAGCAAACGTCAATCAAACTACAGATATATTTGCTTTAGAATGAAAAGATTTACTTTCTTGGAATGATGAATGGAAGCGAGCAGCTGGAAAAGACGATGTTAATTTTAATTAAAAAATTGTTTATCAACTTGATGATAAAATATGAAAGAGAATCATTCTCAACCTTCCAAGGCTTTACTTTGATGAAGAATCAATTACACGGTGTTCAACCTGCTTACTGATATGATTCCCATAATCCATGCTTCATACAACGATGCAGCTCAAAAATATTTACTTGTTAAGCCCGATTTAGATGGCAAACAATGGACACATTTGCATTAGATTCGGCACGCGAAATTCGACGTCTAAACCGGGCCTTAGTTTTCTTTTATCATACGAAGTAAATACGATATCCATATTTTTGATAGAACAGTAGCACCATTTATGAACTCAAGCACCAAAAACTGAACGCAGTAGTTATCACAGTTATCAGCTCATCTATAAGGGGACGCGCATTCTCTGTACTCCTCCCCTAGATTCGCCCCTGCCCTGTCCCAATGAAGATGGCTCTTAATGAAGTTTAAGTCTAACATTAGATTTATAGTTTTAGTTCTAATAGTGTCTTACATGGGCTAAATTGCGGTGGCGGTGTACCAACCAAACGTTTGCTTTTAGTAAAACTTCGTGGGCGCTACACTAAATATTGGATATAACTATGTACACACGATGCAGTGAGAAGCCAAAGTTAGCCTTTGCAGTAGGGTTATGATGTGTATCTTTGAGTTGGTCATAGGATTTTTGTTGCTAGATTTAAAGATTTTAAAACTCATCCCCCTAAAGGCATTGTCTTTTTTATGCCCCCTCTTATAAGTGGTTGATACTTTGTCATTTTTGTGTAACCCATCCTCCCCACCTTTTATACCTACTAATGTATAGCTGATCCCCCCCAGTCCAGTTGTCTAAAAAACATGCATGTGACCCCCCTAAATCCTCCTACCCCAGGGATTGAAATTATAACGTGTTAAAACCTGTAATGAGATTTTTCAACAACACCTTCAATGAGATAATTGCCGAATTTTTTTATGTCTAGTGGACCACTCACAGCTTGACGTGAAACACTCAAGTGCAAAGAAGAGTAAAAAACATTAATGATAAACAAACTGGGTATCTGAATGAGCTCACGAACGTAAAGCTCCTTTTAAAGTACAGCGCACGTATCTTACACGCTTAGATCACTCAATGATCACGAGGAAATGCTGCAAAGATCACGTATAGATAGCGCAAAAACCAAAGATGATGGACTTATGTGTCATATCTAGACAGCTGTTTTTGACTCTATTTGTCTTGCTTAAAATACAAGGTTGCGCTTGGCATATGGATTAGAGATCTTAATGTTCTCTGTTTGTATGGGGATTTTTTGTGGGGAAATTTATTGTCTGCTATTCTGTCTTTATTTGCGCAAGTACTATCCTAAAATGTAAATCTTACTAGACTGTCCAGCTAGTATTATAACACCCCTATTATGGATTCGAGATCTTAATATTCTCTGTTTGTATGGGGATTTTTTGTGGGGAAATTTATTGTCTGATATTCTGTCTTTATTTGCGCAAGTACTATTCTAAAAAGGAAATTCCACTAGACTGTCCAGCTAGTATTATAACACCCCTATTATGGATTGCTATCTTGATATTTTTTGTTTGTATGAGAGATTTTTGTCTGCTATTCTGTCTATATTTGCGAAGCTATATTGTAAAGATTGAAAATGAAAGGCCTACTAGACTGTCCAGCTAGTATTATAACACCCCTATTATGGATTCGAGATCTTGATATTTTTTGTTTGTATGAGAGATTTTTGTCGGGAAACGTATTGTCTGCTATTCTGTCTATATTTGCGAAGCTATATTGTAAAGATTGAAAATGAAAGGCCTACTAGACTGTCCAGTTCCTATTATAACACCTTTAATCGGAGTATATAAGCGGATTCAAGTAAGGAAGTAATTCAAAATTTAAGTGATATGCCAGAAATATTTAAAAAAAAAGGCCAGCATTTAATTTTTCTTTTAAAGTTAAACAATATTGCAGCTCCTTTTCTAACTAATTCAATGGGGAATACTAAAGGAAGTACTCTAAAGTTAGAGTGATTATGGATGTCTTAAAAGGGCTTAAAAGATGGAATGACGGCAAATTATTTCAATAATATATTAAAATATAAAAATATTTTGAAGTTGAAATAATCCTACTAGACTTTAAAGCCTCAAAACTTTCATTAGGAATACTGAAACAGCTTCAACAAAGAAACCACTTAATCTTAGACAGGTAATTATTTCTATAACTATATAAATGAATGAAAGTATTTTCAAAAAAAATATTTCAAAATTAAGATATGATTTATACTTTAAAAGCCTTTACGATTCCATTAATAAAGAAGATTAAATAAATCTCCTGGCCTTGAAGAATCAAATTATAAAGAAATATTTCAAAATGAAAATATCAAGTCATTGAGAGTAAAAATTATGACAAATAAGTATTCAAACAAGCTTTAATGGTTTTTTTACTGTTTACTAGCATTTTATGTATTTATACAATTTTACAATTCCCTTAATCATAGAAAAAAATTTTAAAATTTAGTGTAGTTAAAATTTTTAAAAAATCATTCAAAAGTATTCCAAAATGCCAAATTTATCGATAAGAAAAGAACAAAGAATTATTTAATGAGTGTTCCTGTGATGCGTTTATGTATTTTCAAATAATAATTACATTAATATTATTTTTAAAATAATTATTCATTGAACTTAGGTGAAGTGAATATCAGTGAATATTTACCAAGACATCCAAAGTCAAGGTAAATATTCACTATATTCACTGAGCCTGAGGTGAATAATTGTTATAGTATGTTTCTTTAGACTTGAACATCAGAGAAAACAAGAAATTCAGGGTAAGAAAGAGTTTTAGTATAATTTCTGCTTTGGCATACCTCATCATCACTGCTCGAGCAGTGAATATCGTCTCATAATCACTGGTCACCTGACCAATCATAGTATGCGAAACTCTATATTCAAGTCTAGATTAATACTAAAAGTTTATGTGGTTTACTAGTAAAGTTTAATGGATTTTATTGGAGAAATAAAATACCTCGTCAAATGTTTGTGTAAATGAGTATTAATACGCAGTTTTGTAGATGTTGATATTTGATATATTACTAAGTGTGGTAATAGTAATATTTAGAAACATTATTTGAAGCCCATTTTATTAGCTATTTCTAAATGGCTGTTGCCCATCTTTTTATATAATATCATCTTTTAAATTGTGTTATATAGCAAAATAAGGAGTGCCAATAAAGATGTTTGTTTGTTGTTTATATTTATATTCCACATATTTTTATCATCCAACCATGTCTTCTACATTTGGCCCAAAATTGTTTCAGCATACTGTTTTTAAATTTATAAATGCTAAAAAATAGCTTGTGTTTAGCTCAGTTTTTCGTTTTTTGGTCCAAAAAAATTGCCAAGAAAATGTTTCATTATTTTGTCAAGCTGAGACACAACACACCCTCCCCCTCCCCCCAAACAAACCCAGCATGCCTCATGCTGTAAGGCAACAGATGACATTTTCAAGAGACCAGCTGCTTAAAAACTGAATAAATTACCCTAAATAAATAATTAGATTGCTGTTTTGGTAATCACTGATGCCTGACCCACTCCATTACTCAAATATTAATCATAAATAAATGATGCACTCAAGTAAACATTGCTTGAAGAAGTCCCCTAAAAACTGGTAGACCGTTTACCCTCTTGAATGGAGTACCATAATGTTTTCCCATTTCAAGTAAGATTTTCCATGTTTAATTCATATGAATGTTTACTATCAGGCATTACCAGTAAACAAAGAAACAGTACTAAAGAAAATTGTTTGAAATGGTCAAACATTACCCCCTCCCCATCCCCCAAGGTAAAGAGATAGATATATTGAAAACAGTCTCCCCTAGCTTAGCTTATCTTCCAAGATTACCTTGTCTGCCTTGCTCATCTCTTACTAAACATATCTAGAGTTGCCCCAAGCGCCCAGCTTACTTCGACGTCATTAATCTTCTTCTGCAACTGAAATGGATCACGAAAATCTTACTTAAGTACTAAGTTATGTTACACACAGAAATTACTTTTGAGTACTGAGAAATGAAATACACTGATCCTGAATTCATTGTTCTACCTCCCTAGTAGTGTATGTTGGACAAGCTACAGGGACCATGATGATGGTGCAGGGGGGGGGGGGGTGAAGGGGTGGGGGGAGGGGCTAGGGTGCTACCGCCCCCAACTTTTTTCATTTTGCATACAAGTCTCTTATATTTTCCAATCTAGTCTCATATTTTTCAATCTTAGCTGGGCTGCCTGTAGTCATACTTACAATGAGTTTCCTGTCATTGTGGAACCCATAACCATATTTCAATAAGGCAACAATGTATGTTGCATCCATGCTTGCAAGCTTATTGGCTCTGACTCGAGATGAAGTAAACACTAGAAACGGAAAAAATATGTCTTTTAGTGGTGATATCATAATGGCATATCCATAAGGGGTAAGACCTCTTTAAAAAAATAACGAAGGTGCTCCCCCCTCATCAATGCATGTATGAGTCCCACCAGGTTCGGTTTTGCATGTGAGTAGAGTTTCTAGTTGGTTCTCTCCTGTGCTTCGAGGGTTTTCTCCGGGTTCTCCAGTTTTCCTCCCACTTTAAAAATGAACTTCTAAATTACAATTTGATCAAGGTGTTAGATGTTGGATCTGAGGTGTGTTAGCCAATATAGCCCCCACCCCCAACTTTTCCCTCTTGCATACTTGCATACTAGTCTCTAATATTTTCCAATCTTAGCCCCCCTCCACCCCCCCCCCCCCCCAACCATGCACACACACTTTTTAGGGTGCTCTGTGGTCCTTACAAAATACCTTCTTTTGTCTTTTCAATGAAATCCCCAACAGTTATAATTCCTCCTTTTCTAACATCTGAAAATAAAAGCAAAACCAGTGAAACCAAATGCCTTTGTTACTGAAAAAGTAAAAATATTATGGTTTTTTTTTTGTAACTGGAAATAATGAAAGATGTAAATATTTGTTTTTCACAAGCTAATATTTCTCAACTACTACTTAGGTTTGGTACAGCGTAAGTGACCTGGCTGAATATTATGATTCAGATACCTCACTTGCAAACATGAGTTCCTGTAGCTCAGTTGGTTAGAGCATCATACATACATACATATACATACATAGTTTATTTAAACACAGTAAATCATCAGTAAAATATATGTACAATAATAAAATAATAATATATAAAGTGATACATATATATGTAAAATCAAATTTGTCTACTGTTTTACAAGATTGCCGTGTGGAAATTCAATGCCATTATTCCATAAAGATTTTGTCAAGCTCGTTTTTAAAATGCTTTATGGATTTTGATTTCTTTGCTAGTAATCTGAAGGTCATGGGTTCAAATCTCGCCCATATATACATCTTTAAATAAAAATATGTTGAGTTAAATTCTACTTACCTATCAGATTCAGGTCAACTGCACGATCATAAAAATATGAAAAGGTGTAAAATGTTTGCTCATTCATTTCATCTGCCAAAATATAATGAATCGATATCATTTAAAATATATGGAATAAATTATATAAGGTTGCTATGAGCATAGGATAATACCAGTATGTAAAGGATAACTGGAAATTGATTGTACATGTATAGACCTCTTTGGGAAGCACTGGTGGCGTAGCGGTGAGAGCACTTGCCTCTCACCAAGGCGACCCGAGTTCGAGCCCCACTGAGCTCGGTGTTGTATGTGAGTAGAGTTGTTTGTTGGTTCTCTCCTGTGCTTCGAGGGTTTTTCCGGGCTCTCCGGTTTTTCCTCCCTCCTCAAAAATCAACTTCTAAATTCCAATTGGAATGCAGTGGAGGAATAGCCACTCTGTGGATTCCATTGTTGATCGCATTTATTTTTATTTTTAATTTATTATTCTCTTTACCTTATAATGTTTTCCCATTTCAGAACATGTGTCATTCGCTAGAGTATCATTTCTTTGTTCAATGGTTGTGCATGAGAAGACACATGAATATGGATACAACTCAAAAACCAAATCCTATTCTCAAGAGAATGACGTGGTCTGAAATGCATGCGATTTTATCCCAAATTTCTTAATTAAACAAAAGAATGTGAGAAATTCGGGATAAAATCGCATGCGCACTGAAAACGATTCTGAAACTCCAAACTGGCTTATTGGAAAACATCCAGCTGAGGTAATTGTATTCACCAAAAGGAATTATGGGTCAACTATTTTTGATTAGCATTTGCCAAGCAGGGGCATGGGAAATGCTCATCAAAATACAATGTCCAATTCTCAATTCTGATTGGTTGACCTTGAGTTCATTCTGAAGGTCAACTCAGCTGGATTACACCCAAGGTAAAAAGGCCTATTGTTTTGTCAGATCACATCTTCCACTAGCAACTGGGGGTGGGGTAAACTTTGGCATCACTCTGTTTATTTTTACCTTGTCTATCTATAGGGTTGATTATTCTTTTGACATGGTCCAAACAGGCATCAAAACTGTAGTTAGAGTGTCCACTGCAAAGAGAGAGAAAAAAATCCAGGTTTAAAGAAGCTAGATTGTGCATACAGGCAATCTGGGTAGCATGGGTGGAGTACGCTGCTAATGTGTCATCTTTCACCACTGTGGTTCCACACGCTCGCAATTTATGTACTGGATCCCATCTCTGATCTGGATACACCTTACCTGACTGTAATAGTCTTTCCACCAAACACCCAGTTGACAGTATGGCTTGGTGATACACAGGGACTTTCACTGATATTATTATTACCACTGGCTATAGATGAAAAATATAAACAACATCAATAAATACTAACTTTACAACCACCAAGTATCAAGAGATGGTTAAAAACAAATTTTGATGTTAGTGCATGAGTGTCCAAAATCAGCTTGCATGAGCATGCACATTCCATTTCTTGTTCATATATATTCAGCTAATCAGAGCACAGGTTATATCATGGCTATTTCACACAAAATAAATGTATATTATGACCATTGGGTAGCATGGGTGGTGTACGCTGCTAACGCATCATCTTTCACCACTGTGGTTCCAAAGGCTTGGGTCTCTGGTTTGAGCCCTGCGGTCGCCATATGTGAATTGAATTTGTTTGATGTGTTGTTCTCTCCAGACCTATGCTGCAAAGGTTTTCTCCGGGTTTTCCAGTTCCCTCCCTCCAAAAAAATCTTCATGTGAGTAAGTGTTGTGTGCATAAAATACTGAATGTAGTGGTAGTGTGTGTGAGTGAAAAGTGTCACAAAGTGCGAAAGCGCTAGAAAGACTAGACACTTAAATAAAGAGATTTATTTATTTATTACTCACAGTCTGTGGTTTTGCTGCCATGTGATGCAATAGCTGCCCTCGCAGACATCAGACCCAACCCTAGGTAGCTACAGTAAAATAACACATTTATTAATGACCCTCCATAATGCCATCAGATGTAAACTATCTATTGTTTAGGGAAACACAGGACTGGCATAACTTGAGAGCGCTCACTCTCACCTGCGCGACCCAATGTAAATTTGACAGCATAATATGATGAGCATCTACTCTTTGTTCCTTAGGATTACCTGTGTGTGTAGAGTTCATATTCCTGATCAAAGACTTTAGCCTTTTGTGTGAAGTCTTTTGGTGAATTAGTAATTGTATCCTATGAAATAAACATTTCAGCATATTTATTAAATGTTTTATATTTTGACATTAGTGTGACAAAGCTGCATGTTTATAACAATCACATCAGAAAAGTAATCACTTCATGGTAAAATATAAATTGTGTATACTGTAGCCTCAGTGCTTCCTATGAGCAATGCAAGCCATCACAAGCATAAGCACAAGTGCAAGCCAATGCAATAACAGCAATATCTTCCGTTCTCTTGCACTTGCATTTGCGTTGTTTTGTGACAACGTGCACCAGCTTGGAGTTGCATCTGCTTGCATCTCTAGTGAGAACCAGTCTTATTTACTTCATACAATGATAATAACCACTTTTCCCCGATTTTTATTATGTACCTCTGATTTAGGATGGAAGGTTATTTGTGTGGATCCACCACCCAGATCCAAAGCACCAACTAATGATTCAACTCCATGATTAAATCTTCCTGGAGAAATAAAACACCATACAAAAGATTATTGGCATGGATGGCATACAGTACACTGCTATAGTGCTGTCTCTAACTGCTGTATATAGTTCAAATAGGGGTTGCAGATTAGATTCTAAATAAAGCATATGACTATGAAAAACTTAAGGCATGGACCGTGCCTTGCCGTGACCATGTCAGTGCCATGCCATGTATAAAAGCATTTGACATTTGGTGCCATGTCGGCTTTGTGCCATAACTGTGCCGTGTGTCATGACTTTTCAGTCACAAACGAAATCTGCTCTAGTGAATGTAGTGGTAGTCCGTAGTGAGTGAACCTTACCAGAGCTCTATTATGGGTAGCTCATGATGGACCTTGAAATATGACATAAATTACTTTAAAAGGCCCCACATTTTTACTTGGCCAGAATAAACTAAAGCAGAGATGAGTTCCATTCCTTACCTATAAGGAAATTCACAGTGACCCATGCAAAAATGCCTTCATCTAAACCATCCATGATTGAAACACTACTTTCGCCAGACACATGGAAGGGAGAGTCTTTGAAGACCTTATATACCTACAGTCACAAAATTAAGATATGATTTATAGGTTATACTAAGTTGATATATGGGCAGGCAACACAGAGGTGGGGGTGAGGGAAGTGGGTGGACAGGTTTTCCCCTGGATCCCCTAGGTTACCCCCCCCCCCCTACACACACACACTCAAAACTATAGCTCCTCGGTCCCTGATGGGGGACTAAAGGATTCCACAGTGGTAATCTCTGGGGTCTCAATTTAGAATCCTGAACTTGGCATCACATGTGGGTAGGTTTTCTACCCAGTTCTTTGACAAGACAAAATAAAGAATGACCTTTCTGAGTGTAATGTTTTGCCATTTCAGATTACCCGTCTTTCCCTTGAGTATGATTCTGTTTCTATACCTCCTTTAGTAGCTGTTTTGAAGCTTTTTTCGGCAGTAATCTCAACCCTGCAGTAGCCTTCAGTGCCACAGGTGTTTTGTGCCATTTGTTTGGAGGAATTATATCTTTTCCTTTTTGTAGAAGGTTGTATATAGTCATAGCACCCTTGAAATGGAAAATCAAGATTCTACTTAGCAACATTAATCTCATATTAGATAATCGAGTTAAATTTGACCATGCCATGCATGACTTAGATCAGCCCAGAGGTGGTTCCAGGGTTCAATCTGTGAGTTAGCAGTGCCCTGACTTAGATCAGCCCAGAGGTTATTTAAGGGTTTGATCTGTGAGTTAGCCGTGCCCTGACTTAGATCAGCCCAGAGGTTGTTTCAGGGTTCAATCTGTGAGTTAGCCATGCCCTGACTTAGATCATCCTATGGCCAGATCTATTTGACAGGTAATTTAATTAGCGTTTTTCTTGTGGTTAACTCTCATACTTTTTGTCAATGGCTACTAAATTCAGACGAATAGACAAACTACCAACAATGTAGCAAGATTTCTGGCAAAACAGCATACCTGTTTTGGATCTTTAGCATATGATGAGAGACCTGGCTTAACTTGTTCAAATAATTCATCTTCCAAGATCAATTGACCATCTGAAACCAAAAGTACATAACTATCTAAAGGGACCTATCCAAAATGCTTCATAATTGATGAATGAAGCATGGTTGGTGACATCTATGTGCGCAGCAAACTTGGCAAATAAGGGTAAGAAAACAGCACTGAAAACTATAATAGATTTTTTTTTTTTTTTGCTTTCTAAATAATAAAAAAGATAAAACAGCTTTTTTCTGTGCTCCTTTCAGTAACAAAGCAACTTAAAAGCATTGAAATCACTCAAGAAGTGCTCTCTTTACACTTGTGCTTTTGAGCTTACAGCATTTCCTGCATGCTTTATTACTGTGCAGAGCATGGAAAAAGCAGTTTTATTTGTTAATTAAGGGAAGACAACAGACTCAGGGTTATATACCAATAAAAATATTAACAGTACACATTGCAAATGGGGCAAAGGTTTTAGTGGATACATATCAAAGCTTTTCCTTAGCAATCTGTGTTTATAACAAAATTATTGCACATGATGGTGGAATACCACGGCCATGGAAATGCATTGACTGACTTTACCAAAAGGTATTTTAACAACAACAGGAAATTGTACATTATATTCTTGTACGTGTTAATGATGTTAACTCGTATAGTAACAGACAAATTGACATTTTCGATCACTCAGTTTATATCCATGGAAACCCCTTCTAGCAACCTTAAATATAGGCTTTCACTTCTTACCTGGATTCTTTTTAAACGCATACACATGTATCCTACTACCAGTACTTCCAGCATCAAACATTATTCCATACTCCAAGTATCGTCGAGCGAAAGAAACATTCCTCGAAGAGTGGTCGACTCTAGAAAAACTCCCTCCTAAGGAGAAGTTGTTCATCGCTCTTGTGACAAGTCCGAACAGCAACAACACTATTAAAACTAAACCCATAGTCTTGTAGCTTTTAAAAGGATTCCTTGAATACAATAAACTCCTTAAGCTGGCTTGAGAAGGACTTCTTCTGAAGGACGACCCTCTTTGAGAGTCGAAAAGTTCCTTGAAGTCCTGTCGTTGTTCTGGATGTCCAAATTCAAACTTTGACTTCATGATGAAGGTTATACGTGTTCATAATAAAAAAAGAGATTTGTTAATAAAGATTTGAAGAACACGGAGTCCTTAAATTATTGGTTGGTTGTCAGTCTTGGTAGATTTTGCAATAATAATAAGAAAAATGAAACTTCTTTGCCCATGTAGAACATCTACGTCGAGCCTCGTATGAATCACTGAGACTGAGACAATAGCACGGGCGGACAAGGAAATGTTGAAAATTGCGTGACAGAAAATTTGATTAGCGTTAGTAACGCTGTTTTAACCATCCTAGTATATGTTCATCTGGATTTTCAATGCTGCTAATACAAAACGATAATCAGAACTATTATTAGGAGCATTGAATGAAATTTGGTAGTCTTTGAAAGCAAGAATATAATTTAAAAAAAATATTTTTCTTTACGAAGGAAAACGGAAATCTTTCTAAAAACTGCAAAAGGCTGCAAAAGGCACGAAAAAGAATCGATACAGCCATTAGACGAAGCATTTATTTTCTCTAACGCCAGATATGAAGAATTTTTCACGATTTCCTTACTTCTTGTATATTTCCGTTTTCCTTTTGTTTCCCTTTCGTCACGTCAAGGGGTTTTCTTCAAGACGAGATGGAGAATTATCGTCGAGATGGACTCTATATACTAAGAAATCAGTCATTACCTTATTCGTTTGTCCTTTTAGCTATTGTCATAAATGTCCTTGAATAGTGCGTAGGAATGAATAACACAAATCCTTGAAGGAAGTGCCACAAAGACTGGATCAGCGCCATCAAAAATAAAACAAATGTGGTCTACCCCCCCCCCCCCCCCCCCCCTCACCAAAATGATATCGTAGCGCCGAGTAACGCCGGGTTGACTCTTCTAATTTCTTTTTTTTTTAACTTGAAAATGTGCTAAATTCCTCAGTCTCAACACCTCACTTAAATACTATGAATATATTTTATAGCATAGTCGTTTATAATTTTTGAATCTGCGAATAAAAATTTAGGGTCACTTAGAAAATGGGATTCGCTCTACGCCCGTGTTGTAGCCTCAACAAGCCACATCACATCAATGAGCCCACGATATGAATATGTCAGATGGTCTATCTTATAGTACATGCGCAAACTCATGCGCAAATGAGTAAGCAGCTAAATCTTGACTATTATTTTCCCGCCATATTTATTCTTTATTTCGCCATATTTTTCTGCATTTTTAAGCTCAAATCAAAAATTGAAATCAGCTTATTTAAATAACTAGCATTTTTCCTTCGTCCGTCATTTAATATTTTCAATACTAAAGAATAAATTGCTATTTGGATCGTCTCCTTACTTTGTTCATATTCTGTTGTTTTATGAATTCTTAGCGCAATGATATTTTTCAAATATGAAAAAAATAGTTACTGAATTAATGTTTTTTACGTAACTAAAGTTTTCAAGGCAAAATTATGAAAAACATAGATATTTAGTCCTCCCCCGACGGGATAGGTTTGCTCGCTCCCGTCATGCATTTAGGTCCGCACCCACATGCTTTCTTTCTCTTTGCGTTCATCAAGATGGGACACTCAAACGTGTGGTTCAGTCATCCTCGTACTTACGGCCCTGGCTCGCGATCCTGGTAAGTTATTCTAGTCATTTTACCACTTATTCCAACCTAAAGTAATACTCTTTAGATTGGGCAACTCAATTTTATCGCACGAGCAAAATTTACTAAGAAATTACGGCTTGAAAAATTCGATGAGATCCAAGATGGCGGCCATGATTTTTATGTTCACGCGGCTAAATGGCTTTAAAGTAATTCAATGAATGTTAAAAAGCTAAAGGAATGTTGTATGGGAGACTAGCCTACAGCTTTATGGTATTTTATTTTGCTTTGAGGTATTTTTTTATGCCCGTTTGATAAACTAACAGGGGAGAATAAGCCACGAAGCCTTGGATTCGAAGTCTGGCATTCACTGAATAATTATTTTTATACCATATAAAAAACTTTGACTCCTTTAAGTCTACTCTGATAATCATTGTGTTTTGATCACAAAGATATTACATAGATTGTATAATATGTCAAACATTTGGATTGGATGATGAGCAGTATTAAATATCATGTATTGTAACTGGTTACTGTAATTTTCAATATTCTGCGACCTCAGTAGTTGCAGGTTGCCCATTGGAAATTGGTTTTTCACTGCCGCCAGTCAAAAATATTAAAGGTACCAGACTAGACGGATTAGTTTTGATTGACGGCAGCAACAAAACCAATTTCACAACAAGCCATTAAAATGTATTAGTTTGTAGAATATTGAGCATCGCAGTGAAGAATATGAAACCCTTAGTAGCATAACCAGTGCAGTGCAATTTACTTCCTAATCTGGGCTTTTTAATGAAAAATTGGACCTTATTTGGTTCACCTCAATCTTTTCCCATTTGAAACCTCTTGAAGACAGGCAGGTTAGGCCCAGTTCAGATGTCAATCTTCTCATGAGCTGAACCTAATGACATCAAGGAAGCCCACCTTTTTATCCATTGTTTTCAAAATGTATGGCTCATGAAAAGTTGAACTGGGCCTGAAACAACAAGATAAGTTGATTCTGTGGCCAAGATAAGATTTTGTAGTCTGGAATTACAGGTGTATGATATGCGATCATTGTCTATTTGTGTCCATTTTGTGAAATGTATGTTTTATTTTTCCAGCCGAGTGTGCTTCAACCACCATGGTCTTATTCGCAAATATGGTTTAAATATCTGCCGTAGATGTTTCAGGCAGTATGCCAAAGATATTGGCTTCCAAAAGGTATGTCTTTTGTGAATATTGTGAAGCAAGCCTAGAAACTAAACTCCTTGAGTGAGCTACAGCTCCCAGAGTGTCTCTATCACAATACAGAGACACGAGAAGCCATTTCATATTGCTTTTATGAAATATTTTTGAATGATTTTTGGGCGACCATGTCTCTGTCCTCTGCTATAAACATGGCAGCCAGCCAATCAGTGAGCATGTTATATCTCAATTATTTTATAAAAGCATATAAATGCTTTCTGATAGCTTGGATGACTTTAATTCCATGGACATAGAAGAAATATTGTATTTAACCTTATTGAATATCAACTGTGTATGAATATGATTGTCGTGGAGTATTAAGCAATTTAAGTAGTTGCAAGTATAGAAGCCCGAAAAAAATTTCAGGACTTCAACAGGATTTGAACCCATGACCTTTGCAGAATATCAACTACATACAGTATGCTTAGTTGTCCCCCCTTTATTTTTTTCAGTTCCACTAAAGGACAAAATGGAATTTTACTGTTACAATAAGACAATTGCTGAGTCAACGACTGGTGAAGGTGGTTTTATGAAGAAAGAAGACGAGAGTCAGGGAAGATGAATAATGGAAACAACAGTATTGCATTGTATTACTGTAATAGTAAAGAATAAAATTTGTGAAATTTAACATTTGCTTCTCATTTTTCTTTATTTGGGGTTACCATATTTTATTTTTGTCGACCGGTTAAATCTTTGTCTGTCAGTCATTTTAACCAGTAACATTGGGCCAGAAATGAGGTGTGACTGAGATACAACTAATTTGTCGAGTCTCAATGACAGGAGACTGAGGGGCCATTATTTTAAGCCCATCAATTTTCATTGTACTTCACACAAGTGCTTTTCATTACTCCTTGGCTGTTTCTATCAAACCATAACAGTTGATACCAAGGATAATACACAACAAGACTTTCAACTTTTCTTGAATGATGAAGCATACAATTCAACTCGACATACATAATTTCATTACTTCCAAACATTGTAATTATTTTATTGAACAAATGATGCAATTTGTTGAATAATCTTGATTCCAAGACAGGCATAATGAGTGTTTTCAGCAAATGAATAGCTGGGTTTCGATCAGCCATTAAAGTCTGAATCTCATTCAATCTGAATTCGAATTCAATCTCAGAATGTCAAACAAGTTGTTAATGTGCATATACTTCAGTGTTGGAGTGCTCACTATTAATCTGTTAATAATATACATACAAAAATTACTCGATTCTGATTGGCTGATGAACAGTGCATTTTAGAGGTAATTCAGTGCAAAAACAAGGTAATACAGTGCAAAAACAAGGTAACAGTGCAAATTAAAATTTCCGAAAACGGTCTTGAAACCAAACTTTTTTTGATTCTGCTCTTGATAACATTATTAAGCATCAAGACTATGCATTTTTCGATCGTGAAGTAAAATGTTTAAGCGGTAAAAACGGCTAAAAAGTTGGCGAATTTGTTTGTTTTTGAATAAATTTTTTGTCGGTTTCAGTTGAAGAGCGCGCGCTGCTGACGCTATCTCACGTCATTGAGCGCGCGCTCAGAGTTTTTCTTGAGTTTTTCCTTGAGTTTTTCAATGTCGGACGGTAAAGTTTGTAAGATTTTTCATGTATATTATTAATAAGTAATAATATGGTTTCTCGTTCGATTTGGGATAATTCGCACTCGTGTGTTTTTCAAAGAGCTCAAATTGCACTCGACCTACGGTCTCGTGCAATTTGAACTCTTTGAAAAACACACTCGTGCAAATTAATCCCAAATTGAACTCGAAACCATATTATTACCTATACTAAACAGTACTGAGTTTATTTTGCACTAAACTGTGCAATGTCTATTGAAGAAATAGAAATGCATTGCATTATGGGACTTTTGTGGGATGCTTCATCAGCAAGTGAAAAATATGCCATATAAGTATGACATTGTCCCCTAAAACAGCCCCATGATGCAACATGTTCTGCAACTCCAAAAGGGCTAATAGCTACGTGTAATGGAGTAATCTAGATCTGCCAATATTTCAAATTTTGCATGGTGTATGAAGTCTTTACTGCTATTTTTATAAACATGCAAACTCAGTAGCTGCGAGCTGCACGCTGAAATTTGGTCTATCGCTTCCATCAATCAAAAATAATCAGTCGGTACCTCTTATATTTATGATTGGCGGCAGTGAAAAACCAAATTCCAGCAAGCAACTCGCAATAAATTACAGAGTTCGCATATCTATGAAAATTGCAGTAAAGCCAGACCAGACATTATTTTCCAATAACCTACTTTTGATATTCTGGTTTAGTGATCAGAGAACAGTCAAAAGATCTACGGTACTTGAATTGCCTGCCGGCCATTATGATCAGCACCTGACCAGCAGTTATTTCAAGTCTGACTGTAATATTTTATGACTTCATATCAAACGTAAATAATAGTTATATATGTAATAGGTTCTTTTTGATGTACTATGCTGGTTGAAGAGAAGTACTCCTTATTGAAATAAAGATATCAGGCTCAGCGATCATCAAATCCAGGCATGGGAAATCCTCGTGCAAACTCTTCCACTTCTTTTCGTAAACCAGCTATTTTGTCTAAAGTTGCTTGGTCTTTATCAATGAATGCCAAGAACGCTTTGAGGTTGTCTCCTGCAGAAGGAGAATAAACAAACTTAAGACATTTGAAATGCCAATATCTCTCTCAGGGGTTGCTAAGCTGGTTAGTCACATTAATAGTCCCCTTCTGACATGGTTCCCTGCGCCATTTTGAAAGGTAGCTGTGCCTTTGCATCATGCAAAGAGAGACAAATAAAAGAGACCTTTTTAAACACCTTGGACAATTATTTGCATGTCTATCATTTCAAGGTCAACTCGTGTCTCGTTTTACTGTGATTCTCAATATTCTGCATCTTAGAGATTTCAATGGTTTGTTGCAAAAACTTTTTTTTTTTCTGTCATCAATCAAAACTAATCAGTCGGTACCTTTCATATTTTGACTGACGGCAGTGCAAAACCATTCCAACGGACAACTCCTAACGGTATACCAAGTTCATAGAATATTGAGAATGGCATTAATGCGAAGGCACAGCAACCTTTCAAGATGGCGCAGGGAACTGTGAAGGGGACTATTCAGTATCTGGAAAGTTCTTGAGTTATTTTACCTGTGGTTTTCTGAGCTTCCAAAGCAATTTCAACACCCTTGTCTATATATTCCACTACACGTTCAAAGTCCTGTTCCTTGAAGTTACGAGAGGTTAATGCTGGGGTACCTGATCAAAAAGGAAGGGGAAAATTGATAATGAATAGAAAATCTCAGCGAAAACACTTAAGTAGTCTTTCCATCAGGATTTATGTGTGAATCCAGCAAAATAGGATTTTTCGATTCATATTCTTTCAATTATTATGGGGGAAAGCAAATCTCAAGTACACATGCACATATTTGTGGAAAGGAAGCTACACCCCTGGGTTAGACAGCACCAAACCACACATTTGTTTTAGTGGCACATAGGCTGTCATGCTTAATTCAAAGAATTACTCAAATTTTAGGAAAGTGATTTTTGCTCCCTATACTAAGTCTTCCCTTCCTGCACCACTTTCCCTTTCATTATGGATTAGATAGTCTTATTAAAGGGGCTGAGATTGTCTCCACAGCAACATACCCAGTCTCAGACCACCTGGCTTCAGAGCACTTCTATCTCCTGGGCAGGTATTCTTGTTTGCAGTGATAGATGATGCTTCTAGTACTTTTTCTACTTTTGCTCCATCAATTCCCTGAAATATTATTTGATCCATAAGTTCAGTTCTGTGTGTGTGCCTTGTGGTGACCTTGATGTTTTCTAGAATTTTGATTGGTTAATTTTTTTCTCACGCAATGTGATTGGTCTGGCATACTTTGTTAGTGCCGCAACCATGTCAGTGCTGTGACCATGTCAGTGCAAAGACTGTATCTGTGTTTTGTGCATTTGACTGGATAAAAAAGCATGCCTTGTCGCAACCATGATGTTTTCTAGAATTATGATTGACTGATATTTTCTCGGCGTTGTGATTGGTCTAATGTACTAAGTCAGTACTGTGACCTTGCTGTGACCATGTCTGTGTCATTTTTTAGCCATATTTTGTGCATTTCATTGTATGAAGAATGGATTGCTTGCTGTGACCATGATGTTTTCTAGATTTTTGATTGGTTGACTTTTTGTTGTGACTGCGTTTGTGCTGTGAGCTTTTCAGTTATACGAAATCTACTCTCTACTTGACCTACAGATACAGCAGGACATGTAACAGAAAACAGCATTACCTTAGGTCTTAGATCAAGAAGCACAAGGTGGTTATCTGTACCTCCTGGAAAAGATATCACGAAATAGGACACATCATTTTTTGACTACTGACACAAAAAGGAATCATTCCTTGATTTCACTTGCCAATGGCATCATTTCCTGTCTCATGCAGAATGTTCATCATGTTCATCAGCTTTGAAATCTTTTTCACTGACAGCACATGATGGCCAGTGTTTGACCACAAATCCAAATTGGGCTGCATTCTAGCTTCACTCAAAAATACCTGAAACAATGGTGTATCCTTTCTCCACCAGACTTTCAGCCATTGTCTTGGCATTCATCAAAGTCTGCATTTGGTATTTCCTGAAGTCAGAGTTCAAAGCCTGTTCAAATAAAATGTCAGGTGAATATAAATGAATAAATTATTACAAAACATATAAATCCACATATCATTCTCTTGAGAATAAGGTTCTTTGTTTGAATTGTATCTGTATTCATGTGTCTTCTCGTGTGCAACAGTTAAACAAAGAAATGATACTCTAGGGAATGACACATGGTCTTAAATGGGAAACATTTATTATGTACATGCAAAACAATTTTTGACTAACCTGCTTCAAGGCCACACCCACTCCAGCAATGGTGTGATTATGAGGCCCCCCTTGCAGAGATGGAAAGACTGCAAAGTCAATTTTCTTATCAAAATCAAACATGATGGCTAAGATTTTGTTAAGGTTTTCAACAAGGAAAGGAAATATTCAGATATTCATTTATAGCTAACAGACCTTTTTATATTTCATAATTCTGCTCCAAAAGCTGTTCTTTTTTTCAAAGACAACAATGAATTAGCTATATAAATTGTTACATAATTCTAAAGATGGTTTCCTTAGAAAAGGATACGTTTTCCAGTTTTCTTATTGACTCCCTTTTGTCCAATGCGATAGAATATCATACCAGATCTGCAAGTCCATGAAAAATCATCTTGAATTTAATATTTAGACTGCTACAGGTAGTCATAGCAGTTCTTAGGATAGAGAACTCTTCTGACCACAGCATTGAGAGGTGGCACAAAAGCAGTACTATGATCTAACTCTCCCTTATTGAATCCACATCTACACGAGCAATTTTTCCTTGACAAATTTCCTTGGCAATTTTCATTACTCGTGTAGACGGTCAGCAAGTTTTCTATGATAATTTTCTATTAACAATGTTTTCTGCTGCTCATGTACATGAATAACATTAGTTTTCTTTGACAAGTTTGCGATTGTGCCCACAATCCTCATCTGCACGACCAAATAAAACTTGTAGAGGAAAACTTGCTCGACATGCAGATGTGGCTTAAGGGTGCTCTATTCTATTCTTACCTTGCACCTCTGAGTGTTTTGTGTGTTGTTGTGGTTACGACATGACAGTGATCGAATGGACCTGGAATAACCTAAAACAAGACAGTTTCAACATCTTGATGTGTGTCTAAACTTTATCATCTACCCACTTTAAATTTATAAATGAGATAAGAGTACTCTTAGTTGTACTGTACTGTACAAATAATTGTACAGTTTTTTTCTATTCCAATGAAAATGCAAAATGGGTCCCCTGTCCTTGTTGAAATAGTGTAATACTCCAGTTTTGCATTTGATGCAAACCGCTGTTTTTGAAGATCTCAGACTCATTTGCATAGGCTTAGTCTTCTAAAACAGCAGTTTGCATCGAATTGGAAACTAGTGTATTCCAAATTGCATGTAAAACAAACAATGACTGTGTGCCATGTGCTGCTATGGCACTGTCTCTCAGTCCACTGTGTAGTTCATATGGAGGGTCAAATGATTTGTGTTGTAATGAATGTAGTGGTAGTACATGTAGAGCGAACCTCACAGAATATTAAGGAGCACATAACAGGGATGGATGGTTGTAAAATATGATTTTTTGTAAAATATATAATGAAGCATTCATGAAGGATTTTCCTTACATTAAAAGAAGTGACCCTCCTTTTTGCACAAGCCTTCTCCTACCACTAAACAATGATCGTCTGACTATTTTTCCTTATATAATTAGGTATAGGAATTATTTTACGACCCTCACTATAGCTAATAACCATCATACATGGTATCTGTCCTGCCCAATTTTTTCATTAACTGGGATGATTTGAAAGAAACTATTTGAACAAATTATGAGGATATATTTTATCTTACATCAGCTGCAACTAGTCCACTAATGTGTGCCATGTCAGCCAAAAGGATAGCATTATTTTCATCTGCAATCTAAAAAAAATATTCATCTTTAAATGTAATCCAATAATAATGATGATAATGACTGATACTGATGATTTTGAATGATGACAATATTTAATGGTTATGATGATGATGAGGTTGATGATGCATATGATGAAAGTTGATGATGATGCTGATAATGGTCATGATGATGATTGTAATGATGATGATGCAGATAATGGTGATGATGCAGATGATGGTGATGATGAAGGTTGATGATGTAGATGATGGGGATGATTATGATGATGATGATGATGATGATGCAGATGATGGTGATGATGATGCAGATGATGGTGATGATGATGATGATGATGATGCAGACGGTGGTGATGATGACGATGATGCAGACAATAGTGATAATGACTGAGGATGATGATGATAATCATGATGACTGATGCACATGATGATTTTGATGTTGATGCTGTTGCAGACATTGATGATGGTGATGGTCATTGCAAATCAAAATACAAAATGATTACAGCTCAATACACAAAAGTATGACCACATTTAATGGATATTAATAAAACTGATACATTTTAATGCAAACCTGGCTGGTATTACCAAATTGAAGTTTGTAAATACATTTTAAATATTTTTAAAATAGTTCTATCATTATACCTTTCTCATTGTGTCATATTCATAAAGTCTGGAGTAAGCACTTGCTCCTGCAATAATAAGTTTTGGGCGGAAGAGCTTGGCAGTTTCTTCCAGTTTGTTATAGTCAATGTATCCTGTTGCCTCCTGCATGGAAAAAAAAAAGTCAAATAGTGAATATCATATAGGAATCATAGAATGTTTTATGGCATTTTTTCCAGCGGTCGCGCCTGAGTGGCAGCACGCAATTCAGTCGCTCCGTAAATTTTATAATATTTATTATTTTTAACATCATTTGGAACTTTAACTCATGTCTTGGAAGCTTCTAGTGATCTCAATTGATGTATTGATGGCATTATTTTACACAAGAACCTTCCTAAAGGCTGTTTCAACGTCACTTATTAACAGTCAGCTTCGCCCTGAGTTATGACGTTCCCTGACTCAAATGGGAATAGCCAAGCAAAGGCCAACTCGTCGTGGCTGTATATAATACACTTCCCTTGTTTCAAGCAACTTCTACGCAGGGACAGCAGAGCTGGAGGGCAGGGCTTGAAATAGGGGCCTGCCAATGGCCAAAATGGAGGTCAAGTTTTACTACTGTCAGGCTAAAAAAATTTTGAACTGCCAAATGGAAAATAAACTGGCAGGGGAATGTTCCAAAATTATTTATCCTGCCGAAAATAAGTAACTGTCTAGCCATTTATCTTTTCTATTTCGAGCCCTGCAGGGGGGCTATAGTCCCCCTTCCACTTTTTATGAAACTGAAAAGGTTGTACACATACACAACATCAACTGGATCCTCCATGCATCCTGTGTACTTACATTAAGTCTGTAAGGCATGGACTCAAAGTAGATTGACGTAGCAGAGATTCTCTTGGTATCAGTCATAAAACCATGGGTCAAACTGAAAAATATTCAGGAAAAAAATTAAACTTGCCATTTTGTTGGAAATTCTATTCCCATAGATCTGTGGAGAACTATGTACTTATTGACTGAGTGGGAGGGCCGCATGGGAAAATATTTGCCTTGATCATGAGGTCATGCCAACCAAGCACAGTGAGGTTTGTACAAATGAGCCAAAATTTTACCTGTCCAGCACAACCTTACTCAGTCAATAAGCATTTTATCATGATATATAAAAACAACTGGAAAAATTCTTCTAAAATTGATAAATAGAACATGTGACTTTGGATCAGGGCCAGACAACTCTTGAGCAATTCCAGAAAGGTTTTTCCACTCCGCTCCCGTTAACCTGTCCAGCCCCAATAACATGACTTTTTCCAAAGGTTTTATATGAACAAACGAGAAGGGCTGTACTGGTCATATGACAATACTCGCCATTAGAGTCTCCTGTAGCTCAGTGGCAGAGCGTCCAACCAGTATACAGAGGGTCATGGGTTCCATTCCCATCTGGGGCTCAGAATTGTTTTCTGAGTATTTCACAGTATGGTACGATCATATATACATTCCATTCCATCATCATGCGCATACCATGTTTATAACACACATTACTTACTGTCCCCCATGTGGTAAATCCAGACCCATTATTCTGTCATGTGGTTTAAGAAGACCAGTGTATGCAGCAAAATTAGCTGGTGAACCTGCAAACGTTTTGGAAAGAAATATACTCACATCAAAACTGAAACAGAATTCCCTTTTCACATACTGTACGTCTAAGTGAATTCTTGGTTTCGACTCCCCTTAGTTACTGTTGCTATGTCCCAGAAGCTTAGCAAATTAGCTAGAATATCACAGAATTTAAAACTCTGATCACAGAATATTGATTATAAATTGTTTCAATTTTTTACTGCACTGTGAAAATAATTGTGCCTTGTAGTCCTTGTAGTATTCTTTAAAACAGATGCTGTGTAGTTGTTTGTGGCACAAGATTTTAAGTCCACTGGGAAAACTGCTGCAAGGGTGATTGGTTTGCTATTGTCTGAGTGAGTCAGAATCATGAACGGTGTATTCTTCAGATTATTCACATTATCAAAATGTCAGTCAACATTATTCTTTTTTAAAGACTATTTATACAACCCAGTCATTCTTTATTTCTTATTATCAAGTTCATTAATATTCATAAGGCCAAACACAATAGAAAATCACAACCATGACCAAGTTTTTAAATCGGCAAGAGATTCGTCCTGATTTGCATACAACTTTAACTCAGATTTTCTTAGCGAAAAGTGCTTTTATCTTGAAAACTTAAGTCAAAGTTAAGTAACACATGACCTAACTATTCTAAACCTTTGATAAGTGAGATAAAACATTTGCGTCCGACATAAAGGTCTCCCGCTCATGTTTTATCTATCACATAGATCTTAATATCATTCTAACCTGAGTAGGGCTGAACATTAACTCCCCATTCAGCAGGATCCAGACGAAAGGCTTCCAGAGCTCGTTTCTGAACTAAACGCTCTATTTCATCTATGTGTTGAGTGCCTCCATAATATCTATTTGATAATCAAATGAATAAAATCATATGTTCATTAATAGATTTATTTATTATCAATAATAATAATATTATAAACAATTACTTTTATCGCTCTTTTCACCACTGGTGTACTTGGTGTCACTGTCACCAAAATGTTTGGACATTGATTAATTGCTGTACAACTGTACTAACTCTTGTACAATCCATCGACTTGCTGTTTATTCAGTTCTCCAAATTTTAGCAAAACGGATGACAACAAGTACACCACATAATTACTGGCGGCAAAAAGGTCATTTTGGTTTGTTATTTGTACTAGTTATTCATTCACTTGTTCACTCATTCATTTAACCATTTTTTCATTTTTCTTTTTATAAGAAATGAATTCAATTTCTCATTTATTTATTCAACTGTTCAATAATTTGTTATTATATTTGATTACTTGTTTGTTCATTGGTTCATCTTGTCATTTATTTATTCATTCATTTTCATTTATTCATTCACTCATTTTCATTCATTCATTTTCATTCATGCATGCATTCATTCATCCATTTATTCATTCATTCATTTATTCATCCATTCATTAGCTTAAATTGCTTAATAGTTCATCCTTTCATTTTTCCACACCTTTGTCCAGGATATCCTTCAGAGTATTTGTTATTGAGACAGGAACCCAAAGCTTCCAGTGCTGCTCTGCTGCAGAAATTCTAATAACAACAAACTAATTTGTCAGCACATCAAAACTTTTTCTTGCCTAATGAGCCATGTTTTAGCCACCCCCCCTCCCACTTTTCTCTTAGTTTGAGTTCAGTATGAGAAAACTAAAAAGAATCTAGCTCCTTACCCCCCACTTTATAATGTACTCTGCTGTTCCTGTGCTTAGGACCCAAACGATATATGAGCGGAGCTGGGGGGGCTGGGGGAACTTTTTCTCTTTTTCCACACTAGTCTCTTACATTTTCCAATCTTAGCCCCCCCCACTTTTTCCCATACTAGTCTCTTATATAGCCCCCCCCCCCCCAATTCCAACTGTAGGGTGCTTTGCGGTCCCTGAGCAATGTATATGGTGCAATCACTGAAATGTACATTGTAGTCTCCTAGTAACCACTGTAGAGAGTGACATACCTCAGATGCAATAAGTTCCAGCCCTCGGACCTGTCTATCTTTTTCTTTCTGAATCAAAGCATACATCTCTGGGTCATCATCCTTCATACTTTCTTGTCCTGTCCATACTGATGATCTTCTAAGTACATGAGAACCAGGGCTAGCTAGTTTAGGACACTGCCATATTGTCTGGAAAAATTATTAAAAGAAAATTTATAAAATAACTTTAATATTACGCGCGCGCTCTGATTGGTCAAAAAGCCATGTTTTATGAGAAAATAATACATGCTCGCGTCAATTTTTTTCTCTCTCTGCTTCTTAAAAGCATTTGAGCGCTAGTTATTTTATAAAAGCAATAAAAAAAAAACAGTTTTCTGCGTATTATACTTTATGATAAAGACACTTGGGATGTGGAGAGAACACTTGAGAAGCTGGAAACCACGACGCATAGCGGAGTGGTTTCCTACGCTTCTCTCGTGTTCTCTCCACATCCCGCGTGTCTTTATCAGAGTATAATACACGGAAAACTGTTTTTTATTCCTTAAATTCAGTATGCATAAGGATCAAGACTATTATTATAATGGATTGTAAAATTAATAATAAAATTACTATGATTCTCAATATTCTGCAAACTCAGACATTTCAATTATGACTTTTTGTGAAATTTGTTTTTTATTGCCATCAATCAAAACAATCGGTCAGTCAGTACTTTTTATAGTTTTGACTGACGGCAGTGAAAAGCAAATTCCAACTGGAAACTTGCAACTCCCGAGTTCTCAGAATATTGAGAATTGCAGTAAAATAATGATAAACCATAAGTTTAGTGAAATTATTAGATCCCAGATCTATCCAATATCAGCTACAGTAGGAGATTATTTAAGGGTGGACAACCAAGTCAAATCACAACCTCCATCTGAATCTCAGTTTGGAAAAAATAGATTGTGGTTTGACTAAGATTTTCGTCTTTGCATAAATCATATCTTGAGCAATATTATTCATTCCATTAACATGGTAACACAGCGAGCTTGAAAGAAAAGACCAGCTTCTTTTGTTATGCAATATTAACCCACTCTTTTGACCACTTTCATTCAACTTACCCTTGAAAAAAGAAGCCTCCTGTACAGAGCCATCACTAGTATATTTTGTAGCTGCTTCTTTTGGTTTATAAATTGTAAAATAAGGTCAAAAAACAAAGAAAAATACCACCTTTATTGACCCAGTTTGCTCCACGTAAGTTTAATCTCGTGATTTAACCTGGCCAGCGGTTGCATTATGGGGGAGGTAGAAACGTGATGGGAGAACAGTCCATTTGTTTATTAGCACATGCATGCAAATGAGATACAAATGAAATATCATTTTATATTAAGAATCATACGAGTGAGGCTATAGGGTGAATACAAAGAATGCTTGTTGTCTCATTTGCATGCATCCGTAATAACTGCTATTGCAAAACTCACTTCGGATAAGGGATCGTTCATTTTTTTATCGGGAAAGGGAGAGAAATTTGCAAGTTGCGCGCGCGACCTACCAACGCCGTTGGTAGAAACATGCCGGATCGAGTGATTGAGACATATAATAACGAAACAGACGGCTATGGCAGACAGACAGAAAGATAGACGGATAGACAGACAGACAGACAGACAGACAGACAGACAGACAGACAGACAGACAGGGAGTGAGACGACATAGACAGGGAAAGAAACTCGACTGATCTCGCAGGTGATATAGCAAAAGAAGGCAGGTCTTATCCAATTCAAAATTCCTTTATCAGAAAATCAGCAATGAAGATTAATTTGATAAACTTGAAGTTTATCAAAATTATACACCACGTTGTAATTTAAATAATTCTTAATTGCAAAAAGCACGAGTATATAAATAAATAAAAGTGTTAGGATAAAAATTTGATTTGCACATGGTTTGAATAAAATAAAATAAAAACATATAACAGAAAACAGAAGGAAATTATGAGCATGAAAAATAAACCTTTTGGAAAGATATGAAAATATTACTTACCTAAAACAGAAGATGGTTTCATAACCAAAAACGTTTGGACATCTACTATATTATAATTATAATCTTACTTAGGCCAGTTTTAACTTCAAACAATGATGGACAAAAAGAATCATTGTTATGAGAAACTACGTTCATTGTTATAGTGCAAAGAAAAGTTAAGTGACTGAAGTAAAAATATCAGAAAAGCAGATAGCCGAAGCAGAAGAAAAATAACAAAGTCTATGGATTCAAAACAGCTTAAAAGGTTAGTCAAAATAAAATATATAACGAAATACTATAGCCATAAAACACAGGATATTGGGTCAGGGCGCGGTAAAAAAAATACTTCTTGGACACTCTCAATAAACAGCTGATAGTGGCTTTGTTGATAATGAATGACTATTTACTGGGAGTGGTTCGTAGAATGAATGGTTTTATGAGACCAGTTACAGATAACAAAAGAACCACCTGTAGCTATAGGGCTGCTTTGTCTGAAAAGATTATCTGTCGTACCAAACCCTGTACAGTAACAGTTTGTACAGTACGGATAATTCTATATATCTTATCATAATTCCACACGAACAAAAATGAGATATTCGTAACTTTTGAGGTAAGTTACAATTGTTATCTATCTCTTGCTTTTAATTCCCAGTTTTTTTGTTTTTTCCCCTACATTTTTTCTTTAAATTCTCTCTCTCTTTGGCCTCTACGAAAAAATGTGTTTTTCACCGGCTATTCACACTATGGATTGTTCAAGAGATTCTTTAAATTCTATCCTTTTCGTAAAGCGTCATTAGTTAAGGCAAGAAATTGTCACTGGACTCAGAAAAAAAACTTTCATACATATTGTATCAACTTTGTACGAATTTAGGGTGAAATTTTAACTTTGCGTCGCGTGATATTCTTCTACCTACCCCTCCCTAGTGATGAGAAAGCTCTCAACCCCTCCCCACTTAGTACACTGATGACGTAGTTAAGTTGGCCCAAGGTCGCGACCGCGAGACAGAAAAGCTGAAGGCTGAAGAAAAATATTGATTCGCCGATCGACTTTAACAGTGGGAATCAGTCATTTAGGGGGCTTAGAATTTCCTCCGATCTTGGAATACATTCAGATAAACGTATTTCGGATGGAGGAAGTTAATCAAAGACAGGTAGGTCAACTCATATTTTATTTCAAACGGCCATTTTCGAATTTACTGAAAGGCGTTTAGGCGGCCATCTGTGCGTCGGTTATGAAGATTATAAATGGGTTTTGAGCTCAGAAATAAAAGGATGGGATTAAAAAAGAGGAGTTAGCTTTCAATACTCGTATTAGGAAGTGCCGATTTTGAAGATTTTCAAACGAGTTTTCCCGCGTAATAACCTGCCAATTATTCTCCAAAGTCACGCATTTCCGACAAGTATGACATGATCCTTCGCAAATAGAAAACCTCTCTTTATATTGTTCTACATATTAGAAAAGCCGGTCACCTGAGTCATATTTGGAAATCAATTCCAGAGTTCTTTTTTAAGCATTTGACTGGGCATTGATGAAATAAGAAGCGCTCTCCAAGGTGATTTAGAAAGGTGTTTCTTAGTTAGTGATATCGTTATTATCCTACGTTGAAGCCGACTCAGTCGATCCGAGGCATAAATTACGAAATAATTCAAGCCGAACTTCAACTTAAAACGACTGTTTCCTTTCGAAGAATTGTCTGGAGCTATTTTCGGAAGTTTTCTCGAAGATACGTCTTTCTAAATATTAATTATTTACGATAATTTGTCATACAGTCTGAATTTATGTACATGTAGAACTGTGTAAAAGCGGTGTACTCTCTTCAAGACGATGCACCATTGATTCGTCTTTTCTTCTCGAAACGACCGAAAAAACAAGTACAATACAAGAAGAAGATCCTTCATCAAAAAGCCATAGAAAGACTCAAGTAGAAAAGAATATACTGGAGTTATTATTTTATTGGTTTAGGTTCTTCCACGAAGCGGAAACCATTCATTGAGCGTGGCTTACAATTTGGAAATTTTCAACTCTTCTTTGTTTCAGTTGAGCAAGAAAAGTTTGGACCAACTCGTCTCGAGAAATGAGTTCTACTATACATCGTATAACTAACGGACATGGAAAGTATAAAACAGAAATTGTAATAATTCTAAGGAAAGGACGAAGGACAGAACCAATTATGGAAGTGAATAAGGAAAATGTATCGCCAATTAAAGGCCTTGTGAATGCAGACAGCGACGTGGATTCCCTGACCGGGAGCTTCCAGAAAAAACTTGATATTAACGGGATTGAAAAAGATGGAAGATATTTTTTGGATGTTATGAAGAAGGAGACGGATAGACTAACGAAATTATGTGAATCAACGGAAAAAGCAATGGTTGAAGAGTCGCCTTCTGATGAAGGTAAGTTCAGATTGTAACATATTTCCATTCAATTTCCTCTTCCATTTTGTTTTTCTAAAATCTGATAACCCATCTTATAACATTAACATCGATGAAAATAAATCTAGTCACGATATTTAACTATTTCATTGAGTGTGAACAGTTTGAAATCTCCATTTGTTTTCAAATATTATTGGGTTTGTACCCTCAGCATGGGAGGGTCGATTCTGCAGTACGACTAGAACCTTGTATTATTTATCCATATATGACCCCCAACTATTCCTTCAAGCAAACATTTTGACAAAATATGCCGATCTTGTTTATTCTTGTTTAGATATTGTCAAGACAGGCTTTAGGGGCCGCGTATTTGACCTATTTTGAAATGGTTTTAAAGTTAATTTTTTGAGCTTGGAATTTCAGTACCAAGTATGTGCTTTGTAGGAAAGTCATTCATCTTTCTTTTGTTGTTACTAAGCGTATTTACATCTAATTCTGGCACCTGCTGCTAGAACATTCATCCCTTAATATTCCCACACCTGAATTATAAGAAGTTTTATTTTAACTTCTGAGCTATTCCCTTTAAAATTTGGCAAAGTACTGATAGGTAACTTATAACATTTTCTATAACCAGCTGTTTACTCAGCCATTCATTTGTTTGTTCATTCACTATGCATACATGTATAAGATAATCTTCCCAAATTGTTTTTCTTCAAAAACCTCTTGTATTTTATGCATAAGAACACTATCTATCCACTCCATAACATCAAATTTATCAAAATAAAACCTTCTTTGATGGGATTTATGCTCATAGTATTAGCAGGCTGGTATGCTTTCAATGTACTTCATCCCATATGTGTATTTAAGTGATTGGAATAAATTAGATCATGACATCATCTTCTAAATTTAGCTTTTCCACCACCAGAGAAAAACCTCAGAAAATCCTCATCACTAGATTTAGGTACAGTTGGAAAGCATGTTACTAGCATTTCCTACACTGCTATAGTTATCTGTCAAAATGGGTTAAATCACATCAATCATTAAGTTATAATCATTCTGTATGATCTCCTGCAGTTCTAGAAAGAGCAATTTTCTTTATAATTGTAATAATAAAAAGGCAATCATTTGAAGGTGCTGGGTTACACACAGTTCAATTCAGACCATGACCAGCATGGGTGCTTTGCTAACATTTGTCGGTAAGATATAGATAGCGTTATTATGAGGCACTATTAAAAGTGCAAAACTCATAGTACTGATCGACTTATGGCAGGTAACAGTACAGTATATCGCAACATTGAAAGAGATAAATATGATTACTGTAGGAAGAGGCATTCTATGGAACTATATCCCTATACAGCTACTATATGGCTGATAGTTGGTCAATGCACGGCCGATAGTCAGCCAATGCTCATTCAACACATGGTTGATAGTCAGCCAATGCTCGGTAGTTAACCAAAAGTCATCAACTGGTCATAAAGTATAAAATTGATTTGGCATACTTCATGTCCTATCCTTTTGTGCAAAAAGGTTCACGACATAGTATTAAGCCAAAATAGAAGAAGATTTAAAAGTAGTTGAATGGTAGTATTAATAATTAGATATATTCATAGTTCAATTCTAGATTTATCATCACATGTGAGTAGAGTTTGCTGGATCTTTCCTTTGATTTTTTTTTTTTTTTTTGGTTCACTGGTTTTCCTCCTTCCACAAAACCTAACATGCTAAATTCCAATTCAACCTATGAGTTAGCTGCACAGTGTCTTAGATTAGCTCAGCACAGTTTTGGGCTTGATTAACACCAAGACAAACTAAAGTTCTTTTCCATGTATTGTAATATGTTCATGATAAACAATAAGTTACAGTTGGAAGAGCTTTTGATCCTGGAGCTCTAGAATGTTGTTTTCTTTGTAAGCATGCAGTTAAGGACCAACTGAAGAGCATTTCCTGTTTCCTTCTTAGTATAAGAATTGAATGCTACTTAAGATGATTAATTTTATTTCTGAATCAATGCTTTAAAAGACTTAAGTTGCTATAACTGTTGTTAGAGATTATTATTACAGTTTTCTCATTTTTTATCCATTAAAACATGAAAATGGTCAAAAAAACATTTCTTGCCTTAACTTCTTAAGGGAGTCTTACTGTACCTATTTTACAGACATTTTTTCACCCAAATAATTTACACAATACAATTATTTCTAGGGTTACTTGAGATATACAGAGTAATTTTCTTAATGGCCCTTTTAGTTCGAATTAGAATTTAGAAGTTGATTTTTGCAAAGGGAGGAAAACTGGGGAACCTAGAGTAAAGCCCTTGAAGCACAAGGGAGAACCAACAAACTGTAACTACCTAAGACACAGAGCCTGGTGGTACTTGAACCTTGGTTGCATTTGTGAGAGGTAATCACTCTCACTGCTACGCCACTGTGTTTCCCAGAAACAATATTAAAGTTTCTGGAGTAAAGCCCTTGAAGCACAAGGGAGAGCCAACAAACATTAACCACCTAAGACACAGAGCCTGGTGGTACTTGAACCTGGGTTGCATTTGTGGGAGGCAATCACTCTCACTGCTATGCCATTGTCTTTCCCAGAAACAATATTAGAGCCAAGTAAAAATAGAGCATCTGGATCAAAGCATATTCACTAGACCGAAAGGTTAATTAATAATGAAGTACCTTAACATGTTTTTGAGTAATATCATTATAGATGCTAGCGTCAGTGCTTATTTTGTAGTACTTCAGTTTATAAAATATCTATCATTATGATTCAATTTATTTCAGACCAATTCTTGCTTTAATTTTAAACTAGTTCTCCTTTAGAAGTGATAGGTATGTCTATACTGTAGATTACAAATTCAAAATACAATATGGTAATCCCTACTGCACCACTCTGCTTTCCAAAATTCAATAAGTATCATCTACACTCGCATTGCTAAAGCAGTTCATAATGAACTGTAGCTTCAATTTCTTGTACAAAAAATATAAATTCTGGTTAAGATTAGTTTAATTGCTTAATTTTTGTAGCATATCTTATGACATTTTATTTTATTTCTAGCATAACCCAAGACTGCATGTAGTTCTGTTTCAATGGTTTCTATAGTTTTTCAGTGCTTCCTAAAAAATTCAATTAAAATCTTTAGTCCCAAAATATTTTTAATATGTAAGTGTCTAAATAAAAAGACTAATTATACTCCCTGTGCCAGTTTTTGTTGATTTAGCACTGAACTGTTTTAAGAGAAAAAATAAAGATGCTAAAATCTTAAAAAGGTGACTTTTTTGAAATAATTTATTCTGAAATTTTGTTTTCTTCCCTTAAAGTTTTGAAAAATCAAGGTATTTTCTCACACTAACTGGTCCCATATTGATTTTAATACTGTCTCTGATTTATAGATTATGATATGATGCCGTCTGTTATAATCACACAATCCAGACATCTAGCTGTTCAATTTGAGACATCTGAGGTTTTGGCTTCTGAGTTAGAATTTTTTGTCGGAAACCAAAAACCTATACATCTGGGGCTGTGTTGCTAACCTATTGGACCTAAGGGGGTTATAAAGAATGCTACCCCAAAATCAGTGTCAGTTAGCCAACAACACACCATTAGCCTGACTGATAACTTACTGAACCAGACGTCTGGGGCTGTGTTGCTAACCTATTGCATGTACAGCTGGGTAATACCCAAATTATGTCATGGTTTACATGTTACAATACTAGTCATTTTATGAATTTATGATACATTATGTGTTATTACATTGAATTTTATTGAACAAGTTATTTGTTACACAACTTAGATAACTTACAATAAAATAATATCAAAGAATACAAATACTAAAGACTTGGTGTTGTTCTCAACCTGGGGGACAAAACAGTGAAAAATATTAACATCACAAAAGTTTTCTTTTCCAGTGAGATATAGAGGATATTACATGGTCGCGCGGAGATACGAATTTTATCTTTGATATCTTATTGCAGCGAACAAGTGAAAGATGATATCAGCACGAGAAGATAAAATTTGTATCTCCAAGCGGCCATGTAATGTTCTGTTTATTATATGAAATCTTCAATGAAAAAAAATGGAGAATTTGAGACTTGCTGAGCAAAAAGTCGAAATTTGACACCACCAGTGTTGATATAAATCGTATCCCCACTGGCCACTGGTGGGAGTGGGGATATCAATTTTATCATTTTGATGTCACTCAATATCACACTATTTCATATAATAACAAAATTTTAGTGATTTCTATAGACTCCTTGCACTAATTCTCAACCTGGGGGACAAAACAGTGAAAAATATTAACATCACAAAAAGATTTCAATCCTCAAGAGAAAGCAGTTCTTCTGTTTTGACCCCCAGGTTGAGAATAAGTGCCAGAGGTCTATTTGATTGGATGGGATGCACAAAATTGATAAGAAGCCATTTCTGGGATCAGTTTTCTGATATACAATGTTTCAACAGTTTGGAAACCTATCTCCCAAATTCAAAATAGATAATTCTGAAAGTTTGTTATATTGATGTTAACAGGTTACCTCAAGATTAATGTTCATTTGACAATATCATTTTTCCATTTTCTCTTACAGTTTGTGGAAAGATCCGAGCAGCAATAGGAAAATCAAAACTACTAACTACTAAAAAGTTCAAACAGTTTAAAGGACTCTGTGAACTTAATCTGGTAATGTAGAAATTAATTTTGGAGGGAGGAAAATATTCTTACTACAGTTTCAAGGAGGCTAGAAACAGTTTTCCTTGAACAAGCGCATACGCACAAGCGAGTGCATGAGCACAGTGTATGTCATACACTCTTAAATGACAAAGCACAATCATTTGAACTTGCAAATAGGAAACTTTTTCCCCAAAAAATCTCAAATACTTAAACTAAAATAAATCAAAAAAGGATGGTAATTTTTTCCAAACTTTGCATGTGGCTGTTATTTAAGAGTTCTTAAAATTTGTAATGGGAAACATTCTAAAATAAACATTGATTTTTTTAGAATCCCCAAATATAGAAATTTTTCTTTTTTGTTCATATCAAAAATTGGATGAAGTTCAAAGCTGCCAATTTTAAATAATTTTCACCATGTGTTTTTTGAATTATGATTTTTTAAATGAAAAACTTTGCACACATTTGCAATGTTCTATCATTGTCATAGCAACCTGTTAAGTCATATTTTTATTCTCACTCTAATCTTTACGTTATGATCTCTGGTCTTCTGGGTTAACTTCAGGGTCATTTTTGTATGTGTGTATATGTAAGTTCAAACCCTTTCTAGTCTCCTGTGTTAGGCATGTTTTGATAACAGTAGTGGTATTATCAAACACATTACAGGTAACAGGGGTTCCCTAACAACAATGTTCTGTTCAACCTTTTCTTTAGGGCATCGGTACTACAAATGGCAGAAGACCAACCAATGCTGATTTAGAAGGCTTTTGGGATATGGTTATGATTCAGGTACCATTTCTCTTATATTCACTATTCCTATTCATTTTTCATTTTTTCTCTTTCTTTTCTTTTCTAATTTCATTCCTTTTATTTTTCCTTCTCCTTTCCTTTCCTATTTTCCCCTTCCATTTGCTTTCCTTTCCTATTATTTCCTATTCTTCCTTATCCTTTTCTTCCTATTCCCTTCTCTTCTCATCCCTTTCCTTCCCTTCCCACCACTTAGCTCCTTTCTTCCACTAGCCTTCCTTTCCCTTAATTGCGACCTCCACATTTCTCCTCAGGTTGCTGAGGTTAGTAGTTTATTTGAAAAACTTAATGAACTCAGAAAAAATGGATGGGTTGAGACCTCATCCGAACCAGAAACTAGTGAAGGGCTTACGAGAAGGCATTCTCTAACAAAGAAAGGATCCCTTACAAGACAGTCTTCATTTGGAAAGGTTCCTCTTACAAGACAAAGATCTAAGGAAGAAGTCAAAGAGATTGAGGTAAAGCAAAGAGCTGCAGCAAGACAGAGACTTGCAGCTGCAAAGAGAGCAGCACGTCAGAAAGCTAACAGAAGTAGCAATCCGTTGGACAATGTGGAAATATTTTGTTCTCCTCATAAATGAATGAGTACCAGATATGATTGGCAATGAAATTTATAACAGATATGAAGTGCTTTTCCTGAGATATTAAAGCAAGACAGGTGTCTAGAAAGACACAAAAGGATCTTTTCCCTGGATAAATTATAGAAACATAATCTGTGAGACAGATGAGTATGGCTATGAAGAGATTGGCATAGACTTAGAAGAACCATTGATAAAGACCTGGTATTGTTTGTGAAAGGTTTTCATCCTGACCATGTTGGTGGTAACTAACAAAAGATATTTCATTGCTTTCTTTTGTTAGTACTACAAACTTGACCACCATAAAGATGCAGCAGACACACAACACAATTTGTTGCACTCAATGTTGCTGAAGTAGATAATGATCTTACTTCAGGCACATTGCCTGCGATATTGTGCACAATGTTGCATTGTGTGTATGCACCTTAACACTAAAATCAGGTTTTTCAGATAAGAAACTTATCATATAGCTTTTTAGAGGCTTGCAATTGCATGTAAGATCAAAAATATATTCTTTTCTTAATGCATTTCAAAATTAAACCAGTGCCAATGTTTTTATTGTTTAATAAGCTTTTTATTTGACTTTTAAGTTAAGAGGCAATAATTTCAGTATTCTTTGCTTCTTTTATTAATTTTCATCCATCATAGCTCAGTTTCACATGTTTTGGTTCATCTTCTAAGGAAAAGTGCAAATCATGCAGCACAAAATAACTCCATAAATTATATATTGATCATTGGCAATCATACCTTCTCAAGTGAGTTTTATGCTGATGTGACAATGAGACAGTGAATATGGTAGCACACTTTTGATATCCTGGTTGAGTGATAACACACAAAGCAATTCAAGACGAGGCTCCAGGGAAACAATAAAGTAATCCTTTTCTTTCCCTGGAATCTCACCTTGAATTACTTGGTATGTGACCACTCAACCAGAATATCAAAAGTAGGCCATTGATTACTAGTCTACCACATGCTGTTGCTTAACCTTTCTTTAGGGAAACTATTTTGGTAATAGTGGTAATGAGTGCCAGAATCTTCTTGAACTTTTTCCAAGCTATAGATGAATACTCCAGTTTCAAATTCTTTATTGCTCAGGGTTAGCCTCAATCTTGTGTAGAATATTCATGTGTTCCAGTGAAGGTCTGTGGAATTTCAAAGTATTTGTATAGTTGAAGTTGTGCTTTCTTTGCTATTGGTACTTGTGAATGTTTTGACACTGAAATGAACACAGCAGTACTTTATGAATTGGAAAATAAGGCCTTTCTTAATATTTATTCACAAAGTGCATAGCCTTACTTTCACGCAGCTATGACCACATTTAATGTATTTACATACTTCCATGGATGGGCTTTTTGCTGCAAAGTTGGCTGGTTTTACCCAATAAGGCACAAAAAAAGCTTGTTAGGCAGCAAAAAAGCTTATGCATGGAAGAAAGCGAACACATTAAATGTGGTCATACCTGCATGAACGTGAGGCTAAGTACTTCATGAATAAATATTAAGAAAAGCTTATACTTTTGTTAAAAGTATTAGTAAGATGAAGTCTACAGAATGTCTAGATAATGATATATTTTGTACATACCAGGATCTTTATTATAAAAATCAGAAGTATAACGGGATAGAAAAGAAAGTATAATCCATAGTAAAATATAACGCATGAAATAAAGTTCTTTTAGCCATTAGATGTATACCACAAATAGAACACAAATCATAAATATTTTGTATGTTTAACACTTTTGTAGAGTCGCTTCCAGCCAAAGTGAATGTATTTAGTTATATTGTTTAGTAAGACATAGATTTTCATTGTTTTAATAGTTTAGTATTACAAAGTGTAGATCCAGTACATATCCATACCTGCAGTCAGGTGTGTGTGGGGAGGGGGTAGGGGATTCCAAGGACGGAGGAGGGGAAGTTGAGGTAGCATACTTTCTTTAGTGAACCCTGGGTGCCAAGAAATCTTTTTCACAGATTTTAGGAGATTACCTTCTTTAAATCTGCGAAAAAATTCATCTGGAACCCAGGGTACCTTTAGTCTGGACCATTATAGAAATTTCGTTTCTTGACTTTTGTGTGGCTGTGTGTGGGGGGGGGGGGGGGGGGGGGGTAATGGTAAGGCTGATATACCCCTATATTGGAGGTATGGATATCTTCTGGAACTACATCAACTTCATTTTATGTATACTTTGGGTTCAATTCTTAAGGATATTAATTGATAATATGTTGTATTATAAGACTATAAAATTCAAATAAGAATCCAGGAAACTATTTAATTTTATTCCTAAGTTAAAGAATCTTAATTGTAATTAATTCCATGACAATACATTGAGTTTCACTGTCAGAAGTGGGACATGGAAATCTGTTGAAATGTTTTTTAGCATCTTATGAATGAGAATACTCATGAATCAGAATAAACTGTTGTATTTAAGGTTCGTCTGTTTTAATCTTTCTACACTTGTTTAGTTTCTAATGAAGACACAACAGTTGCCTGCAAATTTTCGCGCAACTAATTTCAACCTGTGAACACGAAGCTTGAAGGCACTTTCACACGGTGCAATATTGCGCGCAACATAGTAGGATCGTCTGCAACATTGCGCGCATTGTTGTGCACACCATGCGTCACGTTGCTGATAGATAACCCATGATGTTCTCAGCCAACGAATTTTTGTAATCAAAATCAAGATTATTAAGATTTGTGATTGAATTGAATTGGGTAGAGCTTTTTAATTCATAGCTTTAGTGTAGGGAAAGTTGCTACCCGTGCCATCCCTCTAAAGCGGTCCTGTTACACTGCAATTTTCTCAGCAACTTGTCTCGCAATGCTTGAAGTATAGCGTTGCAGGTTGCTGAAAGACCCTGTTACACTGTGCAATATTCTCAGCACTTGTCTCTCGATGCTTGAAAATGTATAGCGTTGCAGGTTGCCAAGGTGAGGTGTTACACTGCAACGCCATCTTAAAGACTTGAAAAATATGCCTTAAGATTGCGAGACAAGTTGCTGGAGGGGTGATACACTGTGCACTGGCGTTGTCAGTTGCTGTAATGCGTTGCCAAAAGTAGAACTGATTTCACACGGTGCAACGCTACGCGCAACAACAAAATTTGCGAGACAACCCCTGTTATATTGTGCAATCCTTCAGCAACTTCCGCGATTTAACAGGGCCTTAAAAATCTCGTTACTCGCAACAGTTGCGCTGTGTGTCAGACCTGCGGGACAGGTCGGACCGAAAATCGCGCAACATTGTTGGGTTGCAAGTTGCGGAGTGAATGTTGCTCGTTTAACTTCTCCGCGTGCAACAAATTTTCATCGTTGTAGAGAGTAGAAAGAGCTACTTCTGTAACAAGGTTGCGCAACATAATCATGTTACACATCTGCAACTTGCAACGCACCAATGCTGCGCGACAAGTTGCACGAACTTGTTGCTCGTATTTCCGTGCCTTTTGTTCTGGACTGGAAGTCACTTCTTTATATTGAGGACTATGTTGCTAGCTACCACCTGCTCACGTAAAAGATGGCATATCCCACGATTGAGAGATTGTAACTTTCAAACATGTAGTAGAAACGAAGTAAAGATCGCCATAAATTGAGTCATTCTGTTCAGTTTATGCGAACCGTTAAAAGGTCAAAACCGGCATCCTAATAACAACCACTTGTTCCACGTCACGAGGTCGGAAAAATTGCTAAATTATCAACAAAAGTTTAAGATTTTTAAATGCCCGCACTGTGGGTCAGTTGAGCAGTGCTGTAGTATAGCTTTTGGACAATGGAAAAGTTGTTATTTCAGAATCTCTTTTATTTTATTAGCATTCTGGTATCTGCAATAATTCCTTTACATTTTTTATATTTACGTTTTTTATCAATGGCATAATTCTAGGGACCGTTTGGTATTAATACAGAAGAATGGCTAGAAAGGAAAGAGAGAGGGGCAGATAGGAAGAACTGCACATATGGGTGAAGGGATAAGGAGGATTTTCTGGGTTGTTTCAGTTTGTAACAAGCATTTCTTCTCTCTCTCTCTCTCTCTCTCTCTCTCTCTCTGTCTCTCTCTCTCTCTCTCACACATACACACATTCCTTCTGTATTAATAGACCCCTTGCAGCACGTCGGAATGCAGCTCAATTTGGAGGACAAAACGATAGGTTCCAATTCTCAGGAGATTGAAATTCTTTTGTTCCCCCCCCCCCCCCCCCCCCTCCAAATTGAACTGCTTTGAAGTCATGTGAAAGGGGTCTATAAATGGTCCTTTGATGCCATTTTGTCAGTTTCGTCTTATTCAGTGTTTTGACCCCCTGCACAATCTTTCCATGGTGCACCGCAAACGTATTGTGGTAAACTTTTTACATGTTCTATACATGCACTGATAAGCATACCTAGTCCTGGCCGAAGCTAGGGACTGGGTCCAAGTTTAAAAAACTCATAAAAAAATTCAAGTGATGAGGAATTTTCTCAGTATAATGCTTTTAGGAAAGCAATTCATAAGATATACCTGAAAGCTCTCGATCAGATATGTTGTCTGTTACTTGTGTGAACCATGGTTTTGTATGCATATTTTCGTTAGGTATATTTTTGTTCAATGATATATTTAAAAAGTTAGGAGGTAGCAGCTGTGTGTGATGTGTTTTTGCTAAGCTTTTCGTCATTTTGACATCGCTTGTGCAAGTGATATATAGTTTTTTTCTCTCCAAAAGTCGTCCTTTGGGAATGGGCGCCATGTTGGTGGTTCATAAGCGTTTGTATACACCCACTTCTTGGTGGCAGTTGGGGCAGGAATGAGTCACGTCTTTGAACATGTCAACACAGAATGGTATAAGACAGCAGCCAGCGACGCCACTAGAAGTGAAAGAAAGAAGCATATCGAGATGAGATAGTGTTAAAATAGAGTGTCGTGTGTATCTTTTTATGTCTCTCGAAACAAACAGAAATGGTGCTCGGATATACACGATGACGAGGCAACTTTCGTGATAAGTTTCCTTCTATACTTTCACGCAGGTCCCATGCGTTCCAGACCAGTAAGAATTGCTCCGATACTGCACGAATCTTCAAAGAATTCCTGTTCCATACTGAAGTATAATGAATATGTAATGCGTGCGCTCAAACTATCCTTTCCCCTGATCCGTTCTCAAATTACATGAAAACTTAATCAAACTTTTAAATCTACAAAACTCGAAGACCACAAATTCACAGACAAATTCAAGTCATTCTTGAAAAATTCCCTCCTTCAGTTGTCTCTATATTATCAAAAATAGCGCCGCATATTTAACTTTATTTTTGTTTCAGCGATATCAGTAGAAAACTCTAGAAACTAAAACCCACGGCTACTTTGGTTGGGAATCTAAAGTCCTTCTACGCACGAAGATTAGCTTATTAACTATTCTCGAGCGTAACCGTAACAACCACTCAAAATACACTCCACAGGCTAAATATCTAGATCTTTCTTTAAAGTATCAAACATGTTTTTCATATTCGATTCTTTTAGTTTTACCCATTCTTGTGTATACATTTTCCCCCTTAACTTACTTCCTTATAGATTAGAAAACTTACTCCAATATTTCATTCCAAACTAAATTAAAATTTATAAACTGAAAGAGCGAAATGAGGAATATAGTGCGAAAACGATCTCTCTAAACTTTAGAAAGACGGAGAAGGTAACCAAAGTTTCAAAATGGACACAGATCTTATAAAGCTTTAAAATTATGTGCACAAAGACAGAAAAGTGAACAATATTTCCTAACCGAAACTTATGAGTTTAGGAAACAAGTATTTCCGCCCAATAGTTACAGTTAGTAAACTACGGCTCCTTCAAAAAAGTCCCGAACAATAACCAGTTTCGCTTGGTAGTTCAAATCGTGTAAGATGCGAGATTGTTTTTAAATTCAAACTAGCATTGTAACCATTTTTTTTACAGAAAATATTCCGACTATAAACAGAAAGAAATACTTTGAATTAATTTGATCTTCTACACTATTGATTCGCGTCATTTAGTATGCAGAATCAGTCGCAAGACCACATTCATTTGATACGGATCAGATGTGTTAGTTAGAACAGGCCATTTCAACTTACATTAACTTTTATATAGTTATACAAAACTGACTCACCCTGCACAGCATATGATACAGGAAGCCAGCCAAGTCATTCCACCGTTCGTATAGGTTGTATCAGTGACGATATTTGCTTGACAATACGGGCAAAACATGCTCTTGGAATTATCATAGAAGTTGTCATTCGGACTGACTACGTGCATCACGCCGACCGGTTGGTGAACGATGGTCGTAGAGGCATATGAAGGCTGCATTGGCTGGCCAACATTTGGCGGTGGTTGAGGTGGTTCGGACTGTGGGTCCATTGTCGTTGCTTTTTTCAAGTCAGAGAATTCGATTTTAGAGAATGCGGAGAACTCTTGCCTTAGTGATGTTGAGGTATTTACAAAACACCTGTTCACAGAACTCGTTAAACGAAAATACCATTGACGTATATAACTATTCTATTGTTCTCCAAGGACAATATGGCGACCTACTGACTAGAACTGGTTAATAATAAATGTATCGGTGCTAAGTAACTGGTTAGAGCGTAACTTGATGGTTGCGTTGAAAACACGTATTTTCGGTGCCGATGAATGACAGATAACAAATATAAAAGCGGTCAAGTTTGTTTTATACTTTTCATGATCAATTAGAGCTTCTTTTTTTCAGCAATTTTCGCAAATACTAAAAGAATTGCAGTGGGGTATTGTGATGTTGCACAACCTTTATCTTACTGTGTTATCTGTAACCTTCAAGTCTAAGGATTTTTGCCTCAGTATAAATCATTGTATGCATAATTAAATCTATTTTACAGCACCAATCCAATACATTTGCAGCTTAGTAATTTGGGCATCAATGGTGGAGTAGCGCATTTGCCTCTCATCCGAGTCTCTGGGATCTTGGCTTTGATTTCTGGACTCCACAATACATGCGAGTTGAGCTCATTAGGTCTCACCCTTGATTTCAGGGTTTTTCTCCCCAGTGGTTTTCCAGTCCCTCTACAAATCCCAAAAGAATAAATTTTGATACTGTGAACTAGTCAGTGCCCGAACAAGCCCAGTAGTTGTTTCATGGCATCGGTAACAGGGGCCGAATTGCCCTATTTCACTGTGAGCAAGAATAATAGAAATTTAGGCTAAATCTTCTTTCGTTCTGGATATTTAGTGTAATATTTAGCTGTTCTCACTTTCCACTATATCATAAACCAAATTTTATTGAGATTTAATGCTGCTATTTTGCCCCCTCTGGCGACCATGATCCTTAGGGTTAAAACAATAGATTGTTTTGATGTGACGTCATAGTGAAATAGGGCAATCCAGGGAGATGTTAGACTTGCTCCAAGTCTCTCTCACAAATTTTTTCCGTCGGATCGAAGTCGAGCACTTCCGGTTACGAGAGCTTTCCGAGGGAATGGCGCGAGAGAAAAGAGACTTTTCTCTTTTCCTTCGCGTCATTCCTTCGGAAAGCTCTCGTATCCGGAAGTTCACGATTTGAATCCGATTTACCAACGGAAAAAAATTGCGAGACTTGGAGCAAGTCTAGGGAAATGTCCATTGGTACCCAGGACACCCCCAAAATAAATCTAAGTATACAAAACAAGTCAGATCAGGATTATTGACGTCACTTTTTCCATGCATATTGGACAACCCCCTTGCAAATTTCTGTATCCACCCCCTGGATAAGATGTGAAGTTATTATTTCACCGAACAAGAAACGTTTATTTTTGATGGTAGGGGATGTGTGCTTCTAAGGTAGGGAAATACATCAAACACAGATACATTTTGGATTTAATTTGTTGCAGGATTTTATGTGAAAAATGTAGACGTTTTCTAATATATGTGAGGTGAAGTTATTGAAGGTGAGCTATAACACGTTAGGACAAGAAGGTCTTTCGCATTATGGTGTCATTAACTACAACTACCAGAATCCCTTGCACACTTTCTTTTGTCAGTTAATTAGGACCAATAGACCCCCTGCAGCACGTCGGAATGCAGCTCAATTTGGAGGGCAAAACAATAGGTTCCAATTCTCAGGAGATTAAAATTCTTTTGTTTTGCCTTCCAAATTGAGCTGCATTCTACTGTCTTACTATTCTCATGAGGAAACACAAATTTGAATATGAAAGAAAATTTGTGAAGCATTTTGGCAGTAGTAGTAAAATGACGCCATCATGCAAAAGACCTATTGTCCCATGAATCATGATTGATTAATAAAACCAATAAATCAACAAATTGATGCCCTTATATACAAATATGGTGCACCAAGCTTGCATGTGCTAGGATTTTCAATAATATGTGGACTATTTCAATGTTGATGTTCATCATAAATATGATCCAATGGGCAATGTGCATCAAAACCCACAAAGCACTCTGGGAAACTGAGTCCTGCAGAAATGGAACAGCGAAATCAAAGGAAATAGCAGGAAAAAATTCTGTTATTTTTGTCTGTTGAAATACTTTCATTTCCATAGAAAATGTTGAAGGAAAAATTGTCAGATGCTTTGTGCTAGAAATTAGAGCTCAAGCGCATAGGTTATTATGACCCAGTAGCTTTAATACTTCTCATACATTCCAGCAACCTTGTAATAAAGGTAAAAATCTGTGTTCAATACCACCTCACATGCAACAAACTTTGCAACATGTTGGAATGCAGCTCAATTTCGAGAACAAAACAATAGGTTCTAGTTCAAGAGATTCTTCTGTTTTGTCCTCCAAATTGAGCTGCGTTGATGTGAGGTGGAAGTGATGTATTTGCAACAGTAATATGAGTAGTAATACTAGCAATATTTGTTCTGCAACTATTCGCAACATAATAAAGTCCACATAATATTGAAAACCACTGTAATCAAGGTATACATGCTTTTTAATACTAATTCCTATTTCAAATACAAAAAAAAAAAAATGATTAATTACAGGCTCGTGTTTAAAACTTTTACACTGTAGTAAATCTCTCAACTTTACAAGTGCTATATAGTGATCATCACAGTGATAGAGTGACAATACTAAATCCATGAAAAAAAATGTTTTACTGAGTTTTGAGGAACTGTTACTGAGTCAAAGTTTTTATCTAGTGCCTATTAGTAACTATCATTCAACCAGAATGTCATTAATATCAATGCAAAGGTGATAACAAATACTCTGCCAAGTGACTGGAATACAACGAAGCAAAAGTAGAAGTGAGCTTGAATGTGTAGGTAATGTCGCTTGTATATTTTTGGGGCACATGTTGGTTGACAATAACAAAGCATTCCTCAATAGCTTCTCTTGTCAGATCAACCAACATGGCGGCTGTTTCATTGTTATCTATATCTCAAGGGATGTGGTTGCACCCCAAGAATTGATATTAATCACTGTTCTGGTTGAGTGATAGTGATTAATAGCCTCAAATTAGAAACTAGAGTGGTTTTACTTAACCTGTGAAATAATTAGTAGAAAAATAGACAGTATTTCAATTGTTGACAACTAGTAAAATTAAGAGCAAATACGAGCAAAAGGTCATACAAATCGGACAACAAAGCCAAATAATAGGTGACTTGAAAGGAAGTTATGATTTGATCATTTACAACACCGTTGACAAGCAACTTTTTTATCATGGTTTAAGATTTGATTATCTCATCTTAATTAATCAATACTATTGTGTGTGTTACTTTGTAACTGTTAATTAGTACTCTTTTTAAAGACTACTTATTGTTATTCAATAAGAGTTTATTTGAAAATAAAAAAGGTAAAATCCCTCTATGCACTTACAATATGATTTAAGATCATGGATTTAGTATTTGCACCCAACCACTAAACCTACTTTTTTTCTAGTGTTTTGTTGTATAAGTTTCTTTTCAGACCAATACTGGTATTGCATCAGTATGCTGTGCTGTCACATTCGTCTGTAAGACCCAACTTGTCTTCTGCAGTTGGGACATGAGTGGAGCACATCTTTGCAGCCATCAATGACAAATGGCAACCAACAGCATGGCCAGCTACAAAGAATAAATAACATAAGATTTTAATAATAATAATAATTTGCCTTATATACTCTATTCTATGCACCTAATTAGATGCAAAAACAAGTTTGTGCCCAGCTATAAGAATTTCAGACGATAATAAAGTTATTATCATCTTTCAAGATGTTTTATCCATAAAGAATAAGTGTACAATTTGAGCACCAATATACATTAAAGAATTTTTAGTGCTAAAAGAAGTGAAAATAATAAAATAAATATCTGATAGTACACCAAGGAATATACTTGTTTTTGTTAACTTTCAATCCTATTCATGATTCTATTTTAGAACTTTTTCCATTTTTGCATCTCATTAGGTATTTGTATTATTATATGGAATAACCATGTATGTATGTATAAATGTATGCTACTCCGCACTTCTGCAATCAAGTATAAAATCATGATGATACATATTTATTAGCTAGGAAAGTAAGGTGCATTAGAAATAATTTATCATTAATAATTTTAATTTATAAACCATTAAAATTAATAACCAAATAATTATAATATTTAAAGACGTACAAGTACATTAAATGTCTTGACTAAAACTAAAATTCCCCTTACATGTTACCATTAATGATTTGACATGTGATAAATTGACCACAAACAATCTATAAGCAAAGACTTACAGTACATTATTTTATTACTTGATTAAGAGCTAAATTCTCATCACTTCTCACTTGCAAAACAAAACTTAAAAAAATAACGAGCTTTTAAGAGGTCATAAATTTTGCATTAATAATGTGTGTTTTTCAACAAGAATATTGTACATGGACTTACAGTACATTTATTTATTGACTAAGAGCTAAATTCTCATCACATGTCCCACTTGCAAAATGTAAATAAAAAAAATAATGAGCTTTTAAGTGGTCATAAATTTTGTATTAATAACATGTGTTTTTCAATGAGAATATTGTACATGGACTTACAGTACATTTATTTATTGACTAAGAGCTAAATTCTCATCACATGTCCCACTTGCAATGAGCTTTTGAGACAGCATAATTTTTGCATTAAGTAACATGTTCTATTCAACAAGAATACTGTACATGAAGTCAAACGTTTTTAATCAAACGTTTTCAACATTTAGTAATTCAAACTTTTAATTATGTTTTAGAACTTGAGGGAACCACAAAAAGCTTTTTTGAATGAAAGACATTACAGCTACCAGACAAACCTTGAAGAACAGATGTTCTAACCAACACATTATGCCTTCGTAGCGGATTCCCTTCAGCTGTTTTCTGTGGTTTTTTGCAAGTAGGTACTGATCATATGAAATGGCAATACACTGGCACAATAACTGTTGTTGAATAGATGACTAACAGAAGCTCACTATCAGTAGTAATTTAAGGAAGAAGCAAAGTTTTAATCATGTCTTTAAGACCAAAAGATTTCAAAATAGTTCTATTATTCATAATGCCCTTAAGGCCTAAGATTTTGTAGTAATTTTAAACTTTTATCAATCTAACATATATATCTTTATTTCTTATTAGTATATATTTAATATATAGTCCAATTTTCAGATTCTATTCAGAATTGATCAAAACCAATCACTCTTAAAGAAAAAGTTAAGAAAGATTAATCAAACTTTCAACTCATTTTCAATCAAATTGTATGACAATGGATGTTTTTCAATTAAACACTGAATGGAAATCTTCAATCAACAGCGATGAAAAGCTTTGTTACCCGATAAACAAAATGGCTACTTTTTTGGCAATATCTCAACATTAAGCCATTTTTAGCATAATTTTCCTTACTTTCATTTAAATAATTCAAAATCAAACTAAGGAAAATGTGGATGATGACATTTTAATAGCTGTTATTACGGATGCATGCAAATGACGTATTCTTTTGTTTTAAGAATCAATCAAGTGAGGCTATTGGGTCGATACGATGCTTGTTGTCTCATTTGCATGGATCTGTAGTAACAGCACTCACACTGGACGAACTTTGAATGTGTGAACCATGACCAACATTGCTCTTGGTCTCAAATTTATTACTTAAAACTTTAAACTAATCACTGTGGGTGGCTGTAAACTAGAAAGTTTTTTAATACTTCAACAACCACACACGTCTTAAGGTGACTGACTACTTTTGGACATTTAATTTGAGCCCATGATGTGCGTGTGCGCACAAAATTGCACACTAAGCTTCGCATTTTAATCGCAATCTAACAAGCTAATCTCTATTTGTTTTTTTGTAATCTTGGTAAATATCTTGGTAAATATGTTGTATATATGTATTAATTTGACAGTCTGTAAACAAACGATAAGTTCAAAGTTCACTCTATATAGCAGACAGCAATCATTTCGGCTCAAAAAGTGTACCAGATACATGGAACACTTTTATTGGCTCAATTCTTGCTACAAAAACATGTTGTTACTCCACTTTGGTTTCAAAAGTGATATAATTTGTAGCAGATAGGTTTTTGTGTTGATTCAAGTATGACACAGTATGAACAGCACGACTTGGTATGAAGCCAGAGAAAAGAGTAGTTGATAAAACTAGAATTAAAACCCAGTTTCGCTTATTAACACTGCAACCTGGTATATTATATTGTGAACAAGCTGGTTCCAGCAAATTATTCACTTGTAAAAACTTTCAAGTACGTTAATAGGTCATTATTTATGTTGCCTGATGCACGAGTGTCTGGACATGTCTACCTGCCTACAGTATATCACGCTTCAGCCTCAATTTTTTTTTATCTACACTAATAGTCATTTTTTTAATCTTGAAGTATTTTGCTTGATCAATTGAAAGGTTTAATAGACATGGTTAATAAACTTTGGCTCTCAGCTTAGCTTTTTAAAAACGTTTTAAATCTTTTATATTCTCGAAAAAACACAAGACTTTGTCTTGCTTTAATAACATTTTTCCATAATATAAGCCAGTTATTGCCCTTGTCGTTCCCTAACCTATTGAAGTTAAAGCCTTCGTCATTTTAATAGCTAAGATATAAGAAACTTCCAAGTTGTTTGCTGTTTCAGCTCAATCTATTAAAGCTTAAATATTTTCTGTTTCAGATTCTTAAGCATCAAGTTTAAAAACAAAGCCTCAAAGGCAAGAAGAAGAAGAACATTTCTTCTTGTGTTTATGAGTGCTTTAAGAACTAAAATCTTAGAATACTTACAAGACAAAGAAGAGGACAACACAAATGATCCAAGCTAAAGTCCCTGGCACATACTCAGTGGCAGTAACGATACTCGCTTGGCAGTGAGGACACATCATCGACACTGGAGTCTCCCCAAAGAACGCTGGAGAAATGATAGTGGTTGTAGGCTGTTGTTGGATGATTGTGGTGGTGGTGGAGTGTTGTTGAGCCCCATAAGGCTGGGGAGCAGGATAGCCTTGCTGTGGTGGATAGCCTTGCTGTGGTGGATAGCCTTGCTGTGGTGGATAGCCTTGCTGTGGATATCCTTGCTGGGGTGGATATCCAGGCTGTTGGGGAGGATAAGGACTTTTCTGTGGATCTCCTGGATATGGTGGTGGTGCCTGAGACATATTGGATTTGACAGTGATTGACCCTTTGGCTTAAAACGAGGTCTGATATAAAAATATCAACTATGTCTTCCTTCGATTTCCCTCGATTTCCTTCTTCCCTTTCGTATCGATTTCAATTATCGATTGACGCATTAAATAAATGTCACGTGATCGCTTCAACACTCGCCCACGTTTACCACGTGACCTTGCTTTAAATCCTCTGAATGTGACCACAGGCCTTAAATTTGAATATTCAATATTCATACTTTTTGATCATATTTTTTTGTGGCAACCCAAAAATCCCACAAAATATCGCGGCGGTTTATGAAATACCACGCGTTCACGTTCTCATTCCCAGGCCTCCGCAATTAGACGATGGTCATTAGTAAGTCTGACGCAATGACCGGATTAAGCAAGATTAAGCTGGCTTGAAATAGACTAGTTTTGTCATGGCAATGAAGCAGCAAGGCACACAGAACTGGAATCAACAAAATCATTTAAACCAATCACAACTTATGGGATCACAGCTCAGCCAATAAAAATACATGCTCGGACACCACACAGTTTGTGAGTTCTACAGTTATTTTACTGCCAATATTTTACTGCGTTCGTCATTCCTAAGCTCAAACAGGAAGACTACCTCATTGTAGTAACAACTTTGTGGCCTTAGAATTGTCGGGCTTAGTTAATTGCGTGAACCTTTTGATGTCTTCTCTTATGTCTCTTAGCTTATTTTCACAACTAGACGCTCTTGGAGCGTTCACTGGGTTGCCTGTGCGAGAGCTCCCCCACTCACCAATCCTCATACTCTATTATTTCTTACCAAAGTGTTCCTTTTGGGTTCAAAGTCCCCCTTTATTAAAAACATTTTAAATTCTAGTAAGACATTAGTTTTGCGTTACTGACTTGTCAACGCATATTATATTTCTACTTGACCTACTAGAGTACCTTTCAAGACTAGCTAATGAAATAAACATATCTATTTCAGTATCGAAACTGTTCGCTGCAAAACAAACGTTTTATCAATGTAAATACTCTTAGCCAAAATGTGTTTAACTGGTCATTTGTTTTTCCCTCAGTTTTTGTTTTCTGTATTTTCATAAATGGAAATATTCAACAAGTCTTGGCAGTTCGCTTTCTTGTAGATCACTATCAGCTCGTCTGACTTCTACAAGTTCTTGGAGTCAGCTTTCATCAAAGCTTTGTTTGTCACTCGTTTTGTAGTTTGTCTCTCGTTCTGTAGTTTGTCTCAGTATATTTTTTTGTATCTGAGATCTGGTAAGATCTAGTTTGATCATAGCTAGGTAGTTTATAGATTATCTTAGTCTATTTTGACTAGTTTGTCTAGATCTACGATTCTCATACCGTAGTTTGCTCATAGATTCTCAAAGATAGCTCATAGATTCTCAGACTTCTCTCTTTGAGTATGTGGACCAACCCGTTCCAAAATCGCTCAATAACATCTTTTAGTTTGTGTCTACCACGTACGGCGTGTGTGTTTGTAAGTAGTTTAAGCGTAGCGTTAAAAAACCTAAATACAAAAGTACGCAACGTGCCTACAGACAAAATAGTACTTCACAAACCCTGAAAGAATGAATTTATAGTGACACAACACTAAAAGCTATAAATACATCGTCCTCGATGTCGTGTGGCAACTTCATTGGACATTGGACATTGTTTACAAGTTCTCGACCAATCATGACGTGTGAAATTATGGTCTACCTGACCACGGAAAAACGGATCTCATTTTAAGACTGGTTTGCTACCATAGCAACCCAGTAATTAGAAGACTCACTCTCGATTTCTATCGGCTGATAGTTCTCGAGGGGCTCCGGCCCCGAGTCAACTATCAAAGCCGATAGAAATCGAGAGTGAGTCTTCTAATTGTTTTAGTAAAATTCTCAACGAAACTATACAATTGCAAACACAAAAATCGCGAAGGGAAAGCCGCCATTTTTTTCAAAACAAAGCCGGCTTTCTCTACCCACTATCTATCGGCTGATAGATAGTGAGTACGTTAGCCAATCAGAATGCAGGATTTGCAATAGCCTTTCACCTAGAACTCGTGTGCAGAAAGTCGTGCAGAAACCAAATTTTCTGGTTGCACTTGACGTCATTTTCTGTATCTAATGTTCATTCCTACAAGTTGAGGAAAAAACTGGGTCGAGTTTCCATTGCAGTTCATCATAGGACTGTTATTAGGTTACGTTTTTCTAAGAGCTAGGACGTCTATTTTGTCCCTAAGACAATCCCACAATGCACTGCACTGGTAACTCAACCCAGTTTTCCCTCAACCTCGGAATCATCGTAATGGCTATATAAACCCACACCATAGAAAATACAGCCAATCAGAAAGCAGGAGGCTCGAGCCGTTGCATTTCACTCTTCATTCCCATCATGCACTGCGCGTTGAGTCTACGCATTTGTATTTGTATTTTCGCCTAAAGGCTCGTGTTGATACTAGAAACTACAAGTGACTCGTGGGATATTCCACGTTATGCCACTCGAAACCATTGTATAACTAGTATATATTTTTCTCGTCACTATGAAGACGTTGATTTCATTAGTGGAGAATTCAGTTCGGCTGAAAATGTCCTTCAGTGTCCCTTCCCTTAATTTTTCGACCCATCCCGCATCCCCAGAAAAGTATAAATAAAAAGAGCTGTTTCTTTCGAAGTCTTTTAAAAATGGAGATAACGTTATAAAAAAAGTGCCATTCATCTAGTGCTTGGTGCAAATATATTCTATATAGCAACACGTGCTCAGAAAAGCCCTAAAAGTAAGATTTTCCCTCCCTGCATGACCCTGTGGTTTGCGCAACAATCAGATTACACTTCTAGCTCAAAGTTTAAAAAAATTGTCAAAAATTGAATTGAATACAGTAAAAATTTAAAAAATGAAATCCGCGCGCTACACTGGGCGCATTCCTACGAATTTTCTCAGCTGTTCAAAGACAAAAAATGTCACTACTGTATGAGGTCCTATTCTCATCCAGTTCGGTATGAACCCTTTATAAAGTCCAAAAACACCCTCGTGTTTTATAATTTTTAAGATACAGTCTAGAGAATTCTTATAAACAGTTGCTCGCCCCAAGTTATCCTTATTTTGGTTCATGATACGCGTTTTGACGACGTCGAACGGAGAGGTAGTGCAGGCAGTAACAAAACCAGCCGTGAATGACGACGCCACGTGAAGTGCTGGACCTTCTTTCATAATTTGGTGATTAAGCAAGGTATGTTTGGTATGATCGTATGAAGGAATCTGGGTTGCAGTTAAAATAGCAGCACGCTGAACAGTTGGGCCAACGCCCGTCCATAACCCCCGTACTCCCTCTTGTCGGAAAATCGTTGCAAACGCATGGAACGTATTCCGGTATTTTGATTGTTTACCAGGGCCAACAGCTTGGAATCTCACTTTTACTAAATCAGTTGGGTTAGCGATTGCGCTTCCGATTGTACCAGATATAGCACCTGAGGTGATTTTCTTCCACAGTGGAGTATGGGCGGGATCAGTCGCACCTAGTGCAACCTTCAGAGGCTCGTAAGCACCAAGACGTATCGTACTGTAGGATGACTCGCGTAGTAAAGAAGGGAAAAGCCTAGAAAAATATAAGGGGTTGGAAATCCTCTAAATAATATACTAATTATAAGCTTTCATTGGCTGTTGTATCACTTCGTGGGACACTCAAAACAGAGGTAGCTCCAATTACTGTGAAGTCACAGTTCTCTGCGCCATCTTGAAAGGTAGTAGTTCCTTTGAATCGAAGCGAGACGAAAGTTGAGACCTTTTTTAACACCTTGGACGATTCTCTATCATTGCAAGCTCACCGTTCGTCTCGCTTCGATGCAAAGGCACTACAAAAGCTCCTTGCGCTGCTATTTTTAGCTCCGCAGCCTAAACTGAATCAGGAATCCCATGATTAAAATTTCAGGTTGTGCGCGGAGCTAAAAATAGATTTTCAAATAATTATCATAGGGTACGGAGATGTACTCTAGTACTTCGCATTCTCTTGGCCCAGGATTATCAAAATATGTGTGCGAGCCAGGGTTTTCTCTCACAGTATGTGTTTGTGGACCTACTGAACCCTTGAGTTTACTACAGAACACGACAAACTTTGGCACGTGTCTAAGGCGCAAGTTTCTAAATGTGTAAGGGAGGGTTAGTTGGTCCTACGAAAACTGTTCAAATCTTACCGAAGTGTTTTCTTCGATATAATTTCCCGCATTTCGAAGCATTCCTAGTAAACTTCCCCATACAGTAGTTCATAGTAAATACTAAGGAGGTGAAAATATCTCATATCTTATCCAGTTATAGTGTCACTGTACCAACTGCTGAATTACTCACCCCTTGTATAATCCACCGACGCCCTCTTCCTTGAGTATCCGTATTCCTCCCTTCAGAAAACCATTATAGTAACGATCCTTGAAAATGTTTTTACTCCCGTGCCGAGCTCCAAGTTCGTTGTCCAACTGCATTCGGATTTTGATGACATCAATTGGATTTGTTACTAGGTGGAAGGATAGGTTGGATTGTTGTTATTTGTGCGTCTTTTCATCTCTGCTCTGTCTGCTTGACGGGCTAGCTTATTGTATTGTATCATGAGGGGTGGGGTAGGGAGTTTTTTTAGTCTGACTGAATCACCTCCCACTAGTTCCAAAAATTATTCGAAATGAAAGCGAGAGTTGATGAGGGTTAATTGTAGACTGATCTACTACATATACTAGTGCATGGGAATCGGTACAACAAATGTGGGTTAGAAATAATGGTTGTTATGTACTGCACACGATACTGCTAGTGCACACCTCGAGAAACTGAAGAAATATACGTGGAAAGCGACTGATTGAAGCAAAGACTATGATACATTTATCCCTTGTTTTTGCATTTTGTAATGTGTTCGAGATACTAGATCAACATTCAAGATTCGTTGTCAACTGCCATACAGTCGCACAGTACAATTGACAAATGAATTGAAACCTAAACATATGACGATAAATGTTCCCAAACACAAGTCTCTCTCTCTCTCTTCATCGTTGACATTAATTTATAACCGCCATGACTGTGGTGATAATTACCAAAAATTACACTTACCTGAAGCCCCACACATGTTTGAAAGCCCACTAAGTGCAAATCTTGTTAAATTTTCCGACTTCTTGCTATTTGTAGACATTTTTCTAAGTGAATTTAGCACGTAATTCGTTTAGCACTTAGTAGAACGTGTAAGGCAGTCTGTTTACCGGCTTTATCTCTTTCATATGCATAATGATGCGCGTTGTGGGTAACGCAATAGCCCATATTTGTGTCACGCGAAAAGAAAACTCGATAAAAACCATATTATTGTAACTCCCTTGTCGTGGTGCATCTCAGAGCTTGTATTTTTTTTTTAATAAGTGAAACAGAGCTAAAATTGATCTTCATTTCATATTAACTTCTACTTCTTGGATTTGATGTTTTTGGTAACGCAACTAAATTTGAATAAATTTAAAAAGATAAAATAAATTTTAGAAGCAGGAACGAAAGCAAAACATTCCTTTTCTGCCACGAAAGAAGATTAAAAAGAATACAAAAGAATAGAATTTCTCCGAACTTTCATTTCGTGACGATAAACCCTAAATTTACATTTTGGCGACCTTCATGACCGTCATGTGTCAATCACCGTCCTCCCACCCAATGGGAATATTTGAAGGAGAATTTGATCCAATCAGAAAGGAGAAATTAGTAGACCGTCCAATCAGAAGCGAGAAAGGAAACTTCTAAGGGGGTAGCCCAGCCCTTAGGTTGTGTTCTTTGCCGAGCGCTTCGTATGCGTTAGGAGGGAGGGGAGAAAGGAAAAATGGCAACGCCAGTAGCACACAAGGAGAGTGAGGCAGAACTTTTCGGCCTGCTCAAGTCAGCAAATCTTCTCGACTACTATAGCAACTTTATCGAACAAGGCGGCGATGACATCCACCAGTTTTGCGATGCGACTGAAGAAGAGTTCAAAGAGATGGTTAGTTTGGTTGGCATGTCGGCCAAGCCGCTCCATGTGCGACGACTGCAGAAATGCTTGGTGGAGTGGAAGGCAAAGAAGGCTCGACGAGGGGACCAAACTCCGGAGAAATCTAGCTCCTGGATAGATGGGTGGACGCCAAATCAGTCACCCAATGTATCTAGGACGTCAACTGCTATCGTTACGACTCCAAGCAATGTTTCTTCTCGTAAGCGAAAAGCATCGAGCGGTTCAGCTGGAAAAGAATCTGCCGAGAAGCGAGTTGTTGAGCTCAAACTCCCGCCAATGGACGTCATCATTGACTGGGAAAAGCTAGACCCTGAGCGACAGCAACTCATAAGGGAACACTCCAAGATCTATGGTCGAGATGAGAAGAAGAGAAAGAGTGATAATTTGAATTGCCACGAGCAAATGATCAACGAGGCAGCCGCTCAACTTTGTCTTCGAGATCCGACGCTTCTTGTTCGTAGAGACGAGCTGTTTACAATGGCAAGACGCGTTGTTCGAGAAAGTGGTTTTACCTATGTACATGGCCATTCCAGGTCTAAATTCATCAGTCCTGACTCAGAAGAACTTATGCCTGGTACATATGGTAAGTAACTCTTTTTTGGATTTTTAATCGGTTGTTTTATCCAAGGTTTTGTTGTGTGTTCTTTCATCCTTCCAAACGAACTTCCAAACTCACCACTCAAAATATCGACCTTATTTACAATACTCGACACGGTGCGATCTCTGTAATTCCTTCAGCTAAAGGAACAACCCTTATTTTACTACGATTTTGACAAATTCCGTGCTTAAAAAGTAGTATGTTTTGTGAGTGTCATATTTCAGCCTGGTATTTGAAGTCCGTAGTAGCTAGGAAATTTATCACGTGTATTATGTGATTGAAGTGTCAGTTTCACAACGTTGGTTTCACCTTTCGCTAAAAAGATGAGTATCTGAGTAAAATAAATGAAGTCTCATTTGACTTCAGGTTTCAAATATTTACTACTAATTGAGGATTTATTCAAGAGTTCAAGAAGTTTATTTTTTAATTCGATTATGTAAATTTTGTTTATATTACTATGCACGCCGAGTACTTGTTTGTTTACTTGATAAGAATACAAATGAATACTCATTTCCATTTTACTAGGATTTATATTCAATTGATTGTTTAATATTATTTTTTCCCTTTTTCTAAGAATCACTATTTTTTACGTTAGTAAAATTATGTTAGATTTAACACAATATATATGAAGGGTTCAAAATAATCAACTGACAATGCCCAGCCAAAATTGGCACTCGTACAGACAAGTGCCTCTTGTTCACACTTGACATAAGCATAGACAAAGCATAAGAATTGTTATGTTGTACAGGTTCACACTTGTATTTTTTTTGACATAAGCACAAAAAAATCTTACCATCATTTTCAGCCGTGAAACGGCCACTTTGAGTAAAATGGTGGACTATTTTTGAGTCAAGGACCATCATATACCCAAAAAACTGTTAAATTACATTGGCAAATTTTGAAAAATTATTCAGTCTTATTGCTGTGATTTATCTGGTGAGCAGCAACACCTAATCTTGAAGGAGTCTCTGTGGTTTAGTTATACATGCTAAACTTATGGGACAATGGGGATGATCTTCTGAACATACATTTCATGTTTGTGTTCAGGTCATGTGCTTGTCGACTGCAGCACATCATTTGCGTTATGCAACGATTAGTATACTGGCATTTATATTTTAGTAACTTTGATGACATTTAAATCAACATTTTTTCCAGTTTGTATTTTAATGTTTGGTTTTTGTTTTTATTTTAGTCCAGGACCTCACTGAAAAGCACTTTGGTGAGAGAGCCTTCCTGGCTATAAATATTATTATTATTAGCAATGATACACATTTCATCGAGTGAAAACCCCGTAAAAATTCATTAAGGCCCATCTACATACTGTGATTGTTGGCCCAATTATTCATCAGAATATGTTGGGAAGAAATCTTGTGTGTATTTTAGTGCACTGATTCAAGCCCGATTTGAATTAAAAAATTGGGGGTGACATTGCTACAGATTTTGTAAATCGGGCCGATTCAATTTTTTCAGATTGGGGTTGAATCAAGTTCTAAACTACACACACATTTTGCTTCCCGATGGTGTTGGGACGATAAATCGGGCAGACAAATCACAACATGTATTTCCCACTTAAGAAGCCTATGATTTCAATTAAAGAAAATTTGACAAAGTTATGAACAACTTCAAAAAAGTCCCTCAAAGCTCACAGGAAATAAACTAGCAACTGTACTTGTTGACACTGGCATTTTCTTTAGGTAAACGACCTCATCAATCTCAAGTGAATAAATACAAACGAATAGAAAGGCTAACAGAAATTGATGATCTAATACAGAAGAACAAGGAGTTACAAGATGAGGTTGTTAGAAAGATTGAGGAATCAAGAACCTTGTCGATTGGGACAGAGGTAAGACGTCAGGAGCTGATTGTACAAAGCCTGAATAGCACTATCCAGCAGATAAATCCTATACAAATTCTATACACTCGATAACTCTTATCGGTGAATAACTTTATCCAGGCTTTATACAACCTGCCACAGTGTTAAATGCACTTTCAAATGGAAGTCCTTACAATATCTAAGTTCAAATTTCCTCTCCTACAAATCGACCAGCAATAACAATGCCAAAAGATAATCTCTTGTGGTTAAGGGACATTGACTTACAGCACTGGTTTTGTCGCTTTGATTTCTAAGCTCCCTTGCTCTGGTTAGCTGGTTGTATATTACAAGGGTAATAATAGGCACTGTTAGGGGCCTTAGCCCCAATGTTTTTTACCAAAAATGATTTTCTGTTATAAGTTACCTAAAGCTTTGAAATGACTTTGATGCAATGAATGTGTTGCAATTGCCCCTCAAAACTGTGGCACTGGAAATTGTATTTACCAATAGCCTCAATTTTTAGATGCTCAGGGTGAGGGCATTTCCCTGGACCCACTTTCCCCTCACCAAGTTTAGCCTCCAACTTGAAACTATGCTCCTTGGTCCCTGAATAATGTGTTTGGGCTGCAGGGGCAGATCCGGGGGGGGGGGGGTGGATTGGGTGGCTAGCCACCCCCCTCTTTGCAGGGTTTAAAACAGGAAGAATAAAATGATTAGTTAATTCAGTAAATAAAAGAAAAAAATACATCTGAATGTGTCCCATTGTATAAAAATAATGATGTGAATTTTGCATTGCCTGGACCTAGAAAGTTGTCCGCAACCCTAGACCTATCCTTTTAATATTTTTTTAGAGTTAGCCACCCCCCTTTGTAAAATCCTGGATCTGCCCCTGGGCTGTATGAAAAATGACATTGCTGTTTATAGTCTGAATCAATGTCTTTATTGTTTGAATTCTAGGTAGCTGATTATCAAGCAGAGCTGGTTAAACTTCAAAACGATCAAGTTTCGTTACAAATTGAGCAAAAAGATTTGCGCAAGAAGCAACGTCGATCAGATAGATACTACAGCAACAAGGAACCCAAAGACAGTGATTCAGGAGATGGTGAAAATGCAGAAGGTGATCATCAAGATGAAGTTCAGGAGGGCACTGGTGTTCCTTCAAGTAGAGTTGATGAAGGTAGTTATTTATGATTGTCAATACAAGCTCTTAATATCTGATTTAAAATTTCACAAACTTATCAGAAAATTGGTACTTGTGGCATGGATGGCCTAGTGGTTTACCACTTGCCTCTCACTGCTGTGGTCTTGGTGTGAGCCCCAGCATGGGCTGGAGCATGTTAGCTGAGTTTTTTTGGTGTGTTGTTCTTTCCATTGCCACAAAGGCTATTTTCCAGGTTCTCCAGTTTTCCTCCCACCTTAAAATCAACATGTGAGTCGAGTGTTGCATGTTGTAAATGGTGAGTGTGGTAATAGTATATGTGGAGCAAACCTCATTTAAGAGCCCTGTATGGGGAGTGATAATTGTAAAATATTCGAAAACTACATTTATTTAGCTTTCAGAAAATGTATAGTCTTAATGGCAAAATATTGTAAAGCCTGTGCGAAATGCGAGGTAGCATGTATAGGGGTCCTAAAAAACATGCTGATACCTTTTCGATTTTCTTTCAATTTTTCAGCAACAGAGTTGGCTTTTGTTGAAGAAAGTGAAGTGCAAAATATTGTAAAGCCTGTGCAAAATGTGAAGTAGTGCGTATAGGGGTTCTAAACACATCCTGATACCTTTTCAATTTTCTTTCAATTTCTCAGCAACAGAGGTGGCTTTTGTTGAAGAAAGTGAAGTGCAAAATACTTCTCATGCTCAAGCAATAGCCGTTCAACAGCAGCAACAGCCTGTCGCAGTTGTCACTGAAATGCTACAGCCAGCTGCAGGTAGGGTTTTGTATTTAAATACTTCAATTCATTCCTGAAATAATACAAAAAGAAGCATCCGTTTTGTTAACTATCATTAATTTTGTAATTAGTTGTTTTCTGTTTTTTTCCAATGCTTTTTTTTCCTGGTTTTATTCACCTGTTTTCTTCCCCCAAAAAAATCACTTTCAGACTTGTTGTAATTAGACCTTTTTGGCTTGGGCATAATGTTTTTCCATTTTAGACCATGCGTTATTCCCAAGGGTATCATTTCTTTGTTTAATAGTTGCACATGAGAAGGCACTTAAATATGCATACGACTCAAAATAGAATCTTATTCTTAAGAGAATGGCACTTGGCCCAAGCCGAAGGGATCTATTGTCCCCACCATTACACAGGGTTTGTACAGGTTTTAGAAAGTTTTGGATAATTTTGGAAATTGATAATGGATTTTTCCAGGACCTTGAAAGTTTTGGAAAATTGATTCATGGTCCATTAGGCTATGGAAAAGTTATGGATTTTTTTTTGTAGCTTGTCTGCAGTATTGGTCAATGTATGTTGAATGTTTTAGATCCATAAATTTGGCTTTATTTTTGCACTATGTGTGGTTTTGGAAATTTGAGTCAATTTTTGGAAAGTTTTGGAAAAGATTTGGGAATTCTCACAGGGGATCCTGTACAAACCCTGATTACAAACATCATGTTAGTATCTAAAAAAATTTTTATGCAAACAGATAATACAGCATCGACAACGACAGTATCAGAAGAAGAATCTTCTGTCAGAGCTTTATACAGCGCCTTTATGCCAAACCAGATGACAAGTGAGGAACAACAACAAGCAGCAGCAGCAGCTCATGCTGCAAACATTGCATCCTTTCAGGCAGCTGCCAGAGCTGGTCAGGTACAAGGTTATGCCGTTGGCACTGCTGCGATAACAGACCCAACTATCAACGCTCTATTAAGCTTATCGGCAAAGGATAAGACAATGGTGCAAGGAGTGCCTAACATGGATGGGGTTGGAATGACAGTACCCGTGTCAGCTACCCCAGGTACACATTCTACTGTCTTTTCATCACCAAACATCACTGTCGTCATGCCAACTGGACATACCCTTCCAGGCAACATGCACGCATGGAGATAGATAACTATTAATTACATATTAATGTATTATATTTTTTGATTTAGCTCACTGCCTATGATTTTTTTCAAGACAATAGAACAAGTTAGTTTAGGTATGATCGTTTCACATTACATTAGAAATGACACTACAGAGGGAAAATGTTTTGCTCAAACATGCTTCCATGTGTGTGGGTTTTTTTGGGTGAAATGTCAGTAATTTTTTTCTTCAACTCATAAGTTTTTATGGTTTGCTTATATCTAACTTGGCAGTGATGTGAAATAGACAGAAAACCTCATTTTTATTTCTCAACATACCTTCTCTTTCTCTCAGTACAGAGTTTTAAAACTGATTTAGGTGTTGTAGTGGACTGATTTCTTGAACAAAATTGAAAAGTTAAAATAGGCGAAAAATGTGTAGCATAGATATGGCATGCATTTGTGAGAAGTGCTGTGGTTTTCCCAGGTTTTTACTTTGAAAGCAGGGTTAAGAATAACATCTGGTCAGTCGCCAATGATGAACAGCCAAATTGGCTTGGTCATACCTCATTTTTGGCTCAATGTTACTGGTCAAAAGACAAACTGTTCCAATAGACCCCTATTGTGGCTGGACATTGACTGATGACCAGCTGTTATTTTAGCCCAAATTATGTCATCAGTAACTATTTAACCATTGTGAAGAAGGCCAGGAAAGATACTGTAGATTGGTTCCCAAATGAAGTACAGCATAGTCTCCTGGGTTTCCTGTCCTGGCACCATAAGGAAACTTGCTCGTTGCTACTGTTTGCCATAGAATATTTTAACGATATTTCTCTTTACTCTGTATGTATTCATTATCAAACCTTGTACATAGAAAACTATTGATATTACAGCAATATTCAAGCATTTTTAAGAAATGTAATTTGATGAATTGATGAATATGATTTGGTCTGTCCCAGAAAGTTAGAGGCTATTTAGTATCAGTTAAGGTAGTTACCACTGTTTTTATTGCTACCTGCTGATTGATACAACAGTTACAAAGTGAAATCAGGTAGTAGACTACCGCCAATCAAACAAATTATTTGGTACATTTACAGTGGCGGATCCAGAGGGGGTTCCATGGGTTCCAAGGAACCCCCTTTGAACATCAGACCCTTTGAAAAAAAAATAATGAGAATGCATCCTTTACGTATCACTTGTTGAAAGAGTGAAGACGAAATGGAAGCCCCCTTTGTAAAATTCTGGATCTGCCACTGATTTACATGCTCTGATTGACAGCAGTGTATTGCCTGATTTTTCTGTTGCAACTGTTGTGACGATCAGTACATTCCAAAGAGATTGGTTAAGAATTTAGAAGCGAGTGATACATATTATTGAAATCTAAGCCATATTGATATTACATTAATGATATTGACATATTTTGTAGTTGCCATGGTAGCAAAGTACATTCATAGTTATACTTTCCCTTTGCATATTATGTCATTGCTGCCATGTATTTGATGGTATATAACAGAACTTTCTTTGTTAATATCTGCAACATGGCCACCACACTTTAGACTCTTCTAGGAGTGATTGCAAACTGCCAGTCCCTTGTGCATTTTAGGTGTAGATGACACAGGAATGTCAAGACCATATACAGCTATTTAAAAAAAAATAGGTTTGTGAGTTCAAGAAGCAAAGGGTCACGACACAATGGGATTTTCCAAAACTTTTTCTGAAGGTTTTTCCAGCATATTTTCTTATGTGCTGAGATTATTTACATAATCATGAATATAATAATACATTAATTTTTTAGCTTGGTAAGCAACATGCAACAGAACCTTCACCAACCTTTTTTGAAATAGCTGTATATCCCTTGCACTTGGTTCATTGATATATTCACTTAATGATTTGTGCTTTGCTAGGGGCAATTTTTACTAACATTGAGGGGACTTTGGATGTCTATATAGTGTAGAAACAGCCATATTTGATTTTGTGCAAGCTTGTTCAGCACATATCACTGCAGGTCTCAAAACAAAATTTGGAAACTCCCAGGCCAAGGGTGACTGACAGGGAGACTGACATTTACAGAGAAGGGTTTACACCATTTTGTTATCAAAAAATGGCTTCAAAGTTTATTTTTAACATTATGTAAAAACTTACAAAAAAAAATTAAAGTACATATATAAGAATCATGAATAGCAGTGAATACTGCTGTGATAAAAGGTTGGACTTTCATTTTTGAATAGTTGTAACCACTGTTTCCCCATTTCAGACCTTGTGTCACTCATGAAGGGTAGAGGGTTGGGATTAAGAAGCTGGGGAATATTAATGCCAGTTTACAACACTTACAACACAAATTGCTTCATGTAAATCAGCACTACAACTTGCTTGCAACTGTTGTGTACGACAAGAAAGTCGAAGCAAGTTGTAGGGTTGATTTACAGAATGCAATTTGCATTGTAAGTGTGGCATAAGCAGATTGTATGTTTTACCTTATAAATTGGGAAATGTGAAAGCTATAACTCCCCACTCCCTTCCTTTCTGTGGTCAGACCCTGGAAGGACAACCGTATAGACCATATTCATGGGCAGCTTTAGCTGGGTTTTAAAATCAAGCACCCTGGTGATCTCAGTGGTTCACATCCGCAAACATCAGCAGGGGATTTATTTAAACTTGAAAACTCTTAAGAAAAGTGTCACCAACAGAACTTATAGAATCCATCATCAAAAGTAACTTAATAACACAGTCAGTGGCAGTGTTTTTCAGAATATAAAAAGTCTTACTCAACCGTGGCTAACAACAACACTTTATTTCAAACTAAGAGTTCTATCCTCACCGCAAGCAAACAAAATGGAAAAAATTAAACTACACTTTTTCGTTAATCCTACAGATTAAGTTCCCATTACATCCCAAATTAAACCTTAAACACAAAAATCATAATAAATTCTTTGGACCCAGATGCAAAGTTTTTTGGCAGCCTAAGATTGTCATGAAAATGAATACTGGGAACTAGCACAAATAATCAATGATTTCAAAAACATTCATATTTTGAGTACCAGAAAGAGTGTGTCTAAATTAGTAATTGGTAGAGTTCTGTTGTTATATATTAAATCATTGCACAGTTATAAGCATTTGAAATGTACCAAAACCATGAAAACGAGGCTGATAGGCCCTTGGTTGTTATTTCCATACAAATCTTTCTGTAGCTGTAGCTTTTTGAAATGAATTTTTTGAAGAATATACTAATTTCAATATACTCTTTACTATGAAAGCAATGGTGTCTTCAATAACTGATAAGCTAAGGAATATCCATGGCTACATCTTTTTTCTTATGGTGTATAAATCCACCCTCTCCTCTAAAACCTAGTTATCAGTTACGATGGAGTTGGAGTCAGAAGCAGTTCTTGCATGACTGTACAAGTCACTTGTCATAAGTATAAGCATAAACCAAGCAAACGTGATCCTTCACATTGTTTGTGACATGCTTCCAACTCCATTTTCTGGTTTTCACTTCATCATAAGCTGTTTCTAACGGCGATTCCATGACTAAAACTCTGATTCTGTCACAAGTCTACACCAGGCTGACAGCATTTTCCAATCACACAAATCACTGTCTTGACAAAATTAGGGTTTGGTGGACCTCATCGATCAAAGGGTTTCCATGGCATTGTCGGTAAAAACAAAGTTATCAAGGCATGTGGAAACGCCTTGATTGACATCCACCAAAAGGAACTTTGTCAAAACAATTGTACAATTCTGTGTGTGATTGGAAAGCGCTGTAATGACTCAAAATAAATATTATGGACTAGGAAAAGAAGTGATCTTTCATTTTATCTATTCAAGATTTTCTTGGATTCTATTCATATAGATGATCATCAGGATCAGATATTGACAAAAGATGAATCAATACTTGGGAAATGTTGAAAAAATCCCTGAAAAGTTAAAAGCAAAATAACATACATAAGTAAGACATGACAAATTATATGTATTTAAACATGGAGGATTCTCTCTGGTGGACTGCCACCTTGGCTGGCAGGAACTTAGTCTCCTGGTAGGGTCACCCAAGCCAGACAGGTTGAAGGGTAGAGGCTGGAGGAAGCGGTTCTCCAGGTTAGGTGGTTGGGCACAGGGCTAGCAAAAGACTACAACTGTTTGTCATCCTTTTCTGCTGTTCTGCATGCCAGCAGGCATAAAGGGCAGTAAGTAAGTAAGTACTTAGGGAAGTAGGGGTGGGATAGCAATGAGAGCACATTGTCTCAATGTGACCCGCATTCCAGCCCTGCCAGGCTCCAGTGTTTGTTCTCTCCAGTGCTTCAAGGGTTTTTCTCCGGGTTCTCCAGTTTTCCTCCCTTCATAAAAATCAACTTCCAAATTCCAATTCGATCTATCAGTTGCCTTAAAGTTGGATCCTTGACCTGTAAGGCTTTCCATCCACCTCAAGAGTGGTAAAGTTTATAGAAAAGTAAACATGGAGGTTCACATCTGGTTTTTCCTCCATAAAAATCAATTTGAGATATAAGAGGCAATATAGGTGTACCTTAAACAGATGAGAACACTGGTAAATACTGGATGTACAGCACATCTCTCTGATAGAATGCATTGCCAGTTGTGGTCCTCCAATATCTACAAAAATAATACTTTATGGTTAGTGGGATTTAATTCTGTAGTCATTTATTCTTCTACTTGTAATAGCAGATATCAGAGTTACACTCCATTGCCTTCAAACAGTTGTTTCAAGTCAAGACATTTGGGTATTATTGTATTGTTGACAAACTTTGCATAAAAGTCTTTGGTCACAATAAATTATTGTGGAAAGAAAATCAATATCAGTAAAAAAAACCCCTAGTTTTTCCATGAATTGAAAACAACAAGACAACAAAACAATGTTGCGGCATACTAGCTGGCACTCTTGTCTACGTTTCAATCCCATGATGCACAATTGTGATGTCATTTGTGGAAAGCGCTATTTAGTGGATATGATTTATTTGGGGAGTCTAAAAGCCCCTTAGTCTATCCCTTTTTGCACCCCTTGCTCCCAAGCAAAATTCAAGGTAAAACTGTGTTTCAACTTACCAACAGTTCTCATTCCAAGCTTAGCAGACAGAATAGGTCCAATGGTGGAACCACAAGCAGAATCATTCCTCACACAAACCTCCTATATCCAACAAGGAGAGAAACATGTAACTTGTAAAAATTTAGCAGAACCCAGCTGCAAGGCATTTGCAATTAAGAAAAGATTCAGAATGCTAGATGGCTGCGATAGTTGCTGACCTGCAATGGTATTCCCATCTTCTCTGCCACTAGTCTCACTACACTTGCAGTAACTGCCGTGGTTGCATATTTCTGATTGGCATTGAATTTTAACACTGGACCCTAACGAGGAAAATGAAAATACTTAATCATTCCTTTGCCATGAGGAAATTTTCATTATTTGTTGCAAAGTGGGGAAGGGGAGGGGGTGGGGAAGAAAAGGTTGTGGTGGAGGGGGCTAAAAAGCTTGCCCTTCACTTTACCCTGAATTACTGGTTTTCATGAGCTTTTTCATCACACAGCAGCCACATTTATTCCCATTAGAGCAAAACCTTTGTTTGGAACGTTCTGAAACACCTCAAAGTGAGGGTCAGGTGTCCCAAGGGATTCAAAACCTATTGTTTCAACAAATATGGCCGCCACATGATCAAAGCAGATTCAGCTGATAAAAGTCTTTGAATCTCATTATCTGTTCCAAGTGGCTGTCAAACACTGATCACCATGTGCTGCTAGCCAGATTCAGATTATTGAGCACTCCACATGAGACAGAAAATGAAAGTCAGTGAGTACAGTAGGAGGTTACTGATGGGGTTGAGTGGAATGGGATTGAGATTTTGAACCAAATTTTCTTCAAAATAGGAGGGGTTTTATTTTGAACTTTGCAACTCAAACCCTCCTTCTTGTCTTTCAATGTGCCATTTTAGGAATACTCAGAGAAACTTGTGGAACTTGGACATTTCTGAGCATATAGCTATAATGCACCACTGCAAAATTGCATATAAAAATTTTATATACAATAATTTTCCAACCTTATGAAACCCTGGCCTGTGGTTCTCTTCATGCTTATCCCTGAACAAAAATTAAATGGACATTATAGAAGTAAAATTATAAGACACTATGTAAAGACCATTCTTTCTTTCATGTAATAAGCACATAAAAAACTTTAACTCATTACTTACGAGTAGTTAGGATGAACAGCATGAGCTTGATCAGCACTTATGAGAAAAGACTTGGGGATGGCTTCTTCAAAACTTGTTGATGAACCTCCTATTGACATGAAATGGAAATATAAGATAATAGTAATAATTTGGAATCTCTGTAACAGTGGATTCCACAGACTGAGTGGCTTTTCTTCCATTGGATTCCAATTGGAATTTAGAAGTTGATTTTTAAGGAGGGAGGAAAAACCAGAGAAAAACCCTTGAAGCACAGAAGAGAACCAACAATGAACTCAAGCAGCTTGTATATAATACTCAATATAAGCCCAGTGGGACTCAAACCTGGGTTGCATTGCTGAGAGGCATTGTCTTACCACTTTGCCACCTGTGCTTCCCTAAAAGAAATGTCATAAAATCCATAATAGCATATATTCTGTTATACCTAGTATCAAAATTCTAGACGAGAGCCTTTGAATATGTTTATAATTTGACAAAGGACTCGAAATCCAAACTTTCTGTAAAATTGGTGATGGCATGACCAAAAGGAACTTTCATTTTTGCAGGGCTCAGTTTCCCAGAGTGCTTTGTGAGCTTTGATGCACATTGTCTATTGTATGGCTAGTCAAATAATAATTTTGATTACCAGCGGCAATTCTTCTCAGAATGATTTCTGTTAGTGTTGATCCTGCTCCATGAGCACTTACAGAACCAACCTACCAAAATGAGATTCAAAAATTAATATTAAAGACCAAAATTAATGACAGGGCTTGCAATAACAGCTGGTCATTGCACAATGTCTGGCCAAAATTGGAAGTTGTCCAGTCAAAGCTTTGCCTTGATGAGGTATGACCAAGCAAAAACTGATCAGGCCAGTCACCATAACCTGTAGCAGACAGATTTAGCAAAAAATCACAGAAGAAACTAGTGTATAAACTAGTTGATATTTAATAATTGTATATATTTTAACATAATCTCACCTCTTCATTGTCATATAAATTTATGAGCCGTATGTTAGGATCAGTATTGATCGTGGGCCCTTCTAATGACAATATCAGCCCCTGAAGTAACAAAGTAATATTAATACCTTTATAATATTGATTCATTCAATATTGATTCGTATGTTAGGATCAGTATTGATTGTGGGCCCTTCTAATGACAATATCAGTCCCTGAAGTAACTTAATTTAGTAATTTAGTTGTTGATCTAAATTATGAGTAAACCACTGATAACTTATAACAAGGGTTATACTAGTATTAATGAGTATATGGTCAATGCCAACTCAACCAAGTTTTTTTCCTCAACCCCAGAATGGCTAAAGCAGAATCAATCTCAATGAATTGGAGAATTACATGTAATAAACTGACCTCTAAAGCAGCAAAAGCGTTCACCAGATTATCAAGCCTTGGAGAAAAGATAAATTCCTCCAAGGGTCCACCCAGCACCTGAAGATAACAGATAACAGAGAGAAAAGCAATCACTCAGAAGACTGAACCAAAGCTAGTAAACACTGGTGCAGGTGACCACCACTATGGTGAATAAATTTAAAGTGGCCAAGTTCCTATTATGAGCACTATATTAGCAGTTTAGCTTACAGCAGGTTGAGTATCAGCCAGACAGAGGTCAAAGTCAACCACTTGATCTGGGTTGCACTCAAATCCTAAGTTGTCCACCATGAGCTTCATCAGAAGAGAGTGATGGGAGTCGGCCTGGAAAATAAAGGAAAAAGAAAAAATATTTAGTAAATATCTAGGTCTCCATTGGAGGTGTTCTAATCAGTATCGAAGCTAGAAATCCACTCACTTTGGTCACTGGCTTTGGTTCCTTGTCTTGGTCAGAATCTGAGGTTTCGGCAGATGTATCTTTATTCAGCTGTTCTTGGATATTGGTAGCTAGGATTGGTATTCTGAAATCATAAGAGGTAAAACATACTGTAGTTTTTAGGTCTTAATGAGCCTGCATTATAGACCTGTGCCACAACTTGGAAGTCCATGAATGACATGGATGAAAATGAAAATGAAACAAGATCAACTTTTCTTACAAGTGAGTTTCTTTATTGGGAGAGAATTTATCATTCATTTCTCTCTGCAGGTGAATGGCCAAGTGTGGTATTCGTAGAATGGGTTTATTAACGTTTACGAGGTGGTGTTCTATCTTGTCTCCTTTCTGAAATAATGATCAAATTATTAAAGATCAATCAATAAATTGAAGGCATGTGTTTAAAATGCTCCCTTCATAACTTAATAAAATGACTGAATGATGAAGAAATGAATGAATGATGAAGAAAGGAATGAATGAATGAAAGAAGGAAGGAAGGAAGGATGGGAGGGAGGGAGGGAAGAATGAATGAATGAATGAATGAATGAATGAATCAATGAATGAATCAATGAATGAATCAATGAATGAATCAATGAATCAATGAATCAATGAATCAATGAATCAATGAATCAATGAATCAATGAATCAATGAATCAATGAATCAATGAATCAATGAATCAATGAATCAATGAATCAATGAATCAATGAATCAATGAATCAATGAATCAATGAATCAATGAATCAATGAATCAATGAATCAATGAATCAATGAATCAATGAATCAATGAATCAATGAATCAATGAATCAATGAATCAATGAATCAATGAATCAATGAATCAATGAATCAATGAATCAATGAATCAATGAATCAATGAATCAATGAATCAATGAATCAATGAATCAATGAATCAATGAATCAATGAATCAATGAATCAATGAATCAATGAATCAATGAATCAATGAATCAATGAATCAATGAATCAATGAATCAATGAATCAATGAATCAATGAATCAATGAATCAATGAATCAATGAATCAATGAATCAATGAATCAATGAATCAATGAATCAATGAATCAATGAATCAATGAATCAATGAATGATTGAGTGAATGTATGAATCAATGAATCAATGAATCAATAAAAACATCAGGATTTGCATAAAGACCTGGCGACAAACCAGTTGGGACTAGACAGGGCTAAGCTTCACACACAGAGACATATAGGGATCACATTATGCAGGGCTTTAAATAATGGCCAGTCAATCACCAGTCATGTTGACCAGCCAAATTAGTGTAAGCTCAGTTATACCTTGTTTCTGGCTAAATGATACTGTTGAAAACGACTGACAAGGCAATGAATTGACCCGAAAAGTTTTGATTCTGGACAGACATTGGCCGATGACTGGCAGTTCTTTTTAGCCCAGTGTTATTGCAGAAACCATATACACTACTTAATATTCCAAAAAAGGACCATAAAATATATCCAAAGACTATCAGTTTATAAAGTTATTTAGTATTAAAAACAATGTGATAAACACACCTTAACAAGAACCCTGCCAGCAATGGTCAAGTCTCTGTCAAACCATGTTCCCCATATACCTCCACCATAACACTCTACACCAATTTGTTGACATCCATGTTTTGTCAGCTTGGACACTGGCTTTACCTTCATTCAAATCAGTAAGAATAAAAATCAAAAATAAATCCTGCATAAGAATTTTGTCTTGGAAAGATGTCAGATTTCAGTGCTAAAAATGACAGCTGGCTGATGGACAATGTCCAGGTGAAATTGACAACTTGTCCAGCTAATTCAATCAGACTGATAAAAGTCAGGGCACAGCTAACTCACAGATTGAATTAGAATTTTTCTTGATCAACAGAGGACAGAGGACAGTAGCAGTAGAGTGAGTAATGTGATCGTCTGGGTGAGTGTAGTCTGGAGAAAAACTGTTGTTGTTGAAGACTAATGTTTCAACAACCTGAGTGGAAGTCATCTTCAGAGCACAGTGAGGAATGAAGATGACTTCTGCTCAGAGAACAACATACAGTCTTTCTTAAGACTACACTCACCCAGATGATCACATTACTCTCTCTACAACAGTGGATTGTAAGGATAGCCAAACTAATATTCAAATATATAAATCATAAATACTGTACCTTTAAGCATGGGCTATCAGTGTGCGCTCCAACAATAGTAAATCCATTACCAGGTTTATACTGGCCACCGACAGCAAACGCAATAATTGTTGAATGGTTCCTGGTAACAAAGTACTTTTGTAAAGGCTTCAAATCCCAGTGATCCTTCTCAACCAGCTCTTGAAATCCTGCTGCTAGGAGCCTGTTCTTGCATTCACGCACCACTAGAAAGTGACAATCATCACTTATCAAATTTCAATTTTTTTCAATATTCTTTATTTACTCTTCTTCTTCTTCATCATCACCACTATCAAAATGATCATCATCATCATCATCAAAATCATTATCACAACCATCATCATACCCATCATCAATGTTATCACCATGATCACCATCATCATTATATCATCATTGTCACCATCATCATCATCCCCATCATCATCATCAATGTCATTACCATGATCACCATCATCATTATCATCATTGTCATCATCATCATCATTTGTAATCAGTCTCTTTTGTCATATTAACCAACATGGCTACCATGTCTTTTGTTTTTCCATTTTCCCGAGAACAATTGAAACCAGCAATTGTATTGTCTGGACTATGTGCAACTTACCATGAAATGGTGATGGGCCACCATTAACAAACTCTAGGAATTTCTTTGCAGCAGCCTGCATGGATTCTCTTATAACTTTCTGTTAAAAAAAACATAGGTTATGAGCTTAAATTAATCCTGTGCCATAAAAAATTCAACGGAAATTTCTTAATTAACACTGAAAAGCAAGACAAGATTGATAACCATTATAAAACTCATGAATAATTAATGACGAAAACACAATAGAAATCACTGTCCGTGGAGGAGGTTGTATATCTGATACAAAATCGTCCTGATTTACATAAACTTTAACTCCAATTTTCTCAGCTAAATTCAATTTTATTTTTAAAATTTTAGTAGAACATGAATGTGTACACCTAGACGTTTCATAAGTAATATATACAATATGAGTGGCCGTGTTGTATCAGATATACAATCACTCGCCTTCGGCTCGTTGTTGTATATCTGATACAACACGGCCACTCATATTGTATACATATTACTTAAAGTCGACCAGCACGGCCGCCACGTCTTTGTCTCTTGGCTATTGCTCTCCGGCCGGAAATGGTTGAAAGCAATGCGGAAATTAACAGGTCACTTTTTGAAGCCGAGAAATTAGCAGAAAAATAAGACTTCTAAACTAAGCAAAATTAACACTGCTTAGCTATTCTGAGAGACTCTAAATTAAATTCTAAAGCATAACCTACCTTTACGATTTAGCTTTCAAATTCAGCAATTACTTTCTAACCTACATCTGCCTAGCTTCAGCTGTGAATAGGTACCCTCACAATCCTTACCTAGGATAGGACCGAAAACCTGTTACCAAACTAGCTTTATACCTTTAGATTGGATTAACAAAAGACAAATTCCTGAAGAAAAACGAATACCGAAACTCCCAAAAGAATCAAATGCACTAGATTGAGATTATGAACCTAGAAAATATTCAAGTTAAAAAAGCTGATCAAATACTCTTACCTTGTCCGCCATATTGAAATCACATGCAAAAACCATAGGGAACCCATGTCTTTAATTTAAATTATATAGACACAAATTATATTGGAAAACAAAGGCGCGCGCGAAAAAAAATGTTCTAGTGCATTTTTTACTGATTTTTTTGCTCGATCGTATCATAGAGGACATTATTTTGACTAGGAATTAAAAGAATTAATTAAACGCGATTTTTTTCGGATTTTATTTTCACCTTTTACTTTTATCTAAATTGGGCTCCCTGTGATCTCTCACACCAATTTTCGCGCCATTTTGTGCATGGATATATTCCGCAGACGCGCGTGGCATGTGTTGCTGTTCTTTTGTTCAGGTTTTGCTTCCAGATGAATTCGTACAAATTCGTACAATTTGCTCCCCTTTTTATGCAGCAAAAACTATATATATTCAGATCTTTTTTGAATCGAGAAGACGAATCAGGACTTCTAAAAGCTTAAGCAAGGTAAATCATTGCAATGCAAAACTGAAACGATATAATTATTCTGTCAGTTTTTGTGCGCTTGCCGAAGGTTCGTTTGGATACGAGGAGTTGGAAAGCCATCATAGTGCTTCAACTGCATGAGCGCAGTAAAGCTTATTCCTATAATATTGGCCGGAATTAACTAAGAAAGTCTTAAGAAAGAAAGTCTGGCGGATCTTAAGCGATCGTAAAATTCTGTTTTTGAAGGAAAAAGCATTCATTTGAGATCATTACTGCTGACGAAGGCGTTGTAGGAGTGAAGTCGGTTTGCTTGTGGAAAAAAACACTCAGCTCATTTTCCAAGTACAGTCGCGAAATTTGCTTTTTAAAGTCGTTAAATATTGAATATTGGATCTTGAAAGCAAGTCGTAGTTCAAGTAAGTTAAACTTAGCCAAGTTACAGTGAAATTACTGTTTACTGTGATCTTTGGTTTTAATTCTGTTTTATTGATTTAAAAGTTTGTCAAACTCGACCGAGAGAGCTAGAAAGCCGAATCTGATGGTGAACACACAATTAAGGTCTTAATTTTTGCACAAAATCCTTAGCGCAAGTAGGGGAGGTGTTAGGAGTTAATTCTGTACAAGTGGCTTATCAGTCAACATTTTTAAAGCTCACAAAACCATTACTTTTTCAAATCAAAAGCAAGAAAAATAACATCATTGATATACATCTAACTTGCTCTCTTAGAATTTAATAATTTTAGTGCGAAACTCCAAAAATGTGGAAAATCCGAATCCATGGACTTACCTCTTGGATCGGATTTTTTTCAAGAGGAGCGTCGGATCGTCGGATGAATAGTTCACAGACGCTCAACAATTTAAACAATCTCAAAAAGCTTAAACAAAATTAACACTAAGTACGTATCTCACATCTTAGAACCAAGGAATCCAGTAAAATGTTTTTTAGCTTAAATTTGAAATCTTTCGATAAACTGAATATATTCAAATTTAGTTGTTATTTTGAGATACAAAGTTTCTTATTCTAATTTTTCGTGATCATTCACTTGAAACCGAATAAATTTTGGAATAGTTTTGGAACTTTTATATCTCGTCTCTGATTTTTATTCTCCATAAACTTCCTAGCATTCTCTATCAGCAAAAAAGTTTTGGTAATTATCATAATCGCACCCCAATTTTTTAAAGAATTTTCAATGAAGTTTACACTTACGGTATCACAAGTTTAGAATAGTCTTACTGCACGATGCGGAAATGTTTGACCACATTCAATGTACTCGCATTCTTCTATGCACAGGATTTTGTACTTTGAACAGACACATTTGATGATATAAAGCCGTCTATAGTTTAGCCAAATAAAAGGGATATAAAAACTCGTTTGGCAGCAAACAAAACCGTGCATATAAAAGTATCCGAATACATTAAAAGTGGTAATACTTTTGTACGTCGCGCTGTTAAATATCCTATATTATCATATGACCGTATTTCACTGTACGCGTGATTCTAAAAAAAACCTTTGGGGAAAATGTCGTCAGCAAAAAAGTACGCTTTTCCGAAAAGTGTAATAATTTCCCGTTCGGACTCGCCGTTCGGACTCGCTGCCGATTTTGATTCGCATTTATCAAAAACGCTTTGAAATCGATTTTTTATATGTGGTCATATGATAAAATGCTTATTGACTGAGTTAAGGTCGGTCCGAACGGGAAAATATTTGGCTCTCGGTCCTTGGCACGGAACTCGCTGCGCTCGTTCCGTACTTCAGGACCTCAAGCCAAATATTTTCCCGTTCGGACCTCCCACTCAGTCAATAAGTACATAATACAGAGTGTCTTTTATAAGATTGAATCTAAAATTATGTACTTAAGGCAATGGGCTCGCGCACTCGTGCGCATCTTTCTGCACATTTTTTTATTTATTTAGAATTGTATAATATATTGACCAAAATGTGAAACAATACACTGTATTTATATAACTTGACAATTAGTCGCATGGCAGTCATTTTGTGTATGTTCGATGACTGGCATGGAGGCATGCGCGACAAAACCCATGGATTGGGCTACCTGTGTGCTTTCCGTTTGTCGCTCTTCATTTTGCGTTGCTTTACGACTTATATCTTGTAAATGAATACGGTGACCTATACATTTTTTTCCTGAATTCGATGTCTTTTAACTAAAGCTAGTACATATTGAAAAAAATAAAATATCTATCGATTTGTTTTCGAGAAAATCGTGAAACATCATCTAAAAAAGACTTGACATTCGCACGTAATTTCGACTGTTTTTCAAGTTGGAAATGTCAAAACTTAGCATTTTTCCTGAACTTTGTGACATTAAACTGTTTTTCAAGGAAGTTTATTTACTTTAGTACCTCTGAAAGCCTCTGTTTTTCATATTGCAGCCACCAGAATTAAACTAGACGTAATACTTTGAGAAGCGTTGTTTTCGTTCTAGACTCGCTGGGGAGTGCCGTGTTCAAGCTAACATAGCGCAAAATCTATGCCGATGACCCCCGATTTTTGTTGTTGTTCTGTTTTGTCCATCTCAAAAACTATCTATATGCAAAATTATAGGAAAATCTATCGGTTAAGTTTGCGCGAGCCCATTGCCTTAATCAAACGGAAGTCAATTGAAATTCTAATGAGTTCTCTCGAACTCTAGGAACATGTAGAAAGCTATCTAATTTGCATGTACTTGTTCAAATCGACAAAGTACTTCAAACTTAGCTGTAAATAAAGTGTGTGGCAATTATTTTAAGACTTTTTAGCGGATTTTGAGAAAAACGTAAAGTTACATCTTATGGTTGAAGATGAGAAAGTTTTGAAACTAAAAATAGTTTCGATTTAGTCTTGTAATCGCGCTTGAAAATTAAGCACAAAAACTTTTGGGGTTTTATGATAAATGAAATTAAAAGAATTTTTCTTATAATTGTATTCTGAAATCATGAGAGAAAAGAATATGCTCGCGGCTATTTTGAGTAATTAGTAAAATGCAAAGCTTTGGATTTAGTTTTGTAAATACGCGTTTATAAAATCTGGAAAAATTTATAAAGAAATTACCTGTTCGTCGATGGTCATTGAACTGTAAGAAATTACATATTTCTTCCACGGATAGTCAGCTCGCTCAACTCCGTTCGATTCGTACTCCATTTTACAAGATCTCCTGTATCAATTCGACTTTCGTTCGAGATATATCAAGTAGCTGGGTGGGACTGCAATAGTACTTAAATCTGAAAGCTCCCGCAGAATGTCGTACAACAAGCGAGGCTCCCAAGGACCCGTGCCGTTACCATGGTGACATGTTATTCAGAGTCCGGCTATTCTTGAAACATCAACCACTGGATATACACGCATCAAGAATTCCGCGCTGCTGCTCAATGCGCATGCTCAGGGGATTAAAAAGTGGGATAAAATTTGTAAAATATGCTATATTTTAGTCGTATCTTTCTTGTCAAGTACAATTTTCACTAAATATTCAAGATCGCGTACCGTTAAGCGAATTCTGAATCAAATATACTGAAAAATTGCATATTATACTAAATATTATCCCACTTTTTAATCCCCTGAGCATGCGCATTGAGCAGCAGCGCGGAACTCTTGATGCGTCTATTGTCACCGATTTTTTTTTTTTTTTTTTTTTTTTTTTTTTTTGACACTTTGACAGAAACAATTTAGTTAATTTGTATTGAAGATTACATTCGGAAAGATAAAAAAAATATATTTCAAGCCTTGGGGTAGAATTTCTGTGGTTTCTATCCCTGTATTGTCTAAATTTCTTAATGTCCAACAGAGTGGTATCAATTGTTTGTGTCAAATAGCTTATCGTTCAGACAGTCTATCGTTCGAGCTTATAGCCGATACAAAAGAAAGGTTTTATTATCCAATCTTCGTCACTCAACCAAACTCTGAAACACAGCCAGCTCGGTACAATCGAATACTTTTTTCAATTTGAACTTTTTCAAGAAAACAAAAAGTTCCAAAATCGATAAAATTCTCAAGGAATTCTTGTAGTTTTTGTATTCTTGAAACATAATCCCTGATTCCTTCATAGTTCATATTGTTAAATATTTATTGGATAAATTACGATCAATAGAGTTGAGAGTTTTAAATGTTTACACAAAGAAAAAAGCTAAATTTTGAAAACTAATACCATATGTAGACGAAACTAGCTCCGTTTCCCGTTTTTTCTGTAAGTTATAAAATATTCATATACTTCTATAATTATGCTGGTATAGAAACTCTGCTAGAATGGAAAACAATAGTAAGTCGACTGTGAAAAGGATGAACAAATACAAAATAAAGGAAAAAAAATCGTAAAATATTTTTTTTCTTCGCGATATTATATATTTTAACCACGATCTAAGTCAACTTTTATCGTCTAAAGAATACAAAGGCAAACGAATCGAAATTTGGGAATTAAATATTTCGAAATTTGACACCACCATGGCAACGACCTTTGTCTTTTCGTGAAACTCGTAGCCAATATTTTAGAGTACGTTTTTGTTCACATAAGTTCTTTGTCAACATTTTTTCTTCCCAACTATAGCTAGGAATTTTCTGAATATGACTTTTAGGGGACTTAAACAATGTCTAAATGTAAAACTACAACCGATGGCGGGGGCACTGCTTTGACGCAGTTATTTTTGAAAATCACCAGAAGATATCGTTTCTTTTAAAAGAAAACATGAGGATGCCTGTAGAAATTAGTGAATTCATGCCGCATATTTTACAATATCTTTTCAGCTTTATAAAAACGAATTCTCAAAGACACGTTCACAAATGCCTCACATGTGGCCAAATTAAAAGACAGGAAGAGAACGGTTCTACCATTACCATAGAAACCGTAAAGGGTGTAAAATGAAAGTCTATATTCCAAACTCATGGATATTCTGTACAGTATCAAAAACATCACCGCTTTAATACTATTCAACTAAAAACGGATTTAGAACGGATCTAGATTTTTATGTATGTTGAAAAATGTTAATATATGTATGGGCTGCCTGTGGTGTGAGAAGCATCGCATACCACAGGGACACCATGCATCTCAAGCACGTTCTTATTCTAATACATCCAATCAATCTATTTGCATTATTATTCCTATGCTTCTATCCAGTCCTTCTTGTATATACATAATTATTCTTGCATGTAGGGTTCATCCAATCCATCTCGTGTACATTCTTATTCCTATGCATTCATCCAATCCATCTCGTGTACATTCTTATTCCTATACTCCCATCCAATCCATCTAATGTACATTCTTATACCTATACATTCATCCAATCCATCTCGTGTACATTCTTATTCCTATACTCCCATCCAATCCATCTCGTGTACATTCTTATTCCTATACTCCCATCCAATCCATCTAATGTACATTCTTATTCCTATACTCCCATCCAATCCATCTAATGTACATTCTTATCTCTATGCATTCATCCAATCCATCTCGTGTACATTCTTATCTCTATGCATTCATCCAATCCATCTCTTGTACATTCTTATTCCTATACTCCCATCCAATCCATCTAATGTACATTCTTATCTCTATGCATTCATCCAATCCATCTCGTGTACATTCTTATCTCTATGCATTCATCCAATCCATCTCATTTACATTCTTATTCCTATACGTTCATCCAATCCATCTTGTGTACATTCTTATTCCTATGCATTCATCCAATCCATCTCGTGTACATTCTTATTCCTATGCGTTCATCCAATCTATCTCGTGTACATTCTTATTCCTATACGTTCATCCAATCTATCTCGTGTACATTCTCATTCCTATACGTTCATCCAATCTATCTCGTGTACATTCTTATCTCTATGCATTCATCCAATCCATCTCGTGTACATTCTTATTCCTATACGTTCATCCAATCCATATCGTGTACATTCATATTCCTATGCATTCATCCAATCCATCTCGTGTACATTCTTATTCCTATACGTTCATCCAATCCATATCGTGTACATTCTTATTCCTATACGTTCATCCAATCCATCTCGTGTACATTCTTATTCCTATGCGTTCATCCAATCCATCTCGTGTACATTCTTATTCCTATACGTTCATCCAATCCATCTCGTGTACATTCTTATTCCTTTACATTCATCCAATCCATCTCGTGTACATTCTTATTCCTATACGTTCATCCAATCCATCTCGTGTACATTCTTATTCCTATACGTTCATCCAATCCATCTCGTGTACATTCTTATTCCTATACGTTCATCCAATCCATCTCGTGTACATTCTTATTCCTATGCATTCATCCAATCTATCTCGTGTACATTCTTATTCCTATACGTTCATCCAATCCATCTCGTGTACATTCTTATCTCTATGCATTCATCCAATCCATCTCGTGTACATTCTTATTCCTTTACATTCATCCAATCCATATCGTGTACATTCATATTCCTATACTCCCATCCAATCCATCTCGTGTACATTCTTATTCGGATCCTCTTATTCCTATACTCTTATCCAATCCATCTCGTGTACATTCTCATTCTGATACGTTCATCCAATCCATCCGTGTACATTCTTATTCCTATACGCCCATTCATTTCATCTCGTGTACACTCACATATCATGCCGTCAGGGTTTATTACGCGCCCGCATCTGAGCCTACGCGATGCCGAGAACCTTTTTTTTAATTCGAAAAGCGAGACCTCTATATACGCAGAATTTGAAAGTACAAAATCTTAGTCAAAGTTGATTTGACATAACCTCTTTTTCGATTTGGTATCAAATCATTTTTTCAGTGGGCTCAGTTTCTAGTTACTATACGATATGATAGGTTACCAATGGAAAAGATTTCAATTCCGAAGCATGATGCATCTCTGGAGACCAATAAGCCGAATATGTAGGGTTCCAGAAAGTGTTATAGTTTAAGGAGATAAATATGCTACTGTAAAGTACATAAAAATTCACATAATCTCTTGCAGATGGTAGAATCAGTTCAAACAGAAAGCAATACAACTACATAAAAATATATCAAATTTCACCTTAAATGAATCGATATACAATTTACAATTCATTAAAAACTATTACAATACATAAGTCTTTGGGACCCAAAGGCGTTTGACGGCGTACTGAGCTTCCTACCTCCCCCCTTCGCCTCAGACGCCCTGGCCCCTTATATCGACTACACTAACAAAATATAAAAAACGCTTATGCTCTTCATGATTTTTAACATGGTATTATTATAACTTTTTAATTTTGTGCATCAAATACAAATACTTCTTGGCCAGTTATCTAGCGTACCGATCCACTTTATAATGTAAATGCACGATTTTACCAAATAAACCATGGTTAAAGACCAAACGTCTCGAGTCATTAAAAGTTAAGAAGATGCATGGAGGATCGTGATTGGCCAAAAAATCTAGTTCATTTTCTAAAGGCACGCGCATTGGAATTTTAGACCGGTGAAAAATGGAATAAATTTTATATTTATGAAAACCAAAAATACAGAAAAGTACAATGGAAAATACGCATTTACTAACATATTAGTTACTTATCAAGCACATCCTTTTCATGAACACAATTTTTTCCCCTAATGCAATGAATGTGTCTGTCTGTCTATCGGTGTAATTAGGGCTTTCGGATGTTAAAGTACAGTATAAACAGCTTTTATTCCCAACCCAATAACAGTTGAATGTCAAGCTTACATCCATAGAAAAGAAACCATATCGTTAGTAACTATTATCAGGAAAGGAAGAAATTCTAAAGAATTAATTTATTAATTTTTGTTGTTGTAGAGCTAGAGAAACATGAAGTGACTACGAGAAACAAACGGGACCAATGTCTAATCCAAACTCTTCGCCTTGGCCTCCAATATCATATACAGCTACATCATGAACAGGTAGACGTTGTGGTTTGGTTGTGTCGATTGAAACGACAGTTTTTCGCCACTTGCCATCTTTGATCTGCAAAAAGTTAATGTCATGATAAAAAAATCTAAAGCCTTTTTAAAAACTTTAAAAAAAAACTTTGTCGGTCGGAGATCTGAAATTTGAGACTACGCAGGCTAGTTGGCTTTTAGTTTTGGAGAGATTTGAGGACAAAATCAAGGATTTCACTTCCAGAGGTGGCGGGTGCTGTGCAGCCCCACCCATCCCTTCTAAATTTGGTCCTGTAAGATGACAATTGTTTCGACGTTATTCCATAAAAACTCGGTAATCACAACCGCGAGTACAGCAGTGGTTCTTCTCAACGGGGTCGAACTGAAAGCATTAGAAGGCGCATCTGGCAGCCGTTATACAGTCCATGTATGACCCTGGAGCACAGCTCTAACCAGTTTGAATTAGTTAGGGTTGATTTGAGAGGAGGGAAGAAAAATAATTTCTACTTACATGACAGTCATCTCGAATAATAGTTGGTTTGAATTTATTGGAGCTGCTGGCGTGCAATTCGATTCCGTTGTCACCCCTGATTTTGATGGAATGACTGTAGTCACTATTTTCCTTGTTGAACCATGCAGCCGAGTTGCGGCAATGGTATGTAATATTTTGACGAGCTCTGTCGCTTAGTAGACGTAGGAAGGTCATCTGGGTAGGGTCGAAAGTGTATTTCATCTGGAAGAAACAAAAAAAAAAACATTAAGGGAGGAAGCACGAAAATAGTGCCTAAAGCCCCTGTTACATGGTGAAATTTTCTCACCAACTTGTCTCACAATGCTTGAAAATGTAGCGTAGCAAGTTGCTGAGGTGTTACACTGCAACGCGATCTCAGCAACATGCAACGACTTGAAAAAATATGCTTTAGAATAGCGAGAGAAGTTGCTAGAGGGCTGATACACAATGCAATGGCGTTGCCAGATGCCAGTACCATAGTCTCTAACACTCTGCTTGCTTCTGTAAAACCAGTGTGTAACGAAACCATTGTGTGTTTTTTTTTTCTCGAGCCCTTTCCCATGACCGCCATATCTGAGCAGTTTTTCTCTAACTCAATACCAAACTAGTCTCAAGGGGATTTCTTTTTAGTCAGACCCCCGACTAAGCCATTTTTCTCAAATAATATCTGGGAAACTTACCGATCCCAAGCCTTGTAATTCTTTGCCGAACCATTTATATTGATCAGGACCTGAGTACCATTTCCTTCGCGCGCTTTCGAACGACTGAAACAGAAAGAGGGAAAATATAACAACTCTAATAGACGTATTTAAGGTTTCCTCGCTCACTTTCAAATTCTACTTTGCGCATCGACCAATAAACCCCAATCTTTGTTGTCGGCACTGACGGATCATTTAAAAAGGTTTATTGGGAACGAACGGTCCCATTTAGAATCTCCAGAAACCTCTGGAAAATGTAGGAGAAAAGCGAAAACCCAAAATTTGAAAACATTCAAGGGAACGACACATGCTCTCCGGAAACTTGCGCATTCAACAATTGCGTGTTTTTTTATTTATTGATCGTAGTCCCCGTAGTCCTCTTCTATTGAAAGTATTAGGTCCGTCCCTAGGTGTAAAAAGGCCAAAGCCCAAAGCTTACCTTAGTCGTATTCTGTGGGTAGATACAAGTTGCATTGTTTTCAAAGTCACAGAAGACGAAGACAGCATCTTCTGGAATGCCCTCATTAGGATCTATCCAATAGTTGCCTTTAGGTAGAAAAAAAAACACACGAAATAAGTCATACTATATAAGCACCTTTGAGAGGCATTGACTAAATTTACTAGTAGACAACAAGTCTTACCGCTGGGTAACTTGGGATGGCACATGTGTAGGTCTTTACAAGTTTTAGCGGGGAACATCTTGGTTCCTGTGGGACGCTTAAAGCTTTGAATCTCGAAGCTCAGAGTGACAATATCATCAAATACTTCTGTTGGCTGTAAAACAGAAGAATATCTCCAGTTTAATTGTTTTTTCATTCTCCTCCGAAGACAGCATATATTATGGACAAGCGTTGACATGAGGATAACACCATATAAAAAAACTAGTGATGCAATGTTCAAATTTTACATAAAATTCAATTTAACTGGAAAAAACATCCGCTTATCGATAAGAGGAATGAATCTCAGGAAGTTATCATCAGCCTAAAATATGGGATACACTCTCCTCGTATTTAGTTAATGCAGTTTCCTATCGAAAACTTGCGTCAATTTTGTTCTGATTTTGTTGGTACAAATTGTCATTCATTAACACTAAGCCGGTCATATATACGCCTTCGTTAGGCGAAACACACGGTGAGACATTGCGCGCAATATTGCAGGTAGTGTTGCTGAAGTAGGATCGTTTTCTATTTCAACAACATTGCGTATAATAAATTGCGTCATGTGACATGGCTCGCAACATCGATTGCCTGCAACATTGCGCGTAATGTTGCACCATTTGTATGTGGCTTTAGAAATTAGATATTATACATCCTGAAACTGAATCTGCGAGCAGAAAAACAAGTAGCAAACAATCAGATGTTGAGGTACTTACGCTTTCTGGTTGATATTCTTCAGTTTTCTGCAAAAGTATCAAAACAGAAGAATTAGTCAATCCTTACTGAATTCCTTATTTAAGAAGTTTTATTTTTCGAAAAAATATGCACTTAATGGATATCTTGAATATATGCCAATTTGAGCAATTTGCGTTGCTTTTGGAAATGATATTTATTATTAATCCTTTTCAAATCTACATCTATGGATAAATATACTTTTCACTATAGCCATATTTAATGGCATAACAATGTAATATAATTTTTTCATGACAAGAGATTTCTTTTCCTATAGACCCCTTGCACATGACATCAAAGCAGCTCAATTTGGAGGAGAAAAAAAAAATTCAATTTCCTGAGAAATGGAACCTATTGTTTTGTTCTCCAAATTGTGTTGCATTCCGACGTGCCGCAAGGGGTTTATGGGAAAAAATTTGCATTTTGACCAACAACATGCATGGTTGCAGCAGTGAAACCACTCTATACTCGCTGGTTTTCATAGCGTTTGAACTCCACTGAAATGTTGTACTAATGTTATACTGATATTACCGTTTTGCGACTTCTGTAGAGACGGTTCTCGGGTGTCTTTTGGACTCCAAGTTCGTAGGACTGCATGGCCTCTGATGTCCAAGCCTACAAAGAAGTACAAGTACAAGAAAGATCGATGGTAAGCATTATAAGCAATTATATAGAAATAAGTTATATTCATCCGTGCATGTTTAGCGAGAATAATTGTTATAGTATTAATTTAGATTTGAATATCAGAGCCAAGACGAAGTTCAGGATAAAAAGAAAATGTTTCAGTATCACTTTCACACTGGCAAAATTTGGCAAACCTTATAATCACCGCTTGTGCAGCGAATAAAAATCACTGGTCGCTCGACCACTCAAAGCGCGCGAAACTCTATATTCAAGTCTAAAAGCATACTAAAATAAAATATACTAAGCAAAGGTAGACAACAAATTAAATTCAGAGCACAACCAAAAAAGCAAAGCGTTAACAGTACAGTTTATTTCTCTGTTGTTGACCTAGTCAACGAAGAGCCAGAGTGAATCTCTTGCAAAAGGATTCCCGTCATTTTAAAAAGGCTGTAATCTCAGAAAATTGCGACACTTTTATACTCTGTCACTAGTAAAAAAACTAATATCTTTGCTATCAAGTGCGGTAAAAAAAACTAACAACAGGACAAGTGTGTGTGGGGGGGGGGGGGGGGACCCTGGGCCCTCGCACTGGCTACACCCCTGAGTCTACCTAGATACGCCCCTAGTATTACTAGTACCATAACACTCCTCGTTTAAAAAAAGTTTGGGAAAGAATACCGCTAAGTGAATAATTCGTTGCTCCAAGGTTAGAAAAATAATAACGTTTAATCATGCTTTAATTATATAAAATACTACTACTTACCCCTGAAATTGTTCCCTATAAAGTAAAAACAAAAAAGAATGCATCAGAAACATATAAGAATTACCAAAGACTGAGGACAGGAATTTTTGATGGCAGAAGCAGGGACTACAACGCATTTAGATCAAAACCCCGTGTCGCGCAGTTCGCCTCGTCCACAGTAATCAGTATTTAAATTCAATCAACTGAAATAAATGCGATGCTTTCAAAAAAAATTATCAGGCACAATTCACATACTTTTTAAGCAAGTCATGACTAAGGAACTGTATAAATATCAGAATAAATATATTACTTACAGGTGGTCCTGGGGGTCCAGGGGTACCTGGTGGTCCCTGAATAAGAATGAAACAATGTGTTAGAATCTTTTCTAAGTATGGGGAAATAACGACGTGCGTGCGCAAATTAATATGCAATGAAGTCAGGGATCTTAAGGTAATTGAGGACCCATTCCCTTCTCCATTTAGGATTCGCTGTAGCTTAACAACCATATCTGAATATTTAAGTGTAGCGAGCAACCGTTGAAGCCTTTCTTATGAGCTCAAATGAGAGCGGATTCACCTACAATCTTTCTTTCATTAATTGAGAGTTATCTCTGAGTTTTGCGCAAATCAATATTCAAGTAAATAAGGGATCAGAAGGTAGTTGAGGTAGTCGAGGACCACCTCCCTTCCCATTTTGAATCAGCTTTGGCTTAAATTCAAGTGTTGCGACCACAAAATTTTGTCCCGACGGTAGCCGTTGTGTAGAGGTTCGACTGTAATTTCAAAGCAGCTTGTTTACTTACCGGGTATCCATCGGTTCCCTTTAGATGAGAAAAGAAAAGGGAAAAAGCTCAATGAATAGGAGTAATCATAATAACTCAATTAAAAGTTAAGATTATTGATTTTACTATGATATCTTCTGTTTCGTTCCATTGCACTAAACTGTATATAATTTAAGTTAAAATCTCACTTACTTGGTATCCGCGGTCACCCTGTGAGAAGCATAGAGAACGGATGATTAATATCAATAATAAAAATCGACTGTTTTAATTTTAATAATCAATTAATTTTATTTTTAAAGCAGTTGTTTTTATCATTAAATTTCGTGAATTGCTTACCTTTTGTCCTGGATTACCAGAACCACCAAGAGGACCCTAAAAAAGAAAGAAAAGACAAAACATTGAAACACATGCACGATTAAATAACTAAATTAATAATCAAAGGAAAAGAAGAGTTCTTACCTCTGGACCCATTTTTCCTGGTGGACCAAATGGACCAGCCTCACCAACGCTACCCTGAAAACGTCATCAACGATTTTAGTCAAGGTTTGAAAAAAATTGAGGAATTCAAAAATTAGAAAAAATATATTCAACAAGCTCTTGTTGCGATGAACATTTTCGTCCCGAATTTATTCTTTGTTTGCTAGTTTATTACAGAACTAAAAAAACAATATGTGTGTGGTGGGGAAGGGGGTAGGTGTGGCCCAGGATCCAGCAACCATTGTAGCCTCATTGAATGTCATTTAGACGTACTACAAAGGATGATTTCCAGGTTTTTTCCAATTTTTTTTCGTACTGAAGAAATCGAAGCAAATACGTTTTAAATTGCTTTAAAAATTCGATATTCGTTTAGAAAATAAAAGTCAAGAAATTTGAAAGCAAGATAAGCTCTTTGAGGACTAAAAAAACTATTTAACTGAGCTCCAGAAGTTCAGTCAAAAGCTTTGAAAATCCATTCAACTTGTGAAAAAATGTGTGGTTGAGAAATGTGGAAGCAAGAAGCACTTGTTGAAGGCTAAACCACAGATTATTCAAAAGGAAAATAATGTCTTACCCTTCCTCCTGGCAGACCAACTAGTCCAGGTTTTCCAAATGAACCAAACATTCCCTGAAAAAAATAGAAATATTTATATTACATACTGTTGAGATGAAAATATATGAAAGTTGTAGATTATTTATAGGCCAAGTTCGATATCTTAAAATTCAGACTTGATTACGAGGCTTTAGTAGTATGGTACTTCATGTATGGTACAAACACGTTGATCGCCTAATTCATTTATTGGAAGGGATAATAAATGTACGATATACGACGTTCCTACCTTTCGGAAATGATGTTAAAAAAAATGTTAGTACTCAATGTTATAATCGAGTCTGCAGCACTATATCTACTGTTCCTTTTAAAGTTTAATGCAATTTTGAACATTTTGTTCCGGATTTGGATTGGATTGTATTGGATTTAATTGACAATAGTTTTCATATAGAAAAAAGTGCTTGAACACGGGTCCGGCCATAAAAAATTACAGCGGACTGTGATTGGTTAGAAAATCTAATGATTTACCTTTATTCCTCCGGCACCAACGGGTCCTCGTTGACCTTCCATACCACGTTCTCCCTAATGACAATAAAAAACATAGTATTAAAAAATCTATAAATCAAAAGTATATGTCCCTTTTTAAATGAAACTTTTGCGACACTTTGATTTCGCGATTTAAAAAAAATCACGAACTTAACATGTCATGTAATAAGGTATACCATGAGTAGTTTCACAGATATGAACGATACATTAATAAAGTTTAATATATTGAAAATGTATCTATTGCCCAAAATAACCCATCCAAGCCGTTAATCTCACCTTATCTCCAACGCTTCCCGTGCTGCCTTTACCACCACCTTCACCTTGGGCTCCCTGTGGAGAGAACCATACAACATTATAATGCAAGGCCTTTCTTGTTACGACACACGAAGGTCAGGCATTATCTCGTGGCCTCACATGGACTTAATCTGACCTTATAAGGCAGTTCAAAATTTAAGAATCGTTTTCAGTGCGCATGCGATTTTATCCCGAATTTCTCACCTTCTTTTGCTTGAACCTTCTTTTGTTTTTGATTAAACAAAAGAAGGTGAGAAATTCGGGATAAAATCGCATGCGCACTGATAACGAGTTAGTCACCAAAAACCGACAGAGCTGAGATCGTTTAGGATCATGGAGATATTTAATATCCAACACGTAAATCTTTTGATACATTTCTTTTATGTTATAAGGTTCGTCTCATGTGAAGTTCGACGTTTGATTTTAGTCTAAGCTATGCCTACAGGCACAATAAAATAACAAGTAACAATCGACTTACAGTGCCACCAGTTTCTCCTGTAGAGCCCTTTGATCCTTGCGCACCAGTTACACCCTAAAATATACAACAATTAGAAAAGAAACAGGATAAAATATTTGTCCTTAGATAATTTCACTTATGAACCATAGTAGCTTGTAAAACAAATTGGGGGGAAAAAATGAAAAGAAAAAAAAAAATGAAGAAAAAAATGAAAAAGGATGATGAAAAGGTTGTAAAAATGCTGTAAAATGAAAAAGACTGGAAGAACCAAAGTTCTCACCGTTGCGCCGTCCACACCCGTCACTCCAGTCTCTCCTCTTAAACCAGCCGATCCCTTTCCTCCTTGATCACCTTGTCTTCCTTGTCTGCCAGTGTCGCCACCTACACCCTGGAATAAATTATGACTTAAGTGAATAGAAGTAAGAAAGTTCTCACAGGAGGCCGACGTTGCACAGTGGTTTACTTATCTCTATCATTGATTACCCATTTTAGGGAAAAAGTAAGGAAGGTCGAATGGGGTTCCGCATCTTGGTTAACACATGAGACGCCTAACTTCGCGGGCCCTTCATGCAAAGTCTTCATGTACCACAGATTGGGTGAGTAAGATGGATTGATTGAGATAGCTACACCACATTCAAGTCCAATGCTAGATTTATTTTTACCATTTGTTACCGTCATGAGTAAGATTGACTGAGGTCGTCACACCAAAATGACATTCAAGTTCAATGCTAGATTTTGAGCCATAGATACTAACCTTCCTACCAGGTCTTCCGGAAGCACCGAGAGCTCCTGTAGTTCCAGTTGGCCCCTGAAAAAGTTTTATCAGTTACTGTCATAATCTAACTACGCGTATGGATTACTAATGAAATCTAGAATACATTTGTAATATACTTCTTTAGCTCTGGCGTTTGTTTTGCCTATTTCAGACCACGTGTCATTCCTTTGAGAGGAGGATTCTTTTTTTCATTTGCATCCAAACAAAGAAATAATATTCAAGGGAATGACATGTGGTCTGAAATGTGCAAAACATTACGCCCAAGCTAAAGAGGTCTATTTTCAACAAACAAATTCGAAAATCTTCTTTAGCTTTCACTTACATCACCACCAGCGATTCCTGGGGCGCCTGGTTTACCACCTACGCCATTTGCGCCCTGTGGAATAAAACATAGAATATAAAACAAGGTTATTATATATTGTACCATTAGTCTCTTGTGAAAAGAAATGTTATTGTATATTGGCAAGATTTAATACATACCGCGGGTCCAGGAGGTCCAGGTTTGCCGTTTGCAGCAGCCTCACCAGATTCACCCTTTTTAAAGTTATACAAATTCCATTAATAATGATAATTATAATGAATGAATGCCCCAGATTTCAAAACACAATCATTATCACTCATAAAATCCGGGACATCCTCGGACTCCTCGTTTGACGTCATAGACGGCATATTTGAGAAGGATCTATTACGCTCTTCGTTTTCAATTATTACTAGTCATCATCACTATCATATACAACTAACTGCAAAAAGGTTGTCATATAATATAAATGAAGAAGTAAATGTTAGTAAAGAACGATAAGTATACCTTAAGGCCAAGAGCACCAGCAAAACCAGTTGTTCCAGGAAGCCCAACAGCACCCTGTGAAATTAAAAACTCAGTTGCAGTGTTTCTTACTAAACTTATTTAATTTCCAAATAGAACTGCACAATCTCCTAGAGAAAATGATTATTTTTTTTATAACTTTACCCTTGGTCCACCTGAGCCAGAGTCACCAGGCAAACCAAAAGGTCCAGAAGGTCCCTGTAATTATTAAGAAAAGAAATGTTAGTTTTAATTTTCAATTTTTCTTCATTGGAAAATGAAGAAATACAAAACGCGCGCGTGCTGTGTGCAATTATTAAGCACGCGGGGTTAGCAAAACAAGAGAGAAGTGTTAGGACGGAGTGCTTCTCAACACTTCAAGTGTTCTGCCAATGACGGAATAGAAAGAGCGCACGCATGATATATGCTCTCATAAAGCACGTGCTCTAAACCAATCAAAACGCAAGATATATGACAGTTATTTTATAAAGCTTTAAGTTTATAGGCTGCATTCGGTTTGTCTGTTACCTTAGCTCCAAGGTCTCCAGTAGATCCAGCTGGTCCGTCTTTGCCAGCAGCACCCTGAAAGCGAATTACAGTCAATGTCGACATTCAATTTTCCCAATAACTAAACACCTTTTAAACCAGATGTTTCAAGGACAGACTACAATATTTGTAGCAAGAGCCATTTGACAGTTTTGCAAATTCTCTCGATTCTGATTGGCTAATATTATTTCTCACGTCAGCTGGTTGAGGTTTTCGAGTGCTATAGACATACTGATGAAGGCAGCCACCAGTGTAGCCGAGAAAACCGGCGTCAAGCCAAGCTATTCACATAATCGTGAAAACCGCAAAAACCTTACTATTTTATACCGTAATGTATTCTTGATTCAAATTGTTTTCACTAAGAACCATTTCCAGTGCAATAATATTGACATGTAGTTAAGAATGAAATTATCTTACCCGCGTTCCATCGTCTCCAAACTCGCCTTGAGCACCAGAGTCTCCCGGAGGTCCCTAACAAAATACACAAAAAAATTAGTATCGTTTTTGAAGAGACCATCGAAAATTCAATTTAACATTTTGTTAGGTCAGTTTTCTAAATCTTTGTCTACTGATCGCCCCAATAGCATATACTTAGTATTGTATAATAAATAATTGATGTAACTATAAGAGTTTTAAAAAAGCTTCTTCTACTAATCAGGTGATCTTTAGTTTTAATAAAAAAGATCTTAAGGCGATGTTACGCGAGAAGATTTGCAACGACGATTTTTCGTGCAACGCCGCGAAAAATTCGTCATTTTGAGTTGCGAGGTTTTGACTTCAGATCACCATCTCGCAACGTGTTACCTGAAGTCCAATTACGCAAAAAAAAAAAAAAAAGAATGGTTCCATCTGGCATGTTACATGGTATAAACCTTTCGCACAACGGCATATCGCGCAAAAATCGTCGTTGCAAGTCGTCTTGGGTAACATCGCCTTTACACAGACAATTTAAGACCTTTAGTTTCTACTCCTATCTAGGAAACCTGTAATTGTTCATTTCTACAGCTAAATAAACCCTAAATTCTCTTATTAATTTATTACTATTTATCGCCAATATTTGTATTATGATCATCCAGGTGGATGTAGTCAAAATCTGGATGTAATTTATTACTCTTAGCACGGGCGTAAAGTATTACCTTCGATCCAGACTGACCAGGTGGGCCAGGTTTGCCAGCACTTCCACCAGGACCCTTTAGAGATAAACAAGTACATGAGCTCATAATCAGATTCAATAACAAAATGTCACACCAAAACATTATATTACAGATACTTGAAGATACTTACTGATGGGCCAGGTGGGCCGGGTTGACCGCGTCCTCCAGGACCACCTTGTTCTCCCTAGTATGCAATTTGTTTCGATTAGTTCCAATGGCGGGATTGGTTATTTAGTTACATTAAGTAAAGATATAATTGTAAAACAAGAACTTACAGATGGTCCCTCGTTTCCAAGGCCTCCTTTTGGACCAGCACTACCCCTTTCACCCTGATAAACACAAAATACACGATTTAGTAATCAATCTGGAATTTTTCCTACCTATTGCTTTCCAAGATGTGCATGAATAATTACCACTTTTTGACATGATGAATATGTTGGTATAGCTGGGTTTCACTTGACGTCATTTCCTGTCTCGTGCGGAATGTTCATCAGCTGAATCACAAGTTTTCAATAGAATTCTTTCTGGCTGACAGCACATGGTGGTCAGTGTTTAACCACCATTTGGAGCAGATAATGAGATTCAAAGACTTTTATCAGCTGATTGAAACCCAGCTATACGTTACTATATACCCCTTGCACGTGACGTCAAAGCAGCTCAATTTGGAGGACAAAAACAAAAATATTTCAATTTCCTGAGAATTAGAAACTTATTGTTTTGTCCTCCAAATTTAGCTGCATTCCGAAGTGCTGCGAGGGGTCTATCTACACATATCATTAATATACCTGGCCATACAATTGTATATGTGATTAATAGTTTGGCTAAGAAACTTACAGACAAACCAGTGGCTCCAATATTACCCATTCCTCCACGCTCTCCACGGACACCCTAGCATGGCAGTAATAAAGAAATGTTTATAGTTAACACGAATCAACGGTTATAACAAATCATTCTTATCTCTTACCTTTCCACCTTGTCCGCCTAGGAGACCAATGGCGCCAACAGGGCCTGAAGAACCCTACATTAGGAATAATAGCAATACATTTTCAATAAATTTCGATTTTCTGGAGTTTCACTTGAGCATCAAAAAAAAAACAAAAAAAAACAAAACTACCTAACCAAAAGGCATGAAAGTGAAAGGCTTACCGGAAGTCCTTGAAGACCAGGTTTTCCCATGCCACCTGGAGTGCCGCGCATTCCCTAAAGAAATACAAAAAAAGTCTAGAGTTGCTTGCAATAATAGCCTTTATACATTACATCTTGTTACACATGTATATGTAAGTCTTGTTGGTTGGGCCTTTTTGAGATTCTGGTACGAACAAGAGATGTTTGTACTGGATCGTAGGTACGCCACATATGTACCATATTCGTAATCTTAGAGGTCTATGGGGGGAGGGGGGGGGGGGTAAGACGAGCACTGTTCTGCTCGACAAGTCGCACGATTTTGTATCCATTATTTAGCTAAGAATCTCTTTTTTTTTTCTTCGTTCCTTCAGTTCTTACCGTGTCTCCGGGTGTTCCAGGTCCACCTCCTGTTCCATCGTCACCACGTTCACCCTAGAAATAACAAAGAATATCAACGAAGTACAATACAAGATATCCACCGCGACCATCAAAAGTAAGTTTTTAGTAATAGAATTAAATTTTATTTACCGCTAGGCCCTTGGAGCCAATAGGTCCACGCCCACCGTCACTACCATCTTCACCCTACAAATAAAATGGTTGGATTAGTATTTAACAAATAGACATTTTCCCCCGTTTTAACGTAGTCTGAAGTTAATATACATGAAAGATGTTAGGGAGAGATCGAGAGAGTGTGTTTTTTCTGGGATAATAATTGATCCGCGCTGTTCATGAACTGAGTCGTAGTAGGAGTAAATGAGCAATTTCTGTGTCATTATATCAAAGTGCCCTGTCTTTTCAACTGAAATAAATTCACTGTTGATCGGCGCTGTTCATGAACTGAGTCGTAGTAGGAGTAAATGAGCAATTTCTGTGTCATTATATCAAAGTGCCCTGTCTTTTCAACTGAAATAAATTCACTGTCTATGTAGTATTACCTGTTGGCCATCTTCACCATTCTCTCCACGTGGTCCGGTACCTCCCTGTTCACCCTATTAGCAAGCAAAAACAGCACCAAATTAATTAAATGTGCATTCATTTCTTCAATCGTGTAGTAACTTATTACGGCACAGGTATACGGCTGTATACTGTATACGGCGGGGGAAGTCCAGATATAGATTATTGAATGAACGTAACACGAGTTGAAGAGGGGAATGCGTGCAGATACTGAAATAATATTAGTACATAGTTCCTGTCCACTGGTTCTGTCACTGTAGTAGCTAAGAGTCATATCGTATATCATAAGATACTTTTTCTTCGAGTTCCTTTCCAATCCTAGCCTCCTTCGCATATTACGTTCTTAGGGTCGTCACGCAACGTTTTTCTTTGAAGCGTTGTGTGACGACTCTAAGAGCGTCTGAGTAGGAGGCTATTCCAATCTATAATTTCACATAGGTACGGGGCAGTAACCCTTTTAAAATCATGAACCTCCCGCGATAAAACTTAAAATACACTTTTACGGAATAAAAAATATATACCTGTCCTCCTTTAGCACCATTTTTGCCTGGAAGTCCAGATAAACCAGGAGAACCCTATAAGTAATAACCATTAATAATCATTAAATCATAAATCATCAGAAAATCAAACTCATCAATCTACTAGACTAATCTAATCTTGTCCAATGTAATACACGATACCCACCGATGTTCCTGGTGATCCATCGCTACCGATTGCGCCAGGGGCTCCGGGGACGCCCTTAAAACAAAATGAAGAAAATCAGTATCACTAAGAGATTGTCTGGATTTGATTCGGGAAGTATGTCGCTTACCCTTGTTCCTGGCCGGCCTTCGATACCGCGTATGCCGTTACGTCCAGGAGGACCCTAGAAAATCCAAGAAATTACATCATTAAAATGCGTTTTCCTTGATTTCAATGAACGGATATGTATAGTGTAACGCAAGTTATAGCACACTCAACAAAATTAATCGATTCTGATTGGTCGAATTTCTGGTATCTCTTCTTGAGAAGAAATACGTTCTACTAACTGAACACGGGCATAACACTTTTTTATCTGTTAATTTAATGTTTGCTTATTGGATAAATTCAAGGACTGAAAAAAATGAAATCAAAAATAATACGAGTACTTACCACGTCACCGCCCTCTCCTCTGTCTCCAGTTTTGCCGTCTAAACCCTACAACACAAATGGAAACATGACATCACATGACCGGAAGTACGTACACTAACGTAAGGAAACACCGTTACAACCACTTAAGATGCCCACATATATATGCACTGTTTCATTTCAACTGAATTCCCTCCTAAACGCCTAAACCTTTAGTAGGCTTGATAATGTTCCAGCTATGTGAGCTAGCTGACTTACTCTACGTCCAGATTGACCGTTAGGACCGCTGTCACCCTTGCCTCCCTGCAGAAAGAAGAAAACGGCAATAGTGTTACTTACTCAGTTCTGTAGTAATGATAGAATTCACAAGCCTAGGAATTGGTGGACGTCTCGATCGCGAATTGGCCTCAAAAAATTGTTAAGGGGTTTCATTCATAAGGGCACTGGGGCATCGATAATTATTTTGGGAGGTTGCATGTTTTTGGGAAGCTCTTCGAGTTGGATAAGGAATAGGGGGAGAGAGGGGTAATTAATTTTTGCTCACCCTGGCGGGTTGCCTGGAGTGGGTTAGATAACAAATCAAAGGTACTCAAAGCTTGAACAGTGCACCAAAGTTATAGTTACATGTAGTACTTACATCTTTGCCTGATAAACCTGCAGTTCCAGGCTTTCCGTTCTTTCCAACTGGACCCTGGAAAACAGAACATTATAATCACATTCCATTATAGTGATACAATATCACCACTAAAAAACCGAGCCGACAAAAAACGACAATAAAAATAGCAGCGACGTCAGTACGTAACGAAAACGACAACAAAACCAATGGAACAGTAATAACAAGAATAAATTACAACAACATCAACATCAACATCTGTAATCATGTTTATCGTCATCATCAACATGATCATCATCATCATTGCATCATCATCATCATCATTGCATCATCATCATCATCATTGCATCATCATAATCATCATCATCATTGCATCATCAGCATTGCATCATCAGCATCATCATTGTATCATCATCATCATCATCATCATGATCATCATGATCATCATGATCATTGCATCATTGAATCATCAGTATCAGCATCATTGTATTATCATCATGATCATCATCGACATCATCATTGCGTAATCATCAACATCATCATCATCATCATGATTATCAGCCAGCATCAACGTCATCACAATAGTCTAGAGTCTTTACCGGATCTCCTGATTCTCCTCCTGGACCGGCTTCTCCCAGCGCACCAGAAATTCCCTGATGTATAAAAAATAAATTAATAACGAATCATAATTGGTGTCAACGAATCACAGAATACATCGGAATGAATGTATATTTTTTTCGTATCGTGTGTCGTAAATTTTAAGAGCGGATACAGCCTTCTTTCTTCACTTACCGGTCCTCCAGGTCCACCAGGTGCTCCTCTCCCTCCAACCGCTCCTTGTTGACCCTAGGATTAACCAAATATAAACAATATCAAACAGCGTTCAAATATTACAAAGAGATGGATGCAAATTGTCGTCCTATGGATAGCGGTGCTGGAATCTATAATGGATCGGTTATTGGCTCATCTGCGGCATCTTTTTCTTTGTTCCCACTAGCTTACCGTTATACCCCTTTACCACCCCAACCCGTACCCCCACCCCCCAGCCCGATTATAAGCCTTGCCGTCTGCTTACAAATTTCCTCACGGTTATAAGCCCCCACGGTTATAAACCCCCCTCCACTGATGCCCAGTAGCAATTGACAATCCACTCAGATTATAGTTTTTGTGTATCAAAGCTGTTATTGTTGCATAAACGCTGTTGTTCAATTGAAATGGACCAGACATTTCCCCCTTTCTTTTATAAGTCCTCCCCACCCGTGCCCCCCCCCCCCCCGGCTATAAGCCCAACCAAACCTCTTACGAAATTGTATAAGCCCAGGGATTCTACGGTATTTAATGAGACAACTTTTGCTATGTTCGTGACGGAACATTTCCAATAGATGAGCAGTGACCCCGTAATTGGTTAAAATAATGCCTACAATTCCGGTACCGATAAGGGTGTGCCGTGCTTTGCGCACTACCCCAAACCCAGCTTAAGCTATTGAATCTTTTTAAAGTACTTATCTCCAGATTTTATTCAGAAATGTTTCATATTCGAATACCTTGAGGCCTGATGGTCCACTTCTTCCAATCACACCATTTTTACCAGTTTTGCCCTGTTAGGTTGACAAACAATACGGATTACAAGCTTGTTACAACAAAACATTTACAATTTTTTACATTTACAAATATACGACTACGCCCTCTCTACGGGGCTTACGCAGTCAGCGGAGTGAGAAGATGTCAGTTAATGCGTAACCCGCTGACTACTATATTGCTTACGAGGATATTTTCTTGTCTTCCAGAAAACTGAAAATATCAAAACTCACTCTAGAGCCTTTGTTCCCAGCAGGGCCAGTTTGTCCAGAGGGTCCACGTCCTCCCTAGAAGACGAAAAAAGATTTCATGAGATATGTGTTGGATTGCATAATAAAAACCACCACTATCATCACTATATCAACATCAAACACGACAACGTCAACGACAATGAAAAAACAGCAACCTATGACTACAACAAAATCAATGGTGGCCAAAGCGACATCAAACAATCATATCCCACATCACCAGCATGTATTTGCTCATATCTTTCTGGTACTCTCTTCTCATTATCAACGAAAACACAACCATGACCATCAGAAACAACAGTCACTGTAACAAAAACACCAATGAAGGAACTACAGGAAAATAACTATAGACCCCTTACAGCACGTCGGAATGCAGCTCAATTTGGAGGGCAAAACAAAATAATTTCAATCTCCTGGGAATTGGAACCCATTGTTTTGTCCTCCAAATTGAGCTGCATACGAAGGGTTGTGGGTTTGATTCCCATCTGGGGGTCAGAATTTTTCTGAATTTCAGTATGGTACGATCATATACATCTTTCTCGTTCTATCATCATACGCATATTGATATGTTTATCAATAACAACAACAACAACAACAACAACAACAATTACAGCAACAAAAACAAAAACATTCAACAAAGCAACAACAGCATAGATCTCAACAGCAAACTTATAGTGATATATTCTAATTTTACTCGTATATTACCGGTGCTCCGTTCTCGCCTGCTCTGCCATCATCTCCAGGTTTTCCCTAAGCAGAACAAAACAATAAATAAGCAATCAAGAAACTGATGATACAGTCTAAAAGTTGTTATCTTACGGGTTGGCCTGTTCCGCCATCACGTCCGGCACCACCAACTCGTCCACGTGCACCTTGTTCTCCGGTTTGGCCAACGCCACCAGGTCCACCGGATTCGCCCTAAGTTGGTTGAAAATAAAAGCAATCTTGAGATCATAATAAACAGATAAACTAATTTGTTAGTAACCGAACACTTTACCGTGATTTTCAATATTCTGCGAACTCGGTAGTTGTAAGTTTTCCATTGGAATTTGGTTTTCACTGCCGCCAGTCAAAATATAAAAGGTACCGACTGATTAGTTTTGATTGACGGCAGCGAAAAACCAATTTAAGAATCTGCCGTACCGTTTCCCAGCCATATGAAAAAAGCTCTATTGGTTTGCAGAAAGTAAAGACTTCTTATCCATCCTCACTAATATACCACTCCGTCTCCAAGCTTCCTATAACAATATGACAATAACCTATTCCCATCTGGGGATCAAAAATTTGTCTAAGCTCCAACTTCATCGTTTCAACTATTTTTCTTTTCATTATTCTATTCCTCAAGCCTTGTATTTACTCACAATTATATTACATTTCTATTATACTTACAGGGTCTCCCTTGTTGCCTTCTGATCCACGTTTACCGTCTCCTCCAGCTCCTCCCTGAAAAAGTAAGTACCGATAAGTTGTATATATCTTTATCATATAAGAAGAAAGTATGGGTTGATGATGGTATACCTTTGCTCCCTTTGCGCCGGTCTGTCCCATGACGCCTTGTGCTCCTGTCATACCCTATGATAAATACTGATAGTTAGGATCTTTTCTTCTATTTGAACAACACTTAATGAATGCATCTTTTCATTCTTAACTCATTCCTTTATTCGCTTTCTTCCTCTCTTTCTCTCTTAGTTTTATTTTCTTCCTTCATTCCTTCCTCCCTTCCTTCCTCCCTTCCTTCACTTCACTTGTACAAATAATAACTTTCTTACTCGTGTTCCTGTTGATCCTGGTGCACCAGCTTGTCCGCTGTCACCGGGCTCTCCCTGTAATTCAAACATTTTATAGATTTATCTAAAAACTCACACATGAGAGGTTGCATCTTTCTAATGTACTTTCACTTTTTGTGAGAGTGTAAGGATTAGAATAGCTTGCACAATTTGTATTCCTATTTCTTTTGTGATCCACTGAATAGGTTTTGAATTATAGGTCCATAATTCTTGAAAATGGGCTTTACTTACTCGTTTTCCAACTGGTCCTGCTTGTCCACGACCTCCCTTGGCTCCAGGTTTTCCCTACGACAATAGACACATTTAGCCTTTGCACACTACTTTTTTTTAAATAGCAAAAATGCATAATTATCTATTCGGCACAGTTTATCTTACCGAGCCACCTTTTTCACCAGTTTCTCCCGCAACACCATTTTTGCCGGCATCACCCTAAAATTTGACCAAAATATTGTAAATATAATACTTATAGCTAATAATGAATGATTTTTCGCGAACTGTCGATGTTACGTCCTAGTAGTATTCTGTAATATATGGTATACTGAACCTAGCATAGATATATGTGGATACTAACGCCTTGACAGGGACTTCGGAGTCGAGGGGCTGGGGGGCCCAACACTCTTTTCCCCTCTAATTTACATACTAGCCCCGCCTTTAAAATGTGCTCCGACGTGCCCTGTTTGACCCATGCTGTATGCTACGTACTTACCCTACTTCCACGTTCTCCACGGCCGCCGGGGTCGCCTGCCATACCCTGAAATAACACATAAATGATTAAAAACTATAATTATAATAAACCCGACTACTAAGCTATAACTGAAGCCGATGAACCCAGATTACAGTTGATGATGGCTTAGAGGTATTCACAGCTCCTACAAACACGTCTGGGATATATATTCAGTACCGATAAAATTGTGATATGGTCATTGTACTGCACAGTTCAAGTATTGGAATCAGCAGGAAGATTGCAGTTGATGGTGGCTTAGACGTATTCACAGGTCCTACAAACACGTCTCGGATATATATTTAGTACCGATAAAATTGTGATATGGTCATTGTACTGCAAAGTTCAAGTATTGGAATCACCAGGAAGATTACAGTTAAAACATCTCTTACCCTGGTTCCAGGTTCTCCTGCTGGTCCCAGTTCTCCTGCGGCACCTAAATCTCCCTAGAATAAATTTTACACACTGTCTGATGAGAAAATACCAAAAAATTATACTTAGGTTCAATTAAAGGGGCACTTGGATGAAAACGCCCCAATTTTTAAAAGTCCGAATAATTCAATATTTGAGGATAATATGATTCAATTATGATTATGAAAACCAGATTGCCAAAAACTTTAGAACAATAGGGTCGAGTGAATGACGTCATTTACTCACAATTTAGATGCTGAAAAAATTGATAATTTTTATCCGAAACTTTGACTGTGAAGAAAACGTGTTGCTTGGCTACTATTGGGGCCATATAGATATGTTTAACCAAGTTTCAAGTCATTTCCAATTTCTATCCAAGTGCCCCTTTAAGAATGTGAGAAAGTCATGTAGAATACGTTACCGATGCTCCTTTGGGCCCAGGCTGTCCCTGTTTTCCAGATTCACCGTTGGCACCAGTCGTTCCCTTGGGTCCACTTGCACCAGTTGATCCTGTTTCACCTGTATAACCCATAGTGCCAGTTGAACCGGCACGTCCAGGAGCACCTTTTGGTCCCCTAGGTCCAGATGGTCCCGCTGGGCCAGCTTGTCCAGGGTTACCCTAACGAAATGCAATTGAGTCAGTGATCGTGAGTGAGTGTGCGAAACATTTATTTGAATAGAAAAAAAGAAGGGAGGAAGAGGGAAAGGGAAAGGAAGAAAGAGGATGGAAAGAAAACAACATGAAACATGCAGAAGTGTTGCTTGACAATAGACAGAGACAATAAAATCCAAGTGTTACAAGAAGGGAGTCAGTCAAGGGAGGTAGGAAGAAAAAAATAAGAGAAGAAGGACGTAATGGAACAAATTAACGAAGAAGATGAAGATGAAGATGAAGATGAAGATGAAGATGAAGATGAAGATGAAGATGAAGATGAAGATGAAGATGAAGATGAAGATGAAGATGAAGATGAAGATGAAGATGAAGATGAAGATGAAGATGAAGATGAAGATGAAGATGAAGATGAAGATGAAGATGAAGATGAAGATGAAGATGAAGATGAAGATGAAGATGAAGATGAAGATGAAGATGAAGATGAAGATGAAGATGAAGATGAAGATGAAGATGAAGATGAAGATGAAGATGAAGATGAAGATGAAGATGAAGATGAAGATGAAGATGAAGATGAAGATGAAGATGAAGATGAAGATGAAGATGAAGATGAAGATGAAGATGAAGATGAAGATGAAGATGAAGATGAAGATGAAGGAGAAGAGGAGAAGAAGAAGAAAACCAAAGAGTGTGACCGTCATTCGATCATGAAATAGTACACGGAATGCCCCATACCTGAGATCCAGCACGTCCTGCATTACCTCTTGGTCCTGCAAAACCCTAAAAGCAAACCAACCAACGTCATATTAAAAGATATTTCTAAAAGAAAAGGAAATTACGTTACGACTAAAAAGTTACTTACTACTGGTCCGTTATCTCCAATAGGTCCTGGAACACCGCGCGCTCCACGCTCACCCTAGAAAGGGAAATATTGTTGTTAAAAACTATACTTCATACGTCTTGTGAAAGAATAGAGGTGATAATAACTCACATCCACACCATCTATTCCATTCAGTCCGATAACTCCGACCGCTCCCTGAAAGGTGATAAAAATATAATTAAAAAAGACCGACAGAAATAAAAGAGAAAAAAGCAAGAAAGGAAGGGAGGAAATAATATAGAGACTACTCATGCAGAGAAATATATTTTGTTTAGATCAAGGAAAACAACACTGAAGTCTTTAATACTTTCATAAAGGTGTCTAATACTACTATCGATCGTTGATCTCTTTATCGATGGGTACTTGACTTCTGTCATATGGTCTTCACTATTCTAAGTATATAAAAATGAATAAGTACCCTCTCTCCATCAACTCCTTGATCTCCTTTAGTTCCAGTGCGTCCTGCTCTTCCTCGATGTCCTCTCTTTCCCGCTGATCCTGCTTTGCCTCGGTCACCACGCGGTCCCTAAGAGTACAAATGTTTTTTAATATTTGGAAACTATTTGTCAATTGAATAAGTATTGTAAGGCGATCTCTTAAAAGATTATAAGGCTTACTCTAGCAGAGGATTGAAAAAGTCAATAGGCTTTATTTTGCACCATGGAGGGGAAAAAGGCGGATCTAGGAATTTTTAATGGTGAACTAGACCCCCACTTACCCAGACACTCTAACTAGGGACACTGACTTAATACTAGACGAACTTGGGCATGTACGATGAACAAGACTCAATGGCTTAATATAGTGTCTCATCTAGACGGAAGTCGATTGATGATGATGATGATGATGATGATGATGAATCACAAGGCTTGAGGTAGCAAGAAAATCCAAGTTTTCGCAATTTGTGCTTTCATTTTGTGCTTTTGCCATAGAAAAGAGAACAACGCCTCTTCAGGAACCACAACTATCTAACAATACTAAGAATAAAAGGATGTCAATCTACCTTTCGTCCAGGATCACCTAATGGGCCGGGTCTTCCTGGGGCACCTGCATCACCCTATAAAACAAAACAGATACAGCAATAGTATTTATCAAACTGAATAACAGTCAATTATCAATCTTCTGAATACTAACATCTTCGCCGTTGCGTCCTGGTGGTCCTGGTGGTCCCATGACACCCTGTACGCCCTGTAATACGATAAACACAAATGTTAGTGTTTGTTTAGTAGATAACATGGTCATTATCAAAAGAGTAAGATCAGGATTATTGATGACATCATTACATCATTTTTTTCCATTTCGGACACCCAGGATGCGTTGCATCCGTACTTTCAAGAAGGAATACCCTTATGTTAACGATAGCGGCGGACCTCGGATCGCAAAAAAATATTTTTATCGAATTTTCAGCTTTTGAAAGGGTATGGATAATCTTATTGTCTAGGAAAAACATGCCCAATCTCTAAAATTTCATTTAATCTTCTATATTCTGAATTATGAGGGATTTTATATTTTGGAAAATTCGGAACCGTGCATGGCTGGACTGACTGGACTTCGGTTAACTGGATCCCCGGATCGAAAACGTTTTTACTCCGAATTTGCAGGTTTTATCCTATATTTTCATTTTAATATTCATAACTTAGAATGTTTACTACCCATTAATGGTACCTTATGTAAGGTTGGCAATAGCGATGTTAACTGGTTACAAAAAAGGAATTTTTCTCATTTGAATTTGTCAACTATTAAACAAAAGATCTCTTTGTTTCAGCAGCTAATAGATAACATTAATATCAATAGGTGACGGCAGCGTGATACCGTTAATACCCATTCCAGTAACTTTATTTAGGATACTTACACTTGGTCCACGTTCTCCTGGGGTTCCACGAGCTCCTGGTGCTCCAGGGATACCCTGCCAAATAAATGAAGTTTATATGATATAACTGTATCATCAGCCATTTCGAGTTAATGATTAGCTTTGAAAATCATTCAACATTTGCTGCCCAGTAATAAAGCCGCTACAGTGATTAAGACTCTTATACTTACATCATGACCTCTTGATCCACGTCGTCCTACTGGTCCCGGATCTCCCTATTAAGATAAAACATATACTATATTGATTCTCCGGTTTCTCTGGTTTTCCTCCCTTCACAAAGTCCTACAAGTTAAATTCCAATGTGATTTGTGCCGGAGTTGGCCGTGTCATGAGGGGATTATCTTTCGGTATAGAGCTAGATGGATATATTATATTTTTGTATATCGTGTTAGTTACCCTTATCAATCTATTCCACACTATACTCCATCATTCATTTCCTTTCTCCCCATTTCAGTAGCTTTCCCTCCCCCTCCCAATTTCTTCATTTCATCAACTTTTTTCTTAGCCCTTCTCTTTGTGTCTTGTCGCCCAGTATAGAGCTGTTTTCGTATGAGTAGGAAACGTACGGTACTGACTAACAGCACGTAGACGGTACGACATGCCGTAACACTGAAATGGCTTCCCATTGTCTTCCAGTAATTCATCCAATCACAACGCGTAGTTACGGCTACGGTGAGATACGGTACGACTACAGCACGACTGCGAATCTGCCGTACCGTTTCCCACTCGCAACCATGTATATCTCTACTTACAATTCTCTGTAACTCTCCTGCTCCTCCATAGTTTATCTGTGGTACTACAACAGGCCCCTTTGGTCCTGGAATTGTCTGTAAGAAAAGGATACAAATGTTGATCATATAATGCAGAGATACTATACTACTTTGGTTTCGAATTCTATGTCAGTGGTAAAAGGCCACGAGTTTTGAGGGCCATGAGTTTATCAGTTATTAGTATAAATACAAAGGTGATTATACAAAATCGCGCGCTCTGATTGGTTTTCTATCTCGGATTATCAGCCGATAATCACCTTTTCGGACAAAAAGGCTGTCAGCAGTCGTTTTGTCACAGTAAGCGAAGAGGAAATTTCTTTTTTGAAATAATCACCTGTTTATTTATACTAAAACAATTATTCACCTCAGGCTCAGTGATTATCGATGAATATTTACCTCGCAGCTCGAAAACTCGGTAAATATTCATCGATAATCACTTCGCCTTCGGCGAATAACTGCTAAATAATTCTAATGTCAAGTGTCACCGTCATGGAAAAAAGTTGATTATTAATATTATTATAAAGTACACAGCTTTTCTAAAATATTCTTAATCAGGTCTTTTTTCATAGAGTGCAAACAATATATCCGTGAAACATTAGTTATACTAAATAGTGCAATTTTGTGCAAATTCTATTGTTTTCTATTGTTTAATTAGCACTATTTTGTACTATTTAGTAATTTGTATTTCACGGATATTTTGTTTGCACTCTAGGAGAAGTAAATTAATTAAACTTACGATAACTTTGGGAGGGCCGGGTGGACCAGGGGGGCCAGGAGGGCCGTTGGGTCCAGTTGGTCCCTTTTCTCCAGGTTCACCTTTGCTTCCCTATGAAACAAACCATAAAAGCAAATGAGGCAACACAAGCTAGAACATGTATGTGTTAGTCTATAGGCCTACTTGTACCCCCTTCCCAAACAAATAATCCGATCATCTCACCTACCTATCATCACAACCCTAATACATACCTATCTACGATGCTCTGCCTACCTTATCTTACCAACCAAATACTCATTAACCCACACTACCTACCTATCTACGATGCTGCCTACCTTACCAACCAAATACTCATTAACCCACTACCTACCTATCTACGATGCTCTGCCTACCTTACCAACCAAATACTCGTTAACCCACTACCTACCTATCTACGATGCTCTGCCTACCTTACCAACCAAATACTCATTAACCCACTACCTACCTATCTTACCTCTCTATAATGCTCTGCCTTCCGAGTAATATCTATCCACCACCATATGCAAACAAAACACACATTCAATGAAAGTATGTGTCCCAGTTTTAGTGGTTCTTAGTACGTATGTTGAGATTATCGCTATGTCTTACCCTAGGTCCTGTTATTCCTGGTATTCCCCTCGCTCCTGGGGGTCCCAATTGTCCCTAAAACCAATGGAAATCAATAGAAATCAATAGAAATTAATAGAAACAATCAGAACATACAACCAAACAATCGTATAGACAATACTAATGTTAATTCCTCCTGTTTTCAGGGAGTCTTACCGGCAAGCCAACTATTCCTGGTGGTCCAGGGGGCCCGATGACCTAAAGGGATTGAAATACTAGTAAGAACCATAAAGGTAATGAACATCAATATCTCTTAAACTAAAAACACTAACATATTACGGACACAACACAAAAGTGGCTATAAGACTATTATCTATTACCATGGTATGGAAGGTGTCTTAAATCATTTGCGCAAAGTCTTCTTTGCGCAAATGTCATGATTACAACATAAGCTGACGTAATCATGAATACCATATTGCGTGACAGATTTTGTAACGCAATATGGCATTTGGTTTGAAAACACGAAACGAACTTACGAGCTGTAAGTTCAATTTCATATTAAAAAATTCTTGAGTCTTCAAGAATTACCTAGAATTTTACCTGAAAAGGAAAAGCGTTAGTATTAACCTGTGGGAGGAAGGGTTTTGTTAGTAGTACCTACCTGTTTGATACTCACCATTCCCCATGTACCAATGTTATCCTCCTGAATTTGAGTAACTCCCAACCTAAAAAAACTTACCTTTTTTAAAATTCTCTACATCCCGAGTCAGCATCTTTTCTTGATACAAAGGTGCCTCTCCTGCAGTAAAGAACAGTACAAAACTTTAAAGGCGCGTTGCAAGTTGCAGAGCGAATGTTGCTCGTATTACCAACCCACGCGCAACAAATTTTCATTGTTGTCGAGACTAGAAAGAGCTTCTACTTTGTGCAACAAGGTCGCGTAACAAAATCTTCACTCTGCAACTTGCAACACAACAAGGCGCAATGTTGCGCGACAAGTTGCTCGTATTACCGCACAAGGTGAAAGAAAAATAAATTAAAAACCCTTCGCTAATTCCAAGTTATACCTTTACAAACTTGTCCATTCATCTTCTTGCACTCCTTCTTTCCATTGATATTGGACAATATAAATTATGGGTTTTTCGTAAATTTCGGCTTACAGTTCGATTGCCTAAGAAAAGGACAAAACGTTTTCGTTCAGAAAAGAAACGCTAAAAAAGCTAAGATTTAAGATAATATTCAGAGTGGCATAAAAACTGGAAAGAGTGACACCAATGTACATGTCACCAATTATGATAGAGCTACAAGACTACAGCTACCACAATGCATTTCGGATTTTTATGTTAACGGCCAAAATCGAGCCTATAACTAATGACTCCACACTAAATACCTGTTGATTTTCTGGCCATTCTGGACAACAACCCATCTTGGTATCGCTGTTAAGTCCTCGTTTGTTACCATTAACCAAGAACCTGAAATAACAAACACCATGATGATCATATTAGTTAGTGAAATTTGTAATTGAAAAGTTCAGTAATTTTTGCTATTCAAAGAAACTCTTATGTGGAAAATTTATAACTTTAACACAACATAAAAGAGAGAAGGTGATCACATATAACAAGTTGCGTCTTTTCTAGTTGAAATTTGTCCGGAATTCATTTCTAAAATTTATAGTTAGACATTTAAAGATTTAAACTTTTGATACATTCTAATTTCAATTTCTTTTGGACCGCTGAGTACCTAATAACATTATCGCTCTTTATATTAGAGCCCTGTTACACTGTTCAATTTCCTCAGCATCTTGTCTCGCAATGCTTGAAAATGTAGCGTTGCAAGTTGCCAAGTAAATTGTATCGAGACGTTTGGAAGAAAAAACCAATTACGAATAGTAATCAATACATCTCTTTTCTTTGGTAAAACTACGAAATATACATATTATATATGTATGTATATTATATATTATACATAGTATATACATATATATATCAAATTTCAATACAGTAAAAAGCTAAATATTAGCAGTTTTTGAGGTGCAAAAAAATAAATAAATAAATAACGTTACAGATGCGCGCGATATATAGAAGACGGAAATAATATCTGGTCAAAGTCAGACAAGGGATACTTATTTAGAAAAGAACCATATTTTTGTATAGTCCATTACATTACATTGAAAAGTTCCTTAATAGGTCTAAGAGTAGCTGGGAGCAACCTTTCTGAGATTCCTAGACTATATAGAGATAATGGACGCGCGCTGAGCTTACTGAAAACCTGCATTAATAGAATAAGGAATGTCGTGTCACACGTGTATACTAGAAGGTCTTGTGTGCTTAAGATCTAGAGGAAACGATGCAGACTAGTGGTCACGCCAACTAACGCCATTGGTGGTAAAAGAAATAGTGCACACGTGCTGTCTTTTCTGGGTAACGCCGGACCTACATATCTAGTTATACCATGGCTGAGTCATGCTATGCCGAAAATTTGAACAAATTGGAACTTATGTGGAACAATCAAAGGGTTTTCAGTGACGAATGACATTAAAATTTATGGGAATGTAGTTCATGAGATTAGATGATCACATCGACCTCAGCCTTTCATCTGTAGACAGGCAGAGTGAATGCCCACTAGCTAGATGTATAATCTGTAGAAAGTACAACGTAACACACAAGAAAGAAAATGGATCAGAAACACTGTATATTCTTATTCAGAATGTTTCGCAATGAGGCATGTGGAAAATGTATGTCTTAAATTTCTTTTATAGAGTGAAAACACTTAACCCGTGAAATAAAATTTGCTTCTTAACGTGCTTAAATTGCTTCGTAATCGTTACCTAGACACGAATGAAAACGATGGAATTTGGGACTACTAATGTGCATTAATCCCGGTTTAGACGTCGAATTTCACAGGTGCCGAATCTAAATCAGATGCAAATGAACAAAACCTATTGTTTGAGTTCATTTGCATTAGCTTCGCACATGTGAAATTCGACGTCTAAACCGGTCCTTAGTCTAATATCTATTTCACGGGTTTAGTGAACTCACTCTATTCATTTGGTCAATAAGCAACACACATAGTTAAAATAGCGGACAGTCCCTCCTATTAACTATGATTAGTACTAAAAGGATATAATTAATCTAAGAAAAATGGGATTAACTTAATTATGTAATGAAAAATTAAGCATTTTGCGGTTGGCACATTAAGAATAGTGAAAGTGCAGTGTGTCGAGTTATGCAGATTTTTGTTAGTATTTGGACTAGTTTTAGGCTACAAAATTTGTTCATAGTCATGTTCATGTTATATTAATAGCCTTGATCAGTAGCGAAATAATGAACTTTTTAAACTGAATATAAATACTCGACAATGAGAATATATTAGAGAATAATGGATCGAGTTAAAAGTATTTTTGTAATAGCAATATAAAGTTTGTTTATATCAATATAATGTTCAACACATTAACACAGCACGGTTAGTAAACAAATAAACGGAACTAAAGGGGGACTTTCTATTCTACAATCAATCGCTGTTGTATCACTAAGAAACGTAAAATAATATACTTATATGAATAATGTTAGTCACCTGAAAAGCTAGGATCGGCAAGGATTATGGGTAGATATATATATATGTTTCAACTACTTGATAACTATTGAAGGACTTGAGATATCTTACTAGTTACACTTTCACCTCCTGTGAGTATCCTCAAGCTGCAGTTTGTATCAAAAAAACTTTACTTGTTTGATATGAAGTGTTTCTATGATTCTCAGCGTCTCAACTTTGTAGGTGTATGGTAACTAACTCTATTGAAATAAGTGTATAAAAAGTTCCAATGCGAACAAATAACGTTTACTATTCTTTTCTTAAACTTACAATGTTATATAAGAATGTTATAGAATAATATATCATTCAATATAGACTTAGAATACAAGTCTAGTACTAGTATTTGAGTAGATTCATTTCGAACAGGGTTTATATATGAATAGCGATGAAGGGTTTTGAAGAAAAAATACTGAAGAATAAGTCAATTGAGTTTCAGCTGTAACACAATGCAACACAGGTCCTAACACGCGATGACGATACATTTTTGTCACCATCCCACACGCACTAACATTAAAGAAACTTAAATATTCAACGCTTTTTATTCGCCACGTACTCCCTTCTTTGATCAAATCTTGGATATTCAACGACTCTTGGGTTTTTTTCATGTTATAGTGTCTTTATTTGGTATGTAATAGGGCTTTTATGCTATTCATCGGTGCACTTTTGTAGAAGGTCGGATTGGATTTCAGACTGGGCTCGACTACAATCGGCTCCTTATATTCTTTGTACCTTAATGGAATTCTGATCATCTAATGGCGTTCCGCGGTCATCAACTAACCATTGAGCAGGAACAATTAACGAGCGCGATACTCTAAGCAGCCTACAACCCCACAGGAGCATTCATGAAGAAACATATATATTATGATTAAATATTACCTACAATACAATCAATAATTCTTTTATTGTCCAAGTACTTTGAGAAATGCATCTAAACAAACGTACTTGTTTGTATATAATAGATTGAAATAATTGTATATTTTTGACGGGATAATGTAATCGCGCTCTGCAGTAAATGGAATAGCCGTAGCCATTTTAAAGGATAAGTTACCAGAATATAAGAAGCAGAGGAAAGAACATTAATAAAATGAGCCGTGTAGAGTTTTCTACCAAGAGATACATACCCACATTGGTCTTGAACTTTGATCAGGTTTAGGCAGATTTACCGCTCTTCTCTTTCTTTGATGTTCCTTACTGACTCTAAAATGTTGACTGTATCGTATGCGTGTATTTGGAGCCTACGATGTGCGAATTTTAGGATCTAACGAGAACGAATAACACAACGCTACCCAGAAACACTGTGCTAGGAATAGGTGTTCGAGGCAGACAGGCTAGGTCGCTTGAATGGCTTTTGCGAGCTGAAACTTGAGACAGCTTGCAATTTGTGGTAATCGGAAACTCCTTGCATCATTGATGCTTCAGTACATAGGGCTACATTGGTCTGGGGTTTGTAGTCTGGAAGAGGTGACTGGCTGGAAAATCCCCGCTTTGGCTGACCCCTTCAGTACAAAGGAATAATTTTGGGGAAAAAACTTTGAAATTTTTTGTCTTTCTTTTTACATCTTATGTACTCTGTAATTCTCCTTCGCGGTTCGGCGAGGATAGCGCCTTCAAAGACATATTCATTCGTTGCTCGTCATCCTCGAAGGTCAAGAGGTACAGAGACAACTGAACAATTGTGTCTTCCGAATTTCAACTTCTTCAGTTGATTTTCGGATTTGAACTCGTTTCTCGACAGTAACTTTATGCTTTCATTATTTTTTTTCAAGAAATTTTAACTGAGAAAACCTAATGAGTTTATCTTGTGTGCAGCAGGGAATTTTATTCGTGTTCACGATAATTGAACAGCCTATTCAGCTAATAATCTGTAAAAGCCTTTGGTTTCGCCTCTGAAAAGCAGATTTTAAAGAGGTTGATAAAGACACTAGTGCAGTTAGTAATGAATGGCTGTGAACCATTAAGGCCGGGTTTGCACAGCACAACTTTTGCCTACAACTGTCTCATGCAATCTGCTTACGCCACGCTTACAACACGAATTGCTTTGTGTAAATCAACCCTACAACTTGCTACAACTTTTTTCTTTTTTCTTTTTTCTTGTCGTACACAACACCTTGACAACAGTTGTGAGCAAGTTGTAGGGTTGATTTACACGACGCATGTCGTAAGCGTTTATGCCGGGTTATCCTAGGCTGCTGACAGATTCTGCTGTCAGATGCCATACTTATGACAACAAAACCTCTCTTTCTCTTTCATCATCATTATCATCATCATCATCATCATCATCATCATCATCATCATCATCATCATCATCATCATCATCATCATCATCATCATCATCATCATCATCATCATCATCATCATCATCATCATCATCATCATCAATTATTATTGTTGTGTTGCTGTCGTAAGGTATTGCTATTATTATTAAAAGAATAGTTTGTATTAAGTAGAGATTTTCGTGGCACCCGCGACTTTAGACACTCGACGCACGACTTCAGATCCACGACTGACGACGCGCAGCGCCTGACGCATGACCATTAGACAAACTCAGTGTTGGCTGGTTGCGTGACGACCCTAAAAACGGCTGCGGGGGAGACTCAGTGTTGCATGGCAGGTTCGAAGATTTATTAAACCGATGACTGACCAGAGGTGTGAGGCACACCACTTGTCCTAGTGCTTCTTTGAACACATATATTCATTAATACGTTTACCAGGCTTGCTGTATTTCGTACTAAAGAACAGATGGGTAAAATGGGAATCGAAACAAGAAAGAAGTTCTCAACCATATCAAGTTTTACTTGTTTTCTAAACTGCTTGCTTTCCGGTCAGTCACACTCGTTTTACGTGACTTAGATTTTAGCGCTTCCGGCAGCAACAATCCAGTTTCGAGTTTCTGTTGCTCAGCCTGAGCCTCGATTTGCATTCCAGTGAAGGTCTGTGGAATTTCAAAATATTTGTATTGTAGAAGTTGTGGATTCTTTACTTTACCATTGGTATGTGTGATTATTTAGATGCTGAAATGAGGCTATTCCTGAGTAAATGAGTCTGTAATCAATGAACACAGCGGTATTGTACAAATTTGATAAGGGTCTTCTCTACAGGCTCCCTCGGTCACATTGCACACACCACAGGTAGCCCACCAAAGAAACTAACGAGGTGAACCCCAAAGCAAAGAGAGATGCCTATTTTGCCATTTCTGTCGGGTTTTCGTACATGCGCAGTGCCTTTTTTCTTGCCTGTACCGTTTTAGGATTCCCAGACCCCTGTCGGCCAGCCCCTTCCGTGTGGAAAAAGGGCACCCGGAGACTAGATCCAAGCGAGACCAAAACAGTTCTTCGAAGCACAGTGCTCCCTTTGAGGGGGGCACCCGGAGATGGATCCAAGAAAAGAAAAATAGTTCTTCGCAGCACAGTGCTCATTCTTGGGATGTGGAATGGAGTATGAAATATATTTGACCATTGGTAGCCAAATAGTGTGTACTTTGCTTGGCCTTGGCTCTAATTTTTTCTCTTTCCCTATTATTTCCTCAAACAAACAAACAAACAAAAAAAACAAGCAAACAAACAAAAACTAATTAAAAGGCGTCGTCTTTTTCTGTCCTCGATCAAAGTAATCTCTGTTCAACCAAGAGGGGAATCGTATTCAGTTTATTGGCGAGGATTGTGGATAACATTGGTGGTTGTGGTGTTCATGAGGATGAAGATGGTCGTCAGTGCTTTAGGCTAGTGGTGGTGGTGATTACAGATGATGATAATGATGTTAATGGTTGAACTGGATTTCCTGATGAAGATAGTGATTATCTTACCCGCAAGTTCCTGTCCACAGCTCTGCTGGAAAAACACGAGGAGATATTTAGCCCCTGTCCCTTTGCCTCTGCGCTTGTTTCTTATTGATTGTAACTATATTTTCATCATTTTGTCCCACCAAACTTTGTGTGCGTTTTCGTTCGTGATGAATAGACTGGTAGTTTCCGTCAGCAAGTAAGAAGACCCACTCATCCTCGTTCCTCATTAATGTCATTATTTCTCTGAATGGGTTTAAAGTGACTGGGCTGTCCAAGTTGTTTGCCAGCAACTCCATCTGGCAAAATTATTTGCTCTGTAATTTTAAAGAATAACATGAGTCATTAGTAAAGCCTTTTTTGACTCATTTAACACTGGTACCATAATGATGGGCGCAAAAACGTCTCTGCAGGAAACATGAATTATTATATTATCCATCTGAAATCCTCCATATTTTACGTAAAAGTGCCGGTTTAATTCTATAGTTATAATCCTTTCTAATTACTTAATTTTTCATATTTTTCATGGCACATTCAGCTTAAGGGACTTTTTCTTTTGACTTTGAATGTTTTGACTTATTTGCCATATCTAGGCAGGGACTTTTTATATTTTTGAGTGCACATTCTTTTGGTTTCATTTCCCTGTATATATGTATGTATTTTTGTAAGGGCATTGAGAACGTTGGAATGCACTAGAAATAAATCATTATTATTAGATTATTATTATTCTCCTCTATAAGTCCTTATTAAGGAAAAGCGAATTATGAAGTTCTAAAAGTGTGGTGCCTGATCACGAAATTCTTTCTCATATCCCCGTGTAACGGTACTTAGAATTTTTAGTCAAAAGACCCAAAATAAACCCTTCATTGGACATTCAATTTGATTATTTTTTTTTGCTATGCTTTACTTGTCGTTGTGCTTGTATGTCTACAAAATTAATACCTATGCAAATTTGTTATACCTCTTTGTAAAGTGAGGGTGTTAGGTCACCCTGGCTCCGCCGCCTACGAGTTTGCCTGTTATTTTATTCAAACCTTTTATTTGTAAGTAAGACAGTTCAATTATAATCTCGGAAAAACGTTCTGGAAGAAACGTGAATTAACAAGTTTGAAGTTTTTTTTTCTAGACATTCGTTTGATACTCTTGCTTTTATGCTGACGTTGACATAAATTTTGGTTAAATATCCCAGATGATAGCAAGATAATTAAGTCCATTGATTCATCCCTTGTAGTTATCTAGATGCTTTGACACAACACAAAGGTTTATACCATTAAGAATGTGTTTAGCTGGGTATAAGCGCCTATTAGCTCGTCCATCTTTTCTAACATCATGGACCTAGATTGCTGAGCGTGCGGTTGGTTTATGCCTCATAATGGGTTTAGAATCTAAACAGTGCGATATGTCTTGGCACATCTGTACAAGGATTTCCGCTACTCTGAAGGCAAGTTTATTCATTCCTTAAAAGGAGGTCACCCTAGGTCTCGATATGATGAAATGTTATTCCTTTCTAAAGTGGAAGATTTATATGTTGGTACTTCACTGTTGTTCAGTGTGCTGTGTCGCCAGGGCAAGTTGAACGTCTTTTATTAAGTGCATGTGTTGGATTCTTGGGCAAACAAGACCACCATGCACCTGTTCATTTGGAGACAAACTTTAGTCCTGGTTATCTGTCTTCAACAAATTCTTTGTCAGGAAGGTATGTATTTGATCGTGTTTTTTCGTTTTTCTTGTCAGAGATGCAGGCTACATCTTGTTCCGAGTTCTCTGCCATTTGTTGTTTGTCAAACATAAACATCTGTGGAAATACTAGATACTGAATTTCTCGTATAACAGTTAGCGATGCGGCAAAAACGTGTGGTGTATCAAAGGCTTTGCTAGGAACGAACTGTAACATTCTTCAATTCATTATGTTCATCATTATGTCTTTAGTTTACGATTGTACTGAGAAATTATACAACTAGATACTCTTTAAATTAATACCTACCATATAACCACACTGACAAATGCTAGTCCACATGAAAAACTACGTTCTCGCTTGGCAATTATAGCCTAGGAAATATAAGGACATATTTTGAATTGATTTGAAAATAGCTTCCCTATGCTGAGTTCTGTGGGGCCATATCATTATGGCCTGAAGACATAGCACGTATATAATACATGGATGATGATGATGATGGATAAGCGGTAGTTAACCTCATAAAAAAGAATCCTTGTAGCTTTCTACCCCAAACATGCCATTAGGATTTATCCCTAAGATTGTGCATGACAACGCAGTTTTTGACAAAGATATTTAGGCGACAAGAAATGCATACCTGGTAGTGCCGCAAGGATCTGACTGTGTTGACTCTCTGTAAGTCTGCCAAGAGGACGGAGAGCAGGGTACTACGATATATATAATTACTACGCAATTCTTTACTAAGATATTTAGGCAACAAGAAATACAGTTTTTTCTCCGTCCGAAATACCTGGTAATACCGCAAGGATCTACTGTTTTGACTCTCGGTGAGTCTGCCAAGAGGACTGAGAGCAGGGTACTCAGTACGCTACGTAGGATTGCCTGAGGATGTAATAGTTCATAGTACGTCAATGGTCTTAAATAGAAACCATTTTTACATACTAATTTGGATGGATAGCATTTTTTTAAGTGAATCAAGATGCAAATGTTTTAATAATTGTAACAAATTTAGCGAAAGCATTCGAAACACCTAAGTTCTAAGACCTCCCCGACTCCCTAAACCAGCATTAACCAAATCCCCCGTTGTAGTTATTTTCATAAAATTGTCGATCAATCCGCAGTGGAAATGAAAACACATCCCAACTTCCAAGTTTATTGATTTTTTGAATTTTTCATTTCTGTTGTTGTATTCCATGTAAAGTATCTCTCTGTAAACTAGATATGACAAAACCAGATGAATAATTAAATTAGTATATCCCTTTTCTAATCTGCCCGGGATACTGCGATTATCACCATCGTTAAAAGACTTCCAACTGTCTTTTCTGATACTGGTCCACACTTATCTCTCCTGTTTCTTCTTGTTTCGTTTAGCAAGGTGAAAGGTCTCAGTTTCTCCTACAATGTTTAATATAGATATTTCAATTTCAAAAATATCTCGCTCTGAGGAAAACGCACCAAAATAACAAGTTTTAGAAGGGCAAAATATCATTTAAAAATGTTGAATAATACAATAGAATATGAATAGAGGGATAGTAGTGGATGGAATTTTAGCATAGTATGATGGCGGCAACCATGCTTTTGATCATTTTGTAATTGCTATTTAATAGTTGAATGCTTCTTTTTTTTCGTTTTGGCTGTTGAACAATTTTTTTGTATGTCTGTGCTTGCATGTTTGCAAGTTATATTTCCTGTAACATTCCAATACTTTGATAATTTTTTCTTCAAAATACTACTAAATTTACGACAGAATGAAGCATTTTGTACAGAATTTGCTAAATTATAAAACAAATTTCCGCAAATTTTCACCAAATGTTTGATTATTTTTTTAAAAATTTTGAGTGACCTTCGCGCATACAAAACGAAAAGCCTCCAACCCAAGACAAGTCTTTGCTTTCATGTTTATACAAGCGTTTGCCATTTATCGTTTTATTTCGGGCTTATTACCTTAATTTGTAAAGCTGGCCGAACTGGTGTAAAACGCGATAAGGAAAGGTTAAAGGGTTGACTAATTGATATAGTCATTGTCTATCTAAATACCTTTAAAAGGGATTTATCATAGTATGTTACATGTAAAGATAAAGAAAAACTGATATCTAGAAGGTATAGTTTTGAATGTCAAAAAGTTTTTGACTCTGTGTTGGTTTAAAATAGGATCATTGAATTTTAGAACGGGCCGGGGACAATGACTTGGCGTTAATGTCAACTTGAGTAAGTGTTTTCTGTCAGTTGTTTGTCAGACATCGCAATCCAAGAAGAAAATCGCTCGTATGGTGATTAACCCCACTTCTTAACAAGTTCTTAACATCTTTCTTTGAGTAAATCAAATGTTCAGACGATTGAATTATTTTTTGTTTACCGCCATCATCTCATGCAGTAGCCTGTGTGCATCCGGAACATAACTATGGTTAACCAGAGTTAAAGTCGGGCTGCACGCAGGCTATCATCTCAGGGAAGGTCAGGCAAATAAGGAACCCATTCTACTAAAAATATGTCCCTTACGTCAGACCCGGGACAATGTACCCAGAAAACACCCCATTCCCCAGTAGGTTTCTCTTTTTTCAAAATGGGTTTCAAAACCTTTTGAGTTCATGTCTCTTGAGTGGTAAATAGTGATAGTATAATAACTTCGGCAGAGATACCAATAGTTCTTGCATGCAGATATGATGATAATATCTACATAAAAGATAAAGATTCGTATAACCTCTTATAACCTGACTCCTGATAATGAGGTATATGTTTATACGGATCTCGTTGACTTGATTTTGACTTCTCAAGAAGCGCATTAGCGGGAAGCGGCCACATGTCTTGTTATGTTATTCTCCACTCATGGGGTGCAATGTTCCGTTTGAAATAGTCGTATATGCCGGATATTTTGAAAAAATAGAGCAACCATTCTTCCCTAAAAGATTAATAAATCGAAACCTGTCTAATATAATTATAATTGTAATGATGAGTGAATCGAACTTTCACGGTTTTTTTTTAATACTAATAAAGTGAAAGGTCTTATTCTGGAGTTGACACTTGTTACGAAGGGATCAATAAATCGAAACTTCAGGCTAATAAAATCATATTTTCTCGCGGGCGTATATATGGTATCAATTAAGCTAATGATCTTATCCTGAAGGGAGGGACTCTCTACTTATCACGAGCTTGATTTCACATGGGCGAAAAACTGTCGATGACTATATATTTTGGCAAAATACCGACAAATATGCCTTTCAGGCCCGAACAAGTTTCTATAATCTTTTGGACTCATCATCTGCTATCGGTATAAAGTTTTCTAGTTTATTCTTCCAGAGATTAGGTTATCAGGCAGATGTGTATCTTGACTCACAAGACTAACTAAACAAGTTATTTCATGATCATTTCTTCACTAATCATCAGTTACCCATTATATTCAGTCTTCGCATACCCTTCTAGAGACAAGTTACATCACGTTCGAATGAAAGTACAGGACCAAGGCATCGAAACAAACTGATTTAAACCTGCAATTCATTATGGCAAAGGCTTCTTGTTTTTCACTTCGTGTTTTTCTTCTTCTTGGAACCATATTTTCCCCTTGCAATTAACCTTAATAAAGATATTCTTTGATGTGGAACTGTAGCACATTTTACACTTTATTGCATGCATTGTTGCCCATTTTATTGAAATTATTTTTATAATTAAATATTAAAATCTAATTAAAGTGCACTTAAGGTTTTATAGCCACAATGTTGAACTAAGTAGTGGACTCACCCTACCTTCATATAAGTCAGTAGGGTACATTTCTTATGACTCGCAATCAGACAGCACCTACAGTGCAAAAGTATCGTGCCGTTACCGTGACATATTCTAAGAGTAGATTTCATATGAGTGTGAAGAACTCACGGAGTGGAAGTGAAGTGTTGTGTTGCATGAAGGTACCGTGAACGTACAAATGAATGATTGTACTGTGCGCTGTGCCATTCTACAGTATACCAAATCAGCTGCGTAGTCATGAAAAAAAAAGAAAACGCGCACGTGTGCTGTGTACAGTTGTGTAGCGCACGCGTGCTGTGTACAGTTGTGTATCGCACGCGTGTTGTGTGCAGTTTGGCAGAACACGAGAGAAGTGTTAGGAGAAGCACGACACCTAGCGGATCAAGGCAGTTTTCTATTTCTTTTATACAATACAAATTACAATAATCATTATTTTGGATTAGAATGGCGCAATCTCGTAAAGCACGCGCCCCCAACCAATCAGAGCGCGAGATCTATAACAGTTATTTCATAATATTGATTAATCAGCTTGACCTGTTCTAGGTGCAAGTACAAGCTTTAACTGCGTCTTTTTTAACAAAATATCTATATCTGTTTCCCCCCAGAACTGATATGCTCAAAGCCAACTGACCTGGCCATTTTGTTGGATTCAACCGATGCTCAGATCGACAGCAAATGGCAGAACGTGCTCAGTTTTACCTCGACATTAGTGGACGCCTACAGCATCGGACCCTCAGATACAAGAGTAAGCATAGCAACGTTTGGAGGTGTAAAGCCCAAATCGATTCTCGCATTTAATACCTTGAAAGGCAGTGATCTTACCATGGAGAAAGTGAAAGAACGGATATCAGCAATACCACATGACAGGGTGCAAGCAAGGTTCATTGACAAGGCGTTGTTGTTTGCAAACAAGGAAATGTTTACGACAGCCAATGGCATGAGAGATGATCCCAATGTCTTGAAGGTAATTTATTTTTTAAAAATCAAATGAATAAGCAAACATACAAGTGTATAGGTATGTGGGTCGTATGGGGGCCGGGAAGCGCAACGTTTGAATGGATCAAACGATAAAATACCTTTTTAGCTTTGGTGGTTTGTTGTCCTATTTCAGACCATTCTCTTGAGAATAAAATTGTTTGTCTGAGGTGTTTCCATATTCATGTGTCTTCTCATGCACAATCGTTTAACAAAGAAATGATACTCTAGGGAATGACACGTGGTTTGAAATGGGCCACAAACTCGCCCAAGCTACAGTAGAAAGGTCTATTAAAGAAAGCCGCCACAAACTCGCCCAAGCTAGAAAGGTCTATTAAAGAAAGCCGCCACAAACTCGCCCAAGCTAGAAAGGTATATTAAAGAAAGCCGCCACTTCATTGTTAGGGCCTGTCGTACTATACACGTGTTGTAAGCCTTTCCCACAATACGGAACATCCCTTATTTAGGATATGCAGTTTTATATATTTAGTTTTATATATTGTAGTAACAAGGTTGTATTTTACCATAATCGACCAGGTACTTGTCGTGTTTTTAGCCGGCAAGCAATCTCCAGGACCATCAATCTCTCTCCGTGAAGCCACCACAGGACTGAGGTTAAAAGCTGTGGATATATTTTCCATCGCGGTGCCAAATGTAGCGGATGTTGATGAAAATGACTTGTATGAGATTGCGACAAGCACGGAGAATGTGATGACCTCCAAGACTTACCGGGAGTCTGTAACGCTGGCGGAAGACGTGGCAAAGATGGCATGTGGTAGGTAGACTGCTAACAAATGTGCGCGCTTTCCATACATAATACATCTGACTTACCGGGTGTTTATAACGTTGGCGGAAGACGTGGCAAAGATGGCATGTGGTAGATAGATTAATAGATGCGTGCGCTTCTAAACTTGACTTCCCCATACAAGTTGTAGCACTGGTCTTGTATAGCCATTTTCAGTATGCTAATTGACATAGAGTGCGCTTTCAAAACCTGACATTCCTAGGACTTAGCGCAGGTCATTTAATGCAATTTTCTAGTGCAAAAACGAAGATGGCATGCGCAATTAATATGCTAATTTACTAAAGGCGCACTCTTAAACTATAAGTAAATATGAATGGTGGTGCAGGTCTTGTTTAAGCTCCTCCAAATACTAGATCAATGAGAGTAGTATATACTCCGTGCGTGCTGTTAAACGTAGGATCGAGGCGTTACGCAAGTCTCGTTTTGCTATTTTGGTTGCTTTAATGTAACAATATAGATGGCAACAATAAAGCATTTTTTGTTTGTTTTAGGAATCAAGATATTAGAGGTTAGTATTAATACAAGTTGCCTGTTATTCAGTGCAACTGTGTTCAGTAATGTATAAATATATCTATTACCATGGCATTAACATTATTCGTACAAAGATAATATACTTGGGTTATATTGTGTTTGTAAACGTGGTTTATTTACATTATGATGTGATGTGATAATGTTGTGCCACGCCATTCTGTTGTCTGTGATGATAACAGTGATATATGTTGTCACGTGGTTTGATTGATATTGAAACATGCTATGATACTATTTATTATGTTTACTGATAGTGAATCACGTGACTTTGCTATCTATTATGATGTTTACTGATAGTGAATCACGTGACTTTACTATTTATTGATGTTTACTGATATTGAATCATGTGACTTTGCTATCTATTATGATGTTTACTGATAGTGAATCACGTGACTTTGCTATTTATTATGATGTTTACTGATAGTGAATCACGTGACTTTGCTATTTATTACTATGTTTACTGATATTGAATCATGTGACTTTGCTATCTATTATGATGTTTACTGATAGTGAATCACGTGACTTTGCTATTTATTATGATGTTTACTGATAGTGAATCACGTGACTTTACTATTTATTGATGTTTACTGATATTGAATCATGTGACTTTGCTATCTATTATGATGTTTACTGATAGTGAATCACGTGACTTTGCTATTCATTATGATGTTTACTGATAGTGAATCACGTGACTTTACTATTTATTGATGTTTACTGATATTGAATCATGTGACTTTGCTATCTATTATGATGTTTACTGATAGTGAATCACGTGACTTTGCTATTTATTATGATGTTTACTGATAGTGAATCACGTGACTTTGCTATTTATTATGATGTTTACTGATAGTGAATTACGTGACTTTGTTATTTATGATGTCTACTGATAGTGAATCACGTGACTTTGTTATTTATGATGTTTACTGATAGTGAATCACGTGACTTTGCTATTTATTATGATGTTTACTGATAATGAATCATGTGACTTTGCTATTTATTACTATGTTTACTGATAATGAATCACGTGACTTTGTTATTTATGATGTCTACTGATAGTGAATCACGTGACTTTGTTATTTATGATGTTTACTGATAGTGAATCACGTGACTTTGCTATTTATTATGATGTTTACTGATAATGAATCATGTGACTTTGCTATTTATTACTATGTTTACTGATAGTGAATCACGTGACTTTGCTATTTATTATGATGTTTACTGATAATGAATCGGTTTTTTTCGGAGATTGTAGTGAGGGCAATCCTGGACAGGTAAGAGACGTGGTCGGTCCTTTTCCTATACACTTTCTACTTCCTTGCTTCGTTCAACTTTCCTTTCCCTTGCATTTCTTCTTCTGTTGATTCTTCTGCTTTTACCTTAAAACTGTTTTTGCGATTTCGAGCGCCCATTAATAACACAATTAAGAAATCGACAAATTCTATTATAGTTAATAACGAACATCCAAGGTATAACCCAAGAGTACCGCCAACATCAGCTGAAATAAAAGAACCAATGACAGGTAAAGAAACAATCCTGCTTTAAGACTCAAGCATCTAGATGGCGTCAGTGGCGTAGGCCGGGAGGGGATGAACGCTTCTTTTTCTCACCCCCCCCCCCCCCTGAAAAGCAACGCTGTAATGTTTGAGGCAATCTTCCATTTTGGGATAATACATGAGATGAAAAAAGTGACGCCCACGTTCAAAAGGTTTATTGGTGGGGAGATAGCAAGTTAAGAAGCAGACTTACCACTCATGTCGTATACATCATAAGCTGGATTTTCTGTTACTATTTCCGTGTTGAGATATTGAAAATTCACTCGAACCACCATCATGCTCTGCCTAATGATAATGTTAGTTGTTAATCGTTATTTAGGTGCAAACATTACTTATCTGCGAAACTAATATAAAGTTAACACAAATTAATGCTAATTAGTACTGATAAAACATTACTCTATTTTGTAAAAAAACAAGTTTAACCAGACTAGTGCTCTTTTACGAACTAAGTGTAAGCACCCTAATCCATATGCTGATGTTGATTATAACAATTGATTGATGATGATAGCAATGGTAATGATGATGATGTTGATCATAATCATTATGATGATAATGATGATACCGCGGGATGACCGTGATGATGAAGATCGTAATGATAGATATTATGTCGATTATGATAATGATAACGATGGTGGAGGTGGTGATTATGATGATGACCAGATAATGATATTAAAGTTGATAATAATTGATAGTGATGATGACGAGATCATGGTCATTATTATACTGATGGTGGTGATAATATTGATAATGCTGATAGTGATAATAATTGATTATGATAGTGATGATGATGATGTGCAGACGTACATTCAAGACAAGATTAGAACCAACTGAACGAATGTTGAAAGTCTGTTTTATCGACTGTACACTTTTTACCTAATAACTTGTTTAATATTTAACTGTTTAGCAATAGTCATTGACGAAACATTGACTTTCGATAAAGCGAACGCCATTGGTCAGAAAGCAGGAGAAGGGAAATAATGATGATGATAATGATGATTTGTAGATGCGTACTAAAAGATGAGCAGAAACAATTGAACGAACGAGGTCATTTTTGCACTTCTTACCTCAGTTCTTGCGTATGAGATGACAGTTCAACTGAAGACATTGATGAAACATTGCTTTTCGACATTTTGAACAAAGTTGGCAAGAATGAAAGAGAAGGGAAATAAGCTTGGTTTTGATGAACCTTGTACACGACCATCTCACACGGGATTGGACAGTCACACTTCGCCATCGATAGACTCAGATCTAACAGGGAAAAATATTCTTCTTACAAGGCAAGCACAGTGTTTCCCTTGATAAGAGCACCAAGCTACCTTGTAAATCAACTGGTAAAGGATCAAGAGCAGTAATCATAAAACTACGAGGCCCACTTATTTTGTCATAAAGCATTCTAATGCATTGAGTATTATTACTTTCTTTACCTAGCCAACAAAAGATGCACATGTATATTTTAGTCGCAAGAATGCTGAATATTTTTACCTATGTTTTTAGAGCATTCATCAATTTCCTTGGGAGAGCAATGTTTTGCTTTATTGAAGCCTACAACAGAACAAAAGGTATGCGATTGTTAACCATGTCTTTTGAAAGCCTAACAAATAGGCCATTTGCAACAAACAGTCACGTGCTGATATATCACTTTGATAACGAATGAATTCAGCCCAAGTTCCCTTGAGGAAGGCTCTGAAGTCCGGATTTCTGCCATCCTGTAACAGTAACTGTTTGTTGCAAAAGGCCTATTGATTGAACCTTAGACTATTTCAGATCACGTGTCTGTAAAATAAAACCTTCTTTTGGATTTTTTTTACCATGAATTTTTCAACCTAAAGCAATTAACATTTATGATAAATGACACAATGATAAAACAATACAAAGCAATTAGATAATCTGATACAATAAAAAATGTTGATGATGATAATGATGATGGGGGGGGGGGGGTGTTGATGGTGATAATGATGATGATGATGGTGATGATGATGATGATGATGTATAAATATAAATAAACTATAAACTGGAGGCGTTATCATCCTTGCTTGCAGCTGAAGAGCTGAATTGCGAAGGACGCAGCTCAACGTGGTCGAGTCGAAGGCATACGAAGGCGTCTTCGGCAGCCGCCATACGACTCATGTCTGAAAATGATGGTGGTGCATGGTGGTGGTGGTAGTGGTGGTGATAATGATGATGATGTAATGATGATGATGTGGTGATGATGATGATGATTATGTTGCCATCGTGTTTTGGGGTTTTCTAAACTGAGTTCAGCTTACCTGGAAGAATAGGCGTCCCCAAATATCTACAGCCACAATTCTGAACTATCAATCGTGTACGACACTCAAACAAACATGCCTCTTTGGAGTAAGTTTTGAACGCCTGTAGCTTTCGAACACCACATGCAGATTTAAATGGAAGAGGGAGACTGATAATCTGATGGAGAGAATGAATTCATGAGGGTGTTATCTTAAGAATCTATACATTTGAATCTTGTCCTTGTCCTTGTCCTTGTCCTTGTCCTTGTCCTTGTCCTTGTCCTTGTCCTTGTCCTTGTCCTTGTCCTTGTCCTTGTCCTTGTCCTTGTCCTTGTCCTTGTCCTTGTCCTTGTCCTTGTCCTTGTCCTTGTCCTTGTCCTTGTCCTTGTCCTTGTCCTTGTCCTTGTCCTTGTCCTTGTCCTTGTCCTTGTCCTTGTCCTTGTCCTTGTCCTTGTCCTTGTCCTTGTCCTTGTCCTTGTCCTTGTCCTTGTCCTTGTCCTTGTCCTTGTCCTTTTTCTTGTCCTTGTCCTTGTCCTTGTCTGTTGTTGTCTTTGTCGTCGTCTGCATTGTCATTGACTTTGTCATTGCTGTTATCGTCATTATCATTGTCGGTGTCGTTGTCCTCATCGTCATCGTCGTTTGTCATTTCATTATCATTGTGTTGTCATTGTCATTATGATTGTCATTGTCTTCGTCATTATGGTTGTCGTTGCCATTGTCTTCGTCGTTGTCATGGTCATGGTCATTATGGTTGTCATTGTCTTCGTCGTCATTTTGTCATTGTAGTTTTTCATTGTCATTTCCTGCTTGTTTCCGACATTTCAGCCTTGCCAATCAAACCAATCACACTACACAGGGAATTTATGCCTTGCTCCGAAAAAAATACCTTCTGTTTCTTTATCCGAAGATAGGATGTCACTCCCGGCATCACGTCTATGCCATAAGACCTTATTAAATGAGGGGGTTTGTCTTGATCGTGAATCATAACCAGTACACCAGTAGAAAAATAGCTTAAGGGGCCATAATACTCCTGTGATTGGACGTCAATAATTAGTGTAAGACCATCGTCCTTGCTGTTTGTGTTGGATCTAACGATAGGATTGCCGCTTGTACCTGAGTTGAACGTGTGACACAGACCATTCTAAGACACAAAGAGATATATCTGTTAGCATTTATCTCACACCATTAAAAATACATCCAATAAGAATACAGGAAAGCCGGCAAGAATATTCATTCCTGTGGTAATTGGGTTGCCTGTGTTCATAGGTACCGAGAGGACCAAGATGGCGGAATGAGCCAGTAATGTTTGAATCGAATTCCATCTGCGTGATTATGCAACCATCCGGTGCTATACCACCCACCCACCACTAACTTAACCAACCAATAATTAAAACAGGGGCGATAAGGAGTTGCCGCGTGAAATCGTGAACGAGTTGTTTTTTTTAATTTTCGTGATCTGTGATGAACATGTTCTAAACATAGTGAATCGTGAATCTTCTTGAATTTGAACGTTTGATGATTTGCGTGAGCTATGATCGTCCTTTTTTTAATTTACGTGATCCGTGCCGAGACCCCCCTTACCGCCCCTGTTAAAAAAGGAAGGAAACAAACACACAAATCAGTTCGTCAATCAATCAAACAGAATCAAGCAGAAAATAATCAAGCAGGCACCGAGAGAGACAACCAAAAAAAGAAATAAATTATATTTTACCTTATCACTAAGAAACGTTGTAAAGTTCCGATGGTCACAATCGTCATACATCCACTGACAAGAGATAACCATATCACTAACTGTATGCCCATTTTCCCATACTGCTTGTTCTATATCAAATGACGCATTCATTTTTTCTTTTGCCTCTTTCTTCTCAGCTGTTGTTTTGTAAGGATCTATTAGATCCAAGAAATACTGTGAATCGGTTCCGAGAATCTTGGACTTCTTCATTATGTTAACATTACAGAAGGTAAACGCTGGGAACTTCAATTGCGACGAATAATTGATTTCTCTACTGATAGTTGTTTTGTAAGAGGTTAGTTTTACAATGCTTTCTCGTAGTTGCAACCCAAAAAGCAAGATTCCAATGAGTAATAAAATTGTCCAAATGATTCGACGCAAAATAAAATGACGACTAACAACAAAATGGAATCCATGCAAAGATGAATATCCTGCAAGATCGTCGAGACGTCGATTAAGATAAGACTTGGTCGAGTTTTCAGTCATATTTGTCGCCATAAGCATCAAACTCTTCACAAGAGAATTCACGACGCCAAATTAACGTTCTGTGGAAAAAAAGTTATGTGGCAGAGTTTTTAACTCAATTACGTTACCATCTGGATTATTTGCATTTTAATCACTAAAAAATTAAGTCAGGAATATTTGCTTTTTATGCATGGTTGTTTTATTCAGCTACCAAGAGTATATTTTAGACCTAGAGTTTTTTTTTTTTAATTCTTTATATATGCAAATAAATATTTCAGGGGAAAAAGTAGCTTGAAAAAACAGACGCCCTAAAAAGAAAATCAAAATGTAAAAAGAAACATTCAAAAGAAAATTTAAGGGTTAAAACCTTTGACGCAAAATAATTTTTTTGAAGTTCCAGCTGAGAAAATATTAGTTAGCCGGACATGGTAACTGCAATTCGTAGATTTAAAAGTAAAATTGGTAGTTTCAAAACAAAGACTGTGTTTGTGGGGTTGCTGAAATATGTTAGATTGCATGATTACATACAAAGATATATATGTATATGAATTTATGATATGTCAATGTACTATCGTTAATATATATGATATATATGGAAAATTATATAAATATTAGTAATAATAAGAAATGTATATAAACTTTAAAAATAAATATTAATAATATTGATAACAATTTATAATAATGATATGAATAACCACAAAAAATAATAACTTTATTGATAACAATAAATAATATTAATAACAATAAATAATAATAAATATAAATAATTTGTGTGAAAGAGACCGGTATATTTCCTCATTTTTCAGATATGTAAACTTAATATAGATTGTTGTAGTTTCTTGCCACATTGATCAAACCCATGCTGATCAACCTGATGACACTATTAAACACAAGCTGGAAATGTCTATTTAAAAAATGAAACGTTTCCTATATCTTAATTCCATTTTTTTTTTTTTTTTTGAAATTATGCCTTATTCTAAATATGGTTCTTATTTTACCATGGTAAGGTATAAAATAAGGATAAGAAACTATATCGATATTTGAAGTTCAAAGTTTTTGAGATTAATCATTTTCCTTTCCGTCAGTTCCAACTTATATAATTTCCTATAGTTTGCTCATTGAGATTGATCTTGACAGGTCATTCAACCTTTAAAAAATTTAAAACTCCTAATTAAAGTCATGAAAGATTCGGTAACTATGGCAACCGAGACGGCGTAATAACCAAAGCTTTAATTTCATATATTGTTTTGAATAATGAAAAAAGAAAAGAAAAAAAAAACCTTAGAAACCTTAGAAAATTCCTAATTAACTCCTAATTAAATTGTTAAGAAAAACTCGGTAACTATGGCAACCGAGACGGAGAAATAACCAAATAAATAATTCTATATATTGTTATGAATAAAGACGAGCAGACGGCGGCAACCGGACATATTCCTTTAAATTATAACCGTACTTCCAGGGCCGCCAAAAGAAACTTATTTGTTGAACAAATCTGTGTTATTTGTATGGTTTACAAGAGTATAGTGATCTAGTCGGTTAACAACTTGTTTATTTTTCCCGGCCGAGTCATTCATTCTGGTTATTAAGGTGCAGAACATTCTAGATTTAGGTTGTTATAAACACTGGTAAAATTAACCCTTAATTTTACTCGCCTACATGATGGTTACCTACTCTAATGAGACATTTAGTTTTGGCATCCGGTAAAGCTATTTTCATCACATTCTGTTATTCTGTGACATTAACTTGTACAACCTAGGAGACCAATATTTTTCTGGGACAAGGAATGCGGTCACCATGTCCTTCCTTGTTAGTATGCATAATTGAAGCTGGGAAGGATTGATTGTATGCATGGGAAGGATGGGTGGTATAGCTGGGAAGGATGGGTGGTATAGCTGGGAAGGATGGATGGTATAGCTGGTAAGGATGGACGGTATATCTGGGAAGGATGGATGGTATAGCTGGGAAGGATGGATGGTATAGCTGGGAAGGATGGATGGTATAGCTGGCATAGATATAAAGATATCTTATGTTAACTTTATCACACTGTTGGTCAAAATACTGTTATTCTTTCCCAAATGATGACGCCATGTCCAAGCTAGTTTGCTGGGTATGTAAGAAATATGTAACAAACGATTCGCATACTAATCAGGACATTATTCTGATTGAAAAAAATACACAGAAAAAGGCGGGAGGAGGTGGAAAAATTAAAATCAAATGACCTATTTTTTTCTTTTGTTTTTACAGCCGCTATGTTAAAACTTCATTCGGCTACACAAGCGATGCAGGCTCTCGTATTACCATCTTCAAAAGCTATACAACAATGTGGTCTATGGTATGTTGATCGTAGAGTTACACTAGGCGCATGGCTTGTATTGCGATTTACTGATGTCAGCGTAAACCAGTCAGCACCTACAAATAGTTTTCTAACGTTTAACCTGATTCCGCACCACGCAACAAAAATTTTACTTTACTATATTCACTCAGCCTGAGATGTGATGTGATGTCACGTGACTCTGTTGCTAATTTTTACTGATTTAAATCACGTGACTTCATTGTTTATTATGTTCACTGTTATTGATATTAAATCACGTGACTTCATTGATAATAAATCATATGATGTATTACATTAGAAATGAAATGCAAAATCATCACGTCTAAGTGGATAGGATCTACATGTCTTTGGAACTTTAATGTGAGTGCAATGAAATTATATTATACCTATCCACTTTTACCAAACTCTTTGATATGAGAATAAAAAAATGACCTTGTTCCGATGGGTTTTGGAGTCATGCGCCAATAAAAACTAAAGAATACAGATGCTGGTTTCAGGATTTCCAGATTTATTCGGTTTCCAATCTTACGCAATCTGAAGTTAACAATACTTTTAAGAAAAAGCTTAAAACTTATTTCTTTCAAGAAGCTTATAATTCTTAGTAGATACATGTTTTATATAGGTATATTCATAATATTTTAACACATTTTTGTAGCATATATTTCAGTATTGTTTAGTAGAACGTTAACGTTAACTAGGATTGTTTTGTCTTCTTCGTTCGTTTTCTTATAGCTTATTTTAGTCTTATTTTTATTATTATTATCATTATTATTATTATTATTATTAACAATTGATAGGAAAAATGATGAGCTTGGTATTGCTCGGGACAAGTCTTAAACTGAAAGATTCTCGAAGCTCTGCGCAATTTTAGTGCAGAATCCAAACACAATTTTTTTCGGAGATTGTAGTGAAGGCAATCATGTATATGAAAGAGACGTTGTGGGTCCTTTTCCTATACTCGTTCTTCTTCAAACATTCTTTTCCCTTGCATTTCTTCTTCTGTTGCGCCTTCTGTTTTTACCTTAAGAGCGCCTAATAAGAACACAACTAAGAAGTCGACAAATTCTAACATAGTTAATAACGAACATCCAAGGAATAACCCAAGAATACCGCCAACATCAGCTGAAATAAGAGAACAGATGACAGGTAAAGAAAAAATCCTGCTTTAAAGGCTCAAGCATCTAGATGGCGTCAGTGGCGTAGGCCGGGAGGGGATGAACGCCTTTTCTCCGCTCCTCCCCGCTTTTTCTGACAAGAAAAGTCGTAAGACAATCTATATTTCATGTCGGGTTAAAAAAACTTCCGTTTTTGACTAAATAGCTTTCTCTCTTTCTCTCTACATAAGCCTTTTTTGCACCACGTTCACGATCTCAGAAAAGGTATATGGGTTATACTTAAGACTCGGTTCCCCTGTCCTCCCTTTCCCCTACCTTCTGGGATTTTTCCTACGTCACTGCATTGCGCTATTCTCAATTTTGATGTCAATAAACCAGCTAGCTTTGAGCCAATCCTTTTAACATGATTTCTTTGTTTACCAGAAACGCTTGAGACGATGTATAAAATTTGATTAAAACAATGGATATACGTGCCAAGACAAGATGAGATAAGAAAACTTTATGGCCAAGAAGTTCTAAAGGTTATTGGTAGAAATAGAGAAAGAATAGACAAACTAACCAATCAAGTCGTTTAATTCATAAGCTGGGTTTTCTGTAATCACTTCTGTGCTCAGATCTTGAAAACTCACTCTGATGACAATCATGGCCTGCCTAAATAATATTGTAAGTAATTTCAATAACGATAAAATGAGGATTATGATCATAATAATGGTGATGATGACAACAATATAGAGGAAAGTGATATAATAATGTTGATGGTGACAATGATGATGATGATAATGATGATTTGTAGATGCGCACGAAAAGTTGAGCAGAAACAATTGAACGAACAAGGTCACTTTTGCAATTCTTACCTCACACGTTGATTGGCAGATAACAGTTCAACTGAATACATTGATGAAACATTTTTTTTCAACATTTTGAAAAGAGTTTGGAAGAATGAAGAAGAAGGGAAATAAGCTTGGTTTTGATGAACCTTGTACACGACCCTCTCACACGGGATTGGACAGTCACACTTCGATTGACTCATTAAATCTAACAGAAATAAACATAAACAATTAAACTCCTCCCTGTAGCTCAGCTCAGTGATATAGCATTGGGAGTACTAAATATCCTAAGGTCAAGAGTTCAATGTATCTTAGTGATAAAGCATTGGGAGTACTAAATATCCTAGGGTCATGAGTTCAATGTAGCTCAGTGATTAAGCATTGGGAGTACTAAATATCCTAGGGTCATGAGTTCAATGTATCTCAGTGATAAAGCATTGGGAGTACTAAATATCCTAGGGTCATGAGTTCAATGTAGCTCAGTGATTAAGCATTGGGAGTACTAAATATCCTAGGGTCATGAGTTCAATGTATCTCAGTGATAAAGCATTGGGAGTACTAAATATCCTAGGGTCATGAGTTCAATGTATCTCAGTGATTAAGCATTGGGAGTACTAAATATCCTAGGGTCATGAGTTCAATGTATCTCAGTGATAAGGCATTGGGAGTACTAAATATCCTAGGGTCATGAGTTCAATGTAGCTCAGTGATTAAGCATTGGGAGTACTAAATATCCTAGGGTCATGAGTTCAATGTAGCTCAGTGATTAAGCATTGGGAGTACTAAATATCCTAGGGTCATGAGTTCAATGTAGCTCAGTGATAAAGCATTGGGAGTACTAAATATCCTAGGGTCATGAGTTCAATGTAGCTCAGTGATAAAGCATTGGGAGTACTAAATATCCTAGGGTCGTGAGTTCAATGTACTCATTACTTATCCATACTGTGAATTGCCACCAGTGTGCTCAAGGCTTAATCTCAGTTTGACCTTGTTGTTCAAATAATAGATCATCGGGATCACAGACTAATCTAAGTGTCGTTAATTTAAATTACAGCGAGGTCCGAGGTTGAAAATAGCTTTTAACTATTTTTTTTCTACGCGTTGATGCAACGCGATTCACTTACACAGGGTAATACTTTGATTATTATTACTTTCTTTACCTAGGCAACAATAGTTGCAATGTATATTTTAGCCGCAAGAAATGCAAAATCTTTTTACCTTTTCTTTTAGAGCATTCAGTGATTTCCTTTGCAGAGCAATGTTTAGTCTTGTTGATGTCTAGAACAGAACAAGAGGAATGGAATAGACCATTTTCGAGATGCACGAGCGCTTTCAAAAATATCGCAGGCGCAGGCATGAAAAAGAGGCATTTTCGGGCAAATCACGCGCGCTATTGACTCTGCCCGAAAATGCCTCGAGATCAAGTATGCGCCTGCGATATTTTTCAAAGCGCTCGCGCATCTCGAAAATGGTCTATTGTTAATAACGTCTTCTGAAGCCTAACAGATTAATAGACCCTAATAGCTTGGGCGTATTTTTCCCCATTTCAGTTCACGTGTCATTCCCTAGAGTGTCAGCATTTCTTTGCTTAACAGTTGCACATGAGAAAATACATGAATATGGTTGCAACTCAAACAAAGAATCGTATTCTCAAGGGACAAGGTCAAAACAATTGTCCAAAATAGGGACCCGATTTTATTGATTTAGGTGGTGGGTAACGGCAATTACCCCCTCCCCCCTCAGATACCTGTTGAAATGCACGATAATTGGTGTCAGTAGTGACTATTTCTATCCACAAATACGTTGTTAAACATATATGAAAACAGTCAGTACATTCATTTCTGTGATTTGACTTTCAATTTTGGAAATATTTGAGGAGAAAATCCAGAATTTCGCTTCCAGAGGTGGTGGGTACCGGGTAACTCCACCCCTCCCCCTGAATCGGGTACCGAAAGATCACAACTGTTTTGACCTTACCCCAAGAGAATGAAATAAACTTAAGGTATATTTGCTATTTGCTATATTTCATAGGTTTTCCCATTTCAGACTACCGTATTTACTCGAATAAGCGCCGCATTTGGGACCTTAAAGTTAAGAAGGGCCTCCCCCGAATAAGCGCCGTGGTCAAGCATTTTCTACATGGAGGGGGGAATAGTGCTTGCTGCAGCATCATATACGTTAAAGTGTATGATGAGAAAAAGAACTGCTTTGCAAAAAAATGATGACCCTTTTGTATTGTTACTCGCAAAAAGTTGGTGCCCAAACATCTCCGTCTCTAACTTCTACTATTTTGTGGCAATCGTGTTTCGGAGTTATCTAAACTGATTTCAGCTTACCTGGAAGGTTAGGCATCCCCAAATATCTACAACCACAGTTCTGAATTATTAATCGTGTATAACACTCAAACAGACATGCCTCTTTGGAGTAGATTTTGGAAGTCTGTAGCTTTCGAATGCCACATGCAGATTTATATGGAAGAGGGCGACATATAATCTGATGGACAAAATGAATTTACGAGGGTTTTATCTCAAAACTCTACACAATAGACCCTTCCCCAATTCGCTTGAATGACCACAGAACAATAGATCGAATCTATTGTTCTGTAGCCATTCAAACGAATTAGAAAAAGGTCTATTGAATCTCTAAACATGTGATAATAGCAACTTTTGATTGTCATTGTCATTGTCATTGTCATTGTCATTGTCATTGTCATTGTCATTGTCATTGTCATTGTCATTGTCATTGTCATTGTCATTGTCATTGTCATTGTCATTGTCATTGTCATTGTCATTGTCATTGTCATTGTCATTGTCATTGTCATTGTCATTGTCGTAGACTCTATTATGTACAAACTAAAAAACGAAATTTACTCAGAAAATAAATACCTTTTGTTTCTTTAACTGAAGATAGGATGTCATTCCAGGCATCACCTCCATGCCATAAGACCATATTGAATGAGGCGGTACGTCTTGATCGTGAATCATAACCTGTACACCAGTAGACAAATAGCTGAAAGGGCCATAATACTCAAGTGGTCCGACGTCAATAATTAGAGTAAGACCATCTTCTTTGGCGTTTGTGTTGGACATGAGATTAGGATTGCCGCTTTTACCTGAGTTGAACGTGTGACACAGGCCGTTCTTAAGATACAAAAACATGAAAACATTCTTATTACCATGTACACAATTCCTTTCGGTCGTACAATCGCCAATGAGAGTTTATCAGGTCTTGCGTGACATTCTAAATTTCAAGCTGTTGCCTACCAACATATTTTCCCATACATTTCTTTGTAAAAGCAGCCAACTTCGGTCGCCCATATCTTCGGCGCTACTCAATAAAATCACTTCAATCTTTCCAATTTTACTAATTTTGATATGCTCTTTTCAAGTATTTTCGTTTTTGTTGCATTAAAATTTAAAATGTTACGCAAGACCTGATAAACCCTCATTATCTATTGCCATTCACCATTCGCCCCTTCAAACCTTTTTTGAAATAGCTGTATGAATGTAATTAGTTCGGTAGTTGATATGCATAGAATTTCTTGTTAGCACCTAAAAAGTTAGCAAAAGCCAATAATCCCGGACATTTTAGTCCGCGGCGATCAGTGGATTTACCCAATCATTATTGAAGACAAATCACATTGTAAAATGGATCGACTTCTCGTGTCATTAATCTCAAAGAAATGTAGCTTTCAAACTCGCCTATTTTAATCCAAACTGGACTGTAAGCAAATTCTTTATACTGCGACTTGACAATCTGACGGATCTCAGCCGACCTTAGACTAGTACGATACGAACTTCGCTCAAATACATTTATCCAAGCTGATTTTTTCACAGTCATATATTTTCTATCTTATTTTTCAGGCCACAGAATATTTTTTGGATTGTTTTAGTAAAATAATTTTAGTTTTTACCCTATTTTTGAGAAGGCGAAAAGTATAACCTAGAAATATTTTTTCATTAATACCACAAAGTGGCTGGACATTCATATAAAGAGATGATAACTAGCGGTAAGCTAGTGTGAGCTGCGTCGGTGTTTCTAATGAGATGAAATGAGTTTCTAACTTTCCGACTTTATTGTTTTCGGTGATCTCTCTTATTTTTTAGGGTGTAAAATTTAACTTTTTATCCATACTGATTCATATAAATGCTTTGGCACTAAACTTAAGATAACAATTTTGATTCTGATAAAAAAAAAATTAATTCTGGCAAAGTTTAATTTTGTCACACGAGGCCGCCAAAGTTGACAGAAAATCGACCGTCTCAAAGCGGCGCTTTGACGAAATTTCGTTTTTCGAAACAAAAAAAAGTTAAAGAAAATTTAAATAAAAGATGAAATTGAAATTTTCCCAATTTTAATTCGCGTTGCTTTACCAGCCAGCTGCTATTGCGTGCGAAGAACTAAAGAGTCATTAATAAGGAACCAGTTATTAAACTTGATCAACAAATTTGGCACCTCCGCCAAAAATCGCCGAAGCAAAAAAAAAAAAAAAAAACCCGATATATTTGCAAGGAACTAGGAAATAAAACTTTCTCTACAAAAAGTGGGTACAGTACGAAAATAGGCCAAAAAGGTCCAAAAAATAGGTAAACAAACAAGCAATTACCAAAAATGTTTTAGGGGACACGTGCCCCCCTCCCTACGCTACTGTTCATAAGTATATGAATGAATAAGTGTTGAGCACGAACAGTAAACCATAATAATAATAATAATAATAATAATAATAATAATAATAATAATAATAATGATGATAATAATAATAATAATAATAATAATAATAAATATTAATATAAAAATAAATTGGTTCCTCAAAAAGACAGTCGGTCTGTCGGTCAGTTAGTCAGTCTGCCAGTCAATAAAAAAGCAAGCAACCAAACACACGAATTCAGTTAGTCAAACATTTTCAAGCAATCTCTAAGAGAGATAAGAGCCACTAAAATACAAGACAAGGAAAAAGCTACCTTCGAATCCTGGTTATAAGTCCCCGTCTGCTAGAAATTTCCTCACTATTATAAGCCCCCTTTATTGATGGAGGATCATCGTGCAGTCCCTTAACACATTAGCAATTGACTCACATAACAGTTTTTCTTATCACATTCGCGTTTCAAAGCTTTTGTTCTCCAATTCAGTATAAGCCCCCCCCCCCCTCCTCCCGAATTACAAGCCCACCCCAAACCTCCTTTAATACGAAATCGAAATTGGGTTGTTTTACCTTATCGTTAAGAAACGTTGTAAAGTTACGATCGTCACATTCTTCATTCATCCAATAACACGTCATGACCATTTCACTAACGTTATGCCCATTCTCCCTTACTGCTTGTTCTATATCAAATGACGCATTCATTTTCTCTTGTGCCTCTTTCTTCTCGGCTGGTGATTTCAAAGGATCCATCAGATCCAAGAAATACTGTGAATCGGTTCCGAGAATCTTGGACTTCTTCATCATGTTAACATTACAGAGGGTAAACGCTGGGAACTTCAATTCCGACGAATAATCGATTTCTCTACTGGTAGTTGTTTTGTAAGAGTTTAGTTTTTCAATGCCTACTCGTAGTCGGAACCCAAAAAGGAAGATTCCGATGAGTAACAAAATCGTCCAAATGATTCGACGTAAAACAAAATGACGACCAATAACAAAATGGAATCCATGCAAAGATGAATATCCTGCAAGATCGTCGAGACATCGATTGAGATAAGACTTGGTCGAGTTTTCAGTCATATTTGTGCTATGCTGAGCATCTAACTCTTCACAAGAGAATTCACGAGGCCAAACGATCTGTGGAAAAAAGGTGTGACAGAGTTTTATCTCAATTATCATTACCACCTGCAGTGTTTTTTCATTTGAATAGTTTAAAATAAGATTAAGGCAATTTTCTTTTCTTTCATAAGCACTTAATTGTTGTATAATTTAACTGTTACTCCAAACTTGTGACAAAATCCTGTTGAACTAGTCTAGTTCGACAGGTAGAGTAAACTGAGCTACTCGTAAATATTTACTGAAATATTAGTTTTTCTGCTGATCAAAATATACCCTCTCCCAAAGTATAAGGCATTATAGTCTTTAGCATCCACTAAATTTTGGTTGCATTTGATATTTTGTCTCTTTAGTACAGGTAATATATGGTTTCGAGTTCAATTTGGGATTAATTTGCATGAGTGTTTTTCAAAGAGTTCAAATTGCACGAGACCGTATACATGAAAAACCTTACAAACTTTACCGTCTGACATTGATAATCTCAAGAAAACCTCTGAGCGCGCGCTCAATGACGTTTCAACTGAAACCGACAAAAAAATTATTCAAAAACAACAAAATTGCCAACTTTTTAGCCGTTTTTACCGCTTAAACTTTTTTTAAAGTTTAAAAGTTTGGTTTCAAGATCGACCGTTTTTGGAAATTGTAATTTGCACTATGTTACCTTGTTTTTGCACTGTATTACCTTGTTTTTGCACTGAATTACCTCTAAAATGCACTGTTCATCATCCAATCAGAATCGAGTAATTTTTGAATGCATATTATTAATCCCAAAAGAGCGTGTTGTTCTTTTCTGCTCTGTCGCAAGTCTGTTTTAATTATTCAGAATTTCTTTTAGAGTTTTATTTATTTACATTCTTTATATATAAAAACAATATGTGGCAAAAAAAAAAAAACAAAGAAAGTTGATGATTATAAAAAGAAAATTAAAAAGGTAAAAGAAAATGAAAAGGAAAGGAAAATTTAAAAATTTAAAAAGAAATTAAAGGTCTATTATGCACTAGTCAAAGTAAACCCCCACCCCCCCCCCCCCCCCCCCAAATGGGGACAGGGTGGGGATAAGTGGGGCATTTGAAAAATTGACTTGCAAATGAGGTTAAATACCCCACTTAGTGGGAGAGAAATGGGGTAATCAAATCCCCGACCCCCTGGAGTCAAAAGTGATAATAGAGTAAAACTGTTAGAATATACGTGAAACTTTATAAGTGAAATAGGTAGGTTTTGAAACGTGTAGGTCGGACACTGACCTCTACCTTGTGTCTTAACCCCTGATGAGAAACACTTGGTAGAACGAACGACCATCCCAGAACCATCGTATATTCATAGTTCACCTTCCCCACGCCGCCACGAAAAATGAGCTCATATTTCGAAACGTTGCCTTCACTCACAATTAATCTTTTCTCCATTCTGTATGTATCATACCATTCGTTATACAGTCGTTAAAAAACTACACATCTCTTAAACAACCTCTCTCCCCCTCCCCTACAACCCTCCCTCATTCCTTAGCTTGGGTCCGAATACCTGTTTTTGCTTGAATATATTCTTGCATTTTTATACATATTAACACACTAGTAAAATATTCACTTTATCCCCACCCCCATGGGCACCATTGTTTACTTTGACTAGTGCATTAGAACCTTATAACACGAAACCCAGTTACAAAATCATGTTTTGACATCCAAGCCGAATCAGAAAATATTAGAGAACCGGAGTTCACAACAGCAAATAGTCTATTTAATAAAAGTGAGAGTTTTAAAACGAAGATTGTGTGTGAGGGGTTGCTGAAATAGCTAGCAACCATCCACATAATTTTTGATAATAATAAATTATTCAAAGATCAAGATAGGTAGCCACAACATTGCTCAGTCATCTCATTTGCAATTTTAAATTTTGAACATTTATTATCGCTGAAATGAGAAGTCCATATCCTTAGTAAAACTGGGCCATATATACCCTACACGTAGAAGTGATTTTCAAACTAAACCGTCAGAGTCTGATAGGCACTTTTAAGTGATTAAGAATAATCATTACACATTCATAACACCTCAAAAACAAAAGCACAATGAAGAACAATGAAGAACCCAGTTGTGTGCAAGTTCAAAAGTGTAAATCACACAAGATCCAGACGATGAAAAAAAAAAACTTTTTCCTTTCTGGTTCTCCAAGCAATTGATCCGTTGAGTAAATGAAATTGCTTCATATTTATCTGTAAGTTTTGTACACCATCTGTTTACAATTTAAAAAAATATGTCGCAGCGTGTGGCGGGTTCATGCCTCAGGTAGTTAATATAAATGGAAAAATATATACGATAGTATGTAAATTTGATATAGATTGTTATGTTTTTATGCGACATTGTTCCAACCCATGCTGAGCAACCTGCTTACAAAAAAAAAAAAAAATTATTCAATTGTCAGCCAAAAAGCGTTTCCTATATCTTAATTTCAATTTCTAAAAATTTATGCCTAGTTTAAATTATGGTTCTTATGTTACCTTTATTTTCTAGGATAAGGTAAGGATAAGAAACTATATCGATAATTGAGATTCTAATTTTTTTTTCAGATTATTCATTTTCTTTTTCGTCAATTCCAATTATTGAGTTCCCTCATTGAGATTGTTTTTGCCGTTTTTGTTTTTGGGAGTTTTTACGCGGTAGGGATAACCTCATAACTTCCTTTTAAGTCGCCTATTATTCAGCTTTGTTGTTTTTTTTGATTCGCTTTTGCTCGTACTTGCTCTTAGTTTTAATAGTTAATGTCATACAGCCTTAGGAAATCCCTAATTAACTCCTAATTAAAGTGTTTAGAAAAACTCGGTAACTATGGCAACCGAGACGGAGAAATACGGTGACCCATAACGGCAATACACATAAATAAATCCCATACAAAAATATATGTCCAAATACAAAAATATTTGTTAGATTACAGAAATATTTATTCCAGTACAAAACTATTTGTTCAAATGCAAAACAAATGTAATCCAGAACAAAAATATTTAATCCAGTACAAAAAATATTGTTCCAGTACAAAAATATATTAGTCCCAGTACAAAAATATATTGGTCCCAGTACAAAAATATATTAGTCACAGTACAAAAATATATTAGTCCCAGTACAAAAATATATTGGTCCCAGTACAAAAATATATTAGTCCCAGTACAAAAATATATTAGTCCCAGTACAAAAATATATTAGTCCCAGTACAAATTTTTTGTACGAGAATGGAAGAACGCTTTCCTTGGAAAAAATTTGCCAAAACAAATGCCAAACAAATGTAATCCAGAACAAAAATATTTAATCCAGTACAAAAAATAATGTTCCAGTACAAAAATATATTGGTCCCAGTACAAAAAAATATTAGTCCCAGTACAAAAATATATTAGTCCCAGTACAAAAATGTATTAGTCCCAGTACAATTTTTTTGTACGAGAATGGAAGAACGCTTTCCTTGAAAAAAATTTGTACTGGGACTAATATATTTTTGTATTGGGACTAATATATTTTTGTTCTGGGACTAATATATTTTTGTACTGGGACTAATATATTTTTGTATTGGGACTAATAATATTTATTTATTTATGTGTATTGCCGTTATGGGCCACCGTAGAGAAATAACCAAATAAATAATTCTATATATTGTTATGAATAAAGACGAGCAGATGGCGGCAACCAGACATATTCCTTTAAATTATAACCGTACTTCCAGGGCCCGCAAAATAAACTTATTGTTGAATATATTTATGTTATTTGTATGGTTTACAAGAGTATAGTGATCAAGTCGGTTAACAACTTGTTTTTTCCCCCGCCGATTCCTTCATTCTGGTTAAGCTCCAGAACATTCTAGATTTAGGTTGTTATAAACACTGCTGAACTTGACCCCCAATGATGGTTACCTACTCTCATGAAACGTTTAGTTTTGCCAGCCTGCAAAGCTATTTTTATCAAATTCTAAGGAAAGATGGATGGTATAGCTTGTAAGGATGGATGATATAGCTGGGAAGGATGGATGGTATACCTGGTAAGGATGGATAATATAGCTGGGGAGGATGGATGGTATAGCTGGGAAGGATGGATGATATAGCTGGGAAGGATGGATGGTATAGCTGGGAAGGATGGATGGTATAGCTGGGAAGGATGGATGGTATAACTGGTAAGGATGGATGGTATAGCTGGGAAGGATGAATGGTACAGCTGGGAAGGATGGATGGTATACCTGGTAAGGATGGATGGTATAGCTGGGGAGGATGGATGGTATAGCTGGGAAAGATGGATGGTATAGCTGGGAAGGATGGATGGTATAGCTGGGAAGGATGGATGGTATAGCTGGGAAGGATGGATGGTATACCTGGTAAGGATGGATGGTATAGCTGGGGAGGATGGATGGTATAGCTGGTAAGGATGGATGGTATAGCTGGGAAGGATGGGTGGTATAGCTGGTAAGGATGGATGGTATAGCTGGGAAGGATGGGTGGTATAGCTGGGAAGGATGGATGGTATAGCTGGTAAGGATTGGTGGTATAGCTGGTAAGGATGGATGGTATAGCTGGGAAGGATGGGTGGTATAGCTGGTAAGGATGGATGGTATAGCTGGGAAGGATGGATGGTATAGCTGGGAAGGATGGATGGTATAGCTGGTAAGGATGGGTGGTATAGCTGGTAAGGATGGATGGTATAGCTGGGAAGGATGGGTGGTATAGCTGGGAAGGATGGATGGTATAGCTGATAGTTTTACTATTATCAGAAGCTGAAGCTTCAATAATGTGGTCTATGGTATGTTTATCGTAGAGTTACAATGGCGCATGGCTTGTAATGCCATTTACTGATGTCAGCGTAAACCAGTCAGCACCTACAAATAGTTTTCTAACGTTTCACCTGATTCCGCACCACGCAACCAAAATTGTACTTTACTATAACAAGTGGTGGTAACACTTCTTTTAATAATAATTGCACTGTTTTCTTTACTCAAGGAATCAATGGTTAGTATTAATACAAGGTAAATACAAGTCAATAATTCACCGAAGGCAAAGTGAATATCGGTGAATACCGAGACGTAGTCGAGGTAAATATTCACCATATTCACTGACTCTGGAGTGAATAATAGCTTTAGCATAATCTTAGACTTGAATATCAGAGAAAAGACAAAATTATTAAGGATTAGTTTTAGTTTTATTTCTGCTATGGCCAACTTTGGCAAACCTCATTATCACTGCTCAACCAGTGAATGTCGTCTCACATTCACTGGTAGCCCGACCGATCACAGGGCGCGAAAATCTATATTTAAGTCAAAAATTATACTAAAATATAATAAGAGCCGTGATATAAAAGTTATTCGTACAAAGACAATATACTTGGGTTATATTGTGTCTGTGATGATAACAGTGATATATGTTATGTCACATGACTTTGTTGCTAATGTTCAATGATTTTAAACCACGTGACTTCATTGTTTATTATGTTCACTGTTATAAATATTAAATCACGTGACTTCATTGTTTATTATGTTCACTGTTATTGATATTAAATCACGTGACTTCATTGATAATAAATCATATGATGTATTACATTAGAAATGAAATGCAAAATCATCACGTCTAAGTGGATAGGATCTACATGTCTTTAAACTTCCACTCTCTTTGAAATGTGAGTGCAATGAAATTATATAACACCTGTCCATTATACCAAAACTCCTTGATATCAGAATTTAAAAAATGACCAAGTCAACTTAAAGATACTCGAACCTCTGCGCAATTTTAGTGCAGGATCCAAAAACATTTTTTCCCTGAGATTGTAGTGGAGGCAATCCTGTATATGAAAGAGACGTGGTGGGTCCTTTTCCTATACTCGTTCTTCTTCCAATGCTTTGTTCAACTTTCCTTTCCCTTGCATTTCTTCTTCTGTTGATTTTTCTGTTTTTACCTTAAACTTGGTTTTCGAATTAAGAGCGCCAAATAAGACCACAAATAAGAAGTCGACAAATTCTAACATAGTTAATAACGAACATCCAAGGAATAACCCAAGAATACCGCCAACATCAGCTGAAATAAAAGAACAGATGACAGGTAAAGAAACAATCCCGCTTTACCTGCTCGTATAGCTCGTAAGCAGCATATACTAAAGACTCGCGTTCCCCTGCCGAACTTTTGGATTCTTCCTAGTCTCGATTTTGATTTAAGTAAACCAGCAAGCTTTGAGCCAATCCCTTTAACATGATTTCTTTGTTTACCAGAAACGCTTGAGACGATGTATAAAATGTGATTAAAACAATGGATATTCGTGCCAAGAAAAGATGAGATAAGAAAATTTTATGGCCAAGAAGTTCTAAAGGTTATTGGTAGAAATAGAAAAAGAATAGACAAACTAACCAATCAAGTCGTTTAATTCATAAGCTGGGTTTTCTGTAATCACTTCTGTGCTCAGATCTTGAAAACTCACTCTGATGACAATCATGGCCTGCCTAAATAATAATGTTAGTAATTTCAATAACGATAAAATGAGGATTATGATCATAGTAATGGTGATGATGAGGAATGTGATGATAATGTTGGTGATGATAAATGATAAAAGTGATGTAATGATGATTATGATCATAATAATGGCGATGATGAGGAATGTGATGATAAGGATGTTGATGATAAATGATGGAGATGATGATGATGATAGTAGTGTTGATGACGATTATGATGATGATTTGTGGACCATGGTACACGAAAGGATGAGCAGAAAAAATTGAACGAACGAGGTCATTTTTGCACTTCTTACCTCAGTTCTTGCGTATGAGATGACAGTTCAACTGAAGACATTGATGAAACATTGCTTTTCGACATTTTGAACAAAGTTGGCAAGAATGAAGGAGAAGGGAAATAAGCTTGGTTTTGATGAACCTTGTACACGACCATCTCACACGGGATTGGACAGTCACACTTCGATAGACTCAGATCTAAGAGGAAAAACAAAACTTATTATTGGCTTAGGTCAGCTAGTGATAAAGCATTGGGAGTATTAATCCTAGGGTCATGAGCTCAATGTACTATAATTACTTTTATCCATACTGTGAATTAGTATACCATTGCTCAAGGCCTGCTCTCACCCTGACCTTATAGTTCGAATGGCAGAGCATCGGGATCACTAATCTAAAGCCCCATTCACACCAACTAACCTTGGTATTTAATAATTTATCTATTGCATTTCCTTCGTCGTTTGGCTATACTATCTTTATACAGGGTTAAAACTACATTCCCAAAGTAGTTTAGTTAAAGAAGGTTTGAAAGTTGTTTAGTTAGGCGTACAAAAGGCTGATGGAAGGGCACTTGTTCAGCTAAACAACCTTTAAACATGTTTAGAGGTCCGGTGTGCATGGGGTATAAGTGTCGTTACTTGACATCACAACGAGATCTGAGGTTAACCATGATTCTTCATTTTTTTTCCCCGGAATTACCTCGTTGGATATTTCTGGTACTATAAATAGCCTTTAAAAATATTTCTACGCCTGAGTACAACGCGTACGGGCTTCAATTACTCAGCTCATATCACATTCTAACGCTTTGAGTATTATTACTTTCTTTACTTGGGCAACAATAGTTGTAATGTATATTTTAGCCGCAAGAATGCTGAATATTTTTACCTTTTCTTTCAGAGCATTCATTGATTTCCTTTGGAGAGCAATGTTTAGTTTTATTGATGCCTAGAACAGAACAAGAGTTAATATGCAATCCAGGTGAGTTGACCTTCAGAACGAACTCAAGGTGAAACATTTCCATTTCGCTGCTCGGATAATATGCTAAGCAAAAATAGTTAACCCATAATTCCTTTCAGGGAACGCGATCAACTGAGCTGGATTGTTAATACCGTCTTTTGAAAGTCTAACAAATTAATAGACCTCTTTTTCCCATTTCAGACCACGTGTCATTCTCTATGTATCCTTTCCTTTTTTAGCGGTTGCACATGACAAGGCACATGAAGATAGATACAAGTCAAACATTTTATTCTCAAGAAAATGAAACGTGGTATAAAAAGGGAAAACAATATGCACAAAAATGCAAGCTAAAAAGATTTATTGCCTAGAACTTTCCAGCCTTATTCATATGTTCATCCTCTCTGGAAATAATATTATTTCTATGTTTGAATATTTATTAATGTATTTTCTCAATCTGTATCTGAAAACAGAGAATTAAAACTCAAGGAAGCAACAGTTGATCATGAATGGGAAAACTTTACACCCAAGTGGAAAGAAAGGCTTTTAAAAACTGGAAGTCAAGACCTAAACATTCAATCGTGTTCACATGAATGTGATGGTGGGACAACGATGAAACCCTCGATCGAGGTGGTGAAACTCGGTACATTATATACAGCTATTTCAAAAAGCGTTGAATACTGAATACTGAATAGTGCATTCCAAGACCGAAATGCATCAGTTTTGGGTCATGTAGTATTGTCTAAAGTAAAAAAAATATTATTATATTTGTTTTAGTGCATTCCATCCGAAACAATATTCTAAGTAAGGATTAGAGAATAGACCCCTTTCACGTGACGTCAAAGCAGCTCAATTTGGAGAACAAAACAAAAGAATTTTAATCTCCTGAGAATTGGAATCTATTGTTCTGCTCTCCAAACAGAGCTGCATTCCGACGTGCTACAAGGGGTCTATAAACGCGAGTGCTTTAGTGCTTTTGGGATTTAGAGCTCCGAGCATTGTTAGAAGCCCAAACTTTCTATCATTGCGAGGAGCTTTAATCCCATAAAGCACGAGTGTTTATCCTCTAGCCGATTTAGAATATAAAGTCATACTTTTTTGAAGTAACAATATTTCTCGAAGAGACAATATTTGTATAATGATCATCCGGGTGGATGTAGTCATGAGAAGGACTGTTTGATGTGACTGACGTTTCGACAACCTGTGCGGAAGTCATCTTCAGAGTCCAGTGTCATACTCAAAGTCATACTCACGAGATAATTGTTTCTATACATTTGTTCGCTACGTTTTTTTGTTCCCCTCCCAATGCAAGAGAAAATGAATCATTAAGAACATGTGATGGTCTGTCCCCCGAGACTTAAGAATTTTAATCAAGAATTTACATAGTCAGTTGTAACTGTAACATGAAGAGACGTAAGCGGCTAAGGTTTCTGTTGACAAGTTTCAATATAATTTCAAGACAAAATTGTAAGTACAAGTTTTGAAGAAGAAAACCACGCATTTTGAGTTTTATTTCATAAAATGTTTAAAATGTTAAAAATTGTCTCATAAGACATGTCTGACAAAATGTTAATATATATATATTTATTTCGAATTACAGTTTGATCATGACTAGATGTCAGAGCGAATGTAAAAGACCGTAGCATGTCCATAACAGTCAAAAATTCTACTCTAATGCCATGTGCATACGCCGGTAAGAAACCAAAACTTATCTAAATTAGTAATACGTCAAAGAACGTAAATAATTAAGTTGCCGTTTGAAAGCTGAATATTAGCAAGACGTGGTCTAGAATCGATTCAAAGAAATCACAGAAATGCTTCCAAAAGTTGATATTTCGATTTATACGGGAAAAGCACAAAGCAATTCGTTTCTTGTATAATTGGGCCAAATATCGTAAAAATCACATCGCTATATTTGACGAACAGTATCTGTTCGTTTCTGTTGATTTGCAAAGTTAGTACGAGTGCCAACGAAATATATATTAAGCTACTTTAAGCCTAAAGCTTAAAGCTTTGAGAGCGGAATCATGAAACTTTTATTTCACCGTGGCATTGATTGCAAATTCTACGACTTGGACATATATTCCTTAATTTTTAGATAGCCTACAGTGAAGTTTGTTGGTAAAAAAAAGAAACAAATAATGTTTAGGCTTTTTTTACTGACGACAACGTTAATTGAATTAGCTATCATGAGCTATATAATACGATATTTCAGAGATGATTTAAAACTCTAGGACTTAAATATTTTGGTAAGGGGGACATTGATCAAAATTTTCTGTATATACAATAGAGTAATTTATACTGAGGTGTCAAAATGGAAAGAGCCTTGAAGCTCAGGGAAAATACAGGTTTATTCCAGTTTCGCACTCGATGCAAATCGCTGTTTTTGAAGACCACAGACTCATTTGCACAGGCTTAGCCTCGTTTATATAAGTCATCTATTCAACGACATCATTAAAAGTCCTAAGACTATTTTGTGGCCATTTTTGTGGCTATTAGCGTGTTTCGAAGTTATCTAAACTGAGTTAAGCTTACCTGGAAGGATAGGCATCCCCAAATATCTACAACCACAGTTCTGAATTATTAATCGTGTATAACACTCAAACAGACATGCCTCTTTGGAGTAGATTTTGGAAGTCTGTAGCTTTTGAATACCACATGCAGATTTATATGGAAGAGGGAGACTGATAATCTGATGGACAAAATGAATTTATGAGGGTTTTATCTTAAAATTCTACAAAAATGAATCTCTTAACATTTAAGATTAGCTGACAACTGTCATGTCGTTGTCGTTGTCGTTGTCGTTGTCGTTGTCGTTGTCGTTGTCGTTGTCGTTGTCGTTGTCGTTGTCGTTGTCGTTGTCGTTGTCGTTGTCGTTGTCGTTGTCGTTGTCGTTGTCGTTGTCGTTGTCGTTGTCGTTGTCGTTGTCGTTGTCGTTGTCGTTGTCGTTGTCGTTGTCGTTGTCGTTGTCGTTGTCGTTGTCGTTGTCGTTGTCGTTGTCGTTGTCGTTGTCGTTGTCGTTGTCGTTGTCGTTGTCGTTGTCGTTGTCGTTGTCACATTGTCATTGTCACATTGTCGTCATCACATTGTCGTCGTCACATTGTCGTCGTCACATTGTCATCGTCACATTGTCATCTTCACATTGTCATCGTCACATTGTCATCGTCACATTGTCATTGTCACGTTGTCATTGTCACGTTGTCATCGTCACGTTGTCATTGTCACGTTGTCATTGTCACATTGTCATCGTCACATTGTCATTGTCACGTTGTCATTGTCACATTGTCATTGTCACATTGTCATTGTCACATTGTCATCGTCACATTGTCATTGTCACGTTGTCATTGTCACATTGTCATTGTCACGTTGTCATTGTCACGTTGTCATCGTCACATTGTCATTGTCACATTGTCATCGTCACATTGTCATTGTCACGTTGTCATTGTCATTTCCATTATTGACTCTTTATATGCAAACTAAAACACGAGACTTTCTCAGAGAATAAATACCTTCTGTTTCTTTAACTGAAGATAGGTTGTCACTCCAGGCATCACCTCTATGCCATAAGACCTTATCAAATGAGGCGGTACGTCTTGATCGTGAATCATAACCTGTACACCAGTAGAAAAATAGCTGAAAGGGCCATAATACTCAAGTGGTCCGACGTCAATAATTAGAGTAAGACCATCTTCTTTGGCGTTTGTGTTGGACATGAGATTAGGATTGCCGCTTGTACCTGAGTTGAATGTGTGACACAGGCCGTTCTTAAGATACAAATATATATGTATACAGTTAGTAGTGTAGTTATACATGGATTTTCTTGATAGCTTATTGGCTATTGATCGAGTGCTACCCTCGTAAAAACAAGGACGGTTTATTAACATCAGAATGAAAAGATAACGCTTCGGAAATTTAACTCGGAAAAAATTATATTCAGTTGAACTCACCACGAGTTTCTTCTCAAAATAAAAGGTAAAATTGCAATTTTTTCGGTTTAGACGTCGAATTTCACATTTGCATTATATTCGGCACGTTAAATTCGACGTCTAAACCGGGCCTTAGTTTGCGTTGCTTCTGCACCAGGTGGCTGCTATTGCAAAGAATTTGAAAAACAAGTCATTAAAGTACTTGATAAAACTTAATCAACATATGAGTTAAAAGAAACGTCGTTTTTTCCTATTTCAATTAAAGCTGCTTCACCAGCCAGCTGCTATTACGTGCAAAGAACTTGAAAACAAGTCATTAAAGTACTTGATAAAACTTAATCAACATATGAGTTAAAAGAAACGTCGTTTTTTCCTATTTCAATTAAAGCTGCTTCATCAGCCAGCTGCTATTACGTGCGAACAACTCAAAAAAGTCATTAAAATACTTGAATAAAATAAACGGCGTTAGGTTTGCATGGTACTGATCGTATTATTACCGCAAACTAACCAAATAAATAGCCTTTTATATAACAGAGACTGAGTAGCTAGTGCTTGATCGGAAGAATATGAGGGAGGAATTCGAAGGTCAAGATATAATAGTAAAAGCCTATCATCCATGCCAAACTATGCACGCAAAAAGAGGAGGGGCAGCTAAGAAACTGAGACAAGAAGTTTTTTTTTTCCTATTGTGATTTAACGAACCTTTTGTCGCTAATGAATCGGTAAATCATTTGTTAACAAGCAAAGAATATAACTAATGACGCTTCGAGTTGTCCATTCATATATCATATATCATATATCATATATCATATATCATTTACAGGATAACTTCAATGGGTGATCATTTGATCAACATTTTTGTTTCATAAATATATGAATGAATAAATGTTGAGCACGAACAGTAAACCATAATGATGATGATAAGATAAAAAACAAAATCGCAAAAAATATATAACGTTTATCAATCAAACAGTTAATCGGTCAGTTTGTCAGCCTGTCAACCAACAAAAAAGTAAGCAAACAAACACACAAATTCAGTGAGTCAGTCAAATATTTTCAAGCAAGCAAGCTCAAAGACAGCCATTAAAACCCAAGATAAGAAATAGATAACCTATTATAAGCCCCCTTTATTGATGGAGAATCATCGTGCAGTCCCTTAGCACATTAGCAATTTGCTTAGATAACAGTTTTTGCTGATCACATTCGCGTTTCAAAGCTTGTATAGGTATTCTTGCCGTATCGAACGGATTTGAGAAATTTGTTCTCCAGTTTTGATAAGCCCCCCCCCCCCTCCCGAATTACAAGCCCACCGGCCCAAAACTCCTTACGAAATCGAAATTGGGTTGTAAGAGATGCTATGGTATATGTTACCTTATCACTAGGAAACGTTGTAAAGTTACGATGGTCACATTGTTCATTCATCCATTGACACGATATGACCATTTCACTGACTTTATGCCCATTCTCCCTTACTGCTTGTTCTATATCAAATGACGCATTCATTTTCTCTTGTGCCTCTTTCTTCTCGGCTGTTGATTTCAAAGGATCCATCAGATCCAAGAAATACTGTGAATCGGTTCCGAGAATCTTGGACTTCATCATCATGTTAACATTACAGAGGGTAAACGCTGGGAACTTCAATTCCGACGAATAATCGATTTCTCTACTGGTAGTTGTTTTGTAAGAGGTTAGTTTTACAATGCTTACTTGTAGTTGCAACCCAAAAAACAAGATTCCAATGATTAACAAAATCGTCCAAATGATTCGACGTAAAACAAAATGACGACCAATAATAAAATGGAATCCATGCAAAGTTGAATATCCTGCAAGATCGTCGAGACGTCGATTAAGATAAGACTTGGTCGAGTTTTCAGTCATATTTGTCGCCATGAGCATCAAACTCTTCACAAGAGAATTCAATTTAGGTCAATCTAGCCTGGTAAAAAAGCTCCATTCAATGAGAAGTATTTGACAGTGTTTGAGTCAGTTTTCATTAAACTTATCATTACCACCTGGTATATTTGCATTTGAATACATACAGAATTATATTAAGAATTTCAGTTTTTTTAACATGACAAATTACACCTGTCTTCATCTGGCAAGAGTCTCTTTCAGAACTAGAGTTTTATTTATTTATTTACACTCCTTATATATAATAATAAATATGTGGCAAACAGAAAGAAAAAAGTTTATAACAGCAAATAGTCAATTTAAAAATTTATTTAAAAGTAAAATTAATAGTTTTAAAATCAAGAAAGTTGTGGGTGAGTGATTGCTGAAATAGTAGGCACTGTTGGAGCAAGGTACCACCCACAAAAATGTTGACAATAACAGATTATTATTATTCCAGCTTTTGGCTATAACAAACTATGCTTCATATCCATACCTGTACAAACACACACACGCATATATGAAAAGTTCAAAAAATAATGATAGTAATAATAAAAATATGAATTATATAGAAATAGTAATAATGATAATAGTAATAATGATAATATTAAGATTAAGATTATATTAAAATTAGTTTGTGAGAAAGTTGAAATTAAGCTCCTTTTTAAATTGCATTTGAATATTGAAAAAGATTCGTTCAGAATTAAAAAATTCTTTTTGCGTGTTGGTATATTTTCCCAGATTTCGTCTGCAGAAGACCGAAAAGTTAATTTAACATAGACGGTTCTGTTTGCATGCATGCCACAATGTTGCAACCCATGCTGATCAACCTGCTGACACTTTTTTACACATAAAGTTGGAAAAGCTTATTTAAGCGTCAGGCAAAAGCGTTTTCCAGGTTAACATATTATATTTTATGACTTCCTATAACTTAATTCAAATTTTAGAACAGTATACCTATAATTATTAGTATATTACTGTGTTATCAGGATAACTAAGGATACGAAACTACTATATCGGAGATTTGGAATTCTAATTCTTTTGAGATTAATATTAAAATATTCCGTTTTTGTCAGTTCTTAATTGTATGATTTATTTTTCTGATATTTGCTTTTCCAACAATCTTCAATCTTTTTTTACTAGGTGTTTGCAGTTTCTTTCCTTTTTTTCCTTTTTCTTTTCTTTTTCTTTTCATTTCATTTCTTTTCTTTTTATTTCTTTTTTCCCCTGTTTTTAAAATTTCCATTTTGTCTTGAAGTCATTGATCAACATTGCTCATCTTTTTTGAAATACCTCATCAAAAACAAAATCCACGGGAGAACGTATAAGCGAATGATCCGAAAATAAGTTAGAATATCAGAATAAATTATAAATATATTTCATCGATATATATATTTTATATATATTTTAAGTTAGCTATGGAAAAGCTACAAAGATATACTTGCTAAGAATTGAGATAAATTATTCATGAGCTATAGTTTGTCATTGAGATAAATCCTGATGACATTTTAGCTTCGGAAAATTCACTCAGACTCCTGATTAAATTGCCTCTGAAGATTTGTTAATTATAAAACCGAAACAGAGTTATAACCAAAGATTTAGCTTTATATTAATATGTTTAAAGAAAAATAAACTCGACCAGACATGGCTCAGGTTATTAATAGAGCTACCAACAAAAGGTCTGTCTCGAGTCATCATAACAAATTCGCAGTGTGTTTTTTAAATTAATAAACATGTTCAAAGTATAAGTTATTTTTTTCCATATCATTTAGGTCGACCAACGTCTTTTTGTTTCCACTAATTCTAAGTGGATTAGCCAATCAGCGATCATTTCAAGTATTAAAAAAAAACATGTTTTTAATCGAAAATAATGACGAGGAAAAAATAGAAATGATAAAATTCAAATATCAAAACACTTCAGTTGTCTATTTTTGCCAGTATCGTCCATTCAGCATCCAGTATACATTCTAGACTCAGACAGGTATATGATTAAATTTTAAAGATACTGTTGAAATTGTTACCTATACGCCTAAGGCTCGTGTGTAAACTAGAAACTACAAGTGACTCGTGTGATATTCCACGTTATTATATGAAATAGTTAGTAAATAAACCCCTCCTGGCGGCTGGGATATCGGCTGATAATGTCCGAGGATGAGAAATGTTCCGAAAAAAGAACATTTGGCCGAGAAGCGAAGCTTCGAGGGTAAATGTGATATTTTGAGGACCATTTCTCATCTAAGGACATTATCAACCGATATTCCAGTGAGCCAGAGGGGGTTTATTTATTTTATAACCCAACGACTTCACTGAAATGAATTCAGCAAACTGCATCGACTCGTCATCTCCAGAGTTTTCAAAAAATAATTCTCTCTCGTCTCCAAGAAGGATATAAAAACAATTATTTTGGTAAATGAAAGCTGTTTGACATTGAACTATTCTATTCTTTGACATTTGTTGTCGAATTCTTTGTTGGTTTTTAGTTTATAAAAACAATTTCGAAAACAAACCAAAAACTTCATTCACGAAACATGGATGCTTACCATTGAAGACATTTACAGTATATTTTGTTGATTTTTTCGTGTTTCCTGGCGTAGTTTTCTCAACCAGTATTTGTATTTTATTCTGACTTGTTTGTAAAAACCGAGTTTCTTTGTTTTCCGTGTTTTTTCTTTTCTTTTTTAACGTTTTTACCTTCTGCTGGACAAATATCACTTCGGACGGGGGATATCGCCTGATACCCGTCCTGCACGTGACCCATTTGAACCAATGACAGCGCGCGAAAATTCATCGTTGGGTTATAAAGTGTGATATTGAGTGACATCAAAATGATAAAATTGATATGCCCACTCCCACCAGTGGCCAGTGGGGATACGATTTATATCAGCACTGGTGTTGTCAAATTTCGACTTTTTGCTCAGCAAGTCTCAAATTCTCCATTATTTTTCATTGAAGATTTCATATAATAATCACTGCGCTCACTCGTGAGAGATAATATCAACACTCGAAGATAAAATTCGTATCTCCGCGCGACCATGTAACATCCTATATGTATGCCACTCGAAACCATTGTATAACTAGTGTATTTCTTTCGGTCTAGGAATGGCATATTGTATCACTTTAGAAAAAGTTGTTTGTTAAAAAATACATTTATTGCGTTTACAATGTTTTTGATAACTGGTTAACTCAATCGGTTTCCATTTAGTTCATTTCATCTGAATGTTGAATGAAGGCTTTTTAAGATGTCTTGGTAAGTCAGAATTGAACTGAATATAGTTCGTACACCTTGTCGTGTTGGTTTTTCAGTTGGCGGTGTTCTGCAGCTATTAAGACAACCAACTGAGTCAAGTGCAAATTCTGAAAGGAAAAGAGTATTTACATAAGACTTGCGTATAAATGCTGTTCGGAGAAATGATCCTTAGAGCAGGTTTTTGTATGACTGTGAAAAGCTAGCGGCAAGGGACTGCCGCTAGACCAATCACATTGCGCGAGAACGGTCGCGGCAAGGCACGCATACGATACCGAGCTTCTCTTAGTCTTTTCTCTTAGAAGGATGGAAGGTACATTTGGGAAGGATGGATGGTATGACAGGAAAGGATGGATGGTATGGCAGGGAAGGATGGTTGGTATGGCAGGGAAGGATGGATGGATGGCATGGCAGGGATAGATAGATAGTATGGCAGGGAAGGATGGTTGGTATACCTGGAAAGGATGGATGGTATAGCTGATAGTTTTGCCATTATCAGAAGCTGAAGCTTCAACAATGTTGTCTATGGTATGTTGACCTTAAGAGTTGCACTTTGGGCATGGCTTGTTTTGCCATTTACTGATGTCAGCGTAAGAATGGAAGGTACATTTGGGAAGGATGGATGGTACATTTGGGATGGATGGATAGTATGGCAGGGAAGGATGGATGGTATGGCAGGGAAGGATGGGTGGTATAGCTATTCTAGAAACTCTTGTGGATGATATCCTGAAAGGCAGTGCAATCTTGATTATCCATCTCTGAGCTTCCTCTTTTTTCTTCTTCTTCTTTTCGAGTTGCTTTTGCGACGCATTGTTCTTCTCTAACTGAAAAAAGATATTGGAAAAGCAGAACATGTGCATTTTAACAACAACAAAATCACAACAGTTTCTTTCTCAACGTGATGTAAAAGTACGAAATCAGTAAAAGTACAAAAGTACGTACGTTGAAAGCACAAAGGTAATTAATTTAAAAAGTAGCAATCAACATTGGATATTGCAGATGTTACAGGATGAAAGATCGATGTCATTTCATTCCACAGTTCCATGCCTCATACCATGGTACTGAAATATCTTAACGTTATTAGGATGTCACTGAGTAAACATGATCACTATGAAGTAGTTTTACTAGATGAACTACTGATCCAGGCTACTCAATGAACGAAAAGAGGCAATGGACATTGAACATTGTCAATATTTAATGCACGCTCAAAGTGATCGACACCTTCCATATGTATCTCACTTACATGTTCCATACCATGACTGTAATATTATAACGATACCTGTATTGGGAGGTCACTGAGAAAACGTGATAACGTAGTTCAGTTGAACTACAGATCAAGGTTTCTCAATGAAATATCAAATAAGAAAAATCGCGACATTGAACATTATCCATGTCGCAGGATCAAAGATCGACACCTTCCATGTTCAATGCCATGGTACTGAGATATCATAACGGTATTGGGATGTTATTGAGAAAACCTAGTGAAGTAGTTAAATAACTAAAGACCCAGCTTTCTCAAAACAAAACGACATTGAACATTATCCATGTCGCAGGATCAACGATCAACACCTTCAATAATTCGGTTCCATGTTCCATGCCATGGTACTGAGATATCATAACGGTATTGGGATGTTATTGAGAAAACCTAGTGAAGTAGTAGGAGTAGTTAAAAAAACTAAAGACCCAGTTTTCTCAAAACAAAGCGAAGTTAAACATTGTCAATGTACAGGATCAACGATCAACACCTTCAATACTTCGGTTCCATGTTCCATGCCATGGTACTGAGATATCATAACGGTATTGGGATGTTATTGAGAAAACCTAGTGAAGTAGTAGGAGTAGTTAAAAAAAACTAAAGACCCAGTTTTCTCAAAACAAAGCGAAGTTAAACATTGTCAATGTACAGGATCAACGATCAACACCTTCAATACTTCGGTTCCATGTTCCATGCCATGGTACTGAGATGTCATAACGGTATTGAGAAAACCTAGTGAAGTAGTTGAATAAACTACATACCCAGGTTTCTCAATAAACGAAAAGAGGCAATCGATTATGAACATCATGTCAATGTTACAGGATCAAAGATCAACACCTTCATTGCTTCAGTTCCATGTTCAATGCCATGGTACTGAGATGTCATATCATAAATAACGTTAATTATGATGTGCGATGCCATTGAAAAAACGAGAGGCAGGAATTCAGATGAACTACAAATACAAGTTTCTAAATATTATATCAAACAGAAGTAATCGCGACCTTGAACACAGATTTCTCAACGAAACAAAGATAAGCAATTTTTTTGCAATATTCCACCTTCCATACCACAGCACCATGATCATGTCATGGTATTGAAATATCATAACGGTTTGTAACTCAACCGTGAAACCCTGGTGAAGTATAGATCCAAATTAATCACAACGGAAATATTGTTATAGAAGACTGATATTATTCTGAATTGACACACGGCAATTCGAAATATTTAAAAAAAATATATACTTTTAAAAAAGGTATATGTCCTAATATTAACAGTGGAAACGCACATATGTATATATAGTATATATATATATATATAAGAAAAAAATTGCCTTAAGAAGTCATTTATTTTCAAGTTCATATATATATATATATATTGTGAGGCAATTTACTAAGCTACTTACAATTGTAGTAGAAGGCTCTGGAAAAAAAGAAAGAACATGTTTTGATATCAATATAACATTCAAGACTAGTTCAAGACAGTAGAATATTATTACTCTTAAAAACTCAAATAATCAATAGGTCTTGTTCTTCTAGTATTAACCGCGAATAATAAGAAATTCAAAGTCCTCTGGAACAAGGAAAGACGTCAAAGAATTGTCTCCTTGTTCAGCACCTCACCCCTCACTATGCAAGGCATACACATTGATGGGTGTATTAACTGCTCATCAGTACTGAGTATTGTGGCTGTCAATGGGACATTAATATGCAGCCTTGTCATCACCGACAGTTACAGACCCCTTGCACGTCGGAATGAAGCTAAATTTGGAGGACAAAACAATAGCATCCAATTTTCAGTAGATTGAAATTCTTTTGAATTGTCCTGCTTTGACTTCACTTGCAAGGGTCTATTGTACATCACATTAAGACGCAGGTAAAATACTTTCTTGGAAGGACCACTTATTACTTTTACGAGCAGTCGCACTAACTTAGTCCACTACCTAGAAAAAGTAATATATTTACATAACTTTCACCCAACTAGAAATATAACTAAATTAGATAATCAGGATAAATAAAAATGGGCAAGGAACACACAACAGAGCTAGGCTCCAATTACAGTGCGAATCTAGAACCATAGATAAAATAGTAATTTTATTCGCGCATTATTACAAAAAAGTTACAACAAACCTTGAGGCTGAGCGACACCACAGGAAGCCCGACTAATCCTAAAAGCGAGGGTCTGTAATTCATCAAAAGTCTCTGCTGTGTAGACATTTTCTGATTTACTTGCAATTTGTGTCAGTTCTTCCTTATCAATGGCCTTTGATTTTCCAACACCGAGTGAATATATTTCAACACCTTTGTCTTTCATTGGCTGTGCAGCAATGCCCAGCTGTGTGTACGGTTCCTTGTCTTTTGTTTGTTTGCCATCAGTGAACAAGATGAGAATCTTGGACACAATTTTTAATTAGTAGACATTATATTAAGGATGTTCTATAAAGCTTTAAAGTGCCTGTAAACTCAATATTTTCAGTATTGATTCTACATGAAGTGAATAGTTGAATGGTAAAATATATTTATATGATTTGAATGATGCATCTTGGAGATATCAAGGTTTATATTTCCAATATGTTAATGAGTGTGATGTCCGTTGAAGGCTTTACTTAATATACAAAATTTTTCTGGAGCAGTAAAACATCATTCATAACACATCATTGTCTTGTTTAAGAAAAATTATTGCAAATTTATTTTCTCATAGTAATCAGTGCCTTCTATGACATCACATGTACAATCAATACTGAAATTTTTTGAATTAGGAACAATAGGCACTTTACTGCTATTTTCATAAACATGCGAACTCTGTGGCTGCGAGCTGCACGGTGAAATTTGGTTTTTCGCTTCCGTCAATCAGTCGGTACTTTTTGTAGTTTTGATTGGCGGCAGTGAAAGACCAGATTCCAACGGGAAACTCGCAACTACAGAGTTCGCATGTTTATGAAAATAGCAGTAAAGGAAGCGAAATGTGTACAGATAATAATCGTTCATGTTTTTCGATGGTACCACTAATAGCCAGTGACTAACAAACTTGTGACCTGATTCGTTGAACAAATTGGAATTTGGAAGCTCAGGAGGGAAATCATACAGAGAAACCGCGGGAGAATACTCTCGAAGCTCAGGAGAAAAGCAAGCTTGACCCGCATGTGATAAGCCCACGACTACAAAGAGGAGAGGTAGCGCATTAGCAGCGTACATTATCAAAACGAAGAGCTTCCATCACGAGATAGCCAGCTGGCCGATCTGTCATGCCCTAGCAAGCAATCATGTACGCTGCTTCAATCCCATAGCAAACGCTAGTATCTTAGAAAGAATTTCGTTGGAATGGGAAAAATAAATGAGATAATTTCCAGACAAACATCTAGAAGATGTGACCCGTACCCTTCTGATTATTCAGAATATATCGACAATTCTAATCAATGGTCTTAATTAATCTCTGAAAAGCACTGATGATCAAAAATTATGTTCCTATTTCTATATAAAAAAGAAATACCTTTTTAATTTCATCACTTGTCCTCATACCAGCTGCTGCATTAAACAGTTCATTTGCAGTCTTGAGCCCACGATCAATGTAGGTCAGTCCTTTCCAGTTTCGATAGTTCACTCCTGCTATTTTAGCATTGATGTTAGCAGCTGTCCTCTGGGCACCAGTAAAGGTATTGAACCCCACTTCGATTGATGTTTTGGTACTGTAAAGAACTATTGCCACATGGGAGCCTTCTTCGGAGACCTTGAAGGATTCGACCATGGACTGTGCAAACTTTACGACCTGTTTCCATCTTCTATTCCCGATGCTACCTGACGCGTCAAGTAATATTCCAACATCAAGTGGTTTGGAGCAATCTTAGAGAAATAAACGAAATTAGAGAAGAAATGAAAGGAAGAAAAGTCGTATGATAAGTCGTATGATACACCAAATCTTTTCATCCCAATTTCAGTTCATGTGCCATTTGAATTCCCTAGAGTATCATTTCCTTGTTGGGCCAGTGACCATTGGGAAGTTAAATCTAATGGCGTCAGGATGAAGTCGAACAATATACAAAGGGGCTTATTATTAAGGAAATGACAAGTGTTTAGTCTAAGAGGTCATTTATTTGTCCAGATCGTAGGGGCAGATTCAAGATTTTCTTTGGGGAGCGGTGCTGCGCACAAAGTCGACGTCAACCAAGGGAGGGGTGCACCCCTTAGAATCAAAGGGAAAAAAGCATTATATTGTATTGGCTATCTTCAAAGTAGGGGCAAAAATGCACCTCTACCCTGGATCCGCCTTTGGATCGTCTATCACATCCTCGTGATCAGTATTGCATAGCCACTTATTCAATATTTGAGACGTCTAATATTGAAAAATGCACGTTTTTGAAAAAAAACAAAACAAAAAAACAAAAAAAAAAACAAACTACTGGCCTATGGCCAAAGAAACATATATTTCTAAGCTCTATCCTCACACACACTTCAAACACGTTTTTGTTTTAAATGACCACAAAGATTTTTTGGAAATTTAAGTGTACAACATAGAATGCACGTTGTAAAACAGGATGTCATTGAGTTATCTAGGATTGATTAGTGGACTTTTTGGAAAAACTACCGGCCAATGACCAATGAAACAATATTCAATTGAAAGTTCAATGCCTTCTATGTATTTCAACCATTTTTGTATATTTTAAAAAGACAAATATTTATGGAGACAGGGAAGTTCTAGTTTGCAGCCGTTCTTAGTGTCGGTCTCAAAACGCCTACCCACTAACGGCTGCTTACTGCAGCCAGGCATTCCGTTCTGACGTCTTAGCCAATCACGGCTCTAGTTCTAAAATCAAGAAGTGAAGCACGCCAAATAAAAAAGAAAAGGAATTTCATTCATTGTTTTGAATGGTAAAGCTGGCGGCTCATTGTTTGTTTTATATTGGCAAGAAATCAACAGGGTGGCCTGTCACTGGCCTGTCTCCTGGCTTAAATCAAACAATCGGAATGGAATGTCTGGCTGCAGTAAGCAGCCGTTAGTGAGGAGGGATTTAGAGACCGACACTAAGAACGGCTGCAACGTAGACTAGGGAAGTTCAGACTGTTCAAAATAAAAAGTGGTTCAAGAATGCTGGGTGTACTGTTGTCTTGGAAGCCGGTGGGTGTCTAATCCAATGCTATATCGAAGAGCAATGGCAATGTATTGGGATATATATTTTTGAGCTAAAAATCTTTTGCTGTCTGTTTTCAAAAACATCCGAGACCTTAAGCGCGGTACGTTGTCTCAGTTGTCTAGCACTCACCGGTCTAGCACTCTAGGTTAAGTCAATTAAACCAAAGTAAGCTAAAACCGTATTTTTTTCGCTATAGCCAGCGGCTATAAGAGGTATTTTTATGTATGTGCGAGTATCTCGCATAAAATAACCAAACCTACAAATATAAAATAAACTTGAAAACAAGCAAAGCGAAAAGCAAAAAAACGTTTATTTAATCGGCCGTCAGCAATTAATTGCATTTGGGTCAGTTTGTATATGCCAATTGCCTCGACTTGAAACAATTGCTTTAAGGCAATGGAGTGTTACTGAGATATCTGGTTCACGTTAACTGCATGTTTCAGCAAGTCTGTGAGTCAGTACTGAATGTTTTCCACTGAAGATAGCCATCACGCGATGCATTTCTGCCATGCTTTGTAAATCACGATATCTGGGAACATCAGGCACGAACGTAAGCCAGTCACGCAAAGAAATGACCGACACGAAATTCTAGGTTTGTTGTAAATTTAGTTAAAAGGATAGATTTTATATTCACAGACAAAATAAACTAGATAAAACCCTGTACTGAGTCCAAACTACGTACCCAAACTTTCTTCCAAAAACTTCTGTGAATTTTGATTCTACTTTTCTAGAAATTATCACATCAGAGATCCTACCCTTGTTCGACTTCACTTCACTGACATGAAATTTTTGTTTATCGAATGACACACTTTATTAAAACACACTTCATCGATGACACACTTCACCGGTGACAAATCAAGTTTAAACCTTAACCTTCTTGGCTCTTCGGATTGTTTCCAACAAATTAATGGATTAATTAATTACGCTGTAACAAAATGGCCAACGTCTTCAAAACCCTAAACGGCCGGAAGTCAAAATATTCTATGCTTAAAATCAACGAAAACATACATGAAGACCGTTTGGTCTTTTGGATTCCATTTTGTCAGCAGTTTTTGATTGATGAATTTGGCGTGTTGAACTTAGTAGTTGTAAGGCTTAGATTACTGACAAAGTCATGTTGCAACTTGACGCGTGCCGTCCGGTCGCGCTATACATCTGTCTCAACATGAACAGTATCTTGACATTCTATTGCGTATATTTTAATTCTTATCAACTGATTCCATAGCAAGTTTAGAGCAGCTTTCTTGTTCGTGTTATTAGATACATGATTTTTGTCGTACATTACATTTACCCCAGACCTTTCTACGTCACTTGGCACGCATAAGGCTACGCACTCTATTAGAATCTTACTATCCATTTTCATGTAATCTTTAACTACGTATTTTGATTGTATAAATGGCACGAAAACCATTATAGTGTTATGTAGGTATGGTACTGCGTGCGTGCAGACATTGGTTTGACTCTACTGACTCTGGTTTAGCCTTTTAGTGGTATTAGTGTTTAATGCAGAATAAAAAACAACATTACAAGCCACTAGCGTGGTATCACTGCAGAGTGATGTTGCCCACTTTTCGTGATTCCCGCCTAGAATTTTCGGGTTACAACTTCACAAGTAGGGATAAATCGATAAATCTAGACAAACAAACAAAATATATATCTCTCTCGGGACAAGAAAAAAGACATTGCTAAACCTGTCGGAGCAACTCATACAAGGTCAACGATTGTTTGTGTGTGCCCTGTACTTAAAAAGAAGCGGGGTTTTAGTAGCCCCAGGAAAAAATCACATGTAGGAGCTACTTCGGTTAGATAATTCCTTTGAGGGTCAGTATTCAGTATTTAGATTGTCTGGTCAGGTCACCATTAAATCAAGCGCGCCTGAAGTAAATAGCTTTTTGTTAACTGAACATGCTGAACACACATGCAGTCAATAAGTTATTAATCATTTCCTTCGGGCAATTCAATGCGTATAATGTTTCGATTTCCTTGCGTGTTGTGGATAAAGTCCATAAAGTCACGGAATAAGGTGTGGCAAACATCGATAGTCCTATCTCAAATTCTCCAAGGATGTATACATAAAACTTATCTCTGTAAATGAACGTAATGAGAACAGTCTTCGCATTGTTGACTATAAGTGAAGTTTTAAGCGACATCAACACGAGCAATTTTTCCTTGACAAGTTTCCCTTACAAGGAAAAATTGCTCGTGTAGATGGAGTAAAATGAACAATTTTTCCTTGACAAAGAAAAGTTGGCATGCTGGCTTTTCCTTGACAAGGAAAAATTGTCAAAGATGAAGTTTGCTCGTGTAGACGGACAACAAGGAAAATGTGGCAAGAAATAATGAAGTTGGTTCTCAGCCTGTTACTTCACTGATCGAAACTTGTCAAGGAAAACTTGTTCATCATCTACACGAGCAAGGAAACCTTGTCAATAAAAAAGTTGTCAAGGAAAACTAATCGTCTAAGCAAGCAATGACATTTGTCAAGGATACTTGTCAAGGAAAAATTGCTCGCGCAGATGTAGCTCATAAAAGTCCAGCTTTTAGATCAGAAACTATAATAATCACTGAATTCATGAGTTAAGTATTTTATAAAGGATAATCATATTGCCATTAAGAAGAAAATAAGAAACTTATCTTACCTTCCTGACAGTTTGATTGATCTACTGAGAGAAATATCAATACCAATCCTGTAAAGAAAGGAAGCAGCAATCTTAGGTCCATCGGTGCATGGGCAAGCTAACTAGCGCGAAGAAAGCTCTGCCGTTCCTCTAGCGGCTAACTAGCGAGACAATGAGGTCGACCAAGACATAATCTCAAATACGTTCAAATAGAAAGTATTTAGACAATGTCTATCATCGTTACACAACGTTGCAATATGAACTGATAGCGTATCAGTTAACTAATCGTGGTAGGTGGTTTTGACCAATCGCATTTAGTGGAACTCATAGTTGTGTTTTCTAAGGTCGTAGCTCATGGACATGGTTACAACTGCTGGTTTATTAATCAATTGATCCTTACAAGTATTATCTGTAGAATACATTGTTAAAAAAAAAAACAGACAGTGATGCGACGAATTTACATATGTATTTAACTGTAGCAAAGTTGTTTTTTATATACACACACGTTGATTGATAGCATTCAGCAGATGCCTTTATGTGTAAGTTGCTGATGGAACTTTTATTTTCTGAATCATTGGTTTTCTTTTGATCTTCTCCGTCCACCTTTTAAAAACTTACAAAGGAGTTCTTTGACATCAGCACTTGCATTATATGGCTTCTCCGCATTGACATACGTCATTAGATTGGATTCGAAGACTTACTACTGATTGATAATGTTATAATATCAATACTATTGTCGTGTTAAGAAACCAAGCGGTGAGAAAAGTTATTTCCATCGCCCAGTCCCGGATTAAAGTTTTCAGACCAAAGCCGATTGCTTTGTATTAAGATTGCAACTGATGTGAAAGGTATGTATGCACTTCAAAATTCAAAGATAACTCACATAACTGAATTATAAAGATATAGCCACTTGGATCCTCAAGTTTACCAACAACGTTAATTTTGCAAATAATGTTTTCATTGAGAAACAAGTCTTTATGCAAAATTATTGTTGGAAAATTGAAGAAAAAAGCAAAAAATACCGAAACTCAATGATTCTTTAGCTTAACATATTTTATGAAGGCAACAACTTTCCTATTGAAAAATTTGTTCATGCAAACGTTTAGTTTCTCAAGAAACTGTAGAGCCAGACTTTTGGGTTTCATTGCAAAATCCTTCAACATAGCACCTTGCAGTTTGTGCCGAATGGTAGTGTCAGTAAAACTGGATATGGAAACTTTTGATACATTATGTGGTCAAACGTTGCTCGTGCAGATGCGGTTTACTGTTGCTTTTTTAGTTTTCCCTTAATATCATTTTATGTTACATTGCATTAAATTATGTAATGTTATATTCTTTGTTTGTTTATTTATTTATTTATTTTGTTTGTTTGTTTGTTTGCATATGTTACTGTTGCTTCCCTTAACATAGCCTTTTATTCTCATGGTATATGTATGGCTGCATGCCCCATATTAGAGGTCCATTCCCTGAAAATAAAGATAGTTGTTAAAATCTCACCTACTCTTTTTCCATCGCAGGCTATGGTACATCATCTTAAGAAAACACGTGCTATCTTCTTAAGGAACGCGTGCCATCTTAAAAGAATACCTAATGGTTGACACATGGTCCGCAATAACAAAATATTACTCCCAAGCAGCAAACGTCTCTTTAACTGTCCTGCTAATCGCTACTTGTCTCGGTGCTTCTTTTTACACTTGAAAGTAGTGTCAATTGACTGCTTCTACTCGTGAACGTCAATTTCCTTTTCGGTGTCTTTTGATTTTAGGTTTATTTTTGGTAGGAAACTGATAAAGTAAGATTGGGTCAGTTTTCGATTACTAATTAGATCCATTTGTTAACATCATCTTGTCTGGGATATTACGTGAGGTGCCAAGCAGTTCCGAAGCGCAGGCAAATAATAAAAGGATCTGATTACTTTGATATGAAAGATGATGAAGAGGAGGCGGAGGAGGAGGAAGAAAAGGAGGAGGAGGTGGAGGAGGAGGAGGAGGAGAAGGAGGAGGAGGAGGAGGAGAAGGAGGAGGAGGAGTCTCTTATTACTTAGATTCTCAATATTCTGCGAACTCCGGCGGTAGTTGCGAGTTGCCCGTTCGAATTTGGTTTATCACTGCCGCCAGTCAAAAATATAAAAGGTACCGACTGACTATTTTTGATTGACGGAAGCGAAAAACCACTGAATTTCACAACAAGCAGTTGAAATTTCTGAGTTTGCAGAATATTGAGAACACCAGGAATCTTATTTGCTACGTCCGTACGGTGTTTTTGGATCAAGTTTTTTCCACTTGAATTTCTTTTTTTGTGTCCAGAGCACGAAGCATGGAGAAAGAACTGCACTGCAAGGGCTGCCTGTACCTTCCACAAATCTTCCTCCGAACGAGAGCTTCTAATTTATTATTAAAATTGAGTAGAATCAAGTTTATTTTCAAGTTTTTCATAAACATTTTACTGAATACTAAACAATTGTTTGCCATTAATACGTGCATTAGGACAACGACTGAGTCAAAACCATGAAGACCACAACCTTGAGACAACCTATTACCGTTATAGTGACACTGAGGAGAGAGTGCAAATGTGATCCATCACGCGTTAAGTGTAGACATACAACTACTTTTCATGATAAATGCTATAACAGCCACGATGTTTTTTCAGTATCCAAAGTACTGCTCGTCAGTCTTGAAAGGAAGGCCCCAGGTCATTTAGGCAAGCAAAACACTGATCGGTAGCCATGGGAGCAACGTTTTCCATTTTGTCATGCATATACATGCAATGCCTTTTTTAACTTGCCAAGAAACCAGAGTTAATTAACTCTGAAGAAACCAAACAGTTGCACCGTCTATATCCCCCATATTCAGATCTTTTTACCTTTGTTGTAATGTTACCCTATTTTGGACTTTACTTTACTTTACTTTACTTTACTTTACTTTACTTTACTTTACTTTACTTTACTTGAACAGTTTCACATGGCAAATAATACATAAAAAAAATGATAATGATAGTTACAAAACTAGTATTAAAAGACAAAAAATAGGAAAGAAAAATTAGGATTTTGAGATTCTTTGTTTGAGTTGAATCCATATTCATGTGTCTTCTCATGCGCAACAGTTAAGCAAAGAAATGATACTCTAGGGAATGACATGTGGTATTGAGAATAAGATTCTTTGTTTGAGGTGTATCCATATTCATGTGTCTTCTCATGCGCAACCGTTAAACAAAGAAATGATACTCTAGGGAATGACACGTGGTATTGAGAATAAGATTCTTTGTTTGAGTTGTACCCATATTCATGTGTCTTCTCATGCGCAACCGACCGTTAAACAATGAAATTATACTCTAGGGAATGACACGTGGTATTGAGAAAAAGATCCTTTGTTTGAGTTGTATCCATATTCATGTGTCTTCTTATGCGCAACTGTCAAACAAAGAAATGATTATAGGGAATAACATGTGATCTGAAATGGGAAAACATTACACCCTAGCTAAATGTATCTATTACGAATGTGTTTTCTTATGTAAGCGTGTACATGTCATATAGTGATGGGTCCTCTTGACTGTGGTGTTTGTACAGGGCGATCTTACAAGATATGGTTTTTTTTTATTGTCGAAAATGAAAAACCAATTAAAAAAATCAATCCAAACTGATTGGCGTTTCCTTTATCAATCGGCCATCAGAGTGCAGTTGTTCTCTCTAATGTATTTCCACACAGAAGATCATTCATTCACGGCAAGGCTGCAAGCCACGAGGAAGGGTTGCAAGGAGCACCTTATTTCATCCTCCGATGGACCTGTTGCTCATTCTCATCTTTATTGGAGTGTTGTCATTTCCAATTCAAGATGCAGGCGCTCAAGGTATGAATCACAATCAAAATCACAGACTATACCTAAAGTGTTTTTATTTTATTTTTTATTTTATTTTTATATTTACAAACATTAACCGCAAGAGCAAAGTCGCTCATCTGGGAGATCTATGTCCAATTTATTTACAAAAAAAACAACCGTGAAAACGGGAGGGAGCACCACATCACGCGATGCTGAGCGGTACCGGGATGGATAATAGCATCGCGTGTATTTTCATGATGAAGATCAGAACAAACAAATCATGCACCACGCCATCCACATTTTGAGTCGCCAGGTCGATGTTCTTCTTTACATGATTAAAAAAAACTCGAGCACAGATCCATATAAACGCAAAGTGTTTATCCTTTTCGTTAATCTGGATAGTTATTTCAGTATATTTTTGAACGGTGTGTACCGAATGCTCAAACAAAGATGACAAAACTTATGCGTTTTTATTTTGTTGCATTTTTTCCACACGAATTACTGTTAACTTTTGGAAATTGTCAGTTTAAGCGGATTCTTGCGGTACAACTTTGAAACCCTAATAATGCAAGAAAATTATAGTTGTCAAAATAAGTGCAAAAGTTCTTAATCGTAAAACTAGTAGGCTTATCTGGAAAACCCCACCTGAAACCTGCTTTTGAATATATTTCTACTGCTTTAAGCATCCTCTCACTCTAACTGGACATTCTCCAACCTTCTCCAGTAGGAATATTTAAAATATTTACGAATTTTGCTTGGGGTTTCAAGTTATCCAAGTTCTATCCGAAAACAAAAAAACAACTCATTTTTTATTAAGATTCTTGTGATCTGATACAAAATTGTTACAATGCTTGATATAACAACTTTTTCTTTCAACGTCCGAATGAAATCGAGCCAAACGAAGACAGACTCTGAGCGTGTCGAGGTGCACGTAAAGAATCTACAGTTTAGATAATATGTGCCCTGGAATTTTCGGCTCGATGTTCTTCTGCACTCAGTATCTTCAAAGTCTCTAGTCATAAAACAGATAGCATTAATACAAATATAGCTTGGTTAGTATCGGTAAAAATTATTTTATCAATCACTTAAGTTCTGAAAGAAGCCGGCCGTTGGTGACGCTTGTTATTTTACTATAAATAGCCATAGATTAGGCTATATTTATCAGAGTAGAGTTTCGTCCGAGTGCCACTAATTTGCTCACTTGCTTGTCATATAGTGTTCATAGGCAGATTTGCCAAAAATTATTTAATGAATAAACTTTCTGAGGAAAGTATAGTAAAAAAGCTGCCACTGCAAGCCGAAACCTGGAGTTAAGTTAATGAAATGAAAGATTGGCTGATATGAGGGCAAGGGTAGACGCCACGCTGAATTGATGTCTTTGAAGATTAAAAATGTTTTCTTAATTGATTGTAACCTGAATTTTGAACCTTTTATCGTTTTGGATAACTGTTAAATGATACAAGCCACAAGAACGCCACGCCGCTGCAGTTTCGAATCGATCTCAGGTTTTTCTTTTGACTTTTACACAATGTATTGCAACATATTTCTAAAAGGAGGAAAAACAAACAAACAAACAAACAGTACCCAAAATATAGCAGCAACCATTCAAAATCGTAAAGAAAGGTCTGAACCCAGGTGAATGTATATTTGTCGAAGAAACAATATTTGTATTATGATCATCCGGGTGGATGTAGTCCTGAGAAGGACTGTTTGATGTGACTGACGTTTCGACAACCTGAGCGGTAGTCATCTTCAGAGTCAAGTGAAGGATCAAATATGTTTTATACAGCTCATTTAACTTTATGGTTGATTCTAATGCATTTTCATGGACTAGGTTTCTCAAACCACTTGTTTTTTTAACAGTCTTGAGTTATTACAGACCTCTGTTCTTGACTGACAGCCACTCTTTATTTCCTACAAAGAAATCTTTGTTTTTTAAGACAAAAATCATGTTTTACTACACGTAATAGCTTGGCCTTTGAGCCCATTCATGATTCTGACCCAGACATTTGCCAACCAATCAATGAGGCGGAGGCTACCCAGTTGGACTAAAATATTGTCTAACTGGTTTTTAATAGTGTTTTTAACGGCGTGGATGGTAGCAAACCTCAGTTGTTGGCAGCAAATACTTGTTTTCTTCGAAAAAAACACATTTTATTTTCTAAATTCCCACTGCTTTTTGCCGCAACAACAACAAATCACTCATATTTAATGATGGTTTCTTTTTGGATTTTCACTTCGATACCAAATTGGTATTTCACTCATCTTATCACTCTATTTTTATTGGTCCAGGAATGCATAACAAAATAGAAAGGTCAACTTTTATGATATTTACTAGTCTTTTATCAATGTTAATTTTCTCCAATGATATATAGGTCAGACTTCGACATTAGGTTTCGTCTTTGGCACTAAGAAGCGGGCCCACACATAGCTTGTTGGAAGAACTTGATCTGGTATGATCTTGTATTACATTGTATTTCAGTCTCTGGTGACGCCGTAGACGGCGAAATCTCAGACAGGTAATCATTTAAAATTTTCAAGAGCACTTGATTTCAACTCCCTGTGGATGATGTCAGTGCAACAACAGCGACAAATAATAATCTGAAAACAGTATTGCTAGCAGGAAACCATTTGTTTTTGTTCATGAAACTCCAAAAAAATTTACGTGTCAGCCAAAAAGCTTCATATATTGAGAGGTAAAAATTAGGAAGACTGGAAGAAAATTAAAAAGAAAAGGAAAGAAGGCGTCGAGCACGCATGTACACACTTGTACGTGCAAACATTCATAAATATAGGCCCTTTCGACTTAGGCGTAATGTTTTCCCATTTCAGGCCACGTGTCATCCTCTGGAGAATAAGTTAGATTCTTTGTTTGAGTTGTATTTATATTCATGTGTCTTCTCATGCGCAACCATTAAACAAAGAAATGATGCTCTAGGGAATGACATGTGGTCTGAAATGCAAAAAACTGGAGAGGTTCATTTAACCAAGAAAAATGGGCATGCCATACAAGGGTCACTTTTTATTAACCTCAATAAATCATCCCTCCCTCCTCTCCCCTCCCCTCCGCTCCCCTCTCGGTCTCTGGACGTTAACAAAGCCTCAGGCCCTGATGCGGTAGCTTAACAGATCGCTCCATCACCCAGCTATTTAACCTGTCTCTTAGCTCTGGCACCCTCCCAGATGACCGGAGGCTGGCTAACATCTTACCTATCCATAAAAACTTAGGCAAAACTATCATGTTGAAAACTATCAACCGATTTCACTCTTATCGATAGTTTCGAAGGTTTTAGAGCGATATATCATCAACAATATACGTGATCATCTACTGGAGTTAATCAATGATGCACAACATGGTTTCATACCAGGGAAGTCTTGTACTACACAATTCACTAAAGTGCTCGAATATATTGAATCTCTCCTGAAGCAGAATTATGCTGTTTATTTGGACATATCCAAAGCTTTTGATAAAGAGAATCATGCTGCTTTAATAAGGAAGATCCGCAGTTTTCATATCGGGAAACCTTTTAAAATGGTTTGAGTCGTACCTCTCCAATCGAAGACAAAGAGTAACTGTCCTTGGGGTATTATCTTCTGAGAAGATTGTTCGGCTGGAGTTCCTCAGAGTTCGATGCTCGGACCAATCCAGTTTTTGCTGTATGTAAATGAGTTACCTGACGTCGCAAGTAACTCGAAGTGTGCTGCATTTGCTGATGATACCATGATCATCAGACGTATCGATTCCGGCCATCTCAGACAATGCTGCACTTCAAAGCGATCTAAATAACTGCGTAACTTGGTCTACAACTCCTGGCCTTCTCTTTAAACCAGACAAGTGTAAAAGTCAACTGATAACAAGAAAAACCAATCCTGTAGAAGCACCTTATCACCTGAACGGTAAGATCTTAGTAGATTCACCAGCAGATAGATATCTTGGTGTCTGGCCGGATTAGCAGGAATCTGACATGGGCCAAACATGTACTAGACCGCTGTGCTAAGGCCAACAGACTACTTTGTGTTGCACGACGTTGCGCACTGAAGTCAATTAAAAAGACCATCGTACACGTCGGACCATCACTTAACTTTAGTACACCCTCAGTCAATCGACTTGATACAGAGAGTTAAATGTATTCAGAGACGCGGAACAAAATATATCCTCAAGCTTGGTTTAATCTGCTCTGAAACCTATAAGGACAGGCTGATTGCTTCTGAACTTTACTTATTGGCAAGAATTTTTGGACCTGGTTTTCTTCTTCAAGGCTATCAATAGACTTGTCAAGTGATCTGACAAAGTTCTACCAACAATTAATGTATCTACTAGATTAACAAGATCAAACAACTCTGGTATGACTTTTCGACGATCTTTTTTCATAAGAACAATTAGAATATGGAATGCACTTCCTGTAAATTTGAAACGGTCTGATCTAACCTTAAATTAGTTTAAGAGCTAGCTCTATGAATATTACACCTCTGCTTTACTGATTAATTAAAACCACTTGTTTAAAGAGTAATACCACTAGCCGTAGTCTGGCAAGTGCAGTCAGCTGCTGCAGTTAATACAACTGTGTGGAACTTACTTATGTTTTGTATTTTTTTTAATTTGTTTTGGGGCCCACAGTAATCGGTTATGCTGTTGTGGAGCACCAGCCTATGGTCTGAAAGAGTTATTTTTGTTCTTTTTATCATGACGTTTCATTTTGCTGTTTCCAATTGGTCATCCCATATGAACTCTACTATTCTTCAGCTTTTTTTCTTTTAATACTCCCATGAAGGATAGCTAATGTCCCAAAAGTTAGTACAGTTGAAAACCTTTTTTGCACGGTGTTTAAGTTCTCTACTTATTCACTTAAACTTGTTGTATTCTACACACTAATACAGTCCCAAGCTGTAATCACTGGTTATTATCAGTTTATATATATCTGGGATTTGTCTTTTCTAGTTTGTACCAAACCAGTAGACGCTGGAATCCTTCTTGACGCATCAGGTAGCATCGGTAACAGAAGATGGAAACAAGTTGTCACATTCACCCGATCCCTTGTCAACTCCTTCAACGTCTCCGAAGAAGGCTCCCATGTAGCAATACTTCTTTACAGTACCAAAACATCAATCGAAGTGGCGTTTAATACCTTTACTGGAGCCGAGAGGACAGCTGCTAACATCAATGCTAAAATAGCGGCAGTGAACTATCGGAACTGGAAAGGACTGACCTACATTGATCGTGGGCTCAAGACTGCAAATGACGAACTGTTTACTGCAGCAGCTGGTATGAGGACAAGTGATGAAATTAAAAAGGTACGTCGAGAAAAATCACTTTTCAATGAGTAGCACTCATAAAAATAATAACTGAAAAAAAACAACAACATTTGAACAACCGTTTGTCATTTCTGCTGTTCTTGTTCATTCTTTTTGTTGTTGTTGATGCTTTATTTCTTTACTTGTCTTTTGTTTGTTTGTTAGTTAGTTTGTGGTTTTTGTTGTCTTTTGTAGTGGTTGTAGTCACTGGTGTTGATTTTTGTATTGCTCTCTCTTTTGGTATTGGTGGTGCATGGCTGCTTATTTCTGTCTATTTTTGTATTTTGCTTCTTCCTTTAGTTTCTGGTTTGAACTGTTTGACGTTGTTCTTTAGTAGTGGTTGTTGATAGTGATTTTTGTTTTGCGCTATGATTTATATAACTCAATTTGTTGTTGCTGCTGTTGTTGCCTGCTTTGCCGGTTAGTTAATTAGCGTCTCATTAACTAGCTTGTATTTTTGTTTTTAATGTCGTGCTGTTGTGTTAGTTGTTGACTTTTACAGACATTTTGATTTTGCTTTGCACTGTCATAGAAAGAACTCAATTTTACGAAAAATTTGAACCAACTCGTCAGATTCTTATCTTGTTTACGGATGGTAAACAAACAAAAGACAAGGAACCGTACACAGAGCTGCGCATTGCTTCAAAACCAATGAAAGACAAAGGGATTGAAATCTATGCACTCGGTGTTGGAAAAGGTTCGTCCATTGATGTACGTGAACTGCAGGATATGGCAAGCAAGCCGGAAAATGTCTACACAGCGGAGACTTTTGATGAACTACAAGACCTTGCAATACAGATTACACAGGCTTCATGTGGTAAGCATTGCGCATTTAAGGGTTTTTTCAAAGAAAGGTTGGTGAAGGTTTTATTGCATGCTGCATGTTGCATACTAAGCCCAAAATGCAGTAAGGGTGAGGTGAATTCAAGTAGCGAAAGGTCACAACAATATGGCATTTTCTCAGAATTTGTCTGCAGGTTTTTCCAGCGTCTTTTCGTTATAACGCACTTGGGAATGTTCAGAGAGAAGCACTCCACTATGTGCCTAACACTACTCTAATGTCCTGTCGATCCCCGCGCAAGCTTTATAACTGCACACAGCACACGCGCGCGTTTTTCGTGTCTTACTGCCGAAACCCATCAGGTTTTTAATCAAAATATGTTTGTTCATTTTCAGATATCGAGTACAAAAGTGTAAGTATATCTAGTTACAACTCTTTGAACAATTGATGCATTTTTCTTCGCCCGATAGATCATATGTTCATCAAATTACTTAATAACATGAAAAAAATGTAATGTGAACATTAACGCAACGTTCATCATTTTTCACACATCCAAATAAGACTTGCTGTGGCTGTGCTATTATCATGGTAGGGTACCCTGGTGAAAGGTCTGTACCATTATCATGATCATAGGTCTGTGATATTATCATGACATGGTACCCTGATGAAAGGTCTGTACTGTTATCATGATCGTAGGTCTGTGCTATTATCATGGTATGGTACCCTGGTGAAAGGGCTGTACCATTATCATGATCATAGGTCTGTGATATTATCATGGTATGGTACCCTGGTGAAAGGTCTGTACCATTATCATGATCATAGTTCTGTGCTATTATCACGGTATGGTACCCTGGTGAAAGGTCTGTACCATTATCATGATCATAGTTCTGTGCTATTATCATGGTATGGTACCCTGGTGAAAGGTCTGTACCATTATCATGATCACAGGTCTGTGCTATTATCATGGTATGGTACCCTGGTGAAAGGGCTGTACCATTATCATGATCATAGGTCTGTGATATTATCATGGTATGGTACCCTGGTGAAAGGTCTGTACCATTATCATGATCATAGTTCTGTGCTATTATCACGGTATGGTACCCTGGTGAAAGGTCTGTACCATTATCATGATCATAGTTCTGTGCTATTATCATGGTATGGTACCCTGGTGAAAGGTCTGTACCATTATCATGATCATAGGGCTGTGCTATTATCATGGTATGGTACTCTGGTGAAAGGTCTGTACCATTATCATGATCATAGGTCTGTGCTATTATCATGGTATGGTACCCTGGTGAAAGGTCTGTACCATTATCATGATCATAGGTCTGTGATATTATCATGGTATGGTACCCTGGTGAAAGGGCTGTACCATTATTATGATCATAGGTCTGTACTATTATCATGGTATGGTACCCTGGTGAAAGGTCTGTACCATTATCATGATCATAGGGCTGTGCTATTATCATGGTATGGTACCCTGGTGAAAGGTCTGTACTGTTATCATGATCGTAGGTCTGTGCTATTATCATGGTATGGTACCCTGGTGAAAGGGCTGTACCATTATCATGATCATAGGTCTGTGATATTATCATGGTATGGTACCCTGGTGAAAGGTCTGTACCATTATCATGATCATAGGTCTGTGCTATTATCATGATCATAGAGCTCTGGTATTATCGTGGTGTTGGAACGTTATTGCACAATAACTACGAAGCATAGTAACGGTAGAAAGCTGATTAAACTACATCCTGTGTTCCAACAGAATGCTAGTTCATGGTTGCATCCCATCGATGATCGTTACAAAGTCCAGTCTTATCTACTTTTCCTTCTTTAACATTAAAATCTAAATTGACGGTTAATATTTACTTTGATACAAATGAAACAGCTTCGTTCTCCGTTCAGTAATATACCACGCATTAAGGGACGTACATGGACGAAAGAAGTGTGAAGAGAAGCAAGAAGCGAGTGTTTCTCACACTTCTGGAATGCTTTCGGCGCTTCCTAAGTAATTCATCTCTGAACGGAGAATAGAAAAAGCTTTATCATATATTGTTTTATTATATAGAAAGAACAATTTCCTTGTAGTTTTCAATGTATTTTCTTTATACTTTCAAAATTTGGTGTGCGCGCGCGGGTGGCGTTGCAACCGTGCTTCACCGGTTCAGTAACAAAGCACAGTTCTCTACCAATCAGATCGCCTGTACTGTTTAAGCTATATAATGATATATCAACCCCTTATATCCATTCCAACATGTATTTCTATTTTCAGGCTTTTTTAGCATCTTTGAAATAATGCCTTATTCAGTCTGAACACCACAGGGCGCCCAAGACGCGCGACTTATTGTGCAAGTTTACTGAAGACCCACTTGTGCGGGCACCAGTGGTTCAAAGTAATTCTTTTGATCCACTTGAGTACTCTTCATCCACTTGAGTACTTTTCATATATACATATGTATTAACCCCAATTGATTTAAGATGCGTCAAGAATCTGTTGAACTTTACAAAATTGTGTACTTTAAAATTCACCTCGTTCAAAGGAATCGCTTGTTTGTGCATAATACGATGATAAAGGGTGGATCTCTCTGTCTGAGAGCGATGTGATGATAAAGGGTGGATCTCTCTGCCTGAGAGCGATGTGATGATAAAGAGAAGATGTGATGTATAGGTATATCAATGATATACTAATCGTCATGCTGTGTACTTTAGAATTCACCTCATTCAAGAGATTGAATCACTTGTTTGTGATTAATATAATACAATGAAGAAAGGTGGATCTCTGTCTGAGGGGGCGATGTATTGATATATCATGATCTTAGGTCGTTATTTAGTGCATATATCATGCGCATGTCACGTCAAAAAGATGTATGTTATGTTATTCTAGGAGGCCGGAGATCTTCTCCTTCTGTATCTTTAGCGGAAGGCGCGCTTTACGTGACTTTTAGACAAGTGATGTCGGTAACTGAAAACCGTGCAAACTTGATTCATTGGATTGTACTGTTGTTATTTATTCATTCATTCATTCATTCATTCATTCATTCATTCATTCATTCATTCATTCATTCATTCATTCATTCATTCATTCATTCATTCATTCATTCATTCATTCATTCATTCCTTACCCTCCTTCCTTCCTTCCTTCCATCCTTCCTTCATTCATTCATTCACTCATTCATGCATTCATTCATTCATTCATTTACTCATTCATCCATTCATTCACTCATTCATGCATTCAATCAATCATTCATCTATTCTTTCACTCACACATTCACTCATTCATTCGTTCGATCGTTCGTCCATCAATCCATCCATCCATCTATCCATCCATCCTTCCATTCACTCATTTATTCATTCATCCACACATCCATTCATTCATTTTTCTTCTTTCCTTCCATCCTTCCTTATTTATTTATTTATTTATTTTTCCTTTCCTTTCTTTTTTATTTATTCACTCTTTTATTTATTCATTTGTTAGTTTGTTCGCCTATTCATTTATTTACTTTTTCTTCCCTCCCTATCTCTTCCTCTCTCTTTCTTTGCAGGACACGAGCACAGTCGTGAGCACCAGTACCAGTCATAAAACAATAAAGCTCGATTCTGCGCGGGCCGACGTTATATGGCGATCTTAGCAGAGCTGAGCGAGGAGCTTTAAATTCCACAAAGCGCAAATGTTTATTATCCAACCGATTTTATTTAGAATATATTATAGTCATACTCACGAGACCGATTGTTTATGCATTTGTTTATAATAAGACCATATTGGTCGCATGATCTGTCCCCCGAGACTTAAGAAATACTAATCGAGAATTAGCATAGTCAGATGTAACATGAAGAGACGACAAGCGGCTAAGGTTTCTGTCGACAATTTTCAACATGATTTCAAGAAAGATTTGTAAGTACAATTTTGATAAAAACTCTAGACATGTCTTATAAAATTTTTAAAATATATATTTATTTCGAATTACAGTTTGACAAGAAGTAAGAGCGAATGTAAAAGACTGTAGTATGTCCATATATAACAGTCAAAATTTCTACTTCAATGCCATGTGGATATGCCGGTAAGAAACCTTAGCTTATCTAGAGTAGTAATACGTCGAAGAACGCGAATTCGAATGTTTACTCCCGTTTGGCCAATAATCAGCATTTTACTTAAGAAAGTGCGTATTCTTTCTGTGTCATGAATTTAGTGTTCGCGCGCTAAGCATGATCTGAAGTGATATAAACTTATTCGAATGTTTTGATTGCAAAATATCAAGAAAAGTTGTTTTTCACTTCTTCAAACTTTTATGACTCTTAAACAACGACGGTCACCCCCACTTTTTATCTCAATAATTTACTAAGAACTAGATAAACTGTCAATGTACCAAATTCGAATAAAAATACTGGTAAATTCATAATTTTGTATCAAAGTCTAGACCCATCAAACATCACCAAATGGTGCATGGTGGCTGCAAATTCGAGCCAAAAGCTACATATGTTGTTTGTATCTAGTCATAAATCTACACATAATATCATTCTATATGTTATTGCACGGTCGTTTAAAGAAGCATTTACCAGTACGTATACATTTTGTTTTCAGTCAGTTCTACAAAAATTGACTTAAATGCTCGACTTATAGGGTTTGCGCGCAAAACGGGACACTCATCTTTTTTTCTTTTTTTGCTCATCAAACTTCTATGGTGATTATATTTCACCATGTGAAGTTGAAGAAAACAACATTGGAAACCTTTATTGCCCGCGAACGTCCTTTCAATATGAAAAGTTTCCGCTGACAGTAAATAATTAAGTGTTAATTGTTGTTGTTGTTTGTTCGGAATATCACTGCGGTGACGTGGCCGCTTTGATGGCTGCCGTACATTTGTCTAGTCTATCTCTTGCCAGATGGGTTGCCCCTCCCCCCCCCCCCTTCCCTCGGCGCAGACATGTCAAAAGACTCTTTTATATCTTGATGCCAAGGTTGCCTGGGTCTGCCCCACCTTCTCGTAGCCTCCACCTTGCCTTCAAGGATAACTCGTTCTATGCTTGCCTCAACGAAATCTAAAATACGTCCCAACACAAACGCTTTCGTACGCTGCCTACTATAGAAAAATGAACCTACTGCGCACGCTTCTACGCAATTACAATGACGCCATGAAGCAGGAAAAATGCAATCTGACGCCACTATGTGCGCGCACGAATAACCATACACGTTTTGAACTTCAAAAGACATGGCAAAACCCTTGAATTTTGCACGGGACCCTATGATTTTGTTTTGGATTTCCAAAAGAGTACATTAAGACAAAGTTTCAAAGTTTAAAACAAATGACAAGGTTTTTACTAATAGAAAAAGCGGTAAGTGTACATTTGTATGCACTCGTTTTTAGACAAAATTGTTTAGGGCAAGACTAATAAAAAAATCAATTTTGACTATATTTCTCAATATTTTCCAAATCTTTTGACTTATATTTGTAAAACGATGTATAATTTGGGTTTGCTGAAAAAATAACGTCAAAACCTTGATTCCCGGTGAAGTTATGAATTTTTTCGTAGAGAGTTAGTTTTCGCTTGTTTTTCTTCAAAATATTGTTGATATACTTGTGTTTAATCGCGAATATCTCGAAAACGACCTCGGGACACCCCTTTTTTCTTTACAGATTTGAAATTAGCATTAAATTTAAGTTTAAAAAATGTTGATTAAAAACATTTTTCATGGGTTTTTTTTTAATAACAGACAACCACCTTAATTCGACATCAATTTTCGTCCAGTTTTTACCATCTCCATTCTCACCCAATCCGGGTGTCCGTGGTGCACGTACAAACCAACCAATCACAGCACGCTTCGATGCTTAGCCAAGTGGCCCTGTAGCTCCAAGTCTCTTCCCAATAAGCCAATTCACAGTTTAAGAATCGTCATCAGTGCGCATGCGATTTTATCCCGAATTTCTCACCTTCTTTTGTTTAAACCTTCTTTTGTTTTTAATTAAACAAAAGAAGGTGAGAAATTCGGGATAAAATCGCATGCGCACTGATGACGATTCTTAAACTGTGAATTGGCTTATAGGAAAACACGCGTTTTCAAAAATTTAGAGAAAAACGATGAAGTATACCTGATGTAAAAAATATAGCAAATCCTTGTCATCGATCTCCTCGAATTCCGTGACTAGATATATGACTTTTAAGACTTTAGTTCTTAGTTCATCTGGGTGCCGCCATTGGTACCCATTTTGATGGCTAAATTTTCATATAGTCAGCTAAAGTTTTATCGGCCAGTTTATATTCATCTCATTTGGAAAATGGTCTACTTACAAGGGACTCAGTTTTATTAATTTAGGTGGTGGGTACCGGTAAATACCCCCTCCACCTCAAATACCTACTAAAATATTCGATACTGGTGGTGGTTGGTGTATGTTTTGTTGCATGTTGCTATGGGTAATATGAATGCAATCAGCGAAAAGTCACAAACGTTTTTTCCGTATTTTCTTCTCGTTGTGCTGACATTATTTTACATATCCACAATAAATTTCGAACTTGCTATGCATTATACAACAAAACCTTCACCAACCTTTTTATAATAGCTGTATTTCGAATTCGTTATTTAGCATTGAATGTCATTCTTGAGTTTTGACTTGAGTTACTAGCCATTTGAGGACAAAATCCAGGATGGTTGTCACATCCAGAAATTTTGGATAATGGATGATCCCGGCGCGCCTCCCCTCTAAATCTAGTCCCATAAGAGCACAATTATTTTGATCTTATCACTTTGACCACCTCATCGACCCCTTTGCTTTTACCATCTTTCTATATTCTTCATTAATTATTTTCAGCGTTTTTTTCTCAATAAAATCGCTACAGAAATATCCTCTGCAACGTTCCTGTGAATTTCCTCAACATGTTTATCATCCAAGCATTTTCTCTCATTCTTGCTCGCATCCTTTTCCACCTTGTGTCTGTAATAAACTCGAATTATCTTCAAACTCTTGTCGGTGATGGATAAGTTTGGTTGTTCGACCAGTGACATTTCATCCAACTGGAAAAAACTGTTTTCCGCCTGAACCACATTTTTCAAGAAGGCATCCAGTTCTTCTTTACATATATCCATGTTTCTAGACTTGTGCTTGAGTTGTCTTAGAAATTTTTCTTCTGATTCGATGTCTCTGTGAGAAATTGTAAAACAACTGGAACTAATTTTTGGACGTCCTTTTTACTACCACTAAAAAATTATTTATTCACTTAATCATAAAAGAGAACCTACCAAAGGACACTGACGTCATCCACACATCTGTATTCTATGTTGCCATGGGTACCTTAAAATATTACACATATGAACTGCAGTAAGGTTTCTTTGTGTTTTCATTAATGTAGATGTATTGATTATAAAAAAGAAAAAGATATTTGGAAATAGAAAATTGGAAAATTGAAAAGCTTGCATATGGAATCTATGACCATAAAGATTTTTTTATGTTTTATGATGGCAATTTCTATGAGCCTAAAACGGATATGTAATCCCTGCCAAAACTTGGTGGCAGCGCTACAAATATTCAGTTACAACAAAACATTATCTCTCTTAAAAATCACTACATCAATACCCCCCCCCCCCCCCCACCCAAGTCAACTTTGAGGTGTGGCTGGGGTTGCCCTGTTTCTTAACACTCCAAAAACTTTTCAAAAGAGACCGATAGATCTTTATCAAACAACATTGAACCGTTATTGTTAAGACTTTTAATAAGACTTTTGGCAACGATTGTAGAAGTACTGTTTAATAAACGAGCAGGAGTTTTTATATTTATACTTAGTCAATTTAGACATTTTACTTGCTTGCTGTTCACTCATGACATAAACGAATGGGAAGTTAGGCAGAGCTAGGAGTCACACAGGAATTGGGCAAAGCACAAAGAAACAAGTGAATTGGCAGCTTTTGTCAGTGATTGAAGAATCGATTGAGTGAAAAAATCAGGATACCTTCTGCGACGCACATCGATTTTAAGAAAAAAAAACTAATTTACCGTAAATCCTATTAAGCTCCCCCCCCCCTCAAATAAGCCCCCTCTCTAATAAGCCCCCCTTTTTAAAGGAAGAAATTTATTAAGCCCCCTCCCCTCCCCTTCACAACAAACAATGGTAAATCATACTTGAGAGACTAACACAAGTGAATCAAATGTTGAAAATACCGTGTAATTTGAACAATATATGTACCATGTCATTGACATCCCTATAGATTATGCAAGACGGTTTATACTAATACTTCCGTCTAATCCGGAGTTTACCGTGTTGTGTTGTGCGTTTCGGCTAAAATTCAATAAGCCCCCTGCTCTCTCTATTAAGCTCTCCCCTCTCCAATACGCCCCCCTCAAACGTGCCTGAAATAAATAAGCCCTCAGGGGGGCTTAACAGAGGATTTACGGTAGTCTATCTGGGCATCATTTTCACGGCTATTTTTATGATAATTTCATGAAACTGTGCGCAGTGGGAAAAAACGTGGGATTCGAAGACAACGTGTCAAGAGTGACTGGGGCGGGGTGAGTACCTGGGTGGGCAGCTGAGACTTATTCAGAGGTTTTTCCTTTTTTCCCTTTACTTTTTTTATATTTTATTTCATTTTAAAAGCAGTTGTGAATTTTGTGTGTGAATGCGCACCTCGTTTTTTGATTTTAGAAAGTGACCAAAAAATTGACAACTTTTGAAACTGGCAAAGCAGCCGTTTTCTATTGCTTTTATAACATAATGTCAGGTGTATTCGAGCCTTTTGCAGAAAAGTCTGAATTACAGGCTGATGCGCCACACCACTAAACACATTGAATAACATTATATAACTAGAAAATTCTATACATAGATATAGACTAAATGACAAATTAATTCACAAAACTTACAAATAGCAGGATTAATCAAGGCAGAAATGCTGGTATTTTACAGTGACAAAGTTTTTGAAACGATTAGTTTTAACTATAGCAGGGTGGGAGGACTTGCCAGAGCGCAATGAGATAGAGGATTGAACCACCCTATGCAATATAACATATTTCTGAACGAGTGTTGTCCTCTGATATTAACACGGTAACCAGCCAATAGGCAATGTGCATCAAAGCTCACAAAGCACTCTGGGAAAGTGAGTCCTGTATAAAAGAGACGGGAAAATCAAAGGAAATATCAGAAAAAAATACTATGTTATTTTTGTCTGTTGAAATACTTTCATTTCCATAGAAAATATAGAAGGAAAAAATGGTCAGGTGAATTTTTAGAGGAGCTGAAAATGCAAAGGACTCACTTTCCCATCATGCTTTGTGCTAAAATTTTGAGCTCATGCACATTGGCTATTAGTTCGCGGTATTGCTTTCACAAAAGTTCGCGTTATATTTCAAATATTGGTTCAAGAAACGCTTTTATATAGCTCGTCTCGCGCCACGGCTCGCCTTACAAAAGTGCCTCAGGAACCAGGCTAATATAATGGCTGATATTATTTTGAATAAGTTGTTGATAGATGAATGACCACATCTGGTAAAGATCTTCTGGAGCCGATCGTTTATTACGTCGCGGGGGACGGTGATTTTACAAGACTCAGCTGAAAGTGGGGTGACATTTTTGCAATTTCAAAATACTGGAAATCATCCTGTATATTAGAAAAACTCGAGGCGTTACATTTTTAAATGGCATATATTTAGGGGATACACCTACTTGCAAAAACGTTGTCATACAGCATTTGAACATTTGTAGTTTCAAGATTAGGAATAAATTAAAAGTACAAAAGAACGAGTTCTGCTTCAATGATCTTCTTTTGTACTTTTAATTTATTCCTAATCCACTAAACTACAAATGCTCAAATGTTGTATGACAACGTTCTTGCAAGTAGGTGTACAAATTGTAGTTCCGCTTTTAGGCAGTGCTTAGACAGTGTATATTAGCTTTTTCAGTAAGGGCCTGGCAATATAAATAGTGTTCTGTACACAACTGCACATAAATTCCTTTTATAAGGTACAACTACATTGCTTCGGTTTCATGTACAACTTTTCCTGTGGGGAAATCTAGAAGATCATGTGTTTTATCACGTGATACTTTGACCCTTCCATACTATTGCGACACGATTAAGAGGAATGACCCTTGCAAAACAGTTCAATTTCTTTTTGCAACATTGCTTAGGATCTGCAATCGATACTTTTTTCCTCCTAGAATTTATCTTCATTAGTTAAGTTCCTTGATGAGGATCCATTGTTTCTTTATTATCACTAGATAATTTTTCATTGGCGGGAAAAAACGTTTTTGGCATTATATTGAAAATAGCAAAAATTTTCTTAGGCAGAAAATCTGGTAAAGCTTAACATTTCGATGTTTGATTGTTACCAAGAAGAGATTCCAGATGGACTATTAAGTTATTTAGTAAATCGGTTTTCTGGGGCAGCCCTCCGGCTGACCTCATTATGAAGTCTAGATCACCAAACGCCTCGATCTATCTATCTATCCACTCGTTATTCTTTTGGCATTTGGCGTTCTTGATATCAGATTCCATGTCATGAGGTGAAACTGTGAAAAACACCAGTCTTCGCTTGCCAAACACTATTGCTCGATAAAGAAGAAAGTGAAGAGCAAGACTTGAAGTACGTTAATTGAGCAACATGAACCTACTTTGGATTGGATTTATTCTCTTCGGTTGTGGACCTGTGTTGGGCTTGAAGCCAGCAGAAAAAGCATGTAAGTCTAATCCACTTTCAACAAAAGCCCTTTATTCTTATCTGCTTGTCTGTATCAAATTCAAATATGGTTTCTTATTGTTTACATGATCCTTACCTTCTCTCTTTCATCGCTTGGTGCATTTTTTCCTTCATTTCAAAGAGTCTTGCGCGAAGGCAGAGTTTTCCCCTCGATTCTGCTGATTAGTTCAAACCACAATCATTACTTGCGGCCGGCTGATGACTTTGAATGATATTTATCATATTAATTTGCATCTCAAATCTCCCAAAGTCGATCCACAATTATCGTAATAGTTTCAAAAAGAGCTCTTCTTGACAATACAGAAACATTTCATGTTATGTCTGATGGTAAATATTTGCCTTTTGGAAGTTTGTTTTTACATGTCATACAGTTAATATGTAATATTAAAAGTGCTATCAAAATATTCCATCAAAAATTAATGTCTGACTATGAAGGGTCTTCAAGTATACGAGATAGCAAGGTGGTGTGGTTCACAGTATTTAAAATTTTGGCCATTTATGAAGATTTTTCGGATATTTCCTATCAGAAAGTCAAATTTATTCGATGTACTTTAGAATGATAACATTGGTCAAGAATGATAATGAATTCCAACTTTGACATTCTACATATCATATGTGTGTAAAACATCTCTTCGTTTTGTCAAAGTTTCTAGTGGTACTGTTTGTCCTATCGTGATCTAACCACCGGAATTGAAACATTCTTTGCCGGGCATTCTTTACCTTGTTTGGGCCAAGAGTCAATCTACTTAAAGCAGTAAAGAAAAAGGCGTAAACATTTATCATCGAAATATATAGTAGCAATTAATTAATCCAGTTGCTGCATTAGCTAGTAAGTTACAGACATCTAATATGATCTGTGAAGTGCCCGACACTTCTCAAAATTGCAGGGACCACTACAAACATCTTACTTTGCAACAGAGACGGATCTTATCTGTACTATTACGATAGCTATACTTAGTTAATTGTACTTAGTTTGCCATCTGCAAAAAGAACCATGTCGTCTGGACAAAAGAAATCTGGTGTTATCTGTGAAGAGTAAAACTTCTCGAGATTTTAAGACTTGTAACTTGGATCACTAATACAGAGCTTACTGTGAAGGACACTGATTTTATCTGTCAGTTATCGACAAGGGGGCCGTCTGGTACATCTAAGAAATATCCAATTATAATTGGTAATAATTTTCTAGCGAAAATTAGATCAGCACATCTCTTTTCTGAACAGAACTGTGAAAATTTTCAATATTTTTTTTGCAACTGTTGAGACACAAAACCAAAACTTGATAGTATTACCGATTTTATGAAATAAAGGGAGGACCAATCAGCGATTCTTTCTCTCTCTCTCTCTCTTTTTTACAGCGCGGGAGGGGGGAAGTAAAAGCAGAGTATTAAATTTCGCCTCCATAATTTTCGCGGACCTCTAATTCAGCGTGATTTTTTACGCCCGCTAAAATCGCGATAATGAATCCCGAAAAAATTAGGCAATAATAAATATCAGTTATATCTGGCAAAGCGAGCGTGACTTTTTTGACTGTAATTAACGGCTAGGATTGATGCTCTTATAATACCGGAAACAGAAATTGGATTAAAAAATAGGAACAGTACACATATTGAATCTATGGTGCATAGCAAGAGTTATGTCATTCGCTAAAAAAGCCCTTGATCGTGTCAGACAACCATATTCACATCTTGCCATCTCTTAAACTAATACAAGGTTGGACATGATAGTGTGCTTTCCAGGTCAATAAGGTTCAGCCAAAGCTCCAAGGTCCACTAAGAGATTATGTGACCTAATGGCCCCATTACCGCCTCTTTGTTCTTCAGGAAAACCACATCCTTGGCAATTGCCTCCCAAAACACAATATATAGATACTCCAGTGAAAAGCCGGCTGTTTTATTCTGGAACTACTCCAGATACATTATGACATGGATCTTTGCGTACCCACATGCATTAAAGGAAACAGGTTGTTTACTGGGTTAAAGTGCCCCTAATAGCAACACCAGACAGCACCAGACAGCACCATACCTATTTCAAATAAATCTTTATGGTAATACAAACATGTTTTTGTAGGGTTTTCCTGCTTTTGGTGTTGTTTGGTGTTTTGCTGCTGATTTTTCTTACGACGCTTCAAGTAGTTTCGAAAAAGCTAGCGTCTAGTCACTCTCGAAGTTTCAGTACCGCGCCAGAAACCTAGTATTTTGCTTACGTCATCGGGGTAAGGCGTATCTTTCTTTACAAGCAAAGTGAGTTGTTGACACTATCTTCTAATCGTGGAGCATTTTCAAAGCGAGCTTAAAAATCAGGATTACACCGAAAGCGGAAAATCCTACAAAAACATGTTTTGAGACCATAAGGAGTTATTTGGAATAGGTTTGGTATTATCTATTAGGGGCACTTAGAATTGACGAAAGTAAATCTCGCGGTTTCCGGCAACAAGTTATCCTCTCCATCACGTACACGTTTATTTGGTTTTGAGGTTTTTGTCAAGCTCTCACTCACATTTTATCGTAGCATTATCGTACACATCAAAAATAAAAAAAATATTTTGCCGCTGTGCAAGCAATTCATTGCCTTCAATTGAAGAATACGATTCGGGTTTGAACTGAAGCGTGTGCTCACGCAACATATATAATCTTACGAATAAAGCAATCAGAAATACACTCTTTTTTCAACAATTTTTCTTTAATAAGACCGACAATAAAAGTTGTATTTGAATTATGATGTTTATTAGATAAAATATTGACAACTTTGATGGAAAAATGATGCTATTTAAAAAAGACATCTGGGATAACCGTGACGTACGTACGAAGAGCGAAAAGGAACCGAGATAATAATAGAACCTAAAAATAAAACAGGAAAAGAGACTAACTAGGGCAGGAAACGAGAACATTCTGGTGTTGAAAACAAAACTCAGGACCAAAAGGAAGATGAATCTATAAAGGTCGATGGGCGGGATGATCTCGAGATGATTCAGTCGTACAGAATATCATGAAGTTTTTGAGTGTTTTTTTGCCCTTGAAAGGGCAGGTTTGTGGCAAGAAAAAAAATAAGCTAGGATTGACCCATTTCTCAAAAATGAATAATATTTTCCCATTTCACATCATGTGTTCTCTTCTCATTCTATTGAGAATAAGACTCTTTGTCATATCCATATTCATGTTTTCTCATGCGCAACCGTTAAACAAAGTAATAATACTCTAGGGAATGACGTGGTCTGGAATTGAAAATCTTCCGCCCATTCTGATTGATTCTTTAGAACCCTTGCACGCGACGTCAAAGCAGCCCAATTTGGATTACAAAACAAAAGAATTTCAATCTCCTGAGAATTGGAACATTGTTTTGTCCTTCAAATTGAGCTGCATTCCGACGATACAAATGAAAGGTTTTGTTACCGGCCATATTTTTAGTGTCCAAGAAAGGGGAATGCCCCATGATGACATCATCTGATGCCTGCCCAACACTACAGCCTAACAGATGTGCGGTGGACTTTGATTGTAATGGTACTAGAAAATGCTGCTTCGATGGCTGTATTCTCCGCTGCAGACCTCCATACCAATACGCGAATAAGGATCCCAATGGTAAGTTGATTCCGCAAGTATAAATCTCCAGAACTTATATTAGAATTTAGTTCATGAATTAACGGTTGGTACTCGGCTGTAAAAACCATATTATATCAGTTAGTTCTTTTCTATATGATTCAAGGTTTCAAGGTTTATTTTTTCCACATATTTACAGTTATAGATATTAATAAATACAGACAAAGAATCGTGGTAGGGCGCAGAAATACAACCCGAGGGGGTTAATGAAATTTTCTGCACCCTATTCATAGGTAGATGTAATTCAATTTAAAGTGGGACGAAAGAGGTGAAATTACAATGCATAAATAAGTTAAGAACAGTTCTTAGATACAATATGTTTGAAGGGAATTGCTTATAAATAATATGCTATACAAAAATAATGATGACGAAAATACTATCGAGATAATAATAAGTTTTTATAGTTTGTTTTAAACATCCGATGAGATGAGCTCGTTTTAATACCGATGGGTACATCGTTCCAGCTTACTGCACTTGCATATTTCACGCTAAATTTACCGTAATTTAGGTTTACAATTTTGAAATTCCCATATTTGTTTGCCAACAGTATGCGAAGCAGCTGTGGATCTTGGCTTCCTAATCGACTCTTCAGCAAGCATTGGCTATCAGAACTTTAAAGGCGTAAGAAAGATGGTGGATCGCATAGTCAATGTTTTCACCATTTCTCCAGAGAAAACCCGCGTTGCAATCATTATGATCGACGACGTCCCCAACCACGCACTCAAGTTTAACACCTTGAAGGGGAAAAACCTGAACAGCAATAACGTCCGTCGTATTGTTGACGATCTGCAATTTAGTAAGGGAAAAACAAGGATCGATCTTGCTCTGCGTATGGCGTACAAAGAGATGTTCAGCAAGAAATATGGCGCGCGGTCAAACGCTAGAAAGGTATAATTTGTTAGGAAAAATTCAGTGGTTGGCAAGAGGTCGCAATCCAACGCATTTCCTCATACACGCCCCAATTCCGCCTGCTTACTCATATCAAGGTCCTACCAACTTTCCTGGGGTTCACAACATAATATTACATCTTAGTAGCATATCGTAACGTAGCAACGCCTTTAACGACTAAAGCTGTGCGTTTCTATGGTCAATTTTACAATTAACTATTTCTACTCTGTCTTATATGAGCTGAAACTATTCAATTCTCATTAAAATTATGGGTTCTCTTCTTATTTCTGTTTGTTTTTTGTTGTTGTTTTTTTGACATACACAACTACTTGGTTTATGGGGGAAGGCTTCCATGACCTTGTGGTGCAAATGGCCCATAGTTAATCTTGCTTCACGTATTTTGCTTTAAAGATTCTTATAGTTTTCACCGATGGAATTCAAACATGGGCGCCTTCAAAGATGGTCAAGCTCTCAAAAGCATCCGAACCACTCAAAAGAATTGGTGTTAAGCTTATTCCCGTGGGGGTATGGGGTGAACAGATCAATGTTGGCTCATTAATGGATATATCAACAGATAACTACACAGTTTACAATATGGACTTTTTCCCAGAGCTTCTCCAGGCTCTCAAGAAGATGTCAAAGGTTCCATGTAAAGGTTAGTTTTTTGAATCTCACACAGAGTATGAGATAGGGGTACTTCTAGTAATGGGATCCTGGTGCTGGCTAACAGACTCAGTATGGAAGATGGACACTCCTAGTAATGGGCTCCTGATCTGGGAATAAGCAGGCTCACATGCCAGTATGGGAGATGGACGCTTCTAGTAATAAGCTCCTGATCTGGGAATATGCTGGCTCACAGCCCCAGTATGCGAGATAGACCCTCCTAGCAATGGGCTCCTGATATATGTGGAAAATTCTTATTTCTAATTTATATCTTTTATTGTTATTTGTCACAGATAAAGCCAGGGGCATCAAAGAATGGAACAAAATGCTGAAGAAAGTCTTGATAAAAAGCAACTCTTAAACAATCGAGAAACAACCACGACTGCCCAAAACAACCAATCAATATCAATCAATACACAACAATTAATGGTTATGATCAGCTGCCAGTGCATGCCAGTAGAAGAAGAATGCATCATCAATCTTTCATCTAGTCAACTGCGACTCTGTTAGCCGTTCAGAGGTTGTGAGGAAAACTGGATCGAGTTAGCATTGCAGTGCATTGTGGGACTGTTTAAGAGGACGAAATAGACGCCATCTTGGAAATATATCCCCTAAAACAGTCCAACAATCCATTGCAATACCAACTCGACCAAGTTTTTTCATCTAATTCGGCACGACTAATACTTACTACAGTAGAATAGATAAAGTTTTGGATTTTGCTTTAAATATATATTTTTTGGTTTTCAAAACCAGCGCTTTTCGCTACTAGAGGTCTATCACTAATAGACCCCTAGTAGCTCAGCCAATCACAGGGCTCGATTGGTGATAGACCATTAGTAGGATTTTTCTAAAGTAGAATAGATAATGTCCTTGCATGCATGATGATCGATCAAAAGCTCAACGTTCTTTGTGCGGATGGGACACCTTTAAAGAGAAATACTTTTGTGTTTTTTTCTGCCAATTTTGGGGATGTATAGGTCAAAATTTCAAATGTAGATAAACAATGTTACGAAAATTGACACTGAATTACTATTCAACGTTTAGTGAATTTTCTTCCATTGATTGAAGCTATCTTTCCCGTGACATTTAAAGTATGAAGAAAGACACTCATGGCACACGTTCCCGTCTCTTTTTGATGAAAAATTCTTGAATTTGACTTATTCTAGTGCAGGACTGTTAGGAACGGAATTGAACTCCTCACTAGCAACAATTTACAGCATGCAAAATATGAATGTAACTTACTTTGAACTTGATTTTCATTTTAGATTGTAGGTATTGAATTATTGTTTATTCGTTTGTGTATGCTTTTTATTATATATATTACATTTTTTTTTTGTTTGACAAGGAAACAAGGTCCTTTACCAATGTATAAACTATACTCAATCTAATCTAATTATCGTACTAACCAATGGTTTTACTAATATAATTGTATTGTATTTTGTTTGATTAATCAAAGACTAATGGTTATTTACAACATGCCTGTGAATGCTACGCCCTTATGAACAGGAACATTCCAAATCAATCCAAAACTAGTAAAGAATCCATGTTTGAGGGTACTTTTAAAGGAATGATCAAATTTGAACCCAGCAACCTCTATCTACTGCTTTGTGTTTGACCAGCAAACTGATGCATAGAAAGAAAATGGTGAAACCAGAACGTAAACTATTCAAAATTCAAATCAAAATTAATGTTGAATACGGGATTTTGCAATTTACATTTCTTACAATCAACGAAAAGTGCTATTCTAGAACTTTTTTTAAATATTCCTTAGCAATTCGTGCTTAAAACTGTCAGCACTCCAATAAAATGCGACAAGTTCCAACAAGGACCAGTGAATGACGAATTATGATGTAATTGATTTCTCAAATCTAAAAGACTGAAAACTTGAATAGAATTTTCTGGATGAGAAAGATAATTTTCTAGAGTATGAAGTTTTCCTACAATCAACAAGGATACTACAAAATCCTTTTTCGATTTTTAGTCTTTAAAGAATGTCAATTAACTGTATAGTATGCAAAATATTCCATTGATATCTAGGACTAATGTGTTTGGCAAATATAATACATCCATTGTACAGCTCAACTTATGTGCTGCTGTAGGTCTTCACGATTTCCCTTGCTTGTCCCAAATCTATTCCTGTTGGGTTTTGTTGCAGTTCCCCCACATTTTCATCTCCAGTGTCTCTTGTGAAGCCTTCGTTAGCATTTATTGCCCGGGAATGGTTCCCCGTGTTGCTTGCTCCAGACACAGATAGAGCGTCGACACGGTTACCTCTGCAGCAAGCCTCGCCCAAGAGTTTTCGAAAGCGTTCATTCTGGAATGTATAGACGATTGGATTGACGGTTGAATTTAAGGTGGACAAGACCATGGAGCTGATGTGAGTGACGTCACCATAGTTGAATTTCGGATGAGCATAGCTTAGCATGTAGGTAGTAAGGATAGGTACCCAGCAAATAACGTAGATCACGCTGACTGTCAACATCATTTTCGTAACTTTTTTCCTGTACTTAAGAACAGCCTGCTGCGTAGAATTGCTTGAACTGTCACCACCACGTCCCCAGAGCCTGTAGATGACTCTTGAATATAGGACGGTCATGGAGAAGATGGGGATAAATCCTGCAGCAACCCACCACGTGGATGCATAAGCAACCGGAAGCCAAGAATTGGGCCAATACTCAAAGCAGAAGTTTTTGGTTTTCTCGTAGTAAATAGTTGAGTAGAGGGGGAAGCTAAGGGTTATAGCTCCAATCCAACAGCCCAATACGATGATCTTGAGTTTCTTTACTGTCATCTTTCCTTTGCTGCTGTGAGGGAACATTACAGCGTAGTATCGCTCAAAGGCAATGGCGACAAGGGTAAAAACTGAGCATGCGCCGCCAGTCCAGGAAATGTTTCCACCTGTAAAAAGCTTGCACACCCACGTTCCAGTCGTACCATCAGGATGGACGAAGGAACTCATGAAGATGAATCTTGGTGCGATGAAGATACCGACCATCATGTCAGCAACTGCTAGATTGATGAGAAGGAAGTTCATTGGAGTACGGGTGGATTTGTTGGAGAGAAGGACCAGTATCACCATGGCGTTGCCAACGATGTCAGCAATGACAATCATGCTGAACACGACTGTTAGGACAACTTGGGCTGCCATGGAGTCTGCGTACAGCGACATTATTGATGCCGGATACTTGGAGTTCTGCAAAATAAATCCGAATAACAACTTGACGTTCACTGGATGGATGCATGGATGGATGGATGCATGGATGCATGGATGGATGGATGGATGGATGCTTGGATGCATGGATAGTTTGATCCGAATAACAACTTGACGTTCACTGGATGGATGGATGCATGCATGCATGCATGCATGGATGGATGCATGGATGCATGGATGCATGGATAGTTTGATTGATGGATTTATGGATAGATTGATTGATGGATTCATATGGATATCATTATCATATATGAAGAGTTCCTAGAAATTAATCGACATATTACGAACTCAGAACGCTAAATTAAACTTCAAAGAACTATAATAGATAGCAATAGATGTAAAGACAAAATGTACAAATTTCCTTACAAATAATATTAAATCAAATCTAGAAATTAATACTAGAACATAGTAAAAAGACACATTTAGGCACCATCCAATCACAACAAAAGGGAGATCTTTAAAGGTTTTATTTTTAGCTTTCTCAGTAAAAGTAAAAAACTGCTAAATCGCATGAACTACAGTAAAAACCCGTATGTACGAACCTATTGATTAAGAACCTGTTAGGCTAAGAATTTCCATCATAATGTTATGCATATTTTATACAAACAGTGGACTGCACCAATATTCTACCAGAAACAAGCACCTTTTCTTCCTAGTGAAGATGAAAATCCTTTTTATGATCCAACATATCCTGATTTCCCAGTAAACACCAATTATATAAGAACCTTTCTAGGCTAACTTGAAAAAATACAGGTTCCTATATGTGGGTTTTTACTGTATGCCGTTGGTTGTGATTGGATGACGCCTATAAAAATGCTTGTTTCCTTTTTCTACGGATAGTGCTGATTGGATAGTTATGAAAAAATGTCAAAAAAAAGCTCGAAGTGTTCATGGTAATATTTATTTTCAGGACGTCTTCTACTCTACACCGCATCGATACAGCCGTAAAAACCCTAAATTGTTCACAAATCATATCAGTTTTGGTCACCTTTCTTCCCTGCAGTAGCTTTAGAATAGTGAGTCAGTCATCGATAGTCCTTGCTCTTCATCTTCAATTCGTATTGTGCTTCTGAACGTACATCTTATATATGTCACCTGGTACTTAAATTAGTCCGAAAAAGATCAATTTTCTTAATTAATTTTATGAAAAAGACCAATAAAAAGCCGTGCTGAGAAAGCGGAGAAAGCGTTATATCTTTAAGTTGAAGAAAAAAGCAATAAATTTGGAGGGTTTTTTTCAGCAGCTTTCATCTAAGACAAGAAACGTGGATAGCCGGCTATTTTGATCTCAAGCAGGTGATAAATTACATATTTCATTTTACAGATAATGTTGTTCATATAGATGACTGGTGTCTTAATACTGTGAATGTGCGATAGCTATACGAGTTTTTTCAGTCAAAAAAAAAAAAGAAAAAAAAAAGAAAAAGAAAACAATAAAGTAAAAAAGTATTAAGAAAAAAAAATTAAGGAAAAATATTTAAGCCAAAAGAAATACAAAAGGTAAAATTTCTTCCTTTCGATAATATTAGTTAGCTGAAAATAAATTAAACATCATTTCATAAGGAAATTCAATTTAGCCATGCCCGGTAATTGAAAGTAATGTTTACCTACAGTTTGGGCATCAGTATGGAAGTGAGAAGTGTGAAAAACTACTGAGGTATTACAGTGAGGACAGTCGAAGCATTAACACTTGATATTTTTATATTTTCTATTTTCTGAACTTTCTAATGCTTTAAACCTTCTGGAAATGAAGCACTGAACTTTTTTCATACCAAAAATAACAATAATGAAAATAGTGATTATAAATATTTACAAAAGAATGGTATTGGTTACCTAGAGTAACTAAATATGTAATCAAGCTAGGAAAACAGGATTTTTAGTTAAGTAAGAAAGAGCAGCTTCGACTCGATCATCGATATGACAAGGGAAAACCTCCAGCCTTGGATGTTTCTCTAGAAATTCATGCTGACTGAAACGGCTTCGGAAAATGGCAATTAGCTCCAATACAGACTTTGGTGCCCGCTCTAGCATTAGACTTAGTTTCGAGATCCCTTATTTTAACCTTTATTATAAAAAAGCTTTGAAAGCTTTTGAATTTGTAAGTTGATTTCTGGACTCGCCATCAAACTGATATGATTAGCACTATAACTTTAACTTATTTCCTTTCCATGATATGATTAGAGTTTGTTCTCTGGGTTGGCTTTGGTTTTCCTCACACCACAAAACCTAACAAGCTAAATTCCAATTCAATCAGTGAGTTAGTCATGCCCTGACTTAGATCAGCCCAGAGTTGTTTCAGGGTTGGATCTGTGAGTTAGCCACGCCCTGACTTAGATCAGCCCAGAGTTGTTTCAGGGTTGGATCTGTGAGTTAGCCATGCCCTGACTTTGATCAGCCCAGAGTTTGTTTCAGGGTTGGATCTGTGAGTTAGCCGTGCCCTGACTTAGATCAGCCCAGAGGTTGTTTCAGGGCTCTATCTGTGAGTTAGTCATGCCCTGACTTAGATCAGCCCAGAGGTTGTTTCAGGGCTCTATCTGTGAGTTAGCCATGCCCTGACTTAGATCAGCCCAGAGGTTGTTTTAGGGTGTCGATAAAATTAAAGTTTTTAATTTATTGCTGTGCACTTGTCAAATATTTATCGACGGGGAAACAGTTGGATACTGATAGGTAAGCAGAAAAAAAAACTAATATATAATCATAAAAGCTGTGGGTTATATATTTCGACGAACATGATCACGATCATGATTATAAACCATTAATATATACTTTGGCTGTCTGGGTTAAGGCTATAATTAAGGTGAACATGTTTTTTTTAAAAACAGTTAAGCATATATACGTATACTAGTGTTTTTGCGCTATTTTTGTTGAAATATGGCTCAATCTAGCGAATTATAGGTTAAGGTGAACATGTTCTTTAAAAACAGTTAAGCAGGCGTATATGTTTTTGCGCTATTTTTGTTGAAAAATAAACAGTAAACAAGGAGCAACTCGGCTCCAGACATGATAAGAGCCTCATTAGGTATTCTAAAACAAATTGTTAACAAATTTTTGTTGAGAAATTATGAAAATCGCTATCCTTCATATAGTATAGTCTAGATCAAAGAAGAGACATGTTCTCTGTTACTCCGAGTTTCATGCTTGCGCACTCATCAGACAGACTTTAATCAGACAGACTTTAAAGATTAAAGTCTGTCTGATGAGTGCGCAAGCATGAAACTCGGAGTAACAGAGAACATGTCTCTTCTTTAATCTAGACTATACTATATTTATGCTCTGCACTTCTGTGTATCGAGCACTGTTATGCAGCATAGACAAGACATACTGTGATATCCTTCATATATATGTATATTTATCCCATAAGTGTCAGTATATATTATATATATTATATATGTTTACTAAAATGTGTTTGTTTCTATAATACAGCTGCGTAAAAATGGTATAATTTTTGAATTTACTGAAAACTGCGTCCATTGGTGAATCTATAGAAGAACATATTTTACCTATTCTAGCCAATTTCTTTACAATAAAAGTCTAAAAAGTTAATTTCCAACCTTTCACTACTGTTTGAATAATGATTTTACTTGCTCATGATTGCCAGAAGAAAAATTAAGTGAAAGGTTTGCTTTTGAGTACCATTATGTTTAAGTAACTGGCATCACAAGAAATTGCTTTGCTTTTGGTTTTAGTGCCGAGTGTAGAATCAAAGAAATTGTACGACTGATAAACATAAAAAGAAAAGATACAACAAGAATGAAAACAAACCTTTGTGCAATATCTTGTGTTTGGCAGTGTTTTCCTGTCTCTTTCAGTGTTTTGAAAAGCAGGTGAAAATCTTGGGGCTAAGTGTCATGCGCAGATATGCCCGCGCAGTTGGAAGAGTCAGCACGAAACTCATCTGTGTGTTATTACTAGAGCTGTTTTTATTTCAAATCTCTTATTGATTTCCTTTCCTTTCCTTTCGTTTCCTCTATTTTCCGCGCTCTTCTTCGCTTTGTCTTTTTTTTCTTTTTCTTTCCTTTTCTTTCCTTTCCTTCTTCTTCTATTTTCTACTTTTTCAATGCATTCTTCGAAATGACTTTTAAACGTATCTCCGCAGTAATCACCAAACAACTGATCGTTCCTCTAGTATGTTGCTAAACAGTTACAATATTTTTTCTTGAGAGCTATGATCCGATAGCAATCTATATAATGTTACTCAATCAATATAAAAGATGAATTATTTACGTAATTCCGTCCATCTGAGCATGATTATCGATAATTATGGACAATTATCTTCGCCTTCTATATTGGACCGGTTCTAATATTCATGAAATACTTCCCATCGCTCCAACAGTGCAGTCAGTGCTCAACAAAATATTAAAGCACATCGCCAATATTTTCAGTAAAGAACTCTAATTTTTTTCGACTAAATAAGATGGCTTTCTCAAGTTTGAACTTTGTCAATAGAAGTTATAAATATTAGGAAGCAAATAGTGAATGCTTTTTTGAAATATTCAAGAAATATAAAATTCTAAATGCGATAATATTAGTAATATTAGGCGGTATATGAAAACTACTCAGCTAAGCGAGCAGCTGCTAAAAGATGTCGACAAGAAAATAAAGACAAATTTTCGCTTAATTTCACACCTTAAGTAAGAAAAATCGAATCTGAGAATAAATCGAAAGTTTGATGCCAGTGCAGGAGGAACTGAAGAAGAAGAAGAAGAGGAAGAAGAAGAAGAAGAAGAAGAAGAAGAAGAAGAAGAAGAAGAAGAAGAAGAAGAAGAAGAAGAAGAAGAAGAAGAAGAAGAAGATAATGAACATCAAAAAGTTGAAAAACAATCAAGAGAAAAAGAAAAAATCGAAGGCGAATATAAGAATGTCGTCATAAACAGTTTATAAAACAAGTATCACTAAATTGTTACCTTATCGGCTGAGGAGTTGTTTTTGGCGTTCAGTGGCACCCGCCAGAAAATCAGAGAACACCGCTACAATGTATCGGCTTCGTGAAGAAAGAATTGGTCTATAGGTTGCTCCATCCAATAGATGACAGGAATATGTAACATTATGCCACTAATTAAGCTGCAACCAATGAAATCACTTCAAATCTAGATATATGATAACATCAATATAAGGAATTATAGATGATTATAAGGGTGTTTAACTCATATTGCATGGGAACATATGGCACGTACTCGTCAGTTCGATGCACCGCGTGTGTGTTGGGGTGAGTTTTGGGGGTGTAAGAAATCTCACTGTGTAGGGGAGTGTGGAGGGGAAAATGTTGCCATGATTAGTTTTAGCCCAGCGGGTAAATTGACAAGAAGTAACTTATCAGAGAAAATCTTTGGATATTGGGATCTTTTTTTTACTGCAAAATGAGATAAACATAGGTGTATGTCATTTTCAGATAAATACAAACATACTTGTCTTTGGTGAAGAGGTTTGCAAAAGGTAAAGTGAAATGCGGGGAAACAATAAAAAGTGAACGTGGTGATGTGTGCCGATTTGGTGAATAAACGAATAAACGTGATCAATGCTCAATCTGTATAATAATTTGGGTTCCAAGCTGTAAAAAACTTGTCTGTAAAAAACTTGTCTATAAAAAACTTGTCTGTAGAAAACTTGTCTGTAAAAAACTTGTTTGTAAAAAAAGCAAGTTTGGGAGTCACATTTACATATTCTACCACGATATGAAGACCTTTCGACTAATTTGTACACAACACCTGAATAATAAGGAAACTTAAACACATAAGCATGCGCAGATGTTTGGTTGATAGCCAGCGTCCATCCGAATCTGTGGGGTTCCATGGTTATTAAATTTGACAAACGATTTGGATATGATTTCTATTGTTATATCAATCATCAGATGTGGTATCTTAGAGTCTATATCGCATCTCATTCTCGGAATGATACTTCAGTTGACATGACGACGTGTTCGAGAAGTCGAACACGTCGTCATGTCAACTGAAGTATCATTCCGACGTGTTCGAGAAGTCGTCATACTTCACTCATTATTTATCAGTCCCACCATGCATTGTCAACCAGTAGTCAATAATATGGACCATGGAAGGGATGCACCTTCTTTTAATTAAGTGGACACAAGATAGAAGGTCCTAACGGTGCATGGTCCGCTTAATAGAGTTAGGGACCACTGTAGTACTATGTACCTAATCGACCCCAATCAGGGGATGCTATATCAGTCCCATATAGAGTGAACTCCCTCTAAGGCACCTTTGGGACCAACTCTTAGTGTCCGCTTTAGTGAGGTGTTCGCCTTAGAGGGAGTTTCATTACAGATAGTATACCAATGGCAAATCGACCGGGACCAGGCAAAGGTGTCCGCCCTAGACAGGTGTCCGTCTTAAAGAGGTGTCCGCATTATGAACTATATGTAGGAACCTTGGCTGTTTTCCTAATTTTCATTTTAGAAGAGTTAAAATACTAACCGATGATCTTAGATCCATATCAAGCTTTGACCAAATATGTGGCCCTAAATACCTGATAGAATGTTTACCATAACTCACAATATGAAACTATTGTTTCAAAAAACTATTTGCCGCCGGGTGATAAAGCGACAACCACAGGTAGCCCATGCAGAAAATATCCAAACGAGAACATCTTGCGTTACGGATCCTATGTCATGTTGTGATGGAATGTACCTTTTGTTGTGTGACCAGAATTATCTCTTTCGGTCTATTCATGTGACAAATATCGTGCTGTGACTGTAGGAGCTTAGAGAATTGTTCAAAATCCCCTCCAGCATGAAGGACGAACTAAAGAAGCTAGTTTAGTGAACAAGGATAAAAAATTTTCCAGGAATAAAGATTTTATTCATATGCTACCATTTGCCCGCAGAGATGTCAAGGTTAGGAAAGCCGGTCTAGACAGTAATGAGTTTTGTACTACTGACTACTACTGTTATCACATTGATGGCATGCTTGAAGCCAACCACTTGACGTCTTGAATTTCATCTCTATAGAAAGCATCATTCATTGGCTGCATAACGGTTATTCGATTCCCTGCTAGGGTATTGATTTACAATTGAGCCAGAGAAGCATTGAAAGCTTGCAGGACTTTAGCCCTAGTTTGGTCCTTAGTGCTGGTGTGTAGTGCTCGTTTGCATTTTGCACCGTACAGGATCTACTGCGCTCGGGAGGGCCGATCCTCCGCGATGGCTTCACGGATAATCTTCAGCATCTTCTTGGGGATTGCCTTTACCTATATCGCTGAAGCGCAAAGTGAGTACTGATTCATACGTCTTTGGATAGTTTAGGCGTCGACTTGAATGCCTCTCCAAATCCTTCTCTAAAGTGACGGATCTAAAACAGAGATTTTGGAAGAATTCGTGTGTTATTATTACGCTTAATAATAGTTTTTAACTAAGGTATTGAGAAGACTCGAAACCCCGGGCTCGAAACGCGCGTATTTAATTTCATAAATGTCATAAATATTCGAATAGAAAAATCTACCAACAACGGTGAGGACAAGAAACAATTTTGAATACATCAAATGCTATTTCTGTTAATTCAAGCTAGAAGATGTTCTTTGGAATCAAATTTTCAGCTGTTAATGCTATTCTTTATACTGGCTTGTCTAGCAGTTGGCTGATCTTAAAGCTTTAAAAAATGTCTTACTTACGATGCCTTCCGTCCTGGCCTTATAACGTCTGGCTTTTCTCAACAGATGATGGGACGTACAGCACGTAAACTAATCTGTCCCTGTTTTCTTTCTTTATCTTTTCGCTAGTTACATGCAGTTTTAGTCTTTATTTTTCCAGTTCCTTTCTGAAAATTACCTAGATTATAAATATGGACAAGACGCAAGCAAAATATTCTTATAGATCCCTTCCAAAAATATCTTGAGTGGGAGAGGAGCTGGAAAACAGCAATATTTCATGTCACGGAATAATTCGCCTTTCTGGCATTGAGGAAGGGACTGGGAACAAGTGTAGAAACCCCATCAACTGAAAGACCACACAAAAGACCACACTATAGTAAAGACCACACTGAGTTTTAGATTGTTTGGGCATATACTGACTGATTTACAGGCTTTAAACAAATCGTAAACAGAAGAGAGAATGTATAGTTTTTAGGGAGACTGTCCTAAAACCCCATACATATCTTTTTTTTTTTTTTTTATTTGTTTGCAACTTTTGAAAGCTTGCCACTCGTATTCAACAAAACATGCCACACTCGGTAATAATACTAATATTGGTACAGGTAGCCCAAGCTATGTATAAGAATGCTTAGAAGCCGAGCTGAAGTGCGAAGAATTTAAAAGGAATACTAGAAATGTAATAAATCACATTTGAATTATACCTCACTGTTCTTTATCTCTTATTTCATCGTTGGGGAAAGTTTCAAGTCTTTCCGGTTGAATTTGAGCGAGTTATGGACTTTTGAATTTTACCCTCTCTCTCAAAAGGCCATAACTCGCTCAAATTCAGCTAGAAAGACTTGAATCCTTCCCCAACGATGAAATAAAAGACAAAGAATAGTTAGGTAGAATATATATATAAATATATACAAATAATATAACATATACTATGTACATACAAAGAGATACAAAGAAAACTATAAACTATATACATACAGAGAGAAAATTTATGACGAAAAATTATATATAAATATATATTTTTTTTTTTCATATACAACATTTTTAATACTCTATTTTAATAAGACTATGGATATCTCTAATTATTAATATATTTATGAACGTTAAATTGAAATGCTGTTATAAATACTCTTTATCTGTTTATTTGAATGTTATTGTTATACATAATATTTAATAAATTAAAATATATGCGTAATTTGCATTATTTGATATTGTCTATATTTATTGAAATTGAAATTACAATGTATAGTGTATTCTTTATGAATATTATAAATATTATTTCTGTACTTTTAATCCAATTTTTATATACCAGCAACAAACTTTCTTTTTATACAGCCTGTAAAGCGTCTTTGAACTAAAGGATATTGGCGCTATATAAACTAACCCTTATTATTATTATTATATAATAAAATAATAATAATAATAATAATAAATACATTTTTTTCTTCTCTCCTTCCAACATCTACAACAACAATCAATCAATTATTATTATTGTAAATACAAGAAGGGGGGCATGTATCTATCTATTACAAGTCTTCTTGTGAAGGAGAGACACATTCAACATTGATAAACTACATTTGACGCAAATAAAGATTCCTTACGCTGTACTCTTTTTGTATTTACTGAATCTTTTCCCCAAGGAATGACACGTCGTCTGAAGGCATTGATAAATGTATTTGATACTAAAACCTTTCCTCTGTACTCTTCTTGCAGTTAATGTTCCGGGAAAGTGTCCATCGTTTCCACCACCAGCAGAATGTCCGCCAGAAACAGACAATGAATGTAATAATGATGCCGAATGCGCAAATTTGCACCCTGGTCAGGGATTAAAGTGTTGTTTGACTGGCTGCGACAAGGAATGCGTCCGTAAGTATCTATTGCTTATTGAATAACCTTTTATTTTATGCTACAAAAATTGTTTACGGGGTTTTTGAAAGAGTGTGACGTGATAAGCTTTTGGATTGAGAAAATGAGATTTGAATGAAAAAGGGGTTAAGGATCATTGGAAAATTGAAAAGGAAATATAACGAGAGGGAATAATTATCTAACTCATTTTTTCTTGGATAAACAGCTGGAAAGTGATCATTTGTTATGACTGATTTTAAGTCGATTCTGACTTAACTTGACCTTTAATTTTAGCATTAAAAGGACATTTTTATGTATATATAGATTGCCAGGATTTTGTTCAACTTTTGGCCGACAAAGTAAAATTACTGTAGCAAATATTAAGAGAATCACTTGACTGCAATCCAATTCTGGCAAATTGCCTTCAACTTGTGATAATGATGAAGACAGAAAAGACCACTACAGATCCGGGTAGAATATTTGTCACGTGAAGAGACCTCGTGTTTCTCGTGGCACGTGCATTACACGTGTATGTCACGTGAATCGCGGCGTGACTTCATGACTTGTTCACCTCATTCTTGACAGCGTTAATCACTACCGTACTAATGTTTCATTTCCGCTGTTGTTCAGATTTATTTTACGAGGCATGTGGCCATTTGAAATAGGCCTTTTTGCTTTACCCCTATTTTCGACTTCGTGCACTTTAAAAACAATAGGTGAGATCAAGTTGTCCGTTGTACGCACTAACCGACCAATCACAGCGCACTTCGATGCTCAGCCAATGATGGAAAATGTGAGAATTGCAGTCAGGATTGATGATAATTTTAATTGACTAGCAGACTGGCTTAAATTGTAACATAATTATACAGACGTTTCGGCCTGGTCTAAGACCGTCTTCAGTGTAAATACCGTTAGCTCACTTCACGCACATTTCGAAACTAGTTGTTAGTATTGCGCGCGAGTTGGAATATATAAGTAATATCATAATGTCAAAGAACCTCTCCCCACCTCTACCTCCCCCCCCCCCCTTCCTACAAACCTCCCCCTCCTCCAGCAAATGTATCGAAACCACAGACTTAGCTCTTCTTACCGTATTTGCTTTTCAGGTCCCATATTACCACTAACGGTAAGGAATTCGTGTTATTATTCTAATCGCTTGGCAAATATCTAACATGCTAGAATAGTGACTTTAAAAACCAAACCTCTCTCTCTCACTCTCTCTGTTACACATTAGGATTTGCAACCAGAGAAATTGTTTTTTCGCGAATAGACAAGTTGCGCCAGATATCGTAGTGTGTGTAACAGGGCCTTAAGAATACGATAAGGATGTCTATTTACAAAATGTTTTTCATACTATTTCTAATTATTAAAATTAGTTTTAAACCACTAACAATATTGTCCATAATAATTAACATCTTCCGCTTGGCTTGATGCAGATGTTACAAATATTAACTTATGCACTGTTACAAAGTATTGCAGCTATTTCAAAAAAGAAAGTTATCTCAGTTGTGAATGCTTAACACTGCAGAAAATAACGGGTGAGAATTCAAATAGAAAGTTAGAAAAATTATCTATGTTTATAAATAAATTTGAGCATCATTCCAGTCAAATATTTAATGTGCAATGTTAAGCAATCTTGAGACAACATTTCTTTGAAATAGATCATTTTATAAGGTCACGTGCTATTGTTATCATGGTATGGAAGCCTTGTTACCATGGCACCTTTTGCTACCATGGTTACCAATCCTTTTTAGGTTATTGTCTCATAATGTTGTTATTATCATGGTATGAAATGAAGCAGTTGAAACTTGAGGCAGGTTCTTCAAGTTAAAGACATTGTATTCTCTATATGGAAGATATTCGTATACAGTTCTCTATATATCTTTGTATAGATATGCTAACCACATAAAGATACATCTAAGTCTCTTTTGTGTGCATAACAAAAGACATGGCATTGTTCTATCACATGATTGTGAGGTATGAGATGTATCTGTGCATTTTATACAAAAGGTATTTTACCGATACTCGTATTGATGATGATGATCTTACTGCGAAAGCTATATACCACTTGAAATTAGATGATTGACACGGCGATGCATGGGGAGCCATTTTAGTGTTACGCCATGTGTCGTAGCATGTACGTGCTGTAAGTCAGTGCCATACGTTTTCTACTGCGCTAGATGATGCCAAAAGTTTTGCAATGAAACAACAATATCTTTGACATCATCATTCATGCACCATACTTCGAGACAATGTACAAACTGCATGGGAGGTGTTAACATCGTGAAGTCATTAACTGATGATGTAATGACTAATATGAAACATATACACCTGTATATATATAACTATATATATATATATGCATATATGTGTATTTATGTCGCTAATACCAAACTTGCAACATATTTTTATTGTCTTGTTTGATATTGATTTCTTTTTGTTTATTTTGAAATATACTTTTTTTAATCATACATGTACCATTATTCCACTATGATATAGGTATTGCACCACCACGTGATGGCAGCCATGACAGGAGGCACAAAAATAGAGTCTTTCCCCTGGGAAACTGAATTCTTTCTCATGTAAATCATATTAGACCAGATTCTATTGTTCCTGCCTCCTGTCATGGCTGCCATCACGTGATGGTTCAAAGCCTCTATTGATAATCAAAGCATGAAATTTCCCTACGTATCTACCCTTGCAGATTTGGGAAAAAATCTGAAATGCACGCAAACGCTTTTCTTAAAAATCGTTCTAGAAATTTGTCAATCCCTTACAGACCTTATAGACCCCTTGCAGCACGCCGGAATGCAGATCATTTTGGAGGACAAAACAATAGTTTCCAGTTCTCAGGAGATTGAAATTCTTTTGTTCTGTCCTCCAAAATCTTCTTTGACGTCACGTGCAAGGGATCAAGACCATTATTTCTTTCCATCCGCGCGACTTTACTGTGGTATCCCATTGGACCGACAATGTCGAACCAAACTGAGGGACAAAAAACCGGGATCTCGAATGTTATTAATGTAGATCCCAGCTGTTTCTTAGCAGGTCTGCTCAGCTACTTGGTCACGTGATGGGTATGGTTACAAGTAACTTTGGTAAGACAGAAGTAGAGCGAAAACACTAGAACCATGAAACAAAATCAAATTGTTAGTGTGTAATAGTTCTTATTTAGCGACTATTAGTTACTATAAAAGACAAGTAAAGTTGTAATGAGGTATTGTTTCCTTTTGTATTTGTTGTTTCTGGTTGAGTGATATTGACTAAATAGTCACTAAATAAAAACTATTAGTTAGTAACTATTTTGTTTTTATTTCATGGTTCTAGTGTTTTCGCTCTATAAAAATATTTTATGCCTCAACTAAGATCAATCTGCATGACGGATTTTCTTGTTAGGGATTGTTAGAACTCAGTCAAGGTAGTTGCGAACTCGGTTTTGCGAGTTGCACGTTGGAATTTGGTTTTTCACTGCTGCCAGTCAAAAATATAAAAGGTACTGACTGATTCATTTTGATATGCAGTAGCGAAAAACCAATTTCACAACAAGCCGTTGAAATATCTGAGTTCGCAGAATATTGAGAATCGTAGTAAATCTTCTTTTCATTTCTTTTCCTTTCTTACTTCTTTTTTCCATTCTCCCTTTGCTTGTTTCGTTTTCTTCCTTTCCTCTTCACACCCTTGGAATTTTTCCTTTGTTATTTCCTTATAAAATTACTTAAACTTCACCCTTTTCTGTATATCTTTACCGAACTATTTTAACTAATCGTGCAGTAACATAATACGGACATTTTGTTTGCTTTTATTTACCATGAGGCCCCCCGGGATACCTCTGGTTACACCTTCTGGAAGCTTGGGTCTCACGAGAGAAGAAGAAGATGCTCGAATCAATCATCGGAGAAGCTGGCACAAGCTGCATGAAGAAGATAAATTACTGTTATGATTTTAGTCTAGCTATAAATAATAATCAATATTCAGGAATGCCTACGTCACCTGTAACTGAGTTTTTTACAGTAATGTCCTGCAAGCTGTTGTCATGAAGGGCGATTTTCATTTATGAAGGCAAGTCAACATAATAATGTTCAACTGTTTCGTGATATGAAATGAAATAGTACCTTAGGGAATTACAACTGGTGGGTGTGAAAAGGGAAAACATTACGCCAAAACTAAAGAGGTTTATAACGTCATGTACACCTCAAGACTACTGGATTTGGTGACACAACGAAAACTAACTCATGTCGTATTTTCAGTGACAGCACAGGATATTTTCTCAGTCTGCTTTCGTGCTATTTTTTCAGGCTTGTGGCAACTTTAGTGGAAGACATCGAACATTTCAGTTGACAGAACCAACCCAGCACTTCCCTGAAGAAAACCTACCCTCTGAATGTCAAGTTTATCGTTCTACACTGCTTCGGAATTGATGATAATTTAGTTTGGTCACAGAACATTGCGCAGAGTGACTTTGGTCAGCTTTTTTTAAGGGGGAGGGGAGGGGGCTTCTGAATTTTTTATCTCCTTAAGTGTTACTGGTAGGCAAAGAGATAATACCAAAGGGAATGAAATGTGGTCTGGAATGGGCAGACAATACCTAATAGGTAAAACATAACAGATATAAAGTAAAATAAATAAATAAATAGAATAAAAGAAGTGAAGAGAAGCGAACTGTTGTGGCGCCAACCTTATTAGACGATAGAACAATCAAACGTGCCAATAAATCAATTGATTTGATTGGTCAGTTAATCATTCAATTAGCCCCTTGCAGCACGTAGGAATGCAGCTCAATTTGAGGGCAAAACAAAAGAATTTCAAACTCCTGAGAATTGGAACCCATAATTGAGCTGCATTCCTACGTGCTGCAAGGGGTCTATTGGCGCTCTTACTTTGTGTGATTGTTTAATCATCCAATAAAATCTACGTCGGCAAGTGTGAGATAGTCACGATATACTTACCGATATACCTGACGTCAAAGTAGGTAAATTTGGAAGACAAAACAAAAGAATTTCAATCTCCTCAGAATTGGAAACCTATATTGCTTTGTCCTCCAAATTGAGCTGCATTCTGAAGTGCTACAAGGGGTCTTTATTCCCGATAATATATATCCCAACCAAGGCTTTGGATAGTATATATGTGCATTCGCCCGCATATTGGAAAAGGTTACCACAGGTAGCCCAGAAAATAGCCAATTAAAAACATCTTGCGTTACGGAACCTAGTGCGGTGTCATGTTCAGATGGAATGTACCTTCTGATTGTGTTACCAGAATCATCTCTGGCGGTCTATTCGTTAATGGCACAAATATCGTGCTGTGCAAGACTGTAGGAATTTAAAAAGAATTGTTCGAAATCCCCTCCCGGCAGCATGAGCGAAGGATGAACTAAAGAAGGCTCAGTGAAGAACGATGACAGCTTTTCCCAAATAAATATATTATTTCTCTGGCACCAAAGATGTCAGTGTAAGGAAAGTCTAGACAGTAATGGGTTTTGTACTATTGTTATCATATTGATAACATGCCTTGAAGCCTAGCATATTTTCCTGTTCGGGCGCTCGGGATCCCTGTGTGACAACGAGGGATCAGGATTCACTCGCTCTCAGTCATCCTTGGTCAAACACCACAGAAAGCACACCAAAGTAACAGACGAGAAAGAAAAAGAGACGCTCACGGACGAGGTAGCCACCTACGCAGACGCTCTTAGAGTCGTCACGCAATGCTTCTCTCCCTAGAACATCTGCAAAGGAGGTTACGGACGAGGCTACTTGAAATCAACCATTTGACTTCTTGAATTTCGTCTCATTCAGAAAGCATCATTCATTTGCTGCATAAAGGATATTCAATTCCCTCGACGGGTTTTGATTTACAATCGAACCAGAGAAGCAATGAAAGCCATCGAAAACGAAAGCCAGTAAAAAATGTATTCGTGGGAAGCTAGAATTTTCCGAGCGCAGAAGTCGCGAGAGGTTCACTGTTGCTCTTACAGGAAATTCATTTGCGTTTCCCGCCATTCCCGAATTTGATATTTGGAGTATCGGTGGTGACTATTCATTTCTAGAGCAAGACATGCATGACGATGCATATCTGACGATGCTACTTATTTCTCCAGAGTCCAAAGAAAAAAAGGCGAGTCTTTCATCAAAGACACCAAAGACGCTGTACAACAACCACATAAGTCTCGATGACATTTTTCTGACCAAACCACACGCATGCTAGAAATCTATCCGGCGATCTCGAACGTTAGCCTTTACGGCTCCTGTGGTTGCAGCTAGAAAACCATCTCTTGCCGCTCGATAGCTTGTGTGCTCTGCATGATCATATTTGATGGTTTTGTATCCTAGTTTACTTTTATCGTATGATATTATTGACCTCATGATGTCAACTTGATGTGTTGGCGGATGGAGATTATCTTCTTATAAATTTTACATCGTGGATCTCGAGCTTTGTGATTGGCTGAAATTTACCGACTGATTTTTGGATGCCATAAATATCTCCATTTCCCAGTGTTTTTTGTTCATGCGATCAAAATCGGCGGCTTTTGTCGAGCTCAATGGCGTTATATAACTACATTTTATGATTACTGTATTATCTAACTTTAATTTTGAAATGACATTAAGTATCAGTGAAGTTGTAACGGGGGGGGGGGGGGGGGGGGGTACTCCTTATAATGAGCTATACGGTGATGCTCCGTCGAAAGGGTTACTTTTTTCAGGCCACACGTAAAGCAATGGGGTAGAAATTTGTGAGTTTTAGTATAAAAAGGGTAGATTTTCTTCCAAGGTTATGAAAGGGGTACCTTTTCAGGAAAAAAAGGTAAATAAAAGGGGTACTTTTTTGCTGAAATTTGGCATAGAAAAGGGTAAGGGGTCCGGGCGGAGCATCCTCGTATGAAACGACCGGAAGTACCCCGGGGTTGTAACTCTGTATCTTCGTAACTCTGAATCTCGTAACTCAAATTAGTGCAAGCCGCGATAAGCCTAGTTTAAACAACAATGACGATATACATGTGGTTCTGTAAACAATGTTTATGAAATACAAACTATTTCTGGGATGAGGGGTAAAAGGACGTCTGTTTTCTCAGTCTATAAGGTCAAACCACCCACTATCCCTCGCATGACCCACACCCATCATAAGAAAAGTCAATGGGTAGTTCAAATTATTTTTACATTATGGTAAATATGTTGTTTGACATTTCTGGCCTATTACCAGGGCACCGCACTACTCTACACAGTTGTCTTCATCAGACCCTGAGCCTGTTCACAGGCTATTAAGGGCGCGTGGTCCTTAGTGCTGGAGAAGCAACGAAGGCTTGCAGAACTTTAGCCGTAACGAGGTTGTTAGTATTGGTGTGTAGTGCTACTTTGCGTTTTGCACCGTACAGGATCTACTGCGCTCGGGAGGGCCGATCCCCCGCGATGGCTTCACGGATAATTCTCAGCATCTTCTTGGGGATTGCCTTTACACATATCGCTGAAGCGCAAAGTGAGTACTGATTTATACGTCTTTGGATAGTTTAGGCGTCGACTTGAATGCCTCTCCAAATCCTTCTCCCTAAACTGACTGTTCTAACGGCAGTTATAATGGAATTCATGTGAATTTATGAAGTTTAAGCTAAGAGTTTAAGTTTTTGAGAAGACAAGAGTCACACATAATCATGTCATAACTATTCGAATAGAAAAAAACTACTAATACCGAATAGGATTAGAAAACCCATTTTGAATACATCAAATACTATTTCTTTTACAGCGCGACGATCAAAAGTATGACCACATTTAATGTATTCGCATACTTCTATGCACGGGATTTTGTACTTTAAACCGACACAATTGATGCAAAGCTGTCTGGTTTTACCAAATAAGGCGTGTAAAAGCTCGTTTGGAGAAAAAGCCCCTGTATAGAAGTATGCGAATACATTAAAAGTGGTCATACTTTTGTGCGTCGCGCTGTAATTCAAGCTAATGAGACGCTCCTGGGAATCAAATGTTCAGCTGTTAATGCTGTTTTTTTTATACTGACTTGTCAGTAGCGGTTGGTTGTTCTTGAACCTTTAAATGACAGTGCTAATTCAGTGTTAGTACACATGAAGTGTATCGCTATACAAAAGAAATTACACTTTTTCTCGACGATTGAATATGCCCCTTTTCTTTTCCTTTTGTTTCGATCCATGATAATTTTGAAAGAAGTTTTTTTATGAAAGAGCGATACGTTCTGTCCGAAATAAAAGCACGTTGATCAGATAAAATGAGTATATTTTGCGCGAGAACAAAGATTCCTTACTCTGTACTCTTTTTGCAGTTAATGTTCCGGGAAATTGTCCAACGTATTCAAGACCCGCAGAATGTCCAGAGCCATATGATGAATGTACAAATGATGCTAATTGTGAAAGTTTGTATCCTGGTCAGGGATTAAAGTGTTGTTCGAATGGCTGCGATGACCGGGAATGCGCGCGTAAGTATCCATTGCTTATTGAATAACCATCATTGATTTGTGATAAGCTTTTGGATTGAGAAAATGAGATTTGATGGAATGGAAATCAGTTGAAGGGAATATAAGTATAATAACTCTAAAAATGTTTAGACAGAGTAGCAGCGCTTTGTGATCCCCCTATCCCAACCCTCCACCCCCCGCCCCCCCCCCCCCAAATAAAAGCACCGCTAGGCAAGCTACAAATGGTTAGACCTTCACGTGGCTCGAATGACCCTGTTAATGACGGTTCCGTTTGTCAGTTCAATTACTGTTGAAAAACTTGATTTATTTATTTATTCTATTTACCCTTAGATAAAAGCTGTAGATTTAAAAAAAAAATCTGTAAAAACAGTTTGAAAAGTGATCATTTATCATGACTGATTTTACGTAGACCAATTGACACGACAGTAGTTTGCGCGCTTTATAAGCCCCTTGCAGCACATCGGAATGCAGCTCAAGTTTGCAGGACAAAACAATAGGTTTCTAATTCTCAAGAGATTGAAATTCTTTTGTTTTGTCCTCCAAACTGATCTGCTTTGGCGTCACATGCAAGGTCTGTATTGTGTGTAAATGTTATGAGACGCAAAGATATGTTTTTCTAGGGCAATGACTGGGACAAGTCTGCATTTCTTATCAGTTCTAAACAAAATAGACTTGATCATTTCCTGTTTACGCAATTACTTATATAAATATCAGATTCGATACCATTTCAACATTGTATCCTATAGCTAGAATTTATTAGGTTACGATTTAATAAACTCCTCCCCTAGTACTCGTACCTCTCACACCACGCCTTATACTGTTTTTTCTTAGCTATTTTCACGGCTAAGACAGCCATGAAACGAGCACGTGCGCAATGTTAGCACGCTTTTTTTTAGGTGCGAAGCAATTCGCATACCACGGGGTCGGCAGTTGGCTATTTAAGCTAGAAAATCTAAAATTTCGGCCTCATTTGCTAAGCTACGCCGTACCCTGCGGGCGGGCGCCGTAACAGTCAGTTGTAGACGGATTTCTTCCTGGCTTTACCGTATTAAACGTCGTCGAAGCCTTCAGGTATGCCATGACCTCAGAACAAGCAGTTGTCGAGGTGATTATTCTGTTGTAATTTCATCTTTTTTACGAGCCCCGTTAGGTTCTGTTTGTAGTATTATTTCAGTACTCGGCGTCTGTGTGTGTGTGTGTTTGGATCTGTGTCTCGAGTAGTCGTGTCAAACCAAGCCACGTATTGCAATACTCTGGCCTACCCTGGGAGTTGCTTTTACCCTGGAATATATGTTTTGGGTTTGGTCTGTATTTCATGTTAGAGTACAAACAATATATCCGTGAAACATTAGTTATTATAACTTATTTCGATTTTGAGCCGCCAATATAAATCCGTATTGGCAGCTCAAAATCGCAATAAGTTTTCTATCGCGATTGTTTTATCCCCCGCCAATTCTGAGCCATCAAAACGGGTTTATATTGGCGACTCTCTCCCGATCAAACTCATAAGAGAATCGCGATACTACTAAATAGTACAATTTTATGCAAATTCTATTGTTTTCTATTGTTTAATTAGCACTATTTTGTACTATTTAGTAATTTGTATTTCACGGATATACTGTTTACACTCTATTATTAGCTGTTTTACAAGTTTTGCTCCCGTTATTTTACTAGCCTTGTGTAACATAATGTTTTGTGGTGTTGTTTTTTTACTGATATCTCAGTCTTAGTTTATTAAAGCTAGCCGTGTTTCAACCATTAGTAAAATTTCATGATTGTGTGGTCGTTTTGGTAGTTTTCTGGTCGCTTGTCCACCGTTTCCTGGTCCGGCTCTGCTACTGGGTGCGGCATTCCCTTCCCTTCCATTCACTTCATTATAGTCTTGGTTTGCGTTAGTAAAGGGAGAGTATACCATTTTGAAGCAAATCCTGTAAGCGTAATGAATTTATAAAAACCCCTATATTTTGTTCAGTCTCTTTTTTACCATAACTGTGAAATTTCTCGCGCGCTGATTGGTCGAGAGCCGTGGTAAATGGAGGACATACCGATAAATGACGAATTGCTCGCGCAAAGTGCAACGGCGCGCTTCAAACGTTTTTTTTTTTTTTTAACTTTTTCTTCGTTTTTGGATCTTTTACTTGACTTTGTTATGGTAAAAAACAAATTTCCAATGGTTTTGCGTGGTATGTCCTCATATTTACCACGATATAACGTCAAAAATTGTCTCCAGTAATTTGTCCAAAGACATAATATAAAAGGACGGGGTTGAAAACAGGTACGAAAGGCTGTATCATTTTCACGAAATTTAAACTAATCAAAATCGTGAATATCAAGAGGCGCCTGTCGACTCTAATGACGTCGGCGATAATTTATTCTGAATCGGTGAATTTACTAAATCACGAACTACTAACTTTGAATCTTCAAATTTCTATGACAACCTTTTTGTGTAGGTGTATGCAAGAAATGGCAGAAATAGAAACTTTATCAAACAGCAAGCTTGGATTGCCAGGTTCCTCTGCCCACCCTCTCCCCTCCCCCAACAAATACATCAAACCACAGACTTACCTCTTCTTACCTTGTTTATTTTTCAGCTCCCACATTTACAACTCTACCTACTCAGCCGCCTATTTTCGGTAAGGAATTTGTGTTCTTATTTTTATCACTTGGCAAATTTCAAGCATGCTAGAATAGAAACTTTAAAAGCCGAAACTCTCTCTTAAGTAGACGATAAGAATATCTAATAACCTTATACGAAATGTTAATTGTTAATTATTCAGCAGTTATTAGAAGTAAAGGTTTCCAAATCCATATGATTTTCCCATATTTTTCCTTCAAATTTGGATCAATGACATCTTATGCAATTCTTAATAGAATATTAAGAAAAAAATTGGGGTCACCGTTGTTGTTCTTGAGATATAGCCGTATATGCGTATATAACGTGAAAGGGCGCGTGTGTGACCTATGTTTTTCAAGATCAAACTCCGTCGTGCTCGTTACGATATTTTAGTATTTTATAAAGAATTACATAAGCTATCAGTGTTCCAAATTTGAAGAAAAAAATATGGGAAAATCATAATAAAAACACATATTTGGATATAATCTTCAATCTACATTACGACCAAAGCGTCACCGTACGGTGCATGGTGGCTGCAAATTCGAGTAAAAAACTACAGGTTATTTGTATGTATTCATAAATATTTACACATAATATTTATCTGAAGGTTATTCAATTATTGTTTCAAAAATTGTTTAGCAATACATTTAGTTTTTTTTTAATGACTATACTGTTCGACTTGTATGTATTGCGCGCAAGCAAGAAAAAGGCTACACTTTGATATCATCTCACTCCTAAACTGAACGGTGACCCCCATTTTTTTATTCAGTGCTCATGGAACTTCTATGATGATCTCATTTTTCCATGCGAAGTTTGAAGAAAAAAACATGGAAACTCTTTTGCCCGCGAACGTCCTTAAGCGTAGTTTTTTTATGAAAGCTAAACAAAACCAAAAGTATATACGATAGAGATATGGAGGTTTATTGCTCATTCAAGACGATTGTTTCAGTGGTGGAGTATGTGGTTCAGATAGTCGAGACCAAACACATGAAGGCATTCCACTACTGTCCTGTTCAAGAAATATATCGAAACATTTGTCGTCGTTTGGAGTTTCTTGAGCTAAGAAGGATAAGAGGAGCAAGCACAAGGTGTAGAGTGCTACCATTTTGTCAAAGCACAGTAAATCAGCTAAGAAGAAAAGTTGGACGAAGGGAGGAAAAGGGTTATAGGGGATATGACAACTTAGATTTCTTACTGAAAAAGACTGACGTATTTATTCAGTAAACAGGCTCAAGCAAAATTTGTTTGTCAAGTTTTGACTAGCTCTCATGAGCGCGCCATATTTCCTGCTGCTTTACAAGCAATAGAGTCGGCCTTGGACAAGGATGACAAATGCGCAAGCAATAGAGTCGGCTTTGGACATGGATGACAGTTGCGCAAGCAATAGAGTCGGCTTTAGACAAGGATGACAGGTGCGCAAGCAATAGAGTCGGCTTTGGACAAGGATGACAAATGCGCAAGCAATAGAGTCGGTTTTGGACATGGATGACAGGTGCGCAAGCAATAGAGTCGGCTTTGGACATGGATGACAGGTGCGCAAGCAATAGAGTCGGCCCTGGACATGGATGACAGTTGCGCAAGCAATAGAGTCGGCTTTGGACAAGGATGACAGGTGCGCAAGTACTAGAGTCGGTTTTGGACATGGATGACAGTTGCGCAAGCAATTGAGTCGTCTTTTGATAAGGATGACAGTTGCGCAAGCAATAGGGTCGGCTTTGGATAAGGATGACAGGTGCGCAAGCAATAGAATGGGCTTTGGACAAGGATGACAGGCGCACAAGCAATAGAGTCGGACCTGGACATGGAAGAAATTCTCCCTGAAGAAAGAAAAGTAAGAAACATCTAAGCGTTGAAGACCCATTTATTTCACTCAGTCAACCAAGATAAGGCCCGCTTAGAAATTCCTAATGAATTGTATGACTATTCATTACTCGTTGTCTTCGATTGAGTAATGAAGTTTATCCTCTTACAAAAGGTACAGAGAAAGCCAGACTCACTTGTTCGGTCAAACGCGGGATCATTCTTGGAACGTCAGCGATGTGATGAGAAAGGTAGACGGCAAACTGCAGAACCTGACTCTCGTACACGTGCTAAACAAAAGCAAAATAACTTGTCTGTGATAGCAGTAATAGAGGACGTCATTCTTCAGTTAAAGCGCGCAATGCCAGAATTGAGTTCTGTATCATAGTTCTGCCACCATACTCGAAGTACAAAAGCTCGCAAGAAAGTGGACGTTAAGAAATGATACTCATTCGTTTGTCTCACGCTTTAGGGTCACTTTTCATTTGTCATCAGGCGATGGGTTAGATTGGATGGTGCGTCTATTACGTACCGCTCGTCGGATCATCTGTCGGTTGTTGGTCGGTTCGGGTTCTTATTGGATGTTTTAGTGTTGAGTCTCCACCCAGAGTGTTTTCTTATCGTCAGCATTCACGCTTCGCTTCGGTACGCTTAGGTACAACTGTCCCTATTAATGTTGTTAGGGAGGATTACCCACTCTTAGGCAGTTGGAGGATCCCACTGACCCGATTCCAATATTCTGCATACTCCTATTCTTAGTTTCCACAATCCTTTACGATTCCTAGCGTGAGGTCGAGGTCAAGGTAAAATTTGCCTAAAAATATAAGAAAATTAAATAGATGCATCGAAAAAATGTTCCCCCGCGTTATGCAAACTTAACCCTGACCTCGACCTCACGCTCGGAATCGTTAGGGAATGTCACACCAAGACAAAGTAGTTGAGAAGAAAAAGAAACAAAGACCACTGCCGAATCTTACAGGGATTATAGTGATTACACTGATGACGACACGCTGTTCATTTTTCGACCGAATGATGAATCAAATCGTTCCAGAGATTTTCATCCCTACAGAAACACCTAGACTTTGGCAAACACGGACGGACATTGTTTGGACGGATGAATGAATTATCTGACGTCGCATTCGCACATACACATCGTTACCATGGTTACTGAGATACATTGCTCAAAGGAAATGCATGCACATGTTGAAAGCGTCTATACGTCACTCATCGTCACTCACTCTCAGTTACATCGGATGGGGGACATTATGCTGATTTGACTGGAAATATTTTCATTCTCATGAAACAACCGCTATGCGTAGCAAAAGATGTCACTTGTATACTATGATAAGAAACCAGTTAAATGTATATCAATGCAAACCCGCTCTGGAATCTGTTGCGTGTCGGGGTACAGTGTTCGCGTGTCTAACAGTGAAGTGAATCGAACCTTGTGTGACCCCAAGAAGCGACGGGAATTGAACCAAACTCGTTAAACGTTAACTAAGAAAAATTACACCAAATGTTAGAGTAAGCAAGTCTTTATACCAGCTGCTGTGTCATGAAGTTTAATTTTTGTGCCTAGAAAATCTTTTTGGCCCACTTATAGCATTTTTTAAATTATACCAGCGCGTACGTGACCTGCGTGACAAGAGAAAAGAATGTTACTGCTGTAACGCAAGACATATAAGAGAAAAGGCAGACTGTGATCGACTATGTCACCTATCAATAAACAATAGACTGAATTCACACTCTTTCAATGGCTTCACGATCCTAAGTTTACAAGTAAAGTTGTGAATAATTTTATCCAAAAATACTGAATAACCGAAATAAATTCAATTTGGAAAGCAATTATGAGGGTGAGAAACTGGCTAAGCACAACAAAAGTCTGGAAAGGTTTTGATGCAAATTTTGAGGTATTTTAGTAAAAAATAAAAAATAAAGGAAATAAAATAAAATAGAATAACTTATTTGTTTTCTAATTATTCATTTATGTAATATTTAAGAAATTCAAGAAAGTTTTTAAATTCAGCAAGACATTTATTTTCGAGTGAAGTATCACATCAAATGCTTCATTGTTTTGCACTAAAACTTGCCTTCGAAAATAAAAGTTTCAAAATCGTGGGATGAATCGTTTCTCTAGAGGTAGGATGGACGATGAGTCAGTAGGACGAACGATAAACTGCAACTCGATTGTTGATTCCTAATCCCAATGCGATACCTTCTTTAATACAATGAACTACTTCATACTTAGATTTTGTCGACCTTCTCAGAAGAAATCAATATTTTGAAAACCACGATTAAAATATCTTGCGAACTTGTATTGAAATAGAAAGATAGCTTGTGGAGAAATAGTAAAAGTCCAGTATCCTCCAGTGTATACTAGATAAAAGGCTTTTGAGGAGAATAAACCATAGATTGACTTTGACTTTGCCTGTGTACCAGAGATGTCGGGATGGGATAGTCTAGACAGCAATATAAGTGTTGTAATCACATTGATGGCATGCTTGAAGCGATCCATTTGACTTCTTGAATTTCGTCTCATTTGAAAGCATCATTCATTGGCTGCATAAAGGATATTCGATTCCCTGCAGGGGTATTGATTTACAATCGAGCCAGAGAAGCAACGAAGGCTTGCAGAACTTTAGCCGTAACCGAGGTCCTTAGTGCTGGTGTGTAGTGCTAGTTTGCATTTTGCACCGTACAGGATCTACTGCGCTCGGGAGGGCCTAGTTCGCAATGGCTTCACGGATAATTCTTAGAGTCTTCTTGGGGATTGCCTTTACATATTTGGTACAAGCGCAGTGTGAGTACTAATTTATATGCTTGGCTTAGAGTAGTCTAGGCGTCGACTCGAATGCCTTCACTATGTCTTATCTGATAGAATACAAACTAGCATTGCAATTGCCCCAATAAGCATTATACTAACATAATGAATAATCTTTCCAGCGATTGAAGCCCATTTTGGTAGTAATAATAGCTATAATACATATTTATTCCACATCTAGCATGTAGGCTTGTAAGCAAAGTACCTCAAACCCTGTGTAGCGGCGGCACAAGGCTCTCATTAAACCTTCTCTTTTAGGCTAACACAAACGTACTCAAAATGCTGGAGTTTCTACCTCGAGTTGAGCTGCTTTGAGATGTTTTGTATCACCTATTTAGATATCGTTTCGAAGGGGTGGGTTGTTACATTTGGACTAGAGCATTGTCTTTGCCGGGCCATGAAATGTACACCGAAGTATATTCATCATTATCTTACATTGAACATTACCAAAACTAAAATCATTTTCCCATGCAAAGTCCGATCACCTTCAGTCGTTCGTTTTCTAAAAATTTGAAGCAAGAAAGCGAACATAGAACCCTTAAGAAACGCTCTGAATAGAATTATTTTAGTTCGGGTATGGAATCCGGCCTCATGAACTTTCGTGACAATCAACAATGGAGCCTTTGTCGGTATCAACATCATCAACTTTGTCTAATATTATTCATTGGACCACACAACTTATTTAACTTTACAAAAAAATACCAAGAAACTCTTCTTAGATTTAAAAAGCGCATTTTAGAATGAAACTTTCGTATATTATTTCGTAGTAAAGATGTCTTTGTTTGTGAGTCAAATATTAACCAAGGCGTCTGAGACGTTAGTCGGTCATTTAGTGGCAAGCAGGATGATGTTTTTAACCAATGATATTCCATGGTTTTGACACGTTTGTGAAGGTCATGAAATTCACACAATCCAAACGCGTAATTTAATAATGAATTAAATTTTTCGTCGAAAATTGATAGCCTTGTGTAAAAATAGGTAGAAAATGGGTTTATTTTTCTAATATTTGTGGGTTTGTGTTTTACGAATTTGCATTGTAGGAAAGAAATTTCTATCGTGAAAAATGTAAGATTTAAATCGTAAAAATTGGTAAAAATTAACATTTTAAAAATATCGAAAATTGCTTTTTATTGGCGCTAAAATCACAATACTTTACGCCTTTTTCGTCGATTTTATTGATTGCATGTTGCAACGTTTATAGGGGCATAAAATAATCTGGAAAATCTAAAATTATGTTGCGAGCGCGCGAAAAAAATCTATTTCTTCGGCAAGTATCTTCAGTATATACCAATCATATCTTCGGAAAATATTTGAGAGTTTTAATAGTTGCAAATAATTTTTTTAATTACATGCAAGATATATTTTTGCAAAGAACATGCTAGCATGTAGCAGCATTGTTTCTCGTAATGCTTCAGAAACGCGATAAAGGCGCCACAGCTGCAGGTTAATAGATATACAAACCAAAATTCTCTTTTACGCTGTGTTAGCCTCAATTGTGCGTAAATTATGCAGAAATTTAGATAAAACTCGTGAAAATTCAAAGTATTTTTTATTGTCTTCTTTACACACAGATCTCTTGAATTTCCACGGGCTGTTACTGAATAAAAGAATATATTACACCGTTTTGAAGATAACACAGCGTTAAAGAGAACTCGAAACGGGAGTATTGAAATTTGCGAAGAAAGATTCCTGACTATTACCTTTTTGTATTTACTGAATCTTTTCCCTAAGGAATGACACGTCGTCTGAAGGCATCGATAAATGTATTTGATGCTAAAACCTTTCCTCTGTACTCTTCTTGCAGTTAATGTTCCGGGAACTTGCCCACAGTTTCCAGAAGCAGCAGAATGTCCACCAGAACCAGACGATGAATGTGATACTGATGCCAAATGCGCACAATTACACCCTGGCTTAGGGTTAAAATGTTGTAAGGATGGCTGCGACTTGCGTTGCGTCCGTAAGTAATACTGCTTCTACATAACTCTAATTGATATTATTAAACGCTGAATAAAGAATGCACTCACTGTAACTTAGATATCGTATTCCTATTCTCCTATCTAACCGGTATAAAACTCCGTTTACGATTAGCCCTGCTTGGTTCTTGCTTGTCCTTCGCGGTCGCGGAACGACAAGACCGTATTGTAAAATGTTCACAGTCATTGGCATTTGCTAGCAAACTGAATTAAAGAGACGGTTCCGTGTAAATTTTATGTACCGGTCAAAGTTTTGAACAGTTGAAAATTCGTCCGGTACTATGTAAGGCCAGCTTGAGGCTACCATCAACGAATGCGCGTCTGCAGTCGAGGGGATGCATGAGAAAACTTTATCCCCCTTCTGTGACATCAAAATACTGAACATATTGGTTTACACGATGAAACAAACTTTAAACTTAGAAATTTAGTATAAGTTGCACTTTAGCATTGCATTGGAGGACATGGGAATAATCCCAGCCTCTGGGATTTTCTCCTGTCTTCTGGTGTACCCCATTCCCTCTGAATTCTTCGCTCTCGCAAGTAGGTGTATGTTTGGATTTTGTTTTGATAACATTTTTTTAAACACCAGTTTTTTCATATTTAAAAATTTTTAGAGTATAGTTATTTTCATACTTAATGTACTGCTGTAATATATTTCTTATTTTACCTAAATTATGTTATAGATTATAATATTATATAGCAGGTCCACATCAGCCTATGGCTGCCGACTCAATGTTTGTAATATTGTTTAGATTAACCTGCTCTATCAAATAAAATATTGAATGATTGATTTGAATTGTTTTTCTAGCTCCCATTGCTCCTCCTACTCCTCCTCCTCAAAGGGTAAGACATCGTATCAAAATTTTCCACTTTTGCTGTTCTTTGCTATTTTTTGCTATTTTAAATAAGATTAATTCATTTGTATTTTGATCTTATTATATTCTAGAGAGGACCTCCTGGAGATCCAGGTCCAAAGGGAGAAAAGGTTTGTGAAAGAATTTATGTAACTTGCCGTATGATTTTAGGGAGAATTATGGCCTGTGATTAGTTAAGAAATTTACATTTTTTCAGGAAGTAGGATATCTATAATCCCCTGAAGGTTCCTTTACGTGAAAGTAAGAAGGCCTCCATGCAGTACTACATTACTACATCAGTGTTCTAATTCCAATGTAAAACTACTGATATATATATATATATATATATATATATATATATATATATATATTGGATGGATAGGGTTTGGCAAAGAAAATCAATTAAAAATTAAAAACTTTTTCTAGTTTTTTTTTTTTTTTTTTTTTTTTTTCAGTAAGCAGGTCATAGAACTTACACTATTGAGTGTAAATAACAACATTTGGACCTCCCTCCCCTCCCCCAAGACTGTCCCTTATAGGTCCAGTACAACGTCATATAGTTATTTTGTAATACATTAAGTTATCGTTTTCCAACACAGGGTCTACCTGGTGGCCAAGGAAGAACTGGATCAAGAGGTTCTCGTGGAGAACAAGTTAGTAGAATGAATGATATTAATACTGTTTGTTTATCTGCTGTTCCTGATTAACAAGTCGGGTCTATTCACCAATGACGCACCTATGATTAATGGTCTGCGCTAAGAGTAGTTCTTAAAAACGAGGTATTAAAGGTGAGTCAACCCAATATTTTTGCATGCGCACCTTCCAACTTTGAACCTCGTATGCCTAAAGAGATTGATTCCAATTTCATATCCATTAGAACACTCATGTTACATATAGACTAAACTACAAAATAATATTTTTTCGAGGAGATCGGATTGCATATTACGTGGTAATGACGTCACACCTGTTTTAACTCGGAATCGAATTTTATCCCTCGACCGCATTTTCTAGGGAAATGCTTCATTCTGCCTATACCTTGAGTGTTTATCTTCCTCTGGGCGCCGTTTCATCAAAATTTATACTATATCAATCTATATCAATCTCTTGAGGTATATGAGTTCAAAGTTGGAAGGTGCGCATGCAAAAATATTGGGTCGAGTCACCTTAAGCCTTGCATAACATTGCGTGGGTAATAAGCAACTCCTTTATCTTTCTCTCTGTCTTGGTGTCTTGGTGTCTTGGTGTCTTGGTGTCTTGGTGTCTTGGTGTCTTGGTGTCTTGGTGTCTTGGTGTCTTGGTGTCTTGGTGTCTTGGTGTCTTGGTGTCTTGGTGTCTTGGTGTCTTGGTGTCTTGGTGTCTTGGTGTCTTGGTGTCTTGGTTTCATTTTTTTTCTTTTTTCCTTGGTTTGTTTCTTTGTTTCCTTCTTTTTTCTTTCTTTCTTTTACCTCAATACGAAAATTAACCCTTTCCAGTCCTCCCGCTAAACGTTTCACAGAATCATAATCTACTCATACAATAGTTGTGCAAGCGGTTGGGGATATTTTGCGCATGCGTGCTATTTACCTATAAAGCCAAAACAAGCAAATGCTTGACTTGTGGGATCAAATGTGATAACAGCTAATTTGATGGCTTGTAATTTAGGGTAAACCTGGTAGCAGAGGCGTGAGAGGAGAATCTGGTCCTGCTGGTCCCGTTGGTCAGCAGGGTCCTCCCGGTTTAATCATTGATATCACCAATACAAGCGACCCAGCATTCCTTGGAGAAGTGAGTAATGTCTTTATTTCTCTTATTATCAAATGAATTTTGGAAGACGTGTAAGAACAACCTTGTTCATAGGGGCTGATTGTAATTGGTTGGGTGGGTGAGTTGGTTGGGTGAGGTTGGGGTCCACTTCAGAAACAAAAGTTGGAAGGAAAAAAAATGACACTTTCTATAGGGCTGTATGAGGGAAGGCGTTAGCTCGTCCCCGAGAAATATTTGCAATTTTACTCGAAGATGCTATTTTGTCTGGATCGGAGGAGCTTGCATGTTCACTAGTAACCCCGCATAGCAACCTCAATGAGAATGCCATCCAGCAATCGACTTGCTTATTAAATTATGTTCTTATACAATAACTTTTCGAAATAAAATTTGATATGAATATTAGCGGAATAATACGCCATTTCAAAGTCTTCATGACTTCACCTTCATCAGGTAAGGATTTAAAGAATAACTGAACATATAAGATAGAATTTCCATGAAAAACTACTAAATCTGAATATTAAACACTTCAGCACGAAGTGAGTCTGATTGTGTGTTCAATTATGGCTTATGATTTTTCAAGATTTATCAAGGTAGCTAATGGTTTTGGTTGTGTCCTTCTATTTATTGAATAATTCCATGTTTTCTTGCAGTACATCAGATCTCAGGACTCCAAAGGGCCTGGTGTTGGTTTAATTAGAGAAGTTCGCGGAGATCAAGGAGAAGACGTAAGTAAATGTACAATCATTCTATTTGATCAACGGCGTGGCCTGCGTAAAGTGACCATTCCCCAAAATCTACCACTCGAGTAGGTAGGATTTTCTCAACTCTCATGCTCCTATAGACCTCTTGCACGGTGACGTCAGAGCAGCTCAATTTGGAGGACAAAACAAAAGAATACCAGTCTACTGAGAATTGTAAACCTATTGTTTTGTCCTTCAAATTGAGCTGTATTCCAACGTGCTGCAAGGGGTATTTTAGTGAAAGTACCCTAAACCAGAATTATGCGCCATTAATGGGTTATCAGCTTTCGCGGTTAGTAAACGTTTTCTGTCGGGTTAGGTAACTAAGACCTAGTTAGTCAAGATATTATTATAAAAATCATTCTGTTATACGCCTTTTTAACATGTTTTGATCTCTCTTTCAGGGTTTGCCTGGACCTGCTGGGCGTACTGGACCCCGTGGTCCCGACGTAAGTTATTGCAATATTTTTCTTCCTATTCCAACTTCTCTTTCACTAAAAGTACACTAGAACTTGGTAGCAATAGAATAAGATAGACACACCTCTTGATTCTTTATAAATTTTTTCGAATCTACATATAAAATACCGCAGTTTTCCTTCACTACAGACTCATGATTAGCTTCATTAGTAATTAAAATACTCACAAATACCTCAGCAGTAATCAAGATGCGCAACTCCAACAATACAAACGTTGTTGTTGTTGTTGTAGTAGTAGTACTGAAAACGGGTTTAGCCCCCCCAACCCCCCCTCCCCCAGGCAAAATCCTGGCTACGCCCCTGTCTTCTGTTCCTCTTGTATTGCCCTATGTTATATGCTGCACTAACACATTGTTACCTACAGGGAGAGAGAGGAGAGCCTGGAGATGCTGGACCAGCAGGAGAGAAAGGACCACAGGTAACCTACTAAAGATTTGAGAACCAGCTGCAGAGCGGTAATAAATTTCTAGCCAATCACAGTCCGTTGAGATTGGTTATGGCCGACCCTGTGTTGAAACACTTTTTTCTAACTGAAAACTATAGACAATAGGCCTCAAGCGTGATGACGTTTATACCTACACTTCCAGAATCCTTTTCGGTAGATTGTTTTTTCACTTTTTCACAATTTTCACTATTGTCTTGGTATTCTCAAAGGAGTTTTAACATTTGAATATGAAAAGAGATTTTGAAAAGGATTGTGGTAGTTTAGGTATGAAACGTCATGAGGTTAGGGGTCCATTGAATCCAATACGTTTTGAGTTTCAGAAAAGCGGTCCAAAACTCTTCATAAGAGTGATATTTCATCTGTGATTTATCTCAAAAACCACTCGAGAAATGATTTACAAAACAGAGTGAAGGGCCGCAGGTTTTGATGAACAATGCTTTGCGCGATTAGTTGATCGTTCAGCTGGAGTATTCAATAAAAAAAGAATGGACACCGCTTTTCTCGTCTTTCTTTTCTTTTTCCTCCCCCATTTTATTTTTCTTACTTTCTCTTTTCATTTCCATTTTTTTGTGAAAGCTGTTGTCCATGTATACAATTAATATTACAGCAGAGACATCAGTTCTAAGGGAATGTTCCTAACTACTATATAACTTGTTCTCGTTTTCTTCATCCAACAGGGACGTACGGGACCAAATGGACCCCAAGGTTCACCTGGCAAAGACGGTAACGACGTAAGTACAGTTTTTCATTTTATGTTTGACTTCGATGTTGAAGTTTCTGATATTCTTCAGGTTCATTTTGATGGTTGTTGTTGATATTTTGCAGGGAAATCCTGGAGCCCCTGGTATGGTTGGCGAAGCTGGCGGTCCAGGTCCTCAGGTATGTCTGCCTCAGTGTCTATCTGTTTTAATTGATTGATTTAATTCAAGTTCAAGGTCAAGTTCTTTTTATTACACACATATAAATATATTACAAAAAATAACTATACAGATAAATAGACCCCCTGCAGCACGTCAGAATGCAGCTCAATTTGGAGGGCAAAACAACAGGTTCCAACTCTCAGGAGTTTGAAATTCTTTTGTTTTGCCCTCCAAATTGAGCTGCATTCTGACGTGCTGCAAGGGGTCTATTAGTTTGTATTTACAAAGGTACTACTTTTTTTATAATATCATAAATATAAGAAAAATACAAACAATAAATAGATTAAGTGTGTAGTGATAACTTAAGTAGTATAAACTTTCGAGTAAACCACCACTCTACTCCGGACTCTACTGGTCAGCATTTTAGTTGGTGTCAAAAATTGTCAACTAATACCCCATTCACACCGGACCGTTAAACATGTTTAAAGGTTGTTTAGTTGAACGAGTGCCCTTTCACACAGCCCACACGCCTAAATAAACAACTTCAAACTGTAAGTTGGTATGAACGGGGCTTTGAATTCATGGAAAATGCTGAAGACCACGCATGCGATAACAATCCATATTACTTGGGAATTTTTCGCCTTTTAGTTGTGTTTTGTTACTTGGTTTTGTTCTTATAATCAGCTAGTGTTAAGTGTAGACGTTTCATTTCAGGGCCCACGAGGACCTAGTGGTCTTGCAGGATTACCTGGTGTCAAAGGAGATCGGGTAAGAAGAATTTATCGTATATCTTCAAAATGTATATTTGCTTCTTTCTCTTTCCTTCTTATAGGTCTTTAGGGTTTATCTGCTGCAGGTCCAACTTTTTTTATCTTGTACAGTATTGTATTGGCAAATATAAGCATTTTTATGTAACTTTTTCAAAACAGGCGTAACTCGTTTGTTTAGTGCGCGGCCTTCAGAGACAGCTCGGAGTTAAATCCGGGAGTGAAGTGCGCACCTTGGAGCGCCATATACATAAGCCTCTGGCTCGGAAGAATTGGGCAACCACTCTTCGCAGGTTCCAAATGAAATTAATTTACCTTTTAACTTAATCTTAAAACAGGGTGAGCAAGGACAGCGAGGAGAGAAAGGAGACCAAGGCAAGCAAGGAGAGAGAGTAAGTAAACTGAGATTGATAGATACATTAATCATGAGTGGCTAAAAAGGTGCTTTATAATCTTGGACTTGCGCAGAGATTGCCAAGGGCTAGTTTTCATGACCAGACTAGACAGAACTAAATATTCATTAATAATCTTCGCTGGCTTTTGTTTTTTCGCAATCTGGTAGATTGTGGTGTTTGAATGCCTAAATTGCCTTGTCTCACTTTTTCTTAAGGCGTTCTGATATATAGTCTCACAATACTAGACACAAAGATGATATGCAATCAGTAAAATGCAGGACCTCCACTGCTCAAAGAGCATTTTCTTTTGCGCTGCTAAAACTTGAAACAATCTTCCCTATTTCCATTTAATCAGCCAATACATGGCCGTGTTTCCCAGTGCAATGCGCTGAAGATTGTAAAATCACAAGTGATGGCCGATAATCCTTCTCGTGTTGATTTTTTTTTGTTTGTCTGTCAAAGGGTCCTACTGGTGAACCTGGACGAAATGGTCGCGATGGCAATCCTGTAAGTATTGAATGCCTCTCTTGGCTTTTTCCATATTAATTTAATGCTTAACAAAAAACGAAAGTTACAGGAGCCTGCGCTCCTTCTGATCGCTCCTCGCAGCTGATCATAAGGGTTGTGGGCTCTAAAGACGAGATTACGTATTTTTTTATTTTGTTAGCTTTCACTGCGAAAAAGAAACAGCACAAGACAATATTTTTCATAAAAGAACAAATTTCTCTACAGAATTATTTTAAAGCGAAGATGGTGCATTTTCATTAGGTTTTGGGTCAAACATTATTCATCATGCCATATATGGTACTCTTTGTACCCTAATTAGATCATATGGCACCTACCTCTTTTGATGCAATTATAAAAGACAATCTGTGCTCCAGAAATCTTGATCGTGTCATTTGAAAGAAACTTCAAAAAGGGAGTTAAAAATGGTAATTCACTAATGCTTGTCTTATATATTAACGATTGTCTTTCGTTGTTGCTTAGGGAGAACCTGGTATCCAAGGAAGAACTGGACTAGAGGGACAAAGAGGACCCCAAGTAAGAGGACACTTTCATTTAATGATGTATTTGATGTTTAGACTTCAGTAGTTTATATAAGGTCAATGTCCATATGTTTCTAGGTAAGTCTGCCTACTTCCAGATTAGGGATCCATGACTGAAAGTGCTCATATCTTATTTAATTATTTATTTGTTAATTTTTAACTTCGCCAATGGGCAGGGAAGCCCCACAGGTAAAGCTCCTCTACGGGGCACAATATATGGTCTCTGGGTTTGAATATTTGTCGAACCATCAACCAACATAGCACACTGTTAATCTACGTATGACTGATGTTTGTCTACAGGGCCAGAAGGGACCACGTGGCCAGACTGGATCTCAGGGTCCTGCTGTAAGTAAAATAAAATATATCAATATATCGGGTGCATTATGGGTAATTTCTAAAAGAAAATCGCTTAAACAAGTGTAAATAATATTTCTTTTGAAATAATATTATAATACAGTGCAGACTAAGTGCTGCTTGGTATTTTGTTTAACATTCCAGCGAGAAAAGCAGCATTTTAGGAAGAATCAGAGAATATGCAAATTTGTCATATCGACATATTGAATTTTACAGATTTTTCGCAAACCGCTGTATTTATACATATATACATATACACACAACAACAGACATTTACAAAAGCAAACACACAAGCGAAGAAAAATGATTATCAGGCAAATTTTAATGTGTTTCGTTAATAAAAGAACTAGACTAACAAACTTTCAAAAGTGTGGATAATTTACGATGAATGTATTGACTAAAGAAGATGTTATGTCCTTCATTAGGGAGCAACTGGACAAGGTGGAGCCCAAGGAGCCCAAGGACGACTTGGGTTGAAGGGAAGCATTGGTGAGAGAGGACAACGGGGACCAAGAGGTATTCAGGGTCCAAATGGCCCCACGGGATCGCCTGGTCCCAAGGGTGATGGCGGCAGCCCTGGTCGAGCAGGAAGACCTGGTTTTGATGGAGCAAAGGGAGATCAGGTATGGTGTTTTTTGTTGTTGTTGTTGTTGTTGTTGCCTTTTAGTTGATTGCCAAGTAAAATATGGCTAATGAAGATTATCTTTACATTCGGCGTTAAAACTCAATTTAGTTGGATATGAGGAAAAAGTCATATTGGATAAAAATTAGTTCGTAAAAGATAAGAAGTTTGTTTTAGAAAAATAACCGAGTATTGGCTTCTTCCCTCTTATTTTCTGTTATTGTTGACATTGTTGTTGACGTTGAAGTTTCCATTGATGTTGAAGTTGCCATTGATGTTGATGTTGCCATTGATGTTGATGTTGCCATTGATGTTGATGTTGCCATTGATGTTGAAGTTGCCATTGATGTTGATGTTGCCATTGATGTTGATGTTGCCATTGATGTTGATGTTGCCATTGATGTTGATGTTGCCATTGATGTTGAAGTTGCCATTGATGTTGATGTTGCCATTGATGTTGAAGTTGCCATTGATGTTGCCATTGATGTTGCCATTGATGTTGAAGTTGCCATTGAAGTTGCCATTGATGTTGCCATAGGTGCTGAAGTTGCCATTGATGTTGAAGTTGCCATTGATGTTGATGTTGCCATTGATGTTGACATAGATGCTGAAGTTGCCATTGATGTTGATGTTACCATTGATGATGAAGTTGCCATTGATGTTGATGTTGCCATTGATGTTGATGTTGCCATTGATGTTGATGTTGCCATTGATGTTGAAGTTGCCATTGATGTTGAAGTTGCCATTGATGTTGAAGTTGCCATTGATGTTGATGTTGCCATTGATGTTGATGTTGCCATTGATGTTGAAGTTGCCATTGATGTTGAAGTTGCCATTGATGTTGATGTTGCCATTGATGTTGAAGTTGCCATTGATGTTGAAGTTGCCATTGATGTTGATGTTGCCATTGATGTTGCCATTGATGTTGCCATTGATGTTGCCATTGATGTTGAAGTTGCCATTGATGTTGATGTTGATTTGGCGGCACAATTGATGTTCTTTTGTTTTTGCTATCATGATTGTCACATTTATATGCTGCAATTGCTGTTTTGATCTCCTCTAATGTCGAACTCACATTTTTCATTTTTCATTCTCAAGGGTCCATTAGGAGCCATGGGTAACCCAGGACCACCTGGATTACAAGGAAGAAGGGTAAGCTACTTTTGATCTTTGAATTATATTATATTCTCAGTTACGAACTAGCAGCAAACCGTGCTTGTTTTGTATAATAAAGGTGTCCGGCAGTCACGGCATGCAGCCATGCTGTAGGAGCAAATATCTCAGTGTTGTTTTCTTGCCCAACAATGTGGCGGAAGATCCCTCTAGACTGGGTATTTCCTTTTTTCTCCCTTTCCTTTTATTCATAGCAAGATTATTCTCCATGATTCTCCCCTAGGAATTTAATCTGGACCAACTTCTTAATGACGAGTTTTTTTAATTTTCTTTTTAATTAATGCATATTTTCTTCATCTTGTTTTAGGGAAGCCCAGGTTCTCCTGGATTGAACGGACGCGCCGGAGACAGAGTAAGCACATACTGTTCTTTGTTTGTTGTTTGCCACCGTAATGTCTTTTTTTTGTTTTCGTTAAGTTTAATCAAATGTTTTTCACCTTCTTTTTATTTCACCTTTTCTTCCTAAGTTCTGTTTTATTAATGTGCCTTTATTTTCTAATCATGTTATGTTTAGCAAATAAAACAGCTTTTTTCCGTGCTCCGTTTATTGATAGAGCATGCAGGAAGTGATGTAAGCACGAAAGAAGTGTGAAGAGAAGCATGAGCCATAGCAAGTGCTTCTCGCACTTCTTGAGTGCTTTCGGCACGGAAAAAAGCTTTTTTAATTTTTTACAAAAAAGTCCGTTGTAGTTTTCAATGCTGTTTTCTTACACTTCTTTGTAAAGTTTGGAGTCAGCAACCGTGCTTCGTTCAACAATAAAGCACAGTTCTCGACCAATCAGCGCGCGCGTACTATCCAAACCATATAAAACATGGGATTACGCCCCCTCTCGGGGCTATAGCGTATAGTACTTACTAGTGAATTGAATATTTGAACAGGGAGCACCAGGAAAGCAAGGAAATAGAGGAATTTTGGGAGAGAAAGGAGGTCAAGGTAATCAGGGAGCTTCTGGACCATCAGGACCAAGCGGTCCCACTGGAAAGAGAGTAAGTAACTTGCTAATGTCTCCTTGATCTTAAGGTTTCTTTGTTCGACATCGCCAGCTTGGGAGCATATATGATAAGAGATAAAAAAGTTAGTAATTTATCGTGTTTTTTAGGATGAAAACCCTCTATTCGACTTTAGCGCTTTGCTAGTAATTTTGCTGCATCATTACGTCTTCTAGCTTTCTTGTTTTCCTTTCAATGATTTCTTTTTTGTGATTTCAGGGTAAGCAAGGAAGACCCGGAAACCCTGGCAAATCTGGCCCAGCAGGACCAAGGGTAAGTGTGAATGCCTCAAATTTGGCAGCCATAAGGAGTGGTTTTCAAATCAACTTGTCTCTCCATCTTCATCTGTCTCAAACCTGCTGATACAATGCCGTTGCACATTTTCTCTTGCGGTGGCACGAGTGACAGTGCTACTGCTGGTTTTGCGTTTTTGCGATGCAGACATTGCAGGAAAAAATCCAAAATTGTAGCCGAAGCTATTGGCAGCTTAATACCAGTGATCTTATGTCCTTGAAAACAATACTGAGGGAGAGATAGAAAGGAGATGAAATGCTAAGTCACCAGAGGGGTTTTAAAAAGTGCTGACCGAATTGACATATTGTTTCAGGGTATTCAAGGTGTGGGTGGATTTCCTGGAGCTGATGGACGACCTGGACCAAAGGTATGTGCATTCTGGTAGTCAAATACAAGATTCAGTCAGATACATATTTGCATTGATCATGACATTTATTCTGTTTATTTTCTTTAACCGGAGCGGGAACGTGGTTTCCACCAGTACTGTAAGAAGGATATGCAATGATAATCCAGAATTTCTTACACATGCAGAAGTAGTGCTTTGAATACGTACTGGATATGTAATATTCTTTTTAAATTAACCTTCAGTTTTGTGTCTTGCTTTCAGGGAGAGCGTGGACCAGTTGGTAGATCTGGAGATGGTGGAGTAAAGGGCGAACGAGTAAGAAAATCTCAAACAATTGTAACCTCATAAATTTATTCTATAAATGAAATTATTTATTCTTGCAATAATAGCAGATCTTACAGCAGATCTTACAGTTATTAGTAGTTTCACTTCCAAGTGCAGCAAGTGGGTTAGTTGACCCGTTCACATCATTTAAATGATGTTAATTAATGTTTGACTGCATATTCAGCTGTAATTTAGAATACAATATATATGAAAGTTAATAGAGTGGTTTCCATGAACCCAAGAAGTAGAGTGCATCTGTGATATGGTGAGCATGAAGTAAGACCATATCGGTGTGTGTGTGAGAGAAAGGGTAGAAAATGTAGATCTAGAGTGCAATAATGCTAAACAAAAAGCTAGTAAACTATATTTCATGGGTTTATGAAAATTACTCTACTAGATTTTTTTTTCTTTTTTTGAGAAAATATAATTCAAAGATTACTAAAACACTACTTTATGAATAATCACCTCTATGTTTCGTCATAGGGAGGTGCTGGACGCCCAGGAAATGCAGGACGACCAGGTGAAAGGGTATGTTACACTTTTGCTCCTTTGATTTTGTGCCTTACCAGAATGTCTTACATGAGAGTGACGTAGTGATGGATCAGCATCCCACCCAATAGAAGTAGTGATACTCCTAGTCACTTCATGCTACCGAAGTTGGTCATGTAGCAAGATACAGGGAAGGAGGAGGGTAGCACTGTGATGGACAAGTACCCCATCCAGGGGGAGTGATGATACTTTCTGTTCCCTTCGTTTTATAAGATCTTGACATTAGTACAAACACTTATGACCTTTGTATTAATGTTTTGACAGGGACCAGAGGGAACACCTGGAAAGCCTGGCAAATCTGGAAATGTTGGAGTCACAGTAAGTTAACGATTAGAATTTCATTTCTACTGAATATTTCTGCTGGTATGCAGCCAATGGAATGGAAGTCTTATTTGGGACATAGTGTTTTCCAATTTCCAATTAAACTTTTTGGGAAATATTCTTTGTCTAGTTGTCTCGTATGACAGAGGTTTCCTCGGCATTCTCTCATATACGAGAACGACGGGAATGAAACCTCTTCCAGGCAGGTTATTTTGAATATCGTAATTATTTTCATGTCTCGTGTGGAATGTTTATCAGCTGAATCGCCAGTTTTTAGTATGGGAGAATGATTCTTTCTGAATGGTTTCAACCCAGTGTTTGACCACCTTTTTAAACATGAGATTCAAATACTTTTATCGGCTGATTGAAACCCATCAATACTAACATTGTGATGCTTTTGCTTAGGGTATTCCTGGAGAAGACGGTCGACCTGGACCTCCAGGACCTCCTGTAAGTACAAATAATAAATATGTTTTCTTAAACTATGATCGATTGATCGATAAATAACATCGATGTATTTTTGATCCTCAGGGATCCCGCGGTATGCAAGGAGCCCCAGGATTCAGTGGCCCTAAGGGCGCTCAGGTTCGTGACAAGTGCAGTTATAATATAACTCAGTAAAAGTGTTCACATATTTATGGATATTTTTATACTGTTTTGTTTGTAGGGTACACTTGGACGACCTGGTGACCGTGGATCACAGGGAGGCCAAGGAGCTAAGGGAGATAATGGAGCTCCTGGAGCACGAGGTCTTCCTGGTATTGCTGGTTCTGCTGTAAGTAATAAAAATGAATGGAAATAAAATGAATGTGGAAGAAAGGATGGAGATAAGGAACGAGGGAGGAGGAAGGAGGAGGAGGAGGAGAACAGAGGGAGGGGGAAGGAAGGAAGGAAGGAAGGAAGGAAAAAAGATATGACGAAAGAAGCTATCAAACTAAGTTTTTGCAACTTTTCTTGTGTTTTCAAGTCCGCAAGTGTTCCATTGAAATTGAAATAAAATATTTTTACTTGTGATTATCAGGGACGACCTGGAGAAAGAGGCGAGAGCGGTCTTCAAGGAAGCCCTGGAGCTCAGGTAAGTCCGAATGCGCTATAGAAGCCATAGCTCACTCATGAATTTATTTCTAGTGTTAAGTAGAGATGCATAAGTAAAAATGAGACAAAAAGAAAGGAATATAAAGTTTTAGTATTCTCAGTAAATATATATTCATCAACCTACTATATAAATAAATCAGAATTTTTTGAAACAATTTCACAATTCAAGAAAAAGAAAAAGAAAAAAAAAATATATTGACTGCTGGCATGGTGTATTCTGTGGATATTTCTGACAGAATTTCTCTTGAGACGTCTTTGTACAACGTGTCACAACACTAGTACTCAATGGTCTATAATTCAACCAATAAAAATGCGTATATAGTTACAGATATCAAGTATTTATCGCCTTTTTCTAAGGTAATAACATGCAGTAATAGAACACAGGAATTCATACGCAAAACCTTGTAAAATAATGTTTCTTTGACTTGCAATGAAGATTCAAATTTTTAAAAATTCTCTTTAGGGACCTTCTGGAGCTCAAGGTCGACCTGGAGAGGCTGGTAAAGTGGGACCCCCCGTAAGTATTATTTGTGTTTATTTCAGAAGCTGGTATACACCCCCTTTCATGTGACGTCAAAGCAGCTCGATTTGGAGTACTTAACAAAAGAATTTCAATCTCCTGAGAATTAGAACCTATTGTTTTGTCCTTCAAATTGAGCTGCATTTCGACGTAGTACAAGGGGTCTATTAGCTTTAACTTTGACTTTACTTATGGTATGTAATCTGTTTCTAGGGCCTAGCTGGAGAATCTGGTGCCGATGGCAAACCTGGAGAACAAGGTGAACGAGGTCAACCCGGCCCGCGGGGACCTGAAGGTGTCAATGTAAGTCTTTGAGTCATATGTGTCAAGTGTCCGTAATAGCAGGGTGTCCGTATTAAGCAGGTTAATGTAAGAGTAGATGCATGTCACTGGGACAAAAACAAGTGTCCGTAATAACAGGGTGTCCGTATTAAGCAGGTTAATGTAAGAGTAGATGCATATCACTGGGAGAAAAACAAGTGTCCGTAATAACAGCTAGGGTGTCCGTATTAAGCAGATTGGACTGGAGCTTCATTTTTATTTAATTGTCCTTCCAAGTTCACCATCAAAACACAAAAAATATACGTCCTTTCACTATTCAAATAAGGACTTTCGAAAACAGCACTTTCGAAAACCCGATCCGATGATTCTGTATGATTTCAAGAATTTAAACTCATTTTCTTGTCTAACTTTTTTCAGGGAGCACCTGGACAAATTGGCCAGCCAGGATTACCAGGATCTGATGGAGCACCGGTACGATATTCCAAAGCATTCTAGCAGCCTATGCCAATGATGGCGCTTTTATAATGATGATAGAAATGATATTGTTACTTTGTGTTGTACAAATAGGGAGAGAAAGGACCTGCTGGTAACCCTGGAAGTCCTGGAGCACCTGGTGGCCTAGTAAGTAATAGCAATTTTTTGTAAAGTGGGCAAGTACAGAAAAAAAGGAATTATGGTGCGCGCGCGCGAAATCGATGAATTTTTCAGCTATTTTTTCTGCTTTAGAGATGACAGAAACTCATTAAAACCAACAGTATGCTGAGCTCGTGTTTTGTTATAGCAATTTTATTGTTGTAGTCTTATTTACGATGGAATTTTCTTAAATTTGACAACAATTTCAATCAAACCTTCTTAAGAAACTCAGAAACGACCCTCTCCCAGAAACCTTGAGATACTTTTTTTAATTTTTAATTTAAAAAAATATTTTTTGGGCATTAGCTCACATGTACAAGTCTGCTACCCCCTCCCATGCTTGTTTTGGATGGGTGTCTAATCACGTGCTAAGATACACTAGTTTCAGCCATATAGCGTGATAACAAAAGACCTTCGTAACTGATGGCAGCAATCTGATTTACATTTTATTATTTTGTTAGGGATTGCCCGGTATGTCTGGAGCTCCTGGTTTCGCTGGATCCAAGGGAGAAACTGTAAGTCAATTCACTTGAAAACAAACTTATTCTATAATATTGAGATAAATCTTATTGTTAGGTTCCCAGGTACTTTGAATAATCATGGGAGGGGGGGGGGGGAGGTGTGGGGCAACTGGCCTGGCCAATAATTTTGATGCGGGGGCCTCCCCCAACACAAAATTCTTTGGTTAACTACATGAATTACTACATGAACTACAAGAGGGCTGAACCCTCTACTTTTTAGGCCAATTCCTATTGCCCCAATTGTAAATAATTGTGTTTTTTTTTTCATTTAGTCGCTTTGTTTATTTCCATCAGTAAATAAACTTTTTCGTGTCAACAGGGTGACTCAGGACCCATTGGTCCGGCCGGTCGCGATGGCAAAGATGGAGAACCCGTGAGTAAACGACACCCTATGCTTTGAAGTGTTCTTTTTTCTGCAAATATGCACGTGTGGAAAGTACTTTATCTTCACAAGTAAATCATTCAATGATTCAATTCATTCATTCAATATACTATATTGCTAGTCTGCCATATCAAATCTCAGCGATTCCTGGATTGATACCTTAGTTGACATGACAACGTGTTCAAGATAACAAAGGTCGTCACACTTCAATTTATCAATCCCACCATGCATTGTAAACCGGTAGTCGTAACATGGTCTATGTTTGATGAACGTTTACGCTTGTCCACTGACCACACATGATTAGAATATATTAAATGTTCCTTTAAAAAAAAATAAATGAATAAATAAAGATTAAGAAAAATTGAATTTTGTTATTTATAGGGTAACGATGGATTATCGGGAAGCCCTGGACGAGCTGGTCAATCGGGAGCCAAGGTAAGTCATATATTTTTGAATGTTTTTAAATATTTCACTATCTTTCTAAGTGGACTTTTTTTCTCTTTTCCAAATTTCTGGACCCATAATTATTTGCTGGATTAGTTCGTTACTAATACTACCGTTGCGTTTTAGAAAGGCAACTCATAAAATAATTTCTGCTAGTAACGTAGCGAAAGAATGCGAATGCGAGCGCGCGTATTTCGAAATAAAAAATCCCGCCAAAACCACAGGAATCCCGTTACTATAATTGTATCATGGTTAGTGACTCTCAGTAAATCAACATCATTCTTTCTATCATACAGGGTAATGCTGGTACGCCCGGAACACCTGGACGACCTGGCAAGCGTGGAGAGGACGTAAGTGAATCTGCATATGTTTCCAATCTTATTGCTTGCATGTAATATTGATCATCTATTGGCTATTAGTCTAAACCTACTAATAGTCTACAGTATCATAAATGCTGTACTCTGTTTGGCTGAGCTACTAGTCGTCTATTAGTGACAGGCCACTAGTGGCTCAGCCCCCCCCCCTCCCCCCCCCCCCCGGTGGCTCAGCCAAAGTGCCGGTTTTGAAAACCAAAACAATTTTGTTTATATCCAATTATTTGAACAATAAATAGGTTAAGACTAAAACAATTAAATTTCTCGCCCTTATAGTCTACGAGTGACCTCATGGGCTATTCAATGACTTATAGTCCATTCTGGTTTCGGGTCTGATTGTAAAACATGCCAGTATCGTTGCAGTTGTTGTTTGGGAATGTTTGCACTTGATGTAATGTCATTACATCAACATATTATATTATTGTGTAAATATATAAATATATATATATATTATGTAAATATCATATATAGCTAAGTAACGAGAGTGAATGATTATTTTTACTCTTTTTAACATTTTTACATTTTCCACTTCAGGGTCAACGTGGAGATTTGGGATCATCTGGTACCCCTGGTATCCCAGGACAACCTGTAAGTACACATTTTATAATTATTAGTCATGTATTTTGTATAGTGTTGTTGTTCAATTTGGCCTTTGCCACACACACACACACCGCTTTACGTCTAATTCAGTCAAAACATTCGCAATCGACCACCTCGAGAAATCAAAATCTTGGTCGTAACTAGAGCTGGTCGCTGACGAGAATGGTCTCTCGTAAGCCGCAATGCAAGCGGAGTATCAAAATCGTGGTCCGGTAACTAGAGCTGGTCTCAACTTATATGCTCATCTTATGAAAGATTAAAATGAAGAAAATCTCTTGCTGGAGAAGAACGAACAACACATCAGACAAACTCTATACACATGTGGAGTCAAACAAACCAAAATGATTGAAATGGTTGACTTTCTTTCCATTAGCGCTACATGTTTCCCTAGGCGCTTTTTCCTATGGTGTTTTGTTCTTATATTTGCTTAACAATTTTTTTTAATGAAATGACTAGGGACCTGCAGGGCCTCAAGGACAATCCGGACTGAAGGGACCCAACGGTGAAAAAGGAGCTAAGGGCGATTTTGGAGACGTTGGACCAAAGGGAGCAGTTGGAGGACGTGTAAGTAGTTTCTCTTAACGCTTGTCAATACAGATCTTTGATATTTTGCTGTACTTTAAATGGCGAAAAAACGCGCGTGTGAACTGGCCTCTTAGCAGATCTTAATGAGTAGCATGAACTAGTGGCCTGGCCTACGCACAGGGTTATACACAGGGTTGGTAGGCTGTAATTTTGGAATGAAATCCTGACAGGCGATAACTCTCCGCTCGTAGAGGGTTGATCATAAAAGGCCAGATTGGACTAAAGCTTTATTATAAGGAATCCCAGTGTATATGATTGCAATAGCGCGCTTTTGGATATTTATTGGGTGGCATTCAATAAAGCTGTAGTCTTCAATTTTAATACATTACGTGTTTTCATTTGATTCTGATTTGATTTTCTATCACTACAGGGTATGGCTGGAAACCGCGGAGATAAGGGAAGCAGGGGAAGACCTGGAGCCATCGTAAGTACAAAAGCTATTAATCTGCGGATTCAGAATTGCAATCTAAATATAGAACGTGTAGTTACATTGACGTCCTTGTAGATAACTAGCGATTTCCCCAATATGATTTGATTGATTTTATCAATGCCTTAAACTGACAACCTCTTGATGTTCAAAATCAGGACACAACTAATTCACATATCGAATTGGTATTTAGCGTGTTAGGTTTTAGAAGAGACCTAACAATCTCTACTGAAATGTAATGTCGTGTCCAAGAATCGAACCCAAGGCCCCACTACCGCTATGCCACCTTTGGTTCCCAAGAGAACTAGATAGAAATAGTCGGATGTCCCTATAACTCGACATACCCCTTCAGAACCTTTAAAGTAGATTTGTAGGAATTGGAATAGATGGCTTATAAGGTGAAGAAAATTCTCTTGGGTTTAGAGGAGCAGCCAAAAAGCCTATAAATATACAAGTATCTTTGCCTTAGGATTTGCGACGGGATTCCTAAGCAAATAGAGTACCCAGCAGCACGTTTTGTACCCCCTGTAGTCTAATGGTACCAGAAGATGTAGAACCCTCCCGAGTTTTTAGTGCCCAATTTCTTGCTCATAATTTGATTTATATATGAATACCTTACCTGTCTTTAGGGTCCAAGAGGAAGCACTGGCACACAAGGACGACCAGGAGTACAAGGACCACCCGTAAGTAAACTACCGCTTATCCCTTGCCATAAACGTGGCTCATACTCGTGTAGAAAGTATCTCTTTACAGCGTAGATTGCTTTCAGCAGACGTTGCAACCAATGTCTATGGACTGAGATTGTTACCAATTGTATCAAGTTGTTATTAGAAAACAATATGGATGTTTAAGCATAATAATTTATAGACCTCTTGTAGCACGTCGGAAAGCAGATCATTTTGGAGGACAAAACAATAGGTTCCAGTTCTCAGGAGATTAAAATTCTTTTGTTTTGTCCTCCAAAATGAGTTGCTTTGACGTCACGTGCAATAGGTCCATGCATGAGATTTAATCAGCTGATTGATCACTACAACACTAAAGAAGCAGCCATTATGATGAGTTTTGCCAAACCAAGTCCTTTGCCAGAAGAGCTGGAAGCAAAATATGTTAATAATTATTCGGTCGTTTTTAACTATTCATTTTAATCTACCATATGCTTTTGTTTGAATTATGAAATTAGGGTCCACCTGGACCATCTGGCAACCCTGGACGACCTGGTATTCCTGGAATCAAGGTACTATTAACAGATGTTGAAACACTATACAAAGAATGTTGTCAATTCAATACCATGACGGTGCTGTGTGTCATGCCTTTGCACATTCATTTTACATCCACTCTAATAATGCATTTTTTAGGGAGCTCAAGGTTCAGCTGGATCTCCTGGAATGCCTGGAGCACCCGGTGCAAACGGACGACCTGGAAAAGATGGTGATAATGGCCAGCCTGGTGAAGATGGCAGAACTGTAAGTACCTGAACATCTAGTACATTAGTTAACCACCCAGAACGTACTGTCTGCTGGCTTCAGTTATCATTGTAATCTTGACGAGGACTACGTTGACCTTCCCGAAGCATGCCTCGCGCTATTTCCTTTCCGCCCGTGAGTTAGCGAGTTCGACTTGGTGCAAGTCTGTTACTGCTGCTACGAGTAACTTGACGAACATGTATCAAACTACTGACACCATTAATATTTTTGATTTTTATTTTGTCAATGAATACTAACGTTTCGTTTACTATCTTCAGGGACAACCAGGAACCGCCGGACAAAAGGGACCTAAGGGAGATTCCGGTCTTTCGGTAATGTACATTTTAGAAGTTTCTTGGCTTTGGCTTTGATATATTGTGGTCTTATAAAGTGACTGTTTGTTGTTTAGGGACTTTCAGGATTACCCGGTGCCCGTGGACCCGTCGGTGGCCCAGGAGAAAAGGTAAAGTTGTCCATTTTTCTCGAAAGTTCAGCTTTTCGGTTTATACCCCAAACGCCCAGAATATATTTTCCTAAGGTGCACAATAAAGCATTTGATTGAACATTTACGATGTGGGATGCCTGATTTTTTGTTTTTCAGGGAAATCCTGGTAACCCAGGAAGTGACGGTACGAACGGAAGCCCTGGACAAGTGGTAAGTCCCTTCTACTTTATACCGACCAGTTTGCTCATTTGTTAACAGCGTCTGTTTTGTGGGATGTCGTGGTTTGAGTCCCGGCTGCACCGACACTCAGGGTCTTAAAATAACTAAGAAGAAGGTACTGCCTTTGTAATTACATCTGCAAATGATTAGACCTTCACGTGGCTCGGATGACCACGTAATTGTTGCGAAAGGTGTAAGACCAAATTTCTGCGTCGAACTGATTTACTCTTTGTAAAGAAGGTAACCAAGCTCGCTGGTCGGAAGTCATCAATTGTTCATTTATTATATTGTTGTTTCTTTACTCAAAATCTGCGTGTTATCTTTTAATAATAATTGATAATTTAATTCTTAGCGCATCGCATTCTGAATCTCAATGCTCTTACACAAACAAACTCAAATAAACTAATGATAATTACAACGTAAAATGGTATTAAAAAAACCCAACTGGTAAGGAGGCAAACCAGTTGGTTATTCACAAGCATGGTCGAGAGGCTGATTTGACCTAATCGAAATCTGGACAAGTACAGTCTCAGCTAGTGGCCACAGCGGGACTCAAACCCGGCACCACCGGATTGCGAGACCAACGCTCTGACCACTCGATCATGCTGCCTCTTAATCTTACTACAACTCTTTTTAGGGCTATGCTGGACCTCGCGGACCTCCTGGAGAAGCTGGCCCAACTGGAAATCCTGTAAGTTTAAGAACCCTGAACCTTCAACCTTCTAACTTGTATAGACGACTTGCACGGGACATCAAAGCAGCTCAATTTTGAGGACATAACAAAAGAATTTCAATCTACTGAGAATTGGAAACTATTGTGTTGTCCTCCAAATCGAGCTGCATTCATTCTGTCTTCAACGTCGAATAAGGAAAAGTCTTACTATATTGATGCGAATATATCACAGGCTATACTAGATTGCAGTATTGGGAAGGGGAATGATAAAAGAAAAGGAGGCGGAAAGAAAGATAGACGGGAGAAACGAAGGACAGAGGGAAAGACGGGAAGGAAAACGAAAACCTATTGTAGGTGCACTTGACGAATCTCGAATTTAAATTCTAAATTCTAAATTTCAAATTACAATATTCCTAAAGATATTTATAAAAACCGTGCCCTACTATTTAAACAACGCTCTTTGTGTTTAAAGGGAAACGATGGAACTCCTGGAAATAATGGCAATGACGGAACAAAGGGAGCTAAGGTAAGTTTGTAGATTAATAGATCTTTGCGGGCAAGACTAACAACACTCAGCTCGATCGTTTGTAAATATATGTAATCAAATACCAACCGAAAAGAAAGCTTCTTTTTCTTGTCAACTATTTGTTTGTGCATTCATCGTACATGATTATGATACATCAATACTGTCATGAATTTGCTAAAATTATTAGTTCATAGATAAATAAAATTTGTGAATCCACTTCTTTAGGGAGACAATGGCCAGAGAGGACAACCTGGAATTCCCGGATCACCAGGTAGCATGGGGCCAGCTGGTGCCTCTGGATCAAAGGGAACAACTGGACTCGACGGAGAAGGAGTAAGTAATGACTGGGGTTGACTATGGGTTGACTATGCTGTGACTAGGTAGATACTTCAAAAAACTTACGGCATGGGTATACCATGCCGTGAAAGTTAACAGTACTGTGTCAAAGTCACACGGGGCGCTTTGATTGATTGAAAGGGCGTCATTAATAAACCCGAATATTAATGTCTCATACCTTAACTACCACAATCATTTTCACAATCTCTTTTCACAATATTCAAATGCATGTTAAAACTCCTTTGAGAATACCAAAACAATAGTGAAAATTAGCACGACAAACAATGCTACCGAAAGGGATTCTGGAAGTGTAGGTATAAAACGTCATCATGGTTCAGGCTTATTCATTACCTTGACGATGCCCTTCCATTTCATTTCAATACGAAATCCCAAATTAGGTAGACTCTTGTATCATTTATGCCTTTATTACATCAACGATTACTCATCTGGTGACATTTTTACCACGATAGGGAGATCCTGGTTCAGAGGGACAGGCAGGAAGACGCGGCCCAAGAGGAAACCAGGTATTTTTTTTCAGTGAACGTTTTAATAGAGGGCAACTATGATAAAAATCAGCTCAAGGCCTCAACTTGTATTTCTTTTCCTTTAGGGACCTATTGGAGCAACTGGTGAACGAGGTGATCCAGGTATCCCAGGACAGAAGGTATGCAATACTGAGTATATTATACTCTTACTATGCAAAACAGTTGCATGGCATTTTAAGTTTGATGACGTCTTTGGCGACGTCAAATTAAAGACATCATGTTTCGCACCAGCAAGACCACCGACGACTTCTGTTCCTCGCGCCTAGAGAAAACTTCTTTTCTCGCAGCATTTCCCTTCTACGCTTTCTTCAATCATATCGTGTATTTAGACCTTCTTCACTTTTCCTCTTAGGGAGATCAAGGTTACACTGGCAAGCCTGGAAGAGTTGGTCAGACTGGTATTGATGTAAGTTATGCCTTTTGCATCATCTGAATGTTCAAATGAATAAAACAGATCTCTTAACTTAAGTGTGTAGTCGTTCTAGTGCTTTCGCACTAATTGGGGACGCTTTTCACTCACACAAACTACCATCTACATTCAATATTCTATGGACAAAATGTTCAATCACATGTTGATTTTTACGGAGGGAGGAAACTGAAGAACCCGTACAAAACCCTCGTAGCATTTTGTAGGAGAGAACAACACATCAAACAAACTGAATTCACATATGGTGTCCGCAGGGCTCGTACTGGTAACCCGAACGTTTGGAACCACAGTGGTGAAAGACGACTGCTACCCAAATATCAAAACCTAATAAACAAAGGGTATTTCATGTTTGTTTTCTTATTCAGGGTGAGAAAGGAAACACAGGAACGAACGGCTCTGTTGGTGTCCAAGGACCCATGGTACGTAAATAGAGGTTTCAGGCAATTTTACTTAGAAATATTCACGAAAAATATAAAGCTCACACGGCTATTTATATCGCAGGGACGTATGTAAGGACGGGTCCTAGGGTGCCCGTCGACCACCTTTGTAAGAGAAGGAGTGATAAATTAATAACGATAATATAATGGGATTTGATACAATAGCCATGCCCTGACTTAGATCAGCCCAGAGGTTGTTTCAGGGTTCAATCTGTGAGTTAGTCGTGCCCTGACTTTGATCAGCCCAGAGGTTGTTTCAGGCGGCTCGATCTGTGAGATCAACCCAGGTGTTGTCATTTCATTGTATCGATAAAATTTGAAGACCTCATTCGTCAAGATATTCAGGTTTGTCCGATTTTTTCTAAACTTATAACCTTGTATTGTTTCAGGGTGCGCCAGGACCTGCTGGACCTGTTGGCCCTCAAGGAGATTCCGGTGCAGAGGTGGGTTCTTTAAAACTATAGCTCTTTCCCAAGGCACCAAAGGTGTTCTTCTCAAAAGACATCAGAAGTACCTATAATGACATGAAATGGCTGCCCTATCTCTCCGCACTTCATCGTCACTAACCAATACTGGACGACGTATAAAAGAACCAAATATCTAAAGATATCGTTAAGTACTGCATCTTTACTGATTGTTAATATTATTCCTTTCACAGGGTAAAATTGGTCCTAAGGGTCCAACCGGAGAAGCTGTGAGTACTTCAGACCATTTCTGTGTAGAATTTTTGAGTAGAAATTTAGCTTCGTTGTTTGTTGTGCCCATTTCAGACCCTTTGATGCCAATCTTGAGAGATGATTCTTTCATTTGTAAATATCTTAATAAAAGAACAATTCTCAATAGAATGTCATGTGGTCTGAAAAAGGCATACGCAGCTATAAAGAAAACAATTTACCAAATCATTCGTAACTCCATTGTTGGCAAGGGATGTCACTGTGCTGGGTTTGCATAATCTTATACTGGATATTTTCTAACCTTTTTCATTTTTTCTTTTGTTCACAGGGTGAACGTGGATCTCTCGTAAGTTTTATTTACTGTTTATATTACTTGTACTCTTTCATTATTATCACCATCACTATAATGATAGTTATCTTTTTTCATGATCATTATTTCTTACCAGCATCACATATCATTATCAAAATCAACATCACTGTCATGGTCTTCAACATAATCTGAGCAAATGAGTCTGTGGTCTTCAAAACAGCGGTTTACATCCAATGCGAAACTGGTGTATTATTATTGTTGATTTCTGTGGAGGGAGGAAAAACGGAAGACCCGTAGAAAAATCCAACAAGTAACTCTACTCACATACGACGCCGAGCCCCGCGGGACTCGAACCCGGGTGGTATTGGTGAGAGGCGAGCGCTCTTACCGCAACGCCACCCGTGCTCCCCAAACTTAACATCCCATTCATCAACAAAACACATCATCACCACCACCAACAACAACATCTTTATCATCATCAAAAATTGTCATTAGATTTAATGTATATTTTTGTTTCTAATGTATTTGCTGAATCAAAACTTGCATTAACCGATTTTTTTTCCCTTTAGGGTAACGATGGACGTTATGTAAGTATTTCTTGTTTCGATGTCTCAAATGGTTTTGTTCATAATTCAAGTTAATTTATGATTTTGTATCATGATTTTTAAAGCATATTTTTGTCATAGTAATTACAACTTCACCCACTCACCTTTATTTAACTTTTTGAAATATTTCAGGGACCTCCCGGACCTCCTGGACCACCCGGACCTCCTGTAAGTAACGGTCAATAACCCTGTTGATAGGCCAGGAGTTATCTTCTATTTGTCTTTACCTGTCTTGATGTATATTTTAACACTGCATATTTTTTTTTCATAGGGTGAGCCAGGCCGCGTCGTCATGTCATCAGTAAGTGTCGCCTGTATATCTTATTCATTTTTTGTTTAAGGGGTTTGTACTTAATTTACTTGTTTGTTCGTTTGCTTCCATTTAAGTTTTATTAACCTATAATTGTTTTTCTTCAGCTTTTCACGGCTGGTTCAGCAGACAAAGGACCTTTCCGGTTATATAACAGCGAAGTAAGTATAAAAAAAAGAACAACTGAAGATTCCTTGTAGGATATCTATCCCCAATTCAGAGGACAAAGAAATCAAAATATACTCTCATGAGAATTGACTCCTTGTTTTGTCCTCCGAATTGAGCAGTTCTAGGAATTGCTGAAGGGATCTATTGTGAATATGGATGCTTTATGCAGTGAGGTAATCTCTTTCTAACTTAAATTCTTTGTGATTTGTTTTTTACTAGGAGGAAAAGCGATCAGACAACAATGTTAATGAACAAATAGCTCCATCGGTAGGTATATTCAAAAAAAAAAAAAAAAAAATTAACAACGAACGGAAAAACCGAGGACGGCCACGTGACATATTATAGTAGAGCAGAGGGGTTTGGGCTCGAGTGAGAAACTTAGGGTACCCAATGACATAGCATTTTTCGTATATGACTATGAAAACCTTACGGTACGGACCGCGCTTTGCCTTTCAGTGCTGTATCCGCTCCGTAACCGTGCTGTGACTTTTCTCACTCACACGGAATCTGCTCTACCACTTATACTGTACGACTTACTTACAGAATGTTGTCCAGGGACGGCGGAGCACATTGTTGGGATTATATATACTATACTATTTCAAACTATCATTTTACTGTCATTTTCGTATGGTTGGGGAACGTACAAAACTTGATTTAAAGCCCGTACACGGTACGACGTTGTTATTAGGGAATTTAAGCAACTCAAAATCTAGATATTGCTTGGAATATTGCACGTCGTTCACTTCTTGAGATCAACAAGTAACACCTATTTCCCGATCTTCCTCTATCCTTAAATTACAGTTCTGAAACCTGGGGTCTCACGTCCCCGTCCTAGATTTCGAGCTGCTTAAGGTCCGTGTTGTCTGCACGGTTATCGTAAAATTTGCCTAATAGCAGTGTTTGGATACGTTTTCCTCTCACTTACTCGAAATCCTCTCTTGTTCAACCAACAGTTGACAAGGCAGATGGAGGTGTATCTTCACGCCATGCGAAGTATGGTTTTGAACTACAAGAAACAAGATGGTACAAGAGCAAGACCTGCACAATCGTGCCGTGACCTTAAGATTGACCACCCTAATATGAAATCTGGTAAGATGGTCTGTTTTATAAAGTTTTGTAAAAATATAGACCCCTTTCTTTCTTTTTTTTTTTTTATCCTGCAGATTGAGCTGCATTCCGAAGTCCTGCGATGAGTCTATTGCAGATAAATAAGTTTAAGATACGAGTTGATTTAATTTTTCGCTTTTTCCCCACAGGATTCTATTTCATTGACCCCAATGAGGGATGTTCATTTGATGTTCAACATGTCTGGTGTGACTTCCAAAAGAACGCCACTTGCGTCTTCCCCAAGAAAAGCCAGGTAAATTGTCATTGAACTAAATCCCATTCCCAGTACATCAAATCCTAAGCCAGGTAAAATCTCTTTAAACTAATCCGATTTTTAGTGCATCCCGGCAACCCCATTTCCAATTCCAGTGTCGTGAGACTAAGGTCAAACGTCGAGCTTCAAATGAGCCGTACGCATCGGAAACAATGGAAATGAAAAAAATAAAATAGACGGTCTTCTTTGATGTCATTAGGTTCGGCTCATGTGAATTTCGACGTTTGACCTTATTGGACTTTTTCATTACACCCTCTCTGGTGGGATAAGACTTCTTATCATATGACCATATTTCACTGTACGCGTGATTCTAAAAAAAACCTTTGGGAAAATGGCGTCAGCAAAAAAAATACGCTTTTCCGAAAAGTGTAATAATTTCCCGTTCGGACTCGCCGTTCGGACTCGCTCCCGTCCATCATGTAAAAACTACGCATTTTGATTCGCATTTATTAAAAACGCTTTGAAATCGATTTTTTATATGTGGTCATATGATAAAATGCTTATTGACTGAGTTAAGGTCGGTCCGAACTGGAAAATATTTGGCTCTCGGTCCTTGGCACGGAACGAGCTGCGCTCGTTCCGTACTTCAGGACCTCGAGCTCGAGCCAAATATTTTCCTGTTCGGACCTCCCACTCAGTCAATAAGTACATATTTTATCTCTCCTAGCAAGCATGACCATTTATTTTCTTTAACGTTCAACTGAAAAAAAAAAGGCTCCCATTAATCGTTTGCATGGTTTACTAGAATTTAATCCAATGTTCTTTCAATGTTGTCGTTCTTTCTTTAGATCTCAAAGAACTCATTATCTGCACGAGAAGACGGAGAAGAAAAATGGATTGGTGATGATGTTCAGGTATGGCCTTCCTAGTGCTAGCAGATATTTTCCTTTGGTATAATAGACCATTTTCGAGATGCACGAGCGCTTTCAAAAATATCGCAGGCGCAGACATGATCTCGAGGCATTTTCCGGCAGAGTCAATTGCTTACTATCAATCACGTGACTTTTCTGGATTTGACTGGGGGGCAAACATGGTTGACTGAGGGGCAACTAGTGATTCTTAAATCAAATCACATCAAAATAACTCCTCAAAGTATTCTATCTGACTACTTCTACAACATGAAACCAGAAAACAAGATACACACACAACCTCCAACATTCTACAAGCCAGTGAAAACGGAGATACTACCGGAAGTGACGTCTATTGATAGTAAGCAATAGCGCGCGTGATCTTGCCCGAAAATGCCTCTTTTTCATGTCTGCGCCTGCGATATTTTTGAAAGCTCTCGCGCATCTCGAAAATGGTCTCTGCCGTTATTTGTATATTTGTCGTGCATGCGTTAGGGTAACTTAGCAACGCTGTCAAAAAACTTCAAATGATTTTGACAGCCGCCGCGTCCATTTGCTCATGCGCATTACGTGTGTTTCGGTTAAAAAAACGGTCTTATCCATCGTCTTCATAGATTGAATACAAATCTGAACGTAGACAAATGAGGTTCCTGCAAATGTCAAGCAAAAAGGTTTGGCAGAACATTACTTACCACTGCAAGAACTCCAACGCCTGGGGAAGTTCCCAATCAATTAAGATCCTGACTGATAGCGAGGAGGAACTCCACACCACATCAAGCCTATCCAAGACCAAAACTAAGATCATTAAAAATGAATGCCAGGTAAGATGTTTCTCTCTTTCATCTGCTTTTCAGCTTATTAGTGTCGGTGCTTCCAGTGTAAGAAAGGACTTCTGGGTACAAAATGAAAAGAAGTTTTTTGTAGACTAGATTTTCTTTTATCAACTTTTTTAGTAGAAGAATCTTTTGCTGAAAATTTAATTGCAGGTAGAATATCTAGGTTTTGTATCGCGTTTTTGGCTTTATCTTTATATAGCTGGGTTTATATATAAGCAATTATTGGCCCCGGAAATCATACGCCATCTGATTCCTCTGTCGTCCTATTACCCTGCTTCTTGAAACAATTTTTAATGCACAAATATCCATAAGACTTCTCCAACCACACCAACGTAATGCGCTATAGTTCCAAAGACGGACTGTTGAAAGATTCAATCTTGTAATAGAAATAAAAACATGGCTTATAAGAAAAAATTAACAAACTATACTTGTGTTTTCCCTTCTCTTCACAGCTCAAGGATAACAAATGGCACGCTACCGTTTTGGAGTTTGAAACTATTAAGACAGCCAAACTTCCAATCATTGATGTTTCTCCTTATGACATCGGAAAGAAGAGCGATTTCAAGATAGAATTAGGCCCTGTTTGCTTCGCATAAACACTTACACGTGTACATGTACAAGATTATCGCGAATCTCCCATCTTCTGAGGTTCCATATACCTGTATATTGTTCGTAACATGCCACATATTTAGGAATTAGGAATTGATTGGTTTTTTGTAGGTGCGCGGCTGACGTCACCCAGACACTGACCTTCTAGTCCCAAAATTTAATAAAGAACTCTATTATTTCTTGATTTTGTTATCTTTCTTCCCCGTGGAGTGTTTAATAAACTGCAGCCTTAACTTGTGCTTCTTGTGAAAGGACGTTTTATCTTAGTTATGGAAAGTTTGCTGAGAGAAATATATGAAATTATATATAAACATTTTGTATTTGAAAACAGGTGAATCACATAGTAGAACCAAATGAAATATATTCTTAGTCTTAAATAATAAATATAATCTTAATAATATCACCGAGGTGCAGCGTTTCAATCCTTGCTAGGGAAAGTCATACAGCTTGTACAATTTCATTACAACATTTATTTCTTCTTAACTACTTTTATTAAAATAATGAATTTAAGGAATTTATCTTGGAATGAATTTTGCATATTAGAATCGTTGAGGTTGATATGATGGGACTGTTTCAGTATGCTTGAATCGTCTGAATGTTATGAGGCTTATCCTGAGAAAATAAGTCCCTAATCGAAGATAACAGTATCCTACGAGTTCGATAAAGTATATTGGTCCTGCACAATCATAAGGCATATGTATCATTGCCAAAATATGGACAACTGAATACCGGAGGCAAAAAATAATGTACAGCTCACAGCTTCACTGAAACAAATTTCTATTCTTCAGAACAACCTGAGAAGACGTACAGAATCTTGTGGTCCAACAGGTTTTTATAAAAATACCGCTGTGTTCTTTTATTATGCAGTACTAGCAGCCTTTCTCTGGTATCCGACTATTTATTACTATCAATAGACGATACGTTCGGGAATCCGATGGAAGGCGTGGAGCTGGAGAGAAGAGAGCGTTCCCTTCCCTCTCAAGTCTCAGAATGCGTCGGTGTACAGTCCACTAATACCAAAGAACTATGGACAACCGTAAAGGAATTTCGTTCTCTCGAGGCTTTCAAACGTGTACCCTGCGTTGGGTGGAGAACGAAGGGAGCGTTCTAGTTGCCCCTCTCAAGCCCCAGAATGCGCCGGAGCACAGGCCACTAATACCAAAGAATGGGCAACCGTAAAAGAATTTTTCTCACTCTCGAGTCTTTCAAACGTGTAGCCTGCTTGCAGAGAATCCCTTGATTCTTTCTCCTTTCTTTCTCTCGTCGGGGAAAGATTATGGAAACCTCTGCCAGCAATGATATTTTGACTCCAGAAACGCAGTCAGTCCAATAGGAATATGTGACTAATTTCATAGCAGTTTTTTTAACGTTAACGAGGGCTTGAATTTCGTCGATGTGAAAAGTCAAAATTTGGCTCCTTGCTATGCCTTGGGCATTCTATTATCAGTCTATCAGTCTATCAGTCTATATATGCCAGTCTATGTGGTACTGAGTCTTGATCGCAATGTGTCCAAATCTCAATAGCCGTTATGGTATAGTAGGTGCTGATGTTTTTTACTTCAGCTCAGTGACAAGTGACATCAGTCTTGTGTTAACGCACGCAGCTGTTAGCCGTGCTTCAGGATCCTTATCCCAACACTCCTTGATTGTTGTCCACAAATACGCTACCTCATCCTTTCAAACAAAAATAAGAAAAAGTCTCAATATTTTTAGGTGTGGAAACACTGGATATTTCATGAAAATAGAGCGGTTAAATGTTTTTTTTTACAATTTGAATGCGCATCTATGACTCGAAGTCGTCTAATAAACTAATAATTTCTGGGAATGATTTGGAAATTTCTATGCATCAAGGAATGAATATTCTCTGGGTTCCAGAAGCTCTCTCGCTCTAGTGCTTCTCGGTACTAGGTAACCTATCCCAGGGAAGCATTGAATCGAGAACTCTTTTTGTACCCAGAATAGAGGCTTTGCACCATCGCGTGATGGCAGCTATGCCAAGAGGCAGGAACACAATTTAATCTGGTATAATCTGATTTACATGAAAAAGAACTCAGTACAAAAGACTATTGTTTGTGCCTGTTCTGTCATGGCTGCATGCCATCACGTGATGGTGCAAAGCCTCTATAGAGCTTTTAGGTGTCAAGATTTGTTGTTTGTTGTCCAAGGTTCTAATTATTTCAGGTGGAGATTAAATCATTGAGTACGTTTTTTGCTTTATTTTAACGGTATTTTCGAGCAATTAGACCCGGAAATACGTCACAATTTAACAGCTCTATAAGAAATGAATGTTATTGTAGTCCAAAATCATTGAGCAAGTGATGTTTTTAATACCTTTAATTGATGACTGGACAATCCATTAGGAAGAGACGGTCGGCAGCCATTGACGACAACAGCTTTTGTCATTTGCTCGAGTGTTGGACTGCATCCAACAACATCTTCAAAGGGCAAAGTGAAATTCGTGCAGATGTTGTCAGTGTTCTCTGGTTCTTCTGATGATACAAGAGTATTCATAATAAATAAAATATTATTATAATTACAATTTAAGATGATTTAAGTAAAGGTATGTTCACGTTAAGGTAAGGTGATACTGGTGCTAGGGACCTCTGAGGTATTTTTCCTTTTTTCCTCAGGGGACTTAGACAAAATAGTTAGCCCAGGCACTCCATGGGCGGTAGGGTCATCTACTATACCAAGCGTGGGCCTAAGGGTGATTTAGCAGCTGCGATATCTACCTCTGCCGCACCCATTTACTTAAATTTCCAGGCTGGAAAAGAACAATCAATGTGACCTGTGCTACGCTGGGTATGTTGGTTATACTGATCAGGGATAGACACCTGCATTGATCAGCGTATTAGCAAACACAGGTTTCACAGCTCTAGTATAGACCCCTTGTATGTGACTTCAAATCAGCTCATTAAGGTGAAGGACAAAACAAAAGAATTTCAATCTCCTGAGGATCGGAAACCTATTGTTTTGGGCTGCATTCCGAAAGGCTACAAGGGGTCTACGGGGAAACACTACAGAGATGACCACGGTTGTAACTCGAAAGATTCCAGCTCTTATCTTATAGTTCTTTGGAAATGCACGAGTAAATTTAAATGTCTAAAATTTATGAAATGCTTTACATTAGGGAATAGACCCCTTGCAGCACGTCGGAATGCAGCTCAATTTGGAGGACAAAACAATGGTTTCCAATAGTCAGGAGATTAAAATTCTTTTGTTTTGCCCTCGAAATTGAGCTGCATTCCGACGTGCTGCAAGGGATCTATTACGGACCTTCCCTGGACGTACATTCAGACTCAGTCCGTGCCAAAACTGTTTATTTAAGACATTCTTATGTAAATGTCCACTTATAATTTACTGACATTGACTTTATTGAAATTTACTTTCCGTTCTTGATAATGGAGTTAAGATGACTCCGAAACGTCGAACTGTACGGCATTAATGAGACTCTCTTGATTAAGAAAAAACTAATTAGAGTTTTGTTCTTGTGCCACGAAGTAAGATAAGGAACTTCCATCCATAAAGTGTCGACATTTTGGCAATAAGAGCTGGCTCACTTTACAATTTTCACAAAAAGTAAAGTTTGCCAAATAATGGCAATAATGGTACGATTGGCCCGGGTAATATCATCTCAATTCACTGGTAAGTCAGTCATTTCTACTTGATTTATATATCCAAGATTAAACTAAGCTTAGGCAGTCAGTCATATTCCTTGATTTGGACGTTGGAAAGTGCTAGGAAAGCATGTCCTTAGATCGTAATCCCAAGGGTACAAGGTCTTGAGAGGATCCAGTAATATAAAAGCGCATGCATGCGTTTTTTGACAACAGTTCAACAAAGACTGTCATAACCAATCTATCAGTAGTATCCATCTATCAGGGGAGGTAAGGAGGTCTCCGCACGGTTCACGAAAATTAAAAAAGGAAGACGATCACGGCTCACGAAAAATATCGAACGTTCGAATTCAAGAAAATTTACGACGTTTAAACCTTGTTCATCACAGATCACGAAAATTAAAAAAACCCGTTCACAATTTCACGCGAAAACCCCTTACCGCTCCTGTTCTATTTTAGTATTAAAAAGTCTGCGCATTGTTAACTCGATGAAATTATCGAACACAGCCTGGGGTCAGAGATGAAAGTACTTAGAATTTATGATCTGAGTGAAAGTCTTTAGCTTGCTTGCATGGTATCACCTAACATTGTGCAGTCTTTTCGGCCATTGGCAATCCGCCACGCAGCCTTAACTTTTGACACGCGCCCGCGTCTCTTTTACCGCCATTTCCGTTTTAAGGCAACAGCCAATGTAATTCCAGACCCTTAACTCACGTGATCTTTCTTCCATGGTGATTTTTATAACAGTCAGAGCAAGAATATGTGTTTTGCTGCTAAAATGATTGTGAGTTATGGACTCCTTCACGCCATTCTTCTGCATGGCATCTTGGTGACTGGATTTTGGTATCAGGGTAATCAGCCATAGATTATAAGAGTTGGAATGGAAATGGTAAGTAGTAATCTGTTCTTGCGATGTGTTTTCATTTAGAAGGTTTATAATCGCATCAAACTGTCATGGTGGATCAAGATAGGGGTGCTATCTTTACACGATATAGTTATTAAACAAATGACTCAAGGCTAGTTAATATGTACACACAGACAATACCTTCTAACTAGCTGTTAGTAAAGACCTTTACGAATGTAAGCTTGCTGGCCTTGATGGCAAACAACACGCGGGCATCCAAACTCCGCATTGACTGAAAATAGACCATCTAAATCTAGTTCCCAAACAGGCGATGACTAGACATTATTCCACGCCGGAAATATTGGTTATTGAGTTTTGCTTAATGTATATGTTCTGCGATCAAATTTGTACCTTGTACGATTTTAGATTTTTACGCCATAGAATCATAATGCAGTATGTAGTAAGTTTATATCTTTTGCCTCAAACTATTTGGAAAAAAATCAAAAAAACTCATGAACAGTTTGAACTGAAGTGCACCTTCTTATAGTCAAAGGAAAACAAAAAAAACCTTTTTCTTTTAAGTTAGTAACAGACGTTGTTGAACGTTGAGTCACCGAGAATATCATGAACATGAGTGATCAAAAAAACGAAAATATTCAGTCTTCAATATTATTACCTGTTTATTCTTTGACGACTTTATACTCATGTTTTGGCCTTCTTACAACTCTTGGAAAAGATTAAAATCTGTAATTCTGAGTCATTCATTCTGTAAAGGTTCATTTCTTAATCTGCCAATTCATGTTCACTACTTACTTGTCTTGGTGTAATCTAAAAAAGGGCACTGACTCAACGACCTGCCCAGATATTTATAAAGTGATGTTTACTGATAACATCCTATGTATTGATGGTTGTATCATGTAAATTATACGTTATGAAGCAGATGTCGCGCCGACTGGCAACCTTTATTTCTAAACTGAGTTATAATTACAAACTAATTACTGAATAAGAAAGGATATAGGTCATAGGCAAATGTGTTTGCAGAAGAAAAAACCAGCATAAATACTTATATATAAACGACTTAATGGAATGTTTCAGGCAAGTCTATCGTGCATGCTACATCCGCTACATCCTTCTCCTAATACTTTTCTTGTGTTATTTTGTACAATTATCCAATCAAAGTGTGCTATATAAATCAACATAGCAGGCCGACGAATTTTTTTCTCTCTCTTCGATATGAACTTGACTAACAAATTGAACGTAGCGCGGGGCAAGTATAGTTGAATCAAAAAAAAACTTAATGAAATTCGCATGAAATCACGTTCTCTTTTTTTCTTCTTTTTTTCTTTCTTTCTTTCTTACTTTCTTTCTTTCTTTCTTTCTTTCTTTCTTTCTTTCTTTCTTTCTTTCTCTATTTATTTAATTAAAGTTTAATCATTTTTGAAGTGAAGTGCAAATAAGGGCACTCTATAGCTAATGCCTAGATTTTGAAAGCCTGTGTGAGAGTGACTAACGATCATATTCGCTTTCCGTGCCTCTCACTGGCGAGAAAATTGCTCGCAGTTGGCTATCATTAGATAAGTGCAATAGCTGGCAATATATTATATACTAAACTACAGCATACAATGTCCCCAAGGTCAAAACCAAGGCTACATTTCAGAAGCTGCATGTTTAGTATGTCATACCAACTGAATGAAGACCTATTAGGGATCTGCCACTGCCCATTCATGATTGTTGAATAATGACTGTATGGTACATTAACCGCTTGACATATTACATGCAATTGGCACTGACTGATGTAACCCATGAAAGAATTTTCTGCATTTATTTACCAGTCGGGATCACAATATAAGTTTGTCATCTGCGTGAACTTTGAGTGAAATACAAGCCAGAGGCGTGCCCAAGGATTTCCGATGGTCCGGCAAAATTATTTATGTGCCTCAAGTCTCAGGAATTCTAGTTTTGAAAGTTAGAAAGTAGTATCTGAATATCGTGGAAAGGATTTGTTAGAGCATGGAACTAGGTGCCTTATGGATGTTATGCAAGATCGATCATATGCACATGACAGCTGCCATGTTGGATGACAGGAACAATATAAAATCGTACGTTTTACACGAGAAAGAATCTAATGCCTCAGGGGAAATTAGATTCCGATCCATTGATCTGTCATCCTCCTACCAGATGCTTTAAATTGGTACTTAAAACTTGGCCCCCCACATACTTTTATGGTAAAGAGGGACTGACTGTTAACAGTCTATTTAAACTTGAGTCATCCTTGCTTGAGGGATTTGGGGGGGGGGGGGGGGGGGACGTTTGGGAAGATAAGATGTTACATTAATATGAGTCAATCAAAGCAACTCAGTTATATTGTACTTTGATAAATATAAATTGATAAAAAAAAAACAGACAAAAAAGAAAAAGGAAAGACAAAGAAACCACCACCACTACCACCAGCTTGAACAACAACAACGTACAACAACAACAACAACAACATCACCACAACAACAACAGCAGCAGCAACAACAACAACAACAACAACAACAACACCACAACAACAACAGCAGCATCAACAACAACAACAACAACAACAACAGCAACAACAACAACAACAACAACAACAACAACAAGAACAACAACAGCAACAGCACCACCCCCACCACAAGAACAACAACAACAACAAGAACAACAACAGCAACAGCACCACCCCCACCACAAGAACAACAACAAGAACAACATGAACAACGACAACAAGAACGACAAGAAAAACTTATTAAATAACAACCCAACATATTTACCTGTCATATCACATCGAGAAAGTAGTTCCCATAGAACGAGCGCTAAAGAATAAACATCGATCTGTTTGAATGACTCCGGGTTCTCCACATCGATTCTTGCTTCGAGCTTTTCTGGTGCCATGTAACGATACGTTCCAACCTTAAATAGCGTAGAATAATACACAATATCAATTTTTACTCAAAGCAAGACTGCGTTTTTTTTTTGTCACATCCTGGCTTGGGGGCTAGAGGTCTTTTAGAGAAGGGTTGTTGAAAATCGGTAAGTTGGTGCATGTTCGAATTCATTCAGGCTTAAAGAGTACGCTAAGTAACTTTGGCAAATGTAAGAACAAAAAGTGGAAGCCGACAACGTGACCATCACTTGAGGAGGATCGGGAAATTGACAAAGCTCACAGTACCGGCTTTATTTCTCACCACTCCTCCCACCAAACGCATACTGACAAAACCCTCTACTTACTTGTCCATTTTTGTGAACTTGTGATAAGTAGCCTTGGGAAAGGTCCATCGATAAGCCAAAGTCTGCCAACACGCAAGTACCATCATTTCCTACCAAGATGTTCTTACTTTTAAGATCCTGATGAGCAATTGCAGCTTTAGGCTTTCCATCTGGTTGCCTCTCGCTATGTAAAAAGCTTAGGCCCGCTGTTATGCATTTAGCCATGGTCAGCAGCTTATCCCACGTAAGAGTGTGCGCAGTAAGAAAATCTTGTAACGAGCCTTGGTCATAAAAACTCGTGGCCAGCCATATTTGATTAAGATTGTCTCTAGGATCACTTGCTGCTATGAACGTTAAGATATTTTCATGTCCAGGAGTGCACTTGGAATAAATAGAGCACTCGTTTTGCCATAATGATTCCTCATTTCGTAAAAAGTACTTAAGTGCAACGGCCTTTCCATTGAAGAAACCATGCCAAACAGTGCTGTTCTTCCCCTGTGAGATCACCGACTTGTTGACAGGTTTTAGAGCATCACTTTTCTCCTCTGATTCGTTGAGAAAGCCTTTTCCATGGATCATGCCATCTGGTTCATCTTTGCTGTTATGGATGTTATTCTTGGCACGAATGCAATAAATTAGCAGAGTAAAAATCAGCACGAGTGAGACAGTACATGCGATTAAGATCGATCGTGTTACCATGTTCATCCATGATGTACCTTGTCCATGAGAACCAACATTCTTTCGTTCAACTTAATGGCAAACAAGAAAAGAGAAGTCAGTATGGCTAGTATAACTGCTGAACTGATTTAAACCGTATTTCATTTCATATGAAAACAAGAATAACAACGACAACAACGTAAGACAACAGTAATAGCAGCAACAACAGCAAACGACATTCTAGTTCAATGGGCCGCAAAATTTGGGTACTTTTTTGGGTTGACAACTGAAAGGATACAAAGTCTGAATATGAGAGTCGTGATTTGATTTTCAAAAGCAAATGTGTAAAGGTCTAAGGAGCTGAAATTCAGCGCTGTTTTTTTTTTATTATTTTCGGCCAAAAAACATGTTGCAGAAATTTGATCAATGCCATGCACTTGCAGTACATTTCCATGTACATCTTTACATTGATCTATGGATTCAATCGATTCTAGCATTGTTAACGTTTCGTGTTGTCATGATCTTCTGAATTCAACAAGGGCTTTAGTTGAGACGCGTTCTGGTATTATACTCGTGTTAGTTATATAGCACAATTGTTAATGGGTGTAATTAGGGATACACAACAGCACACCTGCCAGATTCATTGTTACTAACACAACAGTAGTTTTAATAATTAGTACTATAGTTATGGCTTAAAAGTATCTGTACCTGAGGCCAGCACACTTATTGTTCCCCTGTTCGACATCATCTTAGTGGTTGTTGCCTGGTAACGGGAGAATGACACGGGTTGTCTAGAAGGGTACTTGTTACATCCGTTCCTTCTGCACAGGCACGTGTAGGTCCCGTTTCTTTGCCATGGCTTACAATTCTTGCTGTAGTCGGATCTCTTAGATTGGGGTGGCAAAGGGAAGCATCCAGAGAGAATGGATAGACCTTGAGCCGTATAACGCCACGAGGACAAACACAGATCGTCGTTTCTTTCGCACCTTTGCATGGCACACTTCGCTGGTCGAAGACACTTTCCGTTACTTCTCTCGCAGATGACAGGACTTTTAGTATCGCAGAATGAGCAAAAACGACTGCATTGGACTTCAGGGATAATCCCAAGACTTGCTACACGAGGAAAAAACAACATAGACATGATATTTACAACTAATTTTTAAAGTAGCAATAAATTTTATCATTTTTCACTGGATCTCTTTGTTTTCCGTTTGAATGCAACAGTGTTTCCGGGACCCGAAGGTTTTACTTCAGGACAAGCCTGAGCATCAAGATCCGATTAGCTGTCTCGGACCTCGGATTTTTTTTAAAAAGTAAATCTTTCGATAATTTTAATAGTGATTTTCCTGCGATTTTGTATTTTAAAATTTCAACCACTTATTACGTGGTGTTAATTATTCTAACAGTACAGCGCATGAATGGGTTTCCTGGCCCGCCCTTGGGGGACCCTTGGTCTGACAGACTGTAGACCATTTCCAGGTGCAACTGATATAAGTTACTATGAAAGCAAAATTTTAGATAGATCTTGCCTCACTGAGTCAATATCAGGCTTCTTAAACTGCCAATATTCCTGTATATGTTTGCTTTTAACGCAGTTAAACAAAGTTAAAAAGTATAAGCTTTGAGTAATCCATTTCATGTTTGATAACTGAGTTGACAGAATTGGATATTGAAGCAAGTTAATTGTTCCTGGCAGAACTGAACAAGTTTGTGAAGAGTTTTGATATAGCAAATATTCCATCAGATAAATGAGTACTTTAAAGAATTGCATATTCCATAGAAGCGTCGTAGTTTAGCGTTAAACAAAAAAAAAAGTGAAGGAAAAATAATTGTTGATGCTAGGAAACTGAAGTACTACTGACATCGGAGTATATTTTTTTTTTCCATTCACTCGATAACATAAGGATCATAAGAGTAAGTTTCAAAGGCAACTCATTCTCTCAAGAGGAGCGAGTGATATTGAACTTAAGTAGATACACTACGGTCTTTTTTGTATCAATATAAAGCAAACAAACATGTGGTATATTACAGTACTTGCTATTCTACTTATTTACTTACCAATTATCATCAAACTCCCAAGACTATAAATTGCTCGTGCCATGTCTCTCTTCTCTGAACTTCAACGAAGTGCTTTCAACTTACAAATTCCTTGCGCTAATTTTACTCGCTGTCAGCAACTATGTTCCGTTGTAATGGCAGAACGGTTACTAATAGACTTTAGAATGACACATGAGTGAAGAAACGCGACTACAGTGGTTGCTTATATTGTTCTTGAGTAATATACAAATTAGTCTTTAACTAATTGTGAAGTGTATTGTGCTGAAGAGGATCAGTATATAAAGCACAACAATGAGATTATGGTAATATCTACACCATTTAGAGTATAGCCAGTGTGTCCACATAAGCGTGAAATTCATCTATTGATTTATCCACGTGCTCTTAACGACGCCCTGATTACTTTAAATCAGTTGTGCATTATGACTAAAGACCCTCTTGCACAAGACTGCATGGCAAAAAACTGTTCGGTTTTACCAAAAGTCATGATAAATTCAGTTTACCTGTGTTTATGTGTGTAGCGTTAACCACCGCGCGCCGCAAGTACAGCGCGTAGCACAGCTCAAAGGGGTCGAACTGAAAGAATGTGAAGGTTCCTCTGCCAGAAGCTATACAGTCCATGAATGATGAACTGTTGTCAGTTGACTCAGTATACTAATTAGTTTTACAAGCGCTGGTTAGTATATTTAACTAAAACAACAGAAATCACAGTTAACTGTTAACTTTAACTATTTGTCAGTTAAACACTAGTTTTTAGGCAATTTGTCAATTTTAACAACTACATTTTGGGCCAATTGTCCGAACTGTAAACCCTATTGACACCCTCTGACCCGTAGCGCAGCTATATAACCAGTTAGTGTTAACCGGGTTTAAGAGGAGCGAAAAAAAAAACAAAAGCTGGAAAAAACCCTCGGATTCAGAAAGAGGAGCAACAACCTGATCAAAAATTCTAAACTTCAAATCGCCATACCTAAGGAAATGATTTCCTCTTAAAAAAATAAGAGGAAATGTATGGAGATATGAAGTTCAGATATTTCAAGACTCGGGTTTTCATTTGATATTGTCAAAGGGCGTAGGCTAACAGATTATTGTAGTTATTTTCTCTGTTAAAGCGATCGTAGGATACATGAACAGACTCTTCAGTTCTCCATACATTTACTGTAATCGGCGGCCATGTTGTTCATGGCCATTATTTTCTTGAAATAGCCTGTGCAGCCTTGAAAGGGCTTATTACGATATCATCAACCTCATCCAATATTTTTTATAACTCTTTGTGATAGTAAGCTTGAGAGCGGTACGGCCACGCCATTTGCCAGTGATCAGTGGGTGTATGGGCAGTCAACCTTTTCCCTCGGCGCTGATCTTGTGAATGGGCCAGGTCAAAATCTTCATGTTATCGTGTTCCGTAGAACTGATTTGCAAATATTTCATTTTTCATTACGTTCTTCATTTGGCCTCCTTCTCCCAACCCTCACACCTCTGGGGACAAAAGAAGTTCAAGTCTTCAAAACTTTTGGAAATAGATATCAATTTTGATATACTTCAACAGTGTCATTTCATCGCTGGAATTTGTGAATTTCTCTTTCTCTTTCCCTTTTTTTTCTTTCTTTTTTTTTCTTTTTCTTTTTTTTTCCTGAGGTATTAAAGAAAAGAGACAACCGAGTATTGATAATCGTCTCTAGTTAATTAGTTTAATTTAGTTGCTTAATCCGCGAAAATTTGTCGCCTTCAAATAACGTCTTTCAGTCTCATAGTGTTGGAGCGGCAACCTTTGTGTTCTCGTGGCGAAACTAGTTTAACGTAAACTTGTCGTCGTTGCATGGTATTCCTATTCTTATTTGATTACTTGAATGAAAATGATCAAGAGACGATATAGGTGGTGGTAAAATGAGACTCGCTGATCACACATCGGGTCAAATGGTTTGCATGCTTTGAATAGTTTAATGTCATTATTTGTGTCAAGTTCCGGCGATAATCTTAGCTCATTCACGCGTTTCATTCGTATCTCATGCATGCATTCGGTTACCCTGGGTGCCAGAGGACCTGGGCGGAGGCGCAAAAGAGCGTGAGGCTACGAACCAGAAGCACTGGAACGAAAAATCCTATGGAACCCAGAGAGAGAGAGAGAGAGAGAGAGAGAGAGAGAGAGAGAGAGAGAGAGAGAGAGAGAGAGAGAGAGAGAGAGAGAGAGAGAGAGAGAGAGAGAGAGAGAGAGAGAGAGAGAGAGAGAGAGAGAATGGAATGGAATGGAATGGATATTTACACAAAAACGAGAGCTATACTCCAAAACGAAAATGTTAATAGTATAGAGGCAGTTACGTAAGTGTCAGGCAATATTTCTTCAACCTGCCAAACAACTGAGGAAAATTCTAAAATACACTGCTAGCCGGGCAGAGTCGGCTTTATTTCTATCTATATGATCTCTTCTCTTCCAAGAAGAAATATAGGGTCATGCTACTTGAAAACTAGATATTATCTCGCAAACTCGTCTCAGCGAACCCTGCGGCAATCCGGCATAGAGTTATAGAATCGAGAATCGAAACCCAATGATTTCTTCTAGCAGCACCGGGACTGGAATGCCCCGGATTTCAAAACATAATCATTATCACTCTTGACATCCGGGAAATGCTCGGAATCCTCTTTTGACGTCATAGACGCCATATTCGAAAAGGGTTTATTGTGAGACAAGTTCCAAATAATGCGTTACTAAGTGAGGAAGCATCGTGTCCTCAATGCGAATAGCTGCTGCAACTGAACAGGGATGTCACATTTATCCACCAATCAGACCGGGAAATAATTTTACGCAGACACTGTAATCATAATTAGAGAAAGGAAACAGACTTATATTTATATTAAGAAAAGGGATAGCATCATGTAAGACGGAAAGGCAAATAATGAGAAAAAGTCTGGCTTAAAAAAGTAAAAAACCGATTCTGTCTGTCAAGTATCAATAAACCATTAGATAGTATTTGAACAGCACCTTCCGTTGAAAGACGACGTGTGGAATTATAAGAACTTCTACTTGGATAAAAAAATAGTAGCCTGAAAAAGAGATATACTTTGCTCGTGACTAAAAAAAGGAAAAGAAAGCCGTTTGCTTTGTTTGTTTGTTTATTTTCTTCCTTTCTTTTTTTTTTCTTTTTTTTTTTCTCTCCTTTTTTCTTACTTGCTTACTTACTTTCTTACTTCTTTCGTTCGTTCTTTTTTTCGTCCTTTCTTTCTTTCTTTCTTTCGTTCTTTCCCGTTATTAGTTGATTCTTCCTTATAGTTTTTCTTTTTTTCTTTCTTTCTATTTTTCTTTGTTCTATCTCTCTTTTTTCATCAATTTGTTGTATCGCTGTCTTTTTCATTTTGCGAAGCTGCGTCTTTCCTTTATCGGCCCTGCATTGCTTTATTTCCTTTTCTTTTAATCACCACTGAGACATTGCTACGAGTTTATTCTTGTTCAGCTGGCCATAAACAATATCTACTCAGAAACTAAGAATAACAAGTCAGACGAAACTGACGTATCTTGTCTGGAATTTCTTTTACAAAGTCATTTTTTTGATATATATAGATTTATCGCTGCTTGCATGAGATCAAAAGTCTTGTGACTGCCTGAAAAACCACCCTTAAGTAGTCTCGACAATGTATAAACATATGGGCAAGCCTTGACAGAGAGTTCGATAAGCCTAGGAAACAAAGACCTAGTGAATCTATTTCTAATATCCATGACTAAACCGCTACAAGATCGACGTCTGACTCCAAAAAAATCGACTAAAATGTAACTACTTCAAAAGATCTTAAACCGCCTTTCACTTTTAGATTTTTCAAGGACTTGATACTCGAAAAAACGTAGTTAAAGCGATAGGAAAATTCAAGTGGTTAACGTCGCGCTTTGTCCCCAAAGAAGGTAAGGAGCTTCACTCTCTCGACACATTCATTTTACATGCATCTTCTAGAATTTCGATGAATATTCTATTACTGAATACAAAAGCCCAGTCACCCTTTACGAAACTTCATTTGTTAAGTACATTACATCGATCAGGTTTATCTGAGGACACGGTCGTCGTAATCATAGTCTCTTTACCTATAAGTTTTAGCGAGATAACTGATCTATACACTTCCCAAAAAACTTATTCTGTGACAGAGGGTAAATCTCTAAACTTGAATAATATCAGTGAAGACAGGTTCGAAATCTCTGTTGAACAAAGTTCAGGATTAGAAATTATTTAACCATGGTGCGCGAACTGAACAATAACCTGATCAAAATAATTTCTTTCTCAGTCTTCCTAATCTCATTGATCTCTTAACTCGCAAGTTAGGTATATTTAACTGACATATAATCCATCCTAACAGTTTCTATTTTATCGTTAAAGTAACAACCTAAGCACCGACCTCGGATGAGTATACGTAATCCACAGTTTCAAATTTTGAATGCATTTATTTAAATTTCATGGATTTAATGACAATCTTAGTCGACAATTTAAGCTTTGTGTACATGTGTGGTCGCCGAATATTCTATCGAATGGAATCGATTAGTGTAGTCTGGGATTTGAGTGGATTTCCGGTTCTTACGTGATTGTTTTCATAGTTAAGATGTTGTTTAGTCCAAACACATTCAGTGTCCCTGCCAACTGAAGATATTGCATAATTTGGGGTATATTTGTGGGAAAGATGTGCAACCTTGTCCCTCACCCCACCCCCTTCCCATGGACGAAAAGATCTGGGCACTGCTATTTTTTTGATCAATAGCAATCTCGTACGCAGAGTCCTCCAGCTGCCCTTCCTGCAGCTTACGAAACTTGCTCGTCTGTATGGGTCAACCAGGGAAACTTGACAAGAAATGGCGGTCGCTCAACGGTGCGCTTGGTATAGCCCAGCAGTCGCTACAAACTGAACTTTCCTAGAGCCTGTCAAAAAAAACTTGTTTCTTCGTTCACACGAACAAATAAAATATGTCTAGCGAAACTTTTCAAAGAAAACTTGTTTTTCATACGGCACATGAGCAAGTTAATAATAATAATGATTAGAAAAACTTGCTCGTCTGTACCCTGCTTTAATCCTAAGCTTCCGAAGTCAAAACCCGCCATTCAAGCCATTCGCAGTTCTTTGATCACGTGATACCTCACCTGTTTTTGCCGCCTTTTTCGTCTGTAGCCAAGAACTGCTAAGTGAACTGTAAGTATTTATAAATTTGGTCTCTTATAGATGCAAAAAATGTTGAAATTAACATGAGTACTCTCTTTAAATAGTATCCTATGCTTATTAGCTGTGTATTCGGAATTTCAAGTTGTTTTTTATTCATAAAATGATAAGTTGTTGGAAAAATTGAACAGCGTCGTTTGGCTGCCGTATGATGACATAGTGAGTTGTTTGGTCTATGTTTTTTTTAAAAAAGACTGGCGTTTTGTGCTTAGAATCAGATTATAAGCTTACATTCTAATTCAATTAATGTAAAAACATTCTTAAAGTGATAAAGAAAAAATTTAAACAATACCACTAACTTCAAGTTGAACAGAATGTTCGAAAAGTAAGCTTACATCAGAGCCAGTCGTCACATTATGGCTGTTTTTCCACTCGAATTTTGAGGATGATTTTTCTGCATAATTGCTTGGATGTTTTCTTATAACGAAGTTACTTCACTTAAAGAATCATTTTCTATAGATAATAATAGATTCAAATAGCTTTTAAAAGCTTATTTCATATTGAGATTACTAAGTTAACGAGCTTATAAGCTTATAATGCAGGGAGGTCAGGATAACTTTTTCCCAGTGACCTCAAATAAACAGTCAGAGGTACTTACCATCTCCTAGATAAACATGAAATATTTATTTTATCTTCTTTATCGGGTTAATCATACATTGTAGGACATTGTAGCCTTGTGGGGATTGAATCACGTGGGTGCGCTACACTACACAGGAAGCCCAACATCGGGCCAGATGGAAGTTGTCCCAACTTTTGCTTTTTGTCTTTGTGACATTTTATTTATAATTTGTATTTTTTCAGTTGATTTTATGATTTTTGATTTTTTTTTTTTTGCAAAGATCATCGTTTTAAAGCAGTAAATTATTGCATTTTTGAAATTATTGAAAACCGAATTAAGTCAATAATTCTCCATGTAATGATCTGTTACCCTATGCGTTTTATTTCATAATATACTTAGTAGTTAATGATGTCGGTTGCATAAGGTGACGTGCGTTGCATATAGAATCTTTATGATGATAATTTCATGTGCATAGAAGTGCCCTTCCCAGCCATTTTGATAGTGGAGGGCCCTCTATCTCATCTAAAATAGCTCACAGAAAGCTTGAAACTAAACAATAGAGTCGAGAGATTCCGAAATCCTCACAGCCGGCCGCGCCAGACGCTTCTATGATTATAGTCAGAGTTGCAAAGGAGCCACAGGGTTGAGTGTTGTGGGTATTCACTGGTTTCTAATTCTCGACTTTGAGGATCCCCGCTTTGCATAAATATAATATATATTATAATATATATTTATGCAAAGTATTGCCCCGCATATGAGAGCAAAATATCGAAGAGTGATCCACTCCTTTGCTGATTCCCTTCCAGTTGTCTGTTCTCCCCTAAACCCTCTGAGTCCCCTCCCCCACCCCTCCCCCAATGCCAGGCGATAAACGACCGGGTTCCCTGATCATTGATTTAAGCACCAACTATTATTCTTATTTATTCTTGAATCCATATTTTAGAACAGAATGGATACTGAAGGAAACCGCTGCTGTACAGTTTGCGAGCCAAGAATAACTGGGATCTCAAGAATAGAGGTAATCTTATAGAATTACAATTAAATCATCTATTAAATCAAACAGAATTCATTTTATTATATTGAATTATATTGAAATGTAAAGCTCTTACTTCTTTATTGATGAAAAGATCGATAATTAACCGTTAAAAGTCTAAAAGTTAAAGGCTCACTTGGATGAAAATCGATGAAAATTGGAAATGACTCGAAACTTGGTTAAACCTAAGTTCAAAAGTGTCAGATTTTTTTACGAAACGTCGTCTCTATAATTTTTAGAAGTTTCATAAAGATTTTAAGAACATTTTAGCGTACATTTTCGTTTTAAAGTTTATAAGGTTTATTCTAAATCTCTTCTCATAGGTAAAAGAATTCTTCTTTTTTCTCAGCAATAGTCACTTCTTTCTTTCAGTTCATCTTTTTATCGATCATTATTTCGTCCTCCCTTGTTTCTTTCATCTTCCATTCCTGAGAATAGGAAACTCATGCAACTTGAGCTCCGCGTGAATGATTTCTGTTTTACGAAGTAAATTTCTTGTTAATAGCCATATTAGAAGTTTTTAAATGTAAAGGCACGGACTGCCAGGATGCGAAGTTGCTTGATTTTACAGCCATTCTCAGACACACGCGCACTCTTACGAATTTTTCTGTCGCGACAAGTTAGTTTTTGGTGGACGTCGATCAAAATGTTTCCATAGCACTGTCGGAAAACACAAAGCTACAAAGGCATGTGCGTATGGAATGTCATGAAAACGCTTTGATTGACGTCCACCAAACCCTACTTTGTCGCGACAGAAAAAATCGCAACAGTAAAAATCGCAACAGTGCGCGTGTGTCTGAGAATGGCTGTAATACTGATTTCGTTATTCGTGATTTCGCCGAAACTGTGCATCTTCTTGGATGAGCTTGGATTTTGTTTTCGTACAATATACTGATTTATTTAAAAATTCTGCTTAAAAATTAATCGTGAAAATCAAGCTCTGAAAAAGAAAAAGGAAAGAAAACAAGTTTGTTATGCCGTAAAAATATAGTGTGACACAGGATGCGTTCTGTGGAAAAACTACAAAAAGCCGGAAGCTTGACAGATATAGTGACGGTATAGGTTCATTATCTTATTCATACTCTTTTCCGGTACAAGCTTTGTGCATGCCGGCATGAAGCCAATGAGGATAGATGCGGTAGGAGTGATGCGTCATACTGATCAGCAGGGGGACTGAGGGGCAAAGCTGAATTCCGTATAGGCAAAATATTTCTTATAATAACTAGTTTTCTTTGGATGGCATGAATGAAGAAATAGAAAACGCGCCCGCTGCTGTGTGCAGTTATAAAGCACGCTGGGGTTGGCAGAACACGGAGTATTTCTCAACACTAGTACTGTCTCGTGTGCTTTATAACTGAACAAAGCACAGCAAGCAAGTTTTTTTTATTTCTTTCGTAAAATATAAATTACAATAATCGTTATTGTGGAATGCGCGCGCGTGCTGTGTGCTCTCATAAAGCACGCACCCCTAACAAACTAGAACGTGAGATTTATAACAGTCATTTTATAACTAGTATTTCAATTTTCAAGGTTTTTCTGGGAGGGGGGGGGGGGGGGGGCACTCAGCGTCATTCATAGAATCATTCACTATAAATTATTAAGTCGGTCATCCGGGAAACGGAAGCTTCTGATATTTACACAGTACCCCTCTGCGCGGTACCAGAAGGGCTGAGTTACTACTATTTTCATAAACATGTGAACTCGGTAACTGTGAGCTGCACGCTAAAATTTGTTTTTTCGCTTCCGTCAATCAAAAATAATCAGACGCCGGACCTTTAATATTTTTGGCTGGCGGGGGCGGCAGTGAAAAAACAAATTCCAACGGGCAACTCGCACAGGGCTGATTGTCGAGGCTCTCAGTATTCGTAGCTGGCGGTTGGAAATATAAGTGTTCCTCCTCGTAAAACAAGGGCATTTTTTATCAGCATGTGGCCAAAAGAGAGCAACGAGTATAAACCAACGATTACATCTTGTTTTCATTTTAGGAAAAATGATAAATAATAATGATCTTGCTTGGCATACCTTATTAATGAGAATTTTCAGTATGAATCAAACGGAGATGCAATAAGCAAAATTTCTCTATATGTCGCAAAAATAAGAAAAAGAAAAGAAAAAAAAGAAAAAAAAGGGATGAAAAAAGACTGCACTGAAACACATAGGGCAGCAATGAATGGCAAATTATTAAAACAGCCGGAAGGGCAACGCCACGCATTCAGTCACGAATCTGCAATATATTTACCGAAAATAATTTAAAAAAAATAATATTATAAGCACTTTTACTGACGGCAATTAAAGACAAGAAAATTTCAATTCATTTATTCTAAACAAAGTTACTTGTAAAAATTTATTAATTATAAATATGTTGTTTTTCTGAAACTGGTGATATGTAAATTAAGGCGTAAAAAACTTCATGTTTCATAAACAGGTGATCATGTGAGATACATAGATTTTGATTGAGTCAACAAAAGTGATTGGATGTCAAATAATATCTGAGCAATTTTACTAGTATATTCAATAATCCGAAATTGCATGACTACCTTCTTAGATTTCATTACGAACATTTCTTACTCTCCCCTCCCCTCTGGGAAAATTTTACTGAAGCTATCTTTCTCTTTAATTTTTCTTTTGAGGGTAAGGGCGTTAGTATAACCTTTAGCAACAACCACTCCCTCATTCATCGGTTCTCGGTCAGCCAGCCAATATATCGAATTTGAGATGTCACCAAGGTGTCTTGTATTACCAGAAACAACCACCAGTTGTTTTTGATTATATTGTCGTGCTTCATGACTTTCTATTGAGAGTCGGTCATGGTTGCTTTCCTTGGATGATTATGTTATCGATGTAGACGATACTTTTTACGCTTTAGTCTATGATAAAATTGTGATAAACTGAGTAACATTCAATTAACACAGGAGCATTATCAAAGTCGTTTCGATACATGCACACGATTACGTTCTTCGATTGCAAAGTTTTGTTTTGTTTTGTGCTTTTTTTATTTTATTTTTTATTAATCTTTTCTTTTTTTCTTTTCTTTTTTCTTTCTTTATTTCACTATCTTTTATCGTTCCATTCATTCATTCATTCATTCATTCATTCATTCATTCATTCATTCATTCATTCATTCATTCATTCATTCATTCATTCATTCATTCATTCATTCATTCATTCATTCATTCATTCATTCATTCATTCATTCATTCCATTTTTCCTTCCTTTTTTTTTAATCATTTTCCTATTTTTCGTTTATTTCTTTTAGCTTTGGTTTAAGAGGTTAGCGAATGCGATGAAACATTTAGCATTTTCATCGGAACTCCAGGCCTAATAAACTGAGATTGGACGGCTTCTTTCACGTGTATAAGTTGCTTACAGTGATTAGTTTTAGATAGCGTCATTTGCTCTTTTAGGAAACCCCTTACGTGAACACAGACATCGAATACCGCAAAAAAAAAAACACGTCACAAACTGAGGTCAACGCTTTTTCTTTCATAATTTTTGCAAATAAACTTTTACAAAGCGGGTCCACCAGCCATCTTTAGAAAAAACCTGAGACGTGACTCGTCAAGCTTCGAACCACGCTGTGATAATAGAATGCCACTCAACCGTGTCCCCGATTAGGTCTTTACATGCTCCCTGCCAATCACAGAACGTTTTCATGTGCTAATTGAACACGTGATCTAAACTTGTCAATCATTGCGACATCCGGGAATTCTAAACTGTGCGCAGGCAAGTTTCATGGAGGGAAAGCTATGAAACGAGAAATGTTTTGGCCACTTTCGGCCTTAGTTTTGGCCTTTTCACTTTCAGGTGAGTGGTACTTAATTGCTGATACTCTTAAAGGTCCGGTTTATCAACGTGAAGCGTCGTCTCTATGTTTTGTGCTGTTTTTTTCGAGCCGGAGTTGCGATATTTAGTTACTGACTTTCCACTATTGAAACACATTTACTCGATGGTTCGTTGAGGTTTCGTAAATAAGAAATTTAGTTGGTTAATATTATGTTGATGGCTGTGATATTTGTTTGTAATGTTCAGTGCTGGATGCAGAGCGTTTGGAGGTCTTTGTAGGCATTTCTCTACGTCGAAACGCCGTGACATGAGGTAGAAATAACTTGAACCATCGCTGTTGTTTACATGTTTCGTGCCTGATACGATCTTCGAATTCATCTCTATTTTGCTCTTCGAAATCTTAAAATTTTCATGAAATACAACTGTGCTGCCGTTGTTGGACTATTAAGGTAGAGTTCTGCTTTTCCTGACCCCATTTCACCTGGAGAGTGAGATGCTGAAATTCCCCAGTAAGTCCTCCGTGTCTAACACACCTCAATTCCCGATGAGCGAGCGACCCTCGATAAGTTGTATCACTTTAAAAGCGCGTAAATGATTTTCTTCGTAAGCTCTTCAAATTCCTTGCCTCCTAAAAGCGATCGCCCTTTCTACAACAGTTAATGGGACCAGTTAGGGCATTTCCGCGGAGAATCGATCTTTATGGATTTGAAGGTCAAACTATTTTTTAGATCCGTCGAAGGCTATTGTCCATAGTTCAGTGTACAACAGAGTGATTACAAGCTTCGTATCGTGAGGCTGTAATCATGGAGGCTGATCTCTTCAAGTGCTCAAATCTTGCCATCGAATTGTGAATTTTCCATGACTGTCCTTCTCTTGCCATAAAACATAATCGATATAGTTTTGTTTGTTTTCTCTTGGCTTTGGTAGTGTCCACAAATAACATTTGGTCCTGTTGTGATCGCCCAATGTGCAAATTACACACTCACTCAATGTTGCTTTCGAATCGAACATTACTCTCATTTTCTGCATGCAATTTGTTAGCAGAGTAATACCTTCAAAGCTAAATTCATAATATTTTGGTTATCTAGTTTGACCTCCTATCCAGAAGTACACGTTTCTTTCTAACCCAAGCATGCGAGCCTTCTCGAGGCTTCGCCAACATGAAGTAATCCTGTTTACTTTTGTCTTCATGTCAAATTGATCACTACGATCTGATGTTGCGAATCTGTTTTGCGATCCTATGTGTTGGTATTAATGTAAGCAAAAGTTGATAGAACATCACATTGTTTGTGTGGTCTCGGTCGTTCCACGTGCTAAACGAACTCTCGGCAAATACTGTCGCTTGTATGACCTTACTCTTCCTTGGCAAAAAGGAGTCCGCCAACGCTACTTTGATGTAGCTTCTGTTTTTCCATAAGTAGGGCCGAATACCTCCCACTGAAATAAAGTATATCTACAGATTCATTCATTAAATGCAAAGCTTCAGCATGTACGTAAATTTGTACAAAAGCCGAGGGCGAAAGCCGTTTCATCGTTGGGGTTAAACATTAAATGGTGTTGTTCTCTCGTATTTAACTTGGCTGAGGAGAAGGGTCACGTTAGATTCGACCCTTGTGGTTGTAGTAGCTTTTCAGAACAAAATCACGCGAACCTTAGTTACTAAACGACACGACAACTGAGAATCATCGTTAAACATATCTCACGCTGGTAATTTTTTTTATCGAATATGTGTGCATTCATAGTACCTTGAAAACAACGTAGGTGATATTGATTTCACACGAATTTTGTTGTTTGTTCTGCTTTAGAATATTATACTGCCAAGTCTTCTCCGTATGTAGCGCTGTGTTAGTTCTGCGTTTAAGATAGCAAGTACTTTAATTCTATCTTAGTTTTTTGAAGACAAAATATCTAATTCATCAGAATTGTGCAGTAACGTTTGCTTCTGGTCCTTAGTTTAGCGTCCTGGTAAAATCTAAAAATATTTTTTGAATATAAAATTTCACAGAACATGAAGTTCAAATGTTGCGTGCGGAAAAACATGATTATTCAAAACATTTTGTTGAGATTCTAAAGTGTTTTAACATGCAAGATTTCAAGCATCAACTTGCATGGCAAGCTATTGGGAGTCCATATACTAGTATTTTACCACAGATTTATTTGATCACAAAATACTCTTCCAAATACATGCAGGTTTTGCTTGAATACACTTTTTGGTGCTAAGCAAAGGGTCATAATTCCTGGGAAATTTCACATCCAATATCCAATTTTGTGTGCCTTATACTTACCTTTTCGAACCAACAAATGTGCATCACACTACATGATATTTATATTATTTTTCTGTAGATTAGGTAAGCAGTTTAAAATCTTTTAGCTTATATATCAATTATTTCTAAGAGTTATCTATTTGCATGCTTTATGGAATCTTTTCCTGATTATTAGGTTATCAATAGCATTAGTTCTAAAACTAATCATGTTTTCACAAATTGCATATATTTGAGCCTTAACGCTTCAACTATAGCAGCAGTAGAGTTATTGTAACCTTTTACTTTAGTAATAGTAGCTAAAATAAGAGATTCCTTTATAGAAATGACTAGCAGTTGTCAAGGACTGCATTACAACACCTTAAACATTTTTATGCCTAGGGCTATAGCTATCCTACATGTAAAAGACACATTGTCAACTTCTCGTAAATTTTCTTTGAATTACATAGATAAAAAGCATGCTTCCCTTTTGATTTTCACAAGTATATTCCAGCTAGTTTGTCTTTAATAAATGTTGCAAAGTTTTTGATAATTTTTAATTAAAAATTTTCCAAATTTATGACTTTGATAATAACATTTCAAACTCATGTTTACCCGTAAATAACATAAAGTAATGCCTAAGGCAACAGGTAATATACGTTTCCATCACCTGGGAATTGTAATTATTAAACAAGTTCCCATTATGTTTTTCGAGATCTAAACATTATGTTAATTTCTCAGGTATTAGATGTGTTGACACGTTTTAATAAATCGGCAGAAGGGAGTGAGTTGTTTTGATGACTTTAGAAGTGTTTTGTATGTATGCCAGCTGTGAACATAGGTTTAATTAAACCTCCTGTTTTGTACCTCATAGATTATCATATTCTCCAATATGTTATCTGTGTTTGATAGAATTACATAGCAACTTCCTAGAAACAAGATTTTAAAAAAAGATACAATATCATGATGCTTGTAAAATCCATAATGATTTTGAGGTATAGAAATATATAACTCTTAATGATAACGTCAGAAACTTTTTGTACTGTATTAAAGTTTCTTTCTTATTCCCTTGTCGTAAATACACCCACGCAGCCCCAATTAGTAAATGCTAGTCAGTTTATATATACTATGATAATAATAATAATAATAATTTTATTCTAGTGCATCACATCGAATCTCAATGCTCTTAAATGATATAAAAATTGTGTTATAAACATGATATAAATATGAATAAATATCTATGTATATATATGTATATTAATTAGAAAATTAATAGATTTAGAAAATTTAACCATGTACTATCGATTTACTATTAACCATTTACTATTAACCAGTATTTCTTAAACTGAGTTAAGATTAATAAATTAGAATGGAAAAAAATTAGTGTGCTAGAAACTATTATAAACTAATAATAATAACTTATATGGACACAGAATGCCATATATATTTCTACACATAAGAACACTATTATTACAAGCTATAGATTATCACCTAGCGCCTGTGTGGTTTGCTATGATAAGAGATAAACACTTATAAAATCAAATATAATCCAAATCAATGTTGTATAATTGAACCACATACGTGTACTAGCTAGTGTTTTAATTGCCACACTAAAAGTGGAAAAAGGGCTAGCTTGATCAGTAAGGTTAGTTTTGCAGTTTAACTTCCATTCTACTTGAAAAGATGCATTTCAAGGCACTATAATAAGATCATGCGCTGCTCTTTAAAAAAACTAGGAATTTAGGGTTGATGTTTCTCATTAACATTCTTAAAAAACAAATTGTTGAAATATTCACAGGAATAGGGCTTTTGCATGAATGCGTCATTTTACTACTACTACCAAAATACTTCACAAATTTTCTTTCTTATTCAAATTTATATTTCCTCATGAGAATAGTAAGACAATTGGTGCTAATGAACTGAACAAAAGAAAGTGTGCAAGGGATCCTGGTAGTTGTAGTAAATGAAGCCATAATGGAAAAGACCTATAGACCCTTTTGATACATCCTACAGTGCTTTATTTTTTGACGTGTTTGACGTCAAATTTATTCTTTTTAATTTCGTTCAAAGGAACAGATTTCAAAAGAATAAATTTGATGTCAAATGTGGAAAATAAAGCATTGTAGGGTTTATCAAAAGGGTCTATAGGGAACAAAATAGGAATTTTCTCTTTTTAAACATATTTACAACAAACACATTTGTTGAATATCGATTGTTTTATTATTTCTGGTACCAAAACTGATTATACCTGCAGCTTGTCTATATAGTCTCATTTTCTTGAATTTTTGGTAATCAAGACATTCTTTTTATAATAATAAATTAATTAATCACATTTAGCAGTGGCATTTCCATGGCTACAGAGTGGCTCTTCATTCACTGAAATTCCAACTGGAATTAAGAAGTTTTTGCAGAGGGACGAAAACCAGAGAACCTGGAGAAAAACCCTCAAAGCACATATACAGGAGAGAACCATCAAACAACTCTACTCACATACAACCCTGACCCCAGCGGGACTCAAACCTGGGTTGCATGGGTGAGAGACAAGCGCTCTTTCTGCCCCACTACTGGTGCATTTTAAAAAACATCTTCTGGCCATTTACATTAGTACAAGTATAGTAAAGTTTAAGATGTGACATTTAGCATTATGCAGTGATATGTGTATACTAGGTATAGCCACAATGTGTCTATAGTACCGTAAATCCTATATTAAGCTCCCCCCCCCCCCCACACTAAAAAGGCCATGCTATACATAACCATTGGCAAAATCTTTAACTTTTTACTTCTTTTCTTAAACATTAAGTAAGTAAGACTCTAGTTTTCTATTTATATTTCCTTATTTCCTTTTTTGTGTGGCTTTCTGTCATTGCTTTATGTTGTCATTATTAATGTTAAAAACCTTGCACAAAGCCAAAACCTGTTGCTGCCTGGTTCACACTAGTGACGCAAGTATAAGCAAACAACATACGGAAGCACACATACAGTAGTCTTACAAAGTTAGTTAACCCCTTTATATTTGGACAGAACAAAACCTTCAGTCATTCTTAAAGTACTACCTGTGCTTGCATATGTTGTCATGCCTATGCTTGCGTCGCTAGTGTGAACCAGGCTTAAGAATTAGCTTTCCATACAGTATACAAATAAACATCTAATCTTTTAAAAGGGCCTTATGTAAATTGCATTCCTAAGACTTAACATCACCTAAGTACAAACATATAGCATGCTATTATCCTTAGCCAATTAAGCTGTCAGGTCCATTACAGCTGAATCTACAAAGAGCGCATTGGTTGGAGAATGACAACAACTTCCTTGAAAAGCCAATCTTAGTGTTAAAACTTTGTCAGAGATGAATTAACAAATTATAAATAAATTGTTACTTGATAATTATTATATTGCAAAGGGATGTTAGACTACAATACATATATTAATTAGCTAGAAATTATCCCATAGCCCATCCACTAAACTGAAAATTATATCCCTGGCATACCCATTCAACAAGCTGCTGAAGTAGTTGTGCACTCAGGCTGTGTGTTGTATAGCAATCAACAAGATCATGATGTCAACACTACAATATACAGTATAGCACCAGGTGTAATAAAATAGTGTCTTTGATCTTGACGGAAGCTGACAGATTTTTAGAGACCCCTTGCATGTGAAGTCAGAGCAGCTCAATTTGGAAGGCAAAACAAAAGAATTTCAATCTCCTGAGAATTGGAACTTATTGTTTTGCCCTCCAAATTGAGTTGCATTCCGACGTGCTGCAAGGGTTCTATACCTGCACCTCGATGCTGTTTGGTTATTTTTCATTTATGTGTATATATAAAGTTGTTTTCCGTTGTTAGTATTTTTATTATTCTGCCATGATGAATAGGTAAGGCTTATAAATCTGCAGAGACTTTTTTTAATAAGGAGAGATTTTTTTTAAAATAAAGGTTAATCATAAATGAAAGTAGAAAGTAATTCTATGCAGTTATTATTATTATATCATTATTGTTTTTGTTTGCTATGTGCAATAAAGTTGCATGTGCCAAGCTATTGTTGACCATGAAACACTTTAGATCTAGAAGTACTTTGTAAGTAGATGGAATCTTGCCAAGTACATTATGCTTTAAGGGATTTAGTTAGGATTAGGTTATTAGGATTGAAATTGTATACTTTTCACATGAGAGCACATTAGTGTATTCCTCCAAATAGGCAAACATGACTTAATTCTATTATCTATAATAATAGTTATTTCGTTGTCAATCCCTAACCTGCATCCTTTCCATTAAAAGTTATGGAAGCACTCGGAAGGCTACTAAGTATAAGAGAAGCATAAAAGATATAGTAGGTGAGGCTGAGTGCGACTCTAGCTTCTTAAGTGCTTAGTAGGCAACATAAGTACATCCATGACTTGATGGACGCATGCATGGGTGTTGACCATTTATTTTACAGTCGAGCAAAAAAAAAAAACATTTTAAATCTTTCAAAATCTTTATATAAATGTCTACTTTTATTTTAACAAACTTTTTGCTGCAGAAGCACACACTTCTTCATCAGATCAATGGGCAGTCTGTACAGTAGATCTAGAGTTATGGATCACACTCACACACAAACTAACCAGTCAAAGCAGGCATTGTTATAAGAATGTTGTGTAGATCAATGTGCAGTCTGTACAGTAGATCTAGAGTTATGGATCACACTCACACACAAACTAACCAGTCAAAGCAGACATTGTTATAAGAATGTTGTGTCATTGACAGTGCTATTTTTGCATTCTACTGCTTTTGTTGATTTTGTTATTGAAGATGTTGGTGCCAGTATTTTATTGTTGATGCTAGCTATTAGCATTTTGATGTTCTCTGTGACATGAAATTGTTTTTGACATAATTGTGTAGTGTACTGTATGTAATACTTTGATATTTTTTGTCATATTTCTTAGGCTACAACTCCATTGTTAGTGATAAGTTTTTCCATCATTGTGTATGTAGTACTTAAATTTTTTTTATATTTCTTAGGCTGCAACTCAAGAATATGTGATTCTCAGGGACTACCCTGCCATAGCGAAAAATGCAATTCCTCAATGTTATGCTCACATGGTAAAAACCATTGTTTCTCTCTGTGGGAGAACAGTACAGAAGGCACAGTAGTGCTAAAGAAGGGATGCTGGCATACCAACCCTGAAGAATGTATAAATGGTAGATCGTGTTTTGGTACTCCAAGGCAAAGGGGGCAGACCACTGTATTCTTCTGCTGTTGCTATGGAGATAACTGCAACAGAAATTTTTCTTTGGCTCCAGTTAGTCAGTGGCTCAAAACTCGAAGGCCATCTGGAAATGGTAAGATTGTTAGTGTTCAACTTAATTATATTAACAGCCTTATGGCACCTAAACAATAATGCCTGCACCATTCAGTTAAGACCTTAGATGGCATTGTTTACTTATTATTTAAGAAACAAATATGAACAAATTCTTATCACCCAACAGTTCCTTTCAGTCATGCAATCGCCAATAACCCATCCCCCTTTGTCCTTTCAAAATTTTTTAGAATAGCTGTAACTGCATAGAATCCATGAAACTTTGGTGCATCCTAGCATACATAGTCAGAGTGCATGTTATATTCAGGGCTCGAAATAGAAAAGATAAATGGCCAGACAGTTGCTTATTTTCGGCAGGATAAATAATTTTGGAGCAAATTTCCCTGCAATTATACTTTCCATTTGGCAGTTCAAAATTGTTTTAGCCTGACTGTAGTAAAACTTGACCTGCATTTTGGCCATAGGTAGGCCCCTATTTTGAGCCCTGATATTTATTGTAGACCCCTTTCATGTGACGTCAAATTACCTCAATTTTGAGGACAAAACAGAAGAATTTAAATCTATTGTTTGGTCCTACAAATTGAGCTGCATTCAGACGTGTTGCAAAGGGTCAATAAAGTATTGTTTATTCCAATCATTGAGCATTAATGAAATAATGAAACTGAAATAACTAAAAGGGCTCTCAATTATCTTTTAGGCTCTCCTACTCCTTCCGCAATCGAAACTGATGAACCAACAGCAAATGATCCAAAAAAGACTGGGAAAAAAGACAACCTCAAGACATTATTATATTCTATTGTACCAATTTTTGGTTCTGCTCTGCTTTTGGCATTTTGTCTCTTCATGTACCACCATCAGAAGCAAACCCGCTTCATGCATGGCTCGACAGAAGAAGAACCACTCAATATACACCAACCTCCCTCACCTGTTCTGAGTATGAGGCCTATTCAGCGACTGGAAGTCATTTCACAAAGCCAGTGTGGCATTACTGTTTGGAAGGCCAAACACTGCTTTGAAACAGTAGCAGTTAAAATATTCCCAGAGCATGAGAAGACAGCATGGTCGAATGAGAAGGACTTTTATACACTGTGCAATTTAAATCATGACAATGTACTCCGATTTATAGCAGTAGAAAAGCACATTGAAGGAATTTATACGGAATATTGGCTTATCACAGAGTATCATGGGTACGGCTCGCTGTCTGACTATTTAAAGCAACATATTTTGAGCTGGACTGAGCTCTGTCGATTAGCTAAAACAATGGCAGCAGGTCTTGCATATGTACACTCAGAGGCAAAGGGTATGGATGGGTGTTATAAGCCCTGCATAGCACACCGAGATGTGAAAACCAAAAACATACTAGTTAGAAGTGATTTATCTTGCTGTATTTCTGACTTTGGTCTGGCCCTAAAGTTTGATGAAAATGAAAAGCCTGGTGAAACACATGGACAGGTAAGACAGATCTTGGTTTGGTCCTTATTCACTGGTTTCTTATTCTTGACTTAATAATAATAATAATGATAATAATAATAATAAATCTTTATTTAATGTGGGTAACAAATACAGCAGAATATACTGAGCTGGTTTCCAATTTGGCCCACAATTTGGCCACTTTGAGGGGCACTTTGCATCTTGTTATCCTCCACTGCACATGACAACTATTGTGTTAATGTAAAGTGCCCCTCAAATTTGATGCATATAGGAGTCAAATTGAAAGCTTTTACTGTATGAGCCGTAAGCAAATAATCTAGTCCTAAGCAGCCCATATGTTATTTTGTGTTTATGACATTCAAGACACATGAAAAATTGATTGAGATAATAAAAGAAAGTTATAAGCCCCACTGGCTATAAGCCTATCATCCTTAACAATGAGTAGTCATAACCAGCACCTTTGGTATTTTGTGTTTATAACATTCGCGACACATGAAAAATTGATTTGGAAAATAAAAGAAATTATGAGCCCCCTGGCTATAAACTTAAGAGTGAGTATAAGCTTAGGTGTTAAAACCAGGATTTTATACTATAGAAATTAAGCATTGTAAAGGTTAATGGTGTATAAGAGCAGATATCCTGTGAGTGTAAAGAGCATAATTGATGTTCCATAAATGACGTGGCCTTGATTATAACAATGCTACAGTATATATAATCACAGTGCGATATAGCTTGTTTATGTATGGCCTTGAAAACTTGTAAAACGCCATATGTAGTCTCTCAATATCTCTGTTTTCTGATTAATGAGAGCATATAGGACCAATGACATCAACTGATATGGCTATTGTCATAATATGCTCATGTCATTTCCTGAGATTTCACACTTGGATGAAATCTGCTCTCACTGATTTTATGGTTCCTTGTTTGTACTACCTTTTGTTTTTTGGATATTATTGTTACAATGTGAACTGACCTAGAACACATGTCGACAGCTGTTTCCCATGAAATGAATGCTCCGTTTGCTTTGTAAGATCATTACAAGTATACCTCTGTTAATAACATAATAGTATCCAAACCAATGTACTTCACTTTTTCCTGCCACTTCATAACCTGTTGAACCATAATTGCCATACTCAGAATGTATAAATAACCTTGATATACAATCTGATATATATACCACTACTGGCTGAGAACCTGTAAAAAATCTGTGAAATTAAAAAAAAATCACAGTTTTTTTTCACAGGATTTTCACAGGTTTAGTCTCAGCCTGTAGTGTACGTTTACTTTTATTCTCATTTTTAGTGCATTTATCATCAAAGATTAGGCAAGTGTATGCTAGAAAAACTATCACAATCAGTGATTAGAAGTCATTATTAAACAATGTCTTGGGTTTTTTTCAGGTGGGCACCAAGCGTTACATGGCCCCAGAAGTCTTAGAAGGAGCCATCTGCTTCACAAGGGAGGCATTCCTACGTATAGATATGTATGCACTGGGGCTTGTGCTGTGGGAGCTGGCAACAAGATGTACTGCTGCAGATGGTATGATTTCCTCTATATTATACTCTTCCCTCTACAGTGTATACCACCACCACCACCCACCACCCACCATGATTCTGGTTACGCAACACACTTCTAGTTGAAGATACTAGCTTTTTTTAACTTTTATTACTGCTATTTTCATAAACATGCAAACTCGGTAGTTGCAAGTTTCCCATTGGAATTTGGTTTTTCACTGCCGCCAGTCAAAAACATGAAAGGTACCGACTTATTAGTTTTGATTGAAGGAAGTCAAAAACCAAATTTCAGCATGCAGCTCACAGCTACCGAGTTCGCATGTTTATGAAAATAGCAGTAAGTTTTGGTATTTGGTCATCAAAATTTTGATTTTGGCCCAGTTTGAATGTTGAACTTCACATTAGCCAAACATAGTGAAAACAATGAATAATAAGGCTGTCTTCTTTGATGTCATTAGGTTCAACGTTTGAGTTAGGCCTTAGTTGTCATCCTTTCTTTTTTAAGTCTTTTTGGGATGCCATTGGAAAAACTGAAAGATTACACATGTAATGAATATATAATATTTTTATTTTCCAGGGCCAGTAGATGAATATAGACTGCCATTTGAGGAAGAGGTGGGGCTACATCCATCATTAGAAGATATGCAACAAGTAGTAGTACAGCAAAGAATGAGGCCTAAAATTAGAGAGGACTGGAGAAATCACAGAGTGAGTATTCTGACATGTTTTTACTGGAATAGCAGGCACTTTTCCATTCTAGTCTCTTACATTTTCCAATCTTAGCCACTCCCAGCCACCCCCCCCCCCCCCCCCCCCTTGAAATCGTTCTGGATCCACCACTGGATATATGCATATACATAATATCGTGCATGACATATCTGTTTCTGATTACTGCATGACTGTACATATAATTGTGCTATCTCAGTGAGGTTGTTTCATCTAAGCATACCAAGCAATTTTATCTAGATCTTATCAATAGTATGTTCCATGCAAGCTTTAATCCTTGTATGGTAATGATAGAAGAGAACTTACGTTGTATATTTGGTGGAATTAGTATTTTATTATCTGTATACATCATGTACATTGTATGAGCTAAAACTTGTTTGAAGTATTTCCTCGTTATATTTTGAACTTAGAAATATTCTTTCATTCATAAACTTGTTTTTTTATTGCATAAACATTCTTCGTAAATTATGAGGCTTGAAGTAAGTTTTCCTCTTTATTTTGGGGTTTAGGAATCTTTTCCTTTAGCTACTGTAATGTTTTTGCACCTCACATCTTGTTCACACATGTGTTAGATAATCTTTATCTGTTCATTTTGACCTTTCAGGGTTTAGCCGGGCTAGTACAAACAGTTGAAGAATGTTGGGATCAAGATGGTGAAGCAAGGTTAACAGCCCAGTGTGTAGAGCAAAGAATAGCTCAGTTCGTAGGATACAACAGTAACCAGGGCATCTTGGATCAGATGCCGACAGTGACGTCAGTCATCAATAATACCACCAATACACCCCCCTCAAGAGAATCAAGCTTATGAGTGGTAAATATAGGTGTGGCAATGTCCATCTTCTCAAATTCTCTGTTAGTCAATTTTGATTTTCTTGTTAATAAGTATTACTCAAAGATCTTTCATAATGACTTAATAGTGGGTCTTTCAATCAGACTGTATACACCTACAGTATCTTAATAACTATATAAATATACATTAAAGGCTTTCTACCTTTCTATATAAAATATATTTACTAGACATACATATAGCAGGACCTTCTATGTATGTATGTATAATACACATAATCCTCAGCATTGAATTGTACTTCTTTTCAGTTGAGTCAGTCAACGTAGAAGGTAATATCCGTGTAGTAATGCAGTTTGAACGCACGCACACGCTTGTCAGTGTTTCATCAACATTAGCTTTTCTGTTAACTAACTTGATTGAAAAAAGTACATACTGTACCAAGAGGATCATTACTGCTCTCAGGTTTATTATATTATTATGTTACATTTCTTATAATACTATTTAATATTGGTATATATACATATGTTTATCTATCTATCTACATAGCCGTTACTTAACAGTTATTACGTTTACTTGGACCAGTACTCTTGCAAAAAAAAAAACCTATTTGAAACGTTCTTATTATTAATTATACTCGTACCTATACACTGAACATTTAAAAGCTGCTTATCATTCATAGATATATATGTCTTTTTGGACTCTTTCTGAACGATAATCATATTTGTTTTAGTAAAGGTCACAAATATGTGACCATTCCCTTGGGTTACCAGTTTCGGAGAAGCTTTCTTGGATGACTATATAACTGATATATTTGAACAGCATATTGTGTTTTGGTTGTATACTTCTGCGTGCTATTCATCCATGTTCGTTAAGACTAAAATGATAATCTGACACAAGATTCTATGTATTTTACAAGCAACTTTTTCCACTGCATGTTATATGTGCAGTACCTAATACCTACATATGCATATATAGATATAGATATATACATATATACATATAAATGACGCTGAAAAGGTTATTCATAGGTCTTTTCTGAGTTCGATAAACAGAATGTATTGGTCTACCTTCGATACAAACAACATATAGTTAGAAAAGATGTTTGTAACCAAGCTAGACCACAATGCACCATGTTCACTGTATCAATAATGGTCTATCCTTAAAGTACACAATTAACTTTATCAACTCTAAAAAAATGTGAAAATGTTCTTTATAATTTATTGATTTCTCGTTACAAATAGTAATCCAACACTTCATTCATGTAATTGTTATGATCGATACCCTTTTTGGCGTTGACTGTAAATAGAAAGGTTATCAAAGCTAAAGAAGATAATCCGTATGGGCAAACACGTATTTTATCAAGTCACCACAAGGTCCTTGCCGCATTGATTTTATCAAAACGTAACAATCGCAAACTCTTCAAATAGACCCCTTTTCACATGACGTCAAAGCAGCTCGATTTTGGAGGACAAAACAAAAGAATTTCAATCTCTTGAGAATTGGAACCTATTGTTTTGTCCTCCAAATTGAGCTGCATTGCGACGTGCTGATAGGGGTCTATAACTTAAAAAAGTTTTTTTTCTAATTTTCTTGGCATTTCCCCAGGAAAAAGTGACAATGAATTAACATTTTCGATCCAAAATGCAAAGCGGTCTTGATGTGCCTTTGTTTTTCATAATGGGCTCGATAACCGTTCAGGAAATAAGATACGTATGTGTATATATATACATATATAAAATATACACTCGCTAACTGATGACAGACACCAAATAGTCATATTACGACAATTTGGAACACTAAACATAGCACTACCGAACTTCTTGAGAAATCCACGGTCAATGATTAACTATATGAAAAAGAACAAAAAACAAACAAACAAACAAAAATTGGTTTTATGTAAATATGTACAGTTCCAGACCGCTTGTCAGGTGGTGTGAAGTGCCAATCTCTTTTCAAATTATCCAGACCATATTGGATATTGATTCGTCTGTTTTTATTGCCTTACGTATATATTATTATCAATCTATAATCCATATTAATAATATCAAGGTCTTATCAAATGATTTAAAGGTTCTCGTGAGTTACATTCTGTAGAATCAATATTTGTCTGTCTGAACGACTTCGGTGATTTGGGGCTGAATATTTGAGGGCGAGACGAATTTTTTTATTCGCGTCCTGAAATGCAGTCTCATAATCCTTTATTGGTCGAAAAGGCCATTTCCATAGGCCTTTTCTGGATTGAAAAACAGGATGCATCGTGGTCTAGCTTCGGTACAAACAACTAAACTGAAAAATGTACCCTAGCTAGACCACAATGCACCATGTTCTCCATCTCAAAAAGGGTCAGTTGCGAATGGCCTTGGAATGGATTTGAAGTGGTCTTGATAGAAAGGAGAAGCAACTCGGTAGAGTTTTCGTTCCTTTTGGTCAGCAGCATGAAACGAGTTCCTGGATGAACCAGTTTGACCGGAAACACCGGTTTTTTTTTAATACAGTGAATGCTTTTTACCTACCAATGGCGTTGCTTGGATTCATTAGGAACTCTTTTCGTAGTGTATTCCAAAAGTAACAGACTGGAAAAAGATACCAAAACGTGTCCAGACGCCTGCGCGATCGATGCGCATCAAAGCCAGCACTCTGGAAAACTGAGCCATGCAAAAACGAAACAGGGAAATCAAAGGAAATATTAGAAAAAAATTACTCTGTTATTTTCATCTGTTGAAAAACTTACATTTCCATAGAAAATGTCGAAGGAAAAATTCAGATGATTTTTTAGAGCCAAAAAAACGTAAGGACTCAGTTTCCCATCATGCTTTGTACTATAAATTCGAACTCATGCATATTGGCTATTCGATGGACGGAAACTCCTTGGCTTATCCTTTCTATTCAATACCATTAATGACCCATTTATCAGGCTGGGATTGTTGGTCCTTGTTCTGGTATCACATTAACGTAGTCTTGATACTTTTGATATTTTTTAAAATGTAATCTTTGTTTTAATCAATATATTATTTTTATATTTTATCGATTATCCAATGGAGGTAAATAAGTGTCCCATGTTAGTGTTTAAAGATTAGTATTTAGATTGTAGCCAGAACTAAAGGCGCGGAAATACGAGCAATAAAATCTGTCAACTTGTCGCGCACCATTTGTTGCGTTGCAATTTGCAGAGTGAATGTTGCTTGTATTACCACCCCGCGCGCAGAAAGTAGAAAGCGCTTCCACTCAACCTGCAACAAAGTCGAGCAACACAGTTTTGTTGCGCACGGGATAATAATACGAGCCACATTCTCTCTGTACCTTTCAACGCAAAAATATTGCGCGACAAGTTTGACGATTTTGTTGCTCGTATTTCCGCGCCTTAAGAACCATAGAAAAGTAAGAGTCATATACTTAAGCATCAAAACCTAATTCATTTGTGGCTGATTTGAGTTCCAGTTGAGGACAAGGGAAAATAGTTTGTGTCCGAAGTTGCGATCAGAAAACACTATGTTGCGTCAGATCCATGACTTGAACTCGGTATTGTTACAGTGAGTGTTGAGGGGAAAAAATAGCAATCAAACTCGTTCAAAGATTGAAGTTTTTCGCGACAAAAAAAGGAACGCCGTAGACGGTACTTGCCGATTGGGGTGAGGCGTGGATGGTAGTAATGCTACCTCTTTTTAAAACGGTCTATTAGCAGTCTTTTAGGGTTGATTTAGACCCATAGATCTAAAAGGCGCGGAAATACGAGTAACAAAATTGTGGCGTTGCAAGTTGCAGAGTGAATGTTGCTCGTGTTACTACCCCGTGCAACAACAAAATTGTGCTGCTTAACTTTGTTGCAGAAGTAGATGCTTTTTCTACTGCCCGCAATAAAGACAGTGATTTGTTGCACGCGGGGTGGTAATTCGAGCAACATTCGCTCAGCAACTTGCAACGCAACAATGTTACCCGACAAGTTGCACGATTCGATGGACCGTATTACCGCACCTAAACAAAAAAACATTACCACACGAATCAGCCACGATTGAATATGGTGTAGTCTATACAACGTATAGTGTAACCCATTACGCCGTGCGAAACAATATTTCTGTGACGTTATATGACATAGTATAGCATTGTAACCATCCCAGAGTGAAGGACATCACTCCATTAACCAACCCAATATATACAGTGATATTCTAAGAAACAATGATAGACGTTTGCTGTTGTATACCACCAAGATCAAACCAATGTAAAGGCATCTCAATATTCCCTACTGAAAGTATTTGAAAATATATTATGATGATTGAAAAAAAAAAATTAGTACTGCGTTTCGTTTTCTTTTCTCGGGGGGAAGGTGCATTTGTTACGTGACCTTAGTTCTAATTCTACCCGGCTGCGAGTAGTATCTTTTTACCTGAGGTAAAAGATACTACTTGGAATACGCAAAATAATACCCCAAGAAACTGAAGTCAAATTGTTGTATTTTCTAAAACGTTGCCTCTACGACTGTTACCAGCAAGCGGCAATTCACCAATCCCGAATTAATTATTCTACCTCCCTAGTTACTGTTGCTATGTCGGAGAATAGTATAGAATAGGCAGAACACATGCACAGTTCCATAATTGGTGAAGCAAATTGTCGCACGAGAAGGTATAAAGTGCGTCAATCAAGACATTTCTATGACATCTCAAAATATGAGCGCGCAAAATGTTGTGTTTCTTGAAAATATATGTTGGGAGCAGCTTGATTATCGTGCGCCAAAACCAGGAGGCCAAAACCTTTGTTTGCACATATAATATAGACCTTTCCCGAATTCGCTTGACTGACCACAGAAAAATAGATTCAAGGCGAGGCTGGAGTAGAATGCAGTAAATATATGGATTTGAAAACTCCAGCCTGGACTTGAATCTTTTGTTCTGTTGTCAGTCAGGCGAATTGGGGAAAAGCCTATTTACGATAAGAATTAGCTAAAAAGATCATGGCTTAAGCAGGATTAAATAAGCTTAGATCAAGGGTAGGTTAATCCACGTGAATCGATCAGTGAGTTACTGAAGAGTCTCCCTAAAAAATTTTGGCCAAATTTGGTGAAGTCGTGGTAACTCTGTGCAAGCATTCCCGCAAACGCGACGGCAGTAATGACCACGTTTTCACGATAAAACAGCATACACCAACAAGTATTTGAAAAAATAGATCGAAAACTATATTTAACCTTCCGCGTCTAAAAAAAATAGGAGCGTACTTCACGATTTACGAGTTTCATAATTGAAAATACATATGATTAAAATGACAATAAACTGGTCTTCCTATATATTTTAAACAAAACCTTACCTAACAAAAGAGGTGTTTTACTATGTGGGCAACCAAGAGAAAGGTTCCGAATGGTGAAGTCTAACTAAAAAAATAATTAGGCGTGAAGCTTTTGACATGACATTTTCGGATTCAGAAAACCTAAGTTATACATCGTTTTACCGATATGAACCAAAAGTTTTAGATAATTTTGAGAAATGTGCAAAAAATATATACGTGCTCATAAAAAAATGAGGGTTTTGCCCTCTTAGACCCAGTTCAAGCGTCGATTTTCTAATGACCCGAACTCATTGAAAGCAATGGATCGTAAGGCGGTCTTCTTTGATGTATAAGGTTTTGAACCTAATGACATCATCATTATTATCCATTGTTTCCAAAGAACCTAATGAAATCAAAGAAGACTGCTTTATTATCCTTTGTATTCAACGAGTTCGGGTTATGAGACCTTATAACTCATGAATCCTAGAAAAAAATAATAATAAAGGTTGCTATGGTAATGCAGTGGTTTTTGAGTGCGCACATGCTCGTGGGCTCAAATCGAGAATTTTCAAAACAAGCGGTCAAGAGTGCAAAAGCGGCTTTCCTCTTCACGCTATCTCGAAGAAGATCTTGGAAAGATTATACTCCTGGAAATTTTGGCGCCCCAAATTCGACATGATGGCCAATAACATGCTGCAACACTCCGCGACTGCACTTTTATTCTCGTGTCTTCTCTGGACAGTCAATTCTGCACTACACTCAAGGTAAGATCAGATTACTGGTAGATATCAGTTAGAATGGGTTTATTCCTCTACCAGTCGGTTCATATAACTGATGTTGTCTGTCCTTTTTTATGCAGTCTCAAACCTAGATCGCACTGAATACCCCAAAAAAACCTTTTAAAAAGAGTTCCTTGGAAAAGGGGCAAGTGTTGCTATAAGTTGATAAAGACTTGGTATTGGACTTCGAGCCAACCGAGTGCGTAGTTCCTGCTCGCTTGACCTCACACACTTTTGTTTTGTCTCTTACCAATGTAACTTTGGTTTTACATTGAACTCTAACTAAGGGAAAAAATTAAAGCGCGCACTGTCGGCCATTGAATACCATAAATATTCCAGTAGACATCTCGTGAATTTTTTTTTTTTTGTATTGTTTGTATTTTCAGACGGTCAGAGCCATCATCGATTGGTCTTCTACAACAAGAAGCAAGATACACGCCACTTAAGATAGGCTCATTTAATATTCAAGTTTTTGGCGCCAAAAAGATTTCACGGCAAAAGGTCAAGGAAACTTTAGTTAAGGTAAGTAGCAACGTTTTTCGCTGTTAAACCAAGCATCATAGCCGTGCTTCATAGGATCATTTTAGTTAACAAGCTGTAAGTGAACATAGGTCCTGGGACATGCATGGGTCTTTTACTAATGTAAGCTAATCAAGCAGAAATTATGAAAGACATTTGCATAAGGAATGAGCCATTATTTTTGGAGGGTGATTGGGATCATATCAGTCACATGTCTGCAAAACAATATTATTTTCTGCTCCAAATATCTTTTTTCACTTGATCGTTTTAACATATCACGGTTTGCAACTTATTTTTGCCTTTTTTCCGCCTTTTTGGCGATCGAAGTTTGTTTTTTTTTCAACTGGGTCACATAACAGGAAATTAGCACAACAATAGCCGTGAAAACAATGCACCAGATAGATTCTTATATTTAGGTAGGTAGTTAGCTGTAGGTACGGTCTGGGGTCCAGCTAGACTCTTCCCTATAGATTACAAATTTTCTTGCATGGTACAGTTAGCCAAGCCAAAGACATCCTTACCCAATCGAGTGGGCAGTGCGGAGCGCGATAGAGCCGTTCATGAAAAAACTACTGCACAAACAGCGCCTTGCCATGACCTTGTCAGTGTCGTGCCGTGTATGAAAACATTCTACGCTGCGCCGCGCCGTAACCGTGCCGTGACTGTTCATACGAAATCTGCTCTATTTACAAACGTACCTCGTAGCAAACGCGTCAAGGCTCTCTTCGACAAACAAAAAAAAGTCAATCGATCTTATTTTCAGTACTTTTATTTTCTGTTAAGATTCTTCTGCGCTACGACATCGTTCTTGTTCAAGAAATACGCTCAACCTCAGATAATGCGATTAACAGTTTGTTGATGGCTTTAAACAAGTAAGTCACAATATTCATTATTGCACTATAATTCTTAAAAAAAATTGTTAAAATAAAAGGCTTTGTGGCGAGCGATATTACGTGAATGTACGCGCGTGACAGTACCAGTTTGCACAATAAGAAAGTTTATTTCGCAATATGCGATAAAGCTACATGTTTGAATAGCCCGAAATGCACATGACTATCGCGCGATTGCGATATCTTTCATTATGATAGTTGATGTCCATTATAGGGCTTCGTACATTTAGGTTTGGTTTTCTTCAGACTTGCGGTTGTCACTTGCCTCGGGCGCACCCCTCTGGGGGGAGCAGAGCGGAGGGGAGCTGAGGTGCATGAGGCCCTATTTTCTCCTCTCCTCATCTCCACTCCAACAGAAACGTATTAACGTCTGTCCTCAATATTCTCCGCAGAGCTGCATCCCCTCAGGATGTTTATTCAATGGCGCTCAGTAAAAGGCTGGGAAGAACTTTCAGCAAGGAGCAATATGCCTTCATCTACAGGTAAAAGATATAACTAACTTGAATTCGTAATCCTGTGTCTTTTGTAGCGCAAGCTTACATCGGAAACCTGTTGTGAACCCTCGTAGTTATGCGTACTCTGCTCTCTGAAACTCATAGAGTCACGAGCGAAGCAAGTGAAAATTGCAAGGTGTAAGACCTTCGGCGAGCGCGCATTTGTACACGCAGGCCCTACTGTTTGGAATGCTCTGCCATTATCACTTAGAACATGTGATAACTCTTTTAAAAAAGGACTTAAGACCCACCTTTTTAGAAAAGCGTTTTATCAGGATATTTGTTTTATAAATTTATTATATTTTAGGTATGTTATTTATTTAATTATAGATAGTTATATATTTTCTGTTAGCCTATGCATAGATTTTACATCATATATATATTTTGAGATTGTTAAGCGCTTTAGAATATCTTAATAATTAAGGCTCTATATAAGCTTAATAAATTATTATTATATTAAAAAAAAGGCAAACGTCAAAGTCGCGAGAGATCGACTTCATTCGGCAGCGCTTGTGATCCTTGTTGGGCTGCCTGTGCTTTATTCAGCGTGCGTTAACTAATACGGAGACGAAGGACTTTGCGAAAGTTTACCTCGCAGTTAGTAAAAGCGTTGCTGCGCAATTTTTAAAACGCTATGAAGAGCTTGACAGCAATGATTGCATTCTTGTACCTCTGTCGGATCTTATGTGCGTCTTTTATTTATCTAGAAATGACAAAGCCAAGGTTGTAGACGAATATGTGTACGATGACGATGCGAACAACAGTAAAGACAAGTTTGAAAGAGAACCTTTTGTTGTCAAGTTCAATGCTCCAAATACTTGTAAGTTATATAGTTTACAATAGAATCTAGTTTCGAGTAGATTTTAACCGTGAAATGAAAGGTACGACACACAGCACAGCCGCGGTTTTTTGCTGTACCGTACAGCAAAGCATATCCGTGCTGTGAGTTTAATCGCAGTGATATGAAAATTTAAAGGTTTCCCTCCCTCCGTAAGAATCCGCATGTGAATTCAAACGTTTGTCGATTTTTGTATTGACAGATGTTGGTGAGTTCGCTCTTGCTGCGATTCATACAGCACCATCGGATGCTCCCTCGGAAATAGATCACCTGGTTGATGTTTACGACGACATCACCAAAAACCTCGGGATCGATGACGTCATTATCTTAGGAGACTTCAACGGAGGCTGCAGTTACGTTACGAGAAGCGCCTGGAAGAATATTCGGTTAGCAACGGATCGACGATTCTATTGGCTGTTTAATGATGATGACGACACCAATGTTGGTCTAACCGATTGCGCGTACGACAGGTGAAAATGTAGTGACTTAATAGATATTAATAGAGCGGTTTTCGTATGAATGGAAAACATACTCTACTCATTTACAGCTCGTACGACATGCCGTAACATTGAATTGGCTTCCCATAAGAATGGTTATCGTATGAGTGGGAGCGTACGGTACTGACTTACAGCACGTCACGGTACGACATGCCGCAACATTGAAATGACTTCCAATTGAAGCACCTCGTCCACACCGCTGCCGTCGCCTCCGCGGTCCTTGTTCTCTTGATGATAATATTGCTTCCTTTCTTCCATAGAATGGTAGCAGCTGGTGACAAGATGATCCATTCTATCGTACCTGGTAGTCAAAAGGTTTTCAACTTTAAACAGGCTTTCGGCATGACGGACGAGGAGGTAATAATATTGTACACTTTCCACGCTCTTATACAAACAGCTAAAGTAATATATCCCGTCTCTACGCCCTCCGTCCGTATCCGCTACATGCCGTCGAACCTCGCGCGTCGAACCAGACTTTTATTCAGCACATTGCATACAGGTATTTCAAAAAAAGGTTGGTGAAGGTTATACTTTTCTTTACCGCAGGCGAAGATCGTAAGCGACCATTGGGTTATCGAAGTCATGCTGAAGGACTTAAGTAAGTTATAAATATCATTGGTTTGCGCAAGAATTATGTTTTCTATAATGCGCTAGTCAATTGAAACCCCCACCCCTCGATCCCCGACAGGGAGGGGAATTTCACAATTAACGTATATAGTTTTAAATTTAGCACTTGGGTGCTCGGGTCTTAAAACTGTTGAAGCATAAGTTAAAATCTCCTTACCCCTGAGCATTCGCGCTGTTAAATGCGCATTAAATCCCCTGTCCCGGTGGCCGAGGGTTTCAATTGACAAGTGCATAAGTAGGATTGTTTTCTACTTCAGCGACATTGCGCAAAACAATTTGCGTCACGTGACATGGCTCACAACATCGATTGCCTGGCCGGGCAACATTGCGCGCAATGTTGCACCGTGTGTCAATAGCTTAACATACTTGGAATACTTATTTCGCAAATGCAAAAGTCTTGCGCATTACCTGTGATCTTGTGATGATTCTACATCGTCATCGTAACTCTAAAACACTTCAGTTTCTCTGAGATATAACGATTCTACGAGTCTGCAGTCCCCTTCACAGTTCCCTGCGCCATCTTGAAAGGTGGCCGTGCCTTTCCAGCGAAGCGAGGCATGAGGTGACCTTGCAATGATAGAGACCTTTTTTAACACCTTGGGCAATTATTCTTTATCATTGCAAGGTAAGTTATCAAGATCACCTCATGTCTCGCTTCGATGCAAAGGCACGGCTACCTTTCAAGATGGCGCAGGAAACTATCAAGGGGACCATTCAACCCTGCTATCAAAAGTAAGCCCAAATATAAAACTCCTTTCCATTAAAACTTTCTCATTCACTAGGTTATACAGAAGAAGAAGACTTCAAAAGCTCCCTCAAGCTTACGATAGCAGACAAACGTCAAGTATCCAAGTACTCCATGTACAGCCTTCGATCTAAAAAGTCCCAGGGCAACTTACCAGTCTTCACTGTTACAACTACCTACTCGAAGAAAAGATCCATATGGGAAATTTCACTCTCAAAGAAAGTCAACAGCGTCAAATCTGCCGTAACTGCTGTGTCGGACCTCCACAAGGAGCATCCAAAACTAGTGACGGAAGCGGAAAGTGTAATTGCTGGGAGAAAGATCACTAGGTTTCTGAATACACTGCGATCTCCCTGCCAGGCGGAGAAACTCAATGATAGTAAATATGAGTACCAGCTTTTACCAACTGGATCGTGTTTTAGAGTTTTTAATGTTAGCGAGATGAGGCTAGTTTGTAACCTGCCAGAGCTTAGTTGCAAAATAGAATTTTCATTTGAATGATGGAGATGAGCGTCCCTTTCCACATGACAACGCCTTTGTTATTACTTTTAATATCGCATCTTTTAAGTGAAATACAAGTTCAAGAAAATTCTAAAAGCCTTGGTCAGCAAACCTTTTATGTTAGCGCTCTGTATACGTACTGTGTGTTAACACGTACATCTCTTTTTTATTTATTTTTATTTTTAATAATATATTCCCACATACAATGCCTAGGGTGACACTTAGTCCATGGGGAGATAACCTCCAAGCGGTAGCGCGCGAGCGGGTACCTCGTCGTGGGGAACTCGTTGATTCATCGTCACTGGGAGATGGGTGGGACGTCGAACTGGTCTACTCATCTACTCGAATTCCGAACTAGGCTCGTCCCTGGCGTATGGGAGTTGTGAGATGTAATCCTCTGGGAACCATTCCTCTAGAGAAATAAACGTGTGATATTTGAGGCATCGTGCGCGGAGATACCGGTGGGAATAGTCGCTATTTTAAAGCCGGTGATTGTGATGGGCGTAAGTTCACATGTATCACTCAATACAAACCTATCATTTCCTGCGGTCAAAGTCAAAAATGTCACGTGTATCAGAAATGCAATCTAATTTTCATTCAACGAATCACAGTGCATGTAAGATTACTGCTCTGTCCAATCAGTCATTGCCCATGAACACTCTTGGTATTGTATGGCGTGCATATCCTTCTACACAAAAATACAAAATATTGTGCCCATCCTCCCCCTCCCCCTCTTCGTTCTCCTTCTCCTCTTCCTCCTCCTCCTCCTATCTGTGGTTTTCTCGTTGTTGTTATCGTTGTTGTTTGTGATTACTGTTTATTCTTATCCGGCAAGGGAAAGGTTTGCTGCAATCCTTTCAATACTGTACCTCCCCTCCCCCCTCGTCTATCCTCTTTGTAAAATCAAGAAAGAATGTACCATTAATTTATTCACCATCACTTGCATCAAATGAAGGCTCCTTGTGTTTCAGACAGCACGCGCCAAGCAACTCCTGATCACGTGCACTTTAGTTAGCACCGCTGACAGACACAAGTAGTAAACAAGAGAGAAGACCCTGGGGACGAGTCGAGGTCAACCACGGTAAACAAGTCAGAGCCATCTCCATCTAACAGAACAACTAAGAACTTTTTCATACCTTTTTTAATTCCCCACAGCTTTTATTAACCTTCTTTTAGCCCCATCGAGGTGTCAGTTATGTCGTCTTTGCTTAAGCTAGGCTCCAAGAAAGGGAAACCTCAAGGTAAAGTACTTAATGCGCATTATATTGCAAGGGGTGCCATCGTCATTGATAAGTATAGTTTGTCTTTACTATGTCATCTTAAATTCTTTGTATTTTGTCTTCCCAGATGGAAAACAGTGGCTTCATAACCCTGAAGCCCTAACTCAGACAGCTGTGGTCTACCCAGTAAAGGTTAGATTTAAGAACTTTTGGTTTTTAAAGTATTTATAAGCGATTAAACTGCCGTGTCGTTGGCTCTTTGCACGGAACTTCTGCAGCAAATTTGACGAGGTTCTTCCAAGAAAACACGTGCAAAAACTCAAAACCACTGCAGAAATATTATGCTCTCTTGGATTAGGAATCCTTCCGTTTACAACTGTCTTTTCCTTTTGAGATGGCATTTAAATACCGTTGTTGCCTTGCAAGGCTCCATTGTGGTTGAAGTCAAATAAATAATTATAAACTTGGAAGAAGAATACTAGATAAGCTTAGGTATCCGATGAAAATCTGTCAAGAATTACTCAATAAGATATCGCATTTCTCCTTTTAAAAAGGTTTATCCACTCTTCTTTTGCTTCTGTTCTTTTGTACGTATTTTTCTATAGCTATTATTTTTCTGTACCAGCATTCAAAAATCTTAAACAATTTTATGAGATATTTTAAGTCAAATATTATTTTATTTGTCTAAGAATCAAAATAATTAATCGAAGTCCATCAAGTCGTTCAAGAACTTTTCAAAGCCGCTGTATTCAGATATATTTTCAAAAGGCTTTTTAAATTGGTTCCAGACATAAATTCTATGTTTTGTCCTCGTTTCACGACCTATTGTTTCCTACATTTTGCTCGATATATCGTCTTTCAGTTTATATATCGTCTCTCTAAATATTGCTCTTGTAATTACAGTAATGATGGATGCGTAATCTTGGTAAAAAAAATCTTAAAAACTTGGTTTTTCCATCACTGAAATAATATAATTCCTAAGCAAATTTTTAATTCTTCAAAATACATACATAATCTAAATAGGTAAAATGTTTAAATGTTTTCACTAAAAGTTGTCATTGTTTATAAGGTTATGAAAATAATTAACTTAAATTAGATGCAAATTGAAAAACTTTTAAAATGTCTCAGCCGTTGTACTACGAATAAAATTGATGGATTGTTGTCCTAATTATCTAAACTTGTGACATAAATTTATTAATTTTCAAAGTCTTTTCTAGGTCAAATGTGTGCAATAAAACATTTCAAATGCATATTGTGTATGAGGAAGTATAGCAATACTTCATGTGTAACTAACAATAGTATTGTGATGTTAATATGCCAACTATTTTTACCTTGACAAGGAAAAGCTAGCATGTCAAGGATGAAATTTGCTCGTTAGACGGACAATGAGGAAAATGTTTAGAGATTAGTTCCTAGCCTGTTACTTCACTGATCGAAACTTGTCAAGGAAAACTTTTTCATACATCTACGGGAGCAAGAAAACATTGTCAATAGAAAATTGTCAAAGAAAACTTGCTGATCATCCACACGAGCAAAGGAAATTCTCAAGGATACTTGTCAAGGAAAAATAATTATTGCTCACGTAGATGCAGCTTTTTAAAATTTGTACATGTTTTTCTTTTACTTAATAGTTTCTTGGTCTGACAGAAGTAACCCAAGCCAAGGGAACAGAAGTGATCAAAGATGCTATCACAAAAGTACAAGTATGTCAAATGTTTTATTAAATAATACACCATTTTTGAATGTGTACAATATTGCAGTGTTCCTAATAATGATTACATGCTCACCTAAGGCTAGTCTCATTTCTGTATTACAATTTACACAAATACCATGGTGAGGTAAAGAATGCACAACTTCAACAATACAAATCAATGAAGAAGGAATGGAAAATTTATATACCTGACCCTTAGGTCAGCCTTAATAGACCATTTTCGAGATGCCAGAGCACTTTCAAAAACATCGCAGGCAAGGACATGAAAAAGAGGCATTTTCGGGCAAGATCACGCTCGCTATTGATGCTGCCCGAAAATGCCTCAAGATCATGTCTGTGCCTGGGATATTTTTGAAAGCGATCGCGTATCTCAAAAATGGTCTATTATTAACTCATTGATTCTCATTCATTAGACTGAGGAAGTTGGGTGGTTTTATTTTTGTAAGGTGCATTTGAATAGAATTCCTACAGGTAATGAATGAATGAATGAATTAATTAATTTGAAGATTATAGAATCAATTAATTAAGCAATCATAAAATTCACATCATATTTCTTCATCTTCTGCTGTCTTTGGCAGACATTTTGCTCGGGCTTCCTGTGTAAGAGCCTCAGCTATTGAATGGACTGTGTTCTATTCCTATGCACCACAAATTGCGATGCATGCCATACACATTTTGCTGCTGATAGTACTGCTGGTAACTTTCACCACATCTCTGGCCACATGCTTTCATAATACATACCTCAATCTCAACCTGCTTTGAAGCAAAATGCTTAGGTGGCTATGTTTTTTATTGGAGACCTCAGAAGCCCAAGCTAATGCTCTATGAGCGTCTTGTTTAAATGTTTAGAAAGTTTATAAGTGAATTATTACCGGTAACTGATTTTTTTTACAGTTTGCAAATCATCTCAAAGTAAGTGAAGCTGGTAAAAAAGGAAGCAAATTGAGAAAAGTAGACTTGAAGATATCTGTTGATTCGATCAAGGTGGATGATATGAAGACAAAGGTAAGTGTTGTAATAAACCTGCAAAAAGGTTTTTGCAGAGAGAATACTATAACCAGGGCCACTTAGACAGCGAGAACCAATCAAAATGTAGAATGAAAACAATGCATTCCAACTTGGCTAGTCGAGCCAATCAGAGACCATCAAAAAAACAATAGCATTTCAATATTGAGTCCATCTGATACAACAAAATAATTCAGATTGCAATGAGAAAAAGACGATTGTGTAAACAACTTGTGATGTCCAACTTTTTGATTGGGTCGACTATCCAAAGTTGGAAAAATGCTTTCGCATTTAGCCAGGACTTTACAGTGCAGACACTTTAACCAGGACCACTTTTGTAATGTTAGCCAATCATAATGTAGAAGGAAAACTGTAGCCAATCAGGAGAGATCATAATCATAACCAGATCGAAGCAAGGATGGCACACTTGGTTAATGTCCGGCCTTTGGTGCAAGAGGTCTCAGTGACTTTGCATCCTTGTTTAGACTTCTTTCCTTTCTATGTAGCTTTAATTAGCTTTAAATACCTGTAAAATTGAGCACTGATGGAGAGAGGGCGGTAAAATGAAGGCACCGTTGGCCTCAAGTTTATTAGTGAAGGGAGCTACTGACGTAAAATAAGGACGCTTTACCTTTACCTTTTTATCCTGATTTGGAGTGTCCACATCCTCTTTATTAAGTAACTGAGTTCTAATACACGGTCTGATTGGTGGATTTGTTTCTTATTTCAGGAAGAACTTTACTCTTATCCTTTACATCACATTTCTTACTGTGCTGATGATAAAAGAAGCAGAAAAATGTTTGCTTTCATAGCAAAGGACAAGACCTCTGCTCAACACACTTGCTATGTGTTTGAATGTGAAAAAATTGTAAGTTATAACCAGTAGCGTAGCCAGTCAGAAATTAATGTTTGAATATATAAAAACGTTTGGTTTCTGTTTTTTGGTTTGACTTTTTTATACTGGGTGTCTGGGTGCCCCCCCCCCCCCCCCCCCACTTTCAAGGTCCTCACTACGCCCCTAGTTTTAACAGAAGTTCAGGGACCATCTAGCATAGTTTTGAGTATGGGGAGGGGGGCAAATTCAGGGGATCTCTGGGAATACCCATACCCCCCTGAAAATTTGGAACTTGATGCATCTCGGAAATATATTTTTCCAGTCCTGTGGCTGTGAGGGGCTATTGCAACATATTTACATATTTATTACATATTTAAGTCATTTCAAAGCTTCAGGCAACTCATAACAGAAAATTATTTTGTACTACAAATGGAGGGGGGAGGCTAAACCCCCTTCCTCTCTGCAGCCCCTGGAGTTATTTGTGTATTTAAATTGTTAAAGAGTTTTGACATGCATTTTTTTTTTTTTTGAGAATAAGATTCTTTATTTGAGTTGTATCCATATTCATGTGTCTTCTCATGCACAACTTTTTAACAATTTTTTTACACTTCATGTAATACCCTTGGTAAATAAAGACATTATTATTATTATTATTATGACATGTGGTCTGAAATGGGAAGCATTGTACCCAAGATAAAAGGGTCTAATGTTTATTGTTTTTTATTTATAAGGCTGAGGAATTAACCTTAACGGTGGGCCAAGCCTTTGATCTTGCCTATCGACGTTATCTTGAAAATGTTGGAAGGCAGAAGCTTCAGGCAGCTGAGGCAGAGAAAGCAGGGATGAAACAGAAGCTATCACAGTTTGAAGAACGTGAACAGAATAATCCAGCTCCAACTCCTGCAGCAGAAACGACAAATTCCTGGCAGAATGTGGTAGGTTGACAGTTGATGTTCCATACCAGTCAGTAAATTAGAGGGAAATCAAGGGTAGCATAAAAGAATTGCACTCACTTCTCACCCTCTGGGGTCTCAGGTTCAATTCATGGACTTGGCATCACATTTGATCAAGCAGAGTTTACTACATGTAGATGTCTGCCTTGATTCAAAGGGTTTTCTCTAGCTTCTCCAGTTTTCCACCCTCTGTCTGAAAGCCAGCCATGCCCTGACTTTTATCAGCTCAGACTGCAGTGGCTGCTTCAGAGTTTGAAGTCAGTCAGTCAGTCAGTCAGTCAGTCAGTCAGTCAGTCAGTCAGTCAGTCAGTCAGTCAGTCAGTCAGTCAGTCAGTCAGTCAGTCAGTCAGTCAGTCAGTCAGTCAGTCAGTCAGTCAGTCAGTCAGTCAGTCAGTCAGTCAGTCAGTCAGTCAGTCAGTCAGTCAGTCAGTCAGTCAGTCAGTCAGTCAGTCAGTCAGTCAGTCAGTCAGTCAGTCAGTCAGTCAGTCAGTCAGTCAGTCAGTCAGTCAGTCAGTCAGTCAGTCAGTCAGTCAGTCAGTCAGTCAGTCAAATGGGTGCAAGGTTGAAAAGCAAAGGTTCTCAATATAAAGAATTTTTTTGTAATAAAGTTGTTTTTCTATCCCCAGTCCACTGCGCCCACAACAAACAACAAGCAAGAGGATTTCAATCTTTTTGGTGAAATGCCAAGTGTCCCTGGAATCCCTCCACCACCCAAACAAACAAAGCCTGCACAAGGTTTCACTGATTTGTTTGATCCCTTGGAAGAAACCCTCCCTCCTTCAAATGGAGAGCCCACAGCTACTCAACCATCAGCAGAATTATTCTCAGATCTTCCAGCTTCTGGTGGAGGAAATGGTAATGGACTATTTGATCAGCAGTCCTTCGCACCCAATGCTATTTCATCACCATTTGATGAATCTCCAACCACTTTGAACAATGTTGCAAACCCCTTTGATCAAATGTTTGATCAACCACAAACCACCACACCCACCAATACATCCGCTTTTGGTGATATTTTTGATCCACTGGATCAAGTTTCATCAACACAATCCAGTTCCACATCTGCCTTTGGAGAAAGCTTTGTGGATAGTGCTCCCAAGCCTACAACAACTTATGAATCAGAACCTCAACAACCAGTACAAAGGCCGAGACCAACTCCCAGAACAGTAGGAGCTGTTTCATTACCCCCTCCACCTTCGAAACAGAGTGTCAAAGCCGCAAAATTGGCAGCTGCCACTGGTGGTACGGCGCCTCCCCCTGCACCAGTTGTTGCTAGTAATAATGTTACTCCAGGTCAACCAAGCAATGGTAAGTTGCAGGATATTGAAAGTAATATGATCAATGCAGTGTATACACCAATTCCAAACATGGCAAACATCACAAACGTTGAGGTTGAGGTTGGAAAATGAGACTTAGTCATCTGTGATCTGTGGAAAGCTGGCTTTTCACTTAGGAGCATAAAAACAATTCTTAATGATGTAAACACCAGTAACAAAGAATAAAAAACACAGATCATGGATGACTGACTAGCCTCATTTTTGCCCCCTTGATCCAGGGGGTCCATTTGTGTCCTCCATGTTTGGAATTGGTCTATAAGGAGTAGAAAGCACTCGGCAAGAAATCACATGATTTTTCACTGATTTATTCAACACGGCTCATGTGTTTCTGCACAGGATATACATGTATATACATTTTCATAAATTACCGCACATATAGCAATCAAGCAGCAGGAACAATTTGTTTGTTAAATGACCTGTAGTTGCACATTTTTCACCTGTTGTTTTGTCTTAATAAAACCCTCTGTATAATGTCTGGCCGTCTATGTATAATGTCTCTAAGTTTAATGTTTCTGAAAGAGACGGGACCGCCATTCTATGATAAGAAGGTCTAACCATTTGCAGATATTTTTAAAACAAAGGCAGCTCCTTCTACTGAGATGTTTTAAGACCCTGATTGTGGGTCTGGCTGCAGTGATTGAGCCCACAACCTCCCAAATAAGAAACCAGTGCCAAACCAACTGTGCAAGTTTACGATGTTCATAAGTTTGAATGTAAATTTGCATGTTATTTTATTATTTGTATTTTCAGATCTTCTTGGTATGGAGTCCACATCTCCTCCAAATCCTTTTGCGAGGGGTCCTGGCTTTGACCCTTTTGCTGACAGCTTTGATCCTCTGCATTCAAATACTGTTGCTTCAAACAATAATGTTGATCCACAATTTCAAGATTTGCAGGTATACTATACGGTAACATTTTGAAAATATATTAGTTCAATCTATAAATTATATGCCTGCTAGTTATACAATGGTTTTTAAGCATGGCATACTTAACAATTAAATTCACCAATTATGCATGGAGTGACATGAGAAAGCATTGTATAACTATCTTATCCCACACCATTGAAAATGCACCTTGGCTGCAATGGCTGATGAAAAAGACCGCCAGAGAAATATATTTCACAGTTCTCTGCACCATCTTGAAAAGTAGCCGTGCCTTTGCATCGAAACGAGATAAACCATGAGCTTGCAATGATAGAGACTCCATGTGAACAATTGTCCAAGATGTTAAAAAAAGGTCTCTATCATTGCAAGGTCACTGTTGGTCTCGTTTAGATGCAAAGGCATGGCTACCTTTCAAGATGGCACAGGGAACTATGTAAGGGACTATTGGTTATGCCATCATTATCCTCTTAAATGGCTTAGAGTTAGGTAGGATTTTATCCAGGTCATCCTGAAGTATATGTATTCTCATGCATGCTCATATATCTTTTTCCAGCATGGATTTTCAAAAGGAATGAAGCTTGATCCCAATGATTTGTTCTCTTAGTGACCAGATTCTATAATGAGGTAAGTGAAAATTTAGAAACTATGTTGACCAGAATACTGTACAAGTTAGTACATATTTTTGATAGATTTTGAGTACATGCAAATACTGGCCAGGAGGTCAGGATAGGGAAAACCTAGGGATTCTGGTAGTGGTAGTTAATGACTCCATAATGCAAATGTCCTATACAACAATTCTGAACATGGTGGACACAAACGGACTGCCTGGACTGAGGGGTTGAAAACAAGGCTAGTCAGTCATCCACGATCTTTGTTTTTTTATTCACCCTTCAAGCTTCATCTTTGTTACTTGTGTTTACATCTATTAAGAATTGTTTTTACACAGGGAAAAACCAGCTTTTCACAGATCATGGACGAATGCCTAGCCTTGTTTTTGCCTCTTCGAACCAGTTTATCTGTTTGGGTCCACCATTTTTGGAATCAGCCAGTGTATTAATTTTTGCTTTCACTTTTATCCGTAGGTCCAGTCAACATGAGAAAGGTACAAATATTGGGATTTATTTTTGATATTGGTGATGACAAAAAAAACATAGATAAAGAAGAAGAATTATACGAATCAACTCATTGAATGAAAATCAATAGAATAATAATGACAAATTGAGAGGTATTGTGAAAACATTTATCAAAAAAAAAACTATTTCTTATCTAAAGGATTTTGAATAGCAATAATTACTGTAATTTAGAAAATAAAAATAATTATGAAGCTTTGTAAAATTACTGTTTAGCATCTATCACAGTCAAAGGACATGAAGTGTGCCCCCCACCCCCACCCCCCCCCCCCCCCCCCGCGTGTAGAATGCATTATATTATATTATGAAATTGCAATTAAATTAAAATGTTAACAAGCTGCTCAGATATGAAAGTAAATATTGAAGTTTTTTTATCAGTTTGTCCCAGATTGTTGAAATGTAAGTCAAGTTTATTATTGGTTGAGTTGTTCAACATTCTATTTTGATAGTTAATGATTTTTATCGTCCCAAATGCACCAAAGAAATGCAATGTTAGGAGGATTGAAAATGGAAGGATGAATTGAATAATGCAGTCTAGATGGCACGCTTCATGTCTGTTGACTGTGACTATCTATTCTTTTCCCTCCCCCCCCCCCCCCAGAGGTACTAGAGAGGGAACCAAGGGGTGGGGAAGAGGAATTTTTTCATATAGAAGCTTAAAAAGGTTATACAATTGCTATTCAGTATTATGCTAGAGTTGTTTCTCACCACAGAGGGGTCCCAGGGGGATGGGGCAGGGGAAATGTGCGCACCACATCAAATAGTAAAATAACATGGTAGAGTGCTTCCACTGAAATTACTGTCATTCTCAATATTCTGCAAATGAAGACATATCAACAGCTTGTCATAAAATCAGTTTTTCACTGCCGTCAATCAGAACTAATAAGTCAGTACCTCTCACATTTTTGACTGGTGGCAGTAAAAAACCAAAATCCATTGGGAAACTTGTAAATTTTCCCCATCTACATTATAATTTAATGTCATATAGTTTTTTGTACCAACAGTCTATCCAATTAACATCAATTTCATAATTTAAGTGCAACCACTCTGCCAGGGCACTCTTAGTGTACTAAATTAGAAGTTATTGCAGTTAAAAGTTTTAACAGATATTAGTGTTGTTGTCTTTTAACTATTGAACAAATATTGTTAGATTTTGTTTCATGTGTTAAATGTGGTTACTCTAGTTTTAGAGGGTAAAACACCTGCTTAGCACTGTATACTCAGATGCCCAGTTGCGGCATTTACCTGATTAAATGCTGCGCCCAATTAAGTGCCACACACCAGGGGGGAAAAAATAAAGTGCACGGCCCTAGAATAGAGTGAAATTACTAAACCCATGAAATAGGCATTAGACTAATACACTTTAGAAAAAACCTACTAATGGTCTATCACCAATCGAGCCCTGTGATTGGCTGAGCTACTAGGGGTCTATTAGTGATAGACCTCTAGTAGTGAAAAGCGCCGGTTTTGAAAACCAAAAAAATATATATTTTAAAAAGCAAAATCCAAAACTTTTTGCATCCTTTTATTGGACCGATTAGTAGGTTTTTACTAAAACAATTAGACCTCTTGCCCTCATGGCCTACAAGTCAATAGCCCATGAGGCCTTTGGCCTCATGGGCTATTGACTCGTAGACTATTCGGACTCGAGGACTAATTGTTAATTAGTTGACCCTTAGTCAATTCCATTGTTTTCTTTTGTGTCTATTTCACTGTCTATTTGACTGTCAGAAATTTTGCCAAAACAGGCAAAAAGAAAGCACTTTAATTATTTTTTTCTTAGTGTACTGTCACTAATAGGTGTCGAAATGTTGACACTCATTCCTATAAATTTTGTTATGAAATATCATAGTGTAATCAATAAAAATGCAGATGTGTGAATTGTCACACAGCATTGTAATGGTAGTCATAATCCTAGTCATAACTCAATGTCATAATCACAAGAGAAATCTCCCATGGTATACACCTCTGCCGGATTTACGATGGTTGACTTTTATAGACGGTGGTTAAAGATTACCCATCATGCCTTGAAATTAGTAGGTTAGTATAGCAAAAATTTATATCCTCTCCAATTTATGTCCCCCTACGCAAAATCTACATTAGCACCAGTAGTATGAGAATCTAAAATATGTTGAAGTATTTTTCAAAAATGGCCAAAAATAAAATATGTGTCATTCTCAATATTCTGCAAATGAAGATGAAGACATATCAACGGCTTGTCATAAAATCTGTTTTTCACTGCCGTCAATCAGAACTAATAAGTCAGTACCTCTTACATTTTTGACTGGTGGCAGTAAAAAACCAAATTCCATTGGGAAACTTGTAAATTTTCCCCATCTACATTATAATTTAATGTCATATAGTTTTTTGTACCAACAGTCTATCCAATTAACATCAATTTCATAATTTAAGTGCAACCACTCTGCCAGGGCACTCTTAGTGTACTAAATTAGAAGTTATTCCAGTTAAACGTTTTAACAGATATTAGTGTTGTTGTCTTTTAACTATTGAACAAATATTGTTAGGTTTTGTTTCATGTGTTAAATGTGGTTACTCTAGTTATGGCCAAAAATGGAGGAATTTCCATTTTTCATAAAAAAATCAATGGGAAAAAAGATGTTAAAATTGACCATTTTTGATCAAAACCATGGGCTATAGTCCATGCTTTTTGTCCAGCAATGGCAAAAAATGAAGGAATTTCCATTTTTCATTAAAAATTCATAGTCGGAAAAAAGGTGTGAAAATGGACCATTTTAAATCAAAACCATGGGCTATAGTCCATGCTTTTTGTCCCAAAATGGCCAAAAATACAGGAATTTGCATTTTTCATAAAAAATTCATAGTCGGAAAAAAGGTGTGAAAATGGACCATTTTTGATCAAAACCATGGGCTATAGTCCATGCTTTTTGTCCCAAAATGGCCAAAAATAGACGAATTTGCATTTTTCATAAAAAATTCATAGTCTGACAAAAGGTGTGAAAATGGACCCTTTTTGATCAAAACCATGGGCTATAGTCCATGCTTTTTGTCCCAAAATGGCCAAAAATAGAGGAATTTGCATTTTTCATAAAAAATTCATAGTCGGAAAAAAGGTGTGAAAATGGACCATTTTTGATCAAAACCATGGGCTATAGTCCATGCTTTTTGTCCCAAAATGGCCAAAAATGGAGGAATTTCCATTTTTCATAAAAAATTCATACTCGGATAAAAGGTGTGAAAATGGACCATTTTTGATCAAAACCATGGGCTATAGTCCATGCTTTTTGTCCCAAAATGGCCAAAAATACAGGAATTTGCATTTTTCATAAAAAATTCACAGTCTGAAAAAAGGTGTGAAAATGGACCATTTTTGATCAAAACCATGGGCTATAGTCCATGCTTTTTGTCCCAAAATGGCCAAAAATGGAGGAATTTCCATTTTTCATAAAAAATTCATACTCGGATAAAAGGTGTGAAAATGGACCATTTTTGATCAAAACCATGGGCTATAGTCCATGCTTTTTGTCCCAAAATGGCCAAAAATAGAGGAATTTGCATTTTTCATAAAAAATTCATAGTCGGAAAAAAGGTGTGAAAATGGACCATTTTTGATCAAAACCATGGGCTATAGTCCATGCTTTTTGTCCCAAAATGGCAAAAAATGGACGAATTTGCATTTTTCATAAAAAATTCATAGTCTGACAAAAGGTGTGAAAATGGACCCTTTTTGATCAAAACCATGGGCTATAGTCCATGCTTTTTGTCCCAAAATGGCCAAAAATAGAGGAATTTGCATTTTTCATAAAAAATTCATAGTCTGAAAAAAGGTGTGAAAATGGACCATTTTTGATCAAAACCATGGGCTATAGTCCATGCTTTTTGTCCCAAAATGGCCAAAAATAGAGGAATTTGCATTTTTCATAAAAAATTCATAGTCTGAAAAAAGGTGTGAAAATGGACCATTTTTGATCAAAACCATGGGCTATAGTCCATGCTTTTTGTCCCAAAATGGCCAAAAATAGAGGAATTTCCATTTTTCATCAAAAATTCATAGTCGGAAAAAAGGTGTGAAAATGGACCATTTTTGATCAAAACCATGGGCTATAGTCCATGCTTTTTGTCCCAAAATGGCCAAAAATAGAGGAATTTGCATTTTTCATAAAAAATTCATAGTCGGAAAAAAGGTGTGAAAATGGACCACTTTTGATCAAAACCATGGGCTATAGTCCATGCTTTTTGTCCCAAAATGGCCAAAAATGGAGGAATTTGCATTTTTCATAAAAAATTCATACTCGGATAAAAGGTGTGAAAATGGACCATTTTTGATCAAAACCATGGGCTATAGTCCATGCTTTTTGTCCCAAAATGGCCAAAAATACAGGAATTTGCATTTTTCATAAAAAATTCACAGTCTGAAAAAATGTGTGAAAATGGACCATTTTTGATCAAAACCATGGGCTATAGTCCATGCTTTTTGTCTCAAAATGGCCAAAAATGGAGGAATTTGCATTTTTCATAAAAAATTCATACTCGGATAAAAGGTGTGAAAATGGACCATTTTTGATCAAAACCATGGGCTATAGTCAATGCTTTTTGTCCCAAAATGGCCAAAAATACAGGAATTTGCATTTTTCATAAAAAATTCACAGTCTGAAAAAAGGTGTGAAAATGGACCATTTTTGATCAAAACCATGGGCTATAGTCCATGCTTTTTGTCCCAAAATGGCCAAAAATGGAGGAATTTGCATTTTTCATAAAAAATTCATACTCGGATAAAAGGTGTGAAAATGGACCATTTTTGATCAAAACCATGGGCTATAGTCCATGCTTTTTGTCCCAAAATGGCCAAAAATAGAGGAATTTGCATTTTTCATAAAAAATTCACAGTCTGAAAAAAGGTGTGAAAATGGAGCATTTTTGATCAAAACCATGGGCTATAGTCCATGCTTTTTGTCCCAAAATGGCCAAAAATAGAGGAATTTGCATTTTTCATAAAAAATTCATAGTCGGAAAAAAGGTGTGAAAATGGACCATTTTTGATCAAAACCATGGGCTATAGTCCATGCTTTTTGTCCCAAAATGGCCAAAAATACAGGAATTTGCATTTTTCATAAAAAATTCACAGTCTGAAAAAAGGTGTGAAAATGGACCATTTTTGATCAAAACCATGGGCTATAGTCCATGCTTTTTGTCCCAAAATGGCCAAAAATAGAGGAATTTGCATTTTTCATAAAAAATTCACAGTCTGAAAAAAGGTGTGAAAATGGAGCATTTTTGATCAAAACCATGGGCTATAGTCCATGCTTTTTGTCCCAAAATGGCCAAAAATAGAGGAATTTGCATTTTTCATAAAAAATTCATAGTCGGAAAAAAGGTGTGAAAATGGACCATTTTTGATCAAAACCATGGGCTATAGTCCATGCTTTTTGTCCCAAAATGGCCAAAAATAGAGGAATTTGCATTTTTCATAAAAAATTCACAGTCTGAAAAAAGGTGTGAAAATGGACCATTTTTGATCAAAACCATGGGCTATAGTCCATGCTTTTTGTCCCAAAATGGCCAAAAATGGAGGAATTTGCATTTTTCATCAAAAATTCATAGTCGGAAAAAAGGTGTGAAAATGGAGCATTTTTGATCAAAACCATGGGCTATAGTCCATGCTTTTTGTCCCAAAATGGCCAAAAATGGAGGAATTTGCATTTTTCATAAAAAATTCATAGTCGGAAAAAAGGTGTGAAAATGGACCATTTTTGATCAAAACCATGGGCTATAGTCCATGCTTTTTGTCCCAAAATGGCCAAAAATGGAGGAATTTGCATTTTTCATCAAAAATTCATAGTCGGAAAAAAGGTGTGAAAATGGACCATTTTTGATCAAAACCATGGGCTATAGTCCATGCTTTTTGTCCCAAAATGGCCAAAAATGGAGGAATTTCCATTTTTCATCAAAAATTCATAGTCGGAAAAAAGGTGTGAAAATGGACCCTTTTTGATCAAAACCATGGGCTATAGTCCATGCTTTTTGTCCCAAAATGGCCAAAAATGGAGGAATTTGCATTTTTCATCAAAAATTCATAGTCTGAAAAAAGGTGTGAAAATGGACCATTTTTGATCAAAACCATGGGCTATAGTCCATGCTTTTTGTACGAAAATGGCCAAAAATACAGGAATTTGCATTTTTCATAAAAAATTCATAGTCGGAAAAAATGTGTGAAAATGGACCATTTTTGATCAAAACCATGGGCTATAGTCCATGCTTTTTTTCCCAAAATGGCCAAAAATGGAGGAATTTGCATTTTTCATCAAAAATTCATAGTCGGAAAAAAGGTGTGAAAATGGACCATTTTTGATCAAAACCATGGGCTATAGTCCATGCTTTTTGTCCCAAAATGGCCAAAAATGAAGGAATTTGCATTTTTTATCAAAAATTCATAGTCTGACAAAAGGTGTGAAAATGGACCATTTTTGATCAAAACCATGGGCTATAGTCCATGCTTTTTGTCCCAAAATGGCCAAAAATGGAGGAATTTGCAATTTTCATAAAAAATTCATAGTCTGAAAAAAGGTGTGAAAATGGACCATTTTTGATCAAAACCATGGGCTATAGTCCATGCTTTTTGTCCCAAAATGGCCAAAAATACAGGAATTTGCATTTTTCATAAAAAATTAATAGTCGGAAAAAATGTGTGAAAATGGACCATTTTTGATCAAAACCATGGGCTATAGTCCATGCTTTTTGTCCCAAAATGGCCAAAAATGGAGGAATTTGCAATTTTCATAAAAAATTCATAGTCTGAAAAAAGGTGTGAAAATAGACCATTTTTGATCAAAACCCTGGGCTATAGTCCATGCTTTTTGTCCCAAAATGGCCAAAAATGGAGGAATTTGCATTTTTCATAAAAAATTCATAGTCTGAAAAAAGGTGTGAAAATGGACCATTTTTGATCAAAACCATGGGCTATAGTCCATGCTTTTTGTCCCAAAATGGCCAAAAATGGAGGAATTTGCATTTTTCATCAAAAATTCATAGTTGGAAAAAAGGTGTGAAAATGGACCATTTTTGATCAAAACCATGGGCTATAGTCCATGCTTTTTGTCCCAAAATGGCCAAAAATGGAGGAATTTGCATTTTTCATCAAAAATTCATAGTCGGAAAAAAGGTGTGAAAATGGACCCTTTTTGATGAAAACCATGGGCTATAGTCCATGCTTTTTGTCCCAAAATGGCCAAAAATGAAGGAATTTGCATTTTTCATAAAAAATTCATAGTCGGAAAAAAGGTGTGAAAATGGACCATTTTTGATAAAAACCATGGGCTATAGTCCATGCTTTTTGTCCCAAAATGGCCAAAAATGGAGGAATTTCCATTTTTCATAAAAAATTCATAGTCGGAAAAAAGGTGTGAAAATGGACCCTTTTTGATCAAAACCATGGGCTATAGTCCATGCTTTTTGTCCCAAATGGCCAAAAATGGAGGAATTTGCATTTTTCATCAAAAATTCATAGTCGGAAAAAAGGTGTGAAAATGGAGCATTTTTGATCAAAACCATGGGCTATAGTCCATGCTTTTTGTCCCAAAATGGCCAAAAATGGAGGAATTTGCATTTTTCATCAAAAATTCATAGTCGGAAAAAAGGTGTGAAAATGGACCATTTTTGATCAAAACCATGGGCTATAGTCCATGCTTTTTGTCCCAAAATGGCCAAAAATGAAGGAATTTGCATTTTTCATCAAAAATTCATAGTCGGAAAAAAGGTGTGAAAATGGACCATTTTTGATCAAAACCATGGGCTATAGTCCATGCTTTTTGTCCCAAAATGGCCAAAAATGGAGGAATTTCAATTTTTCATAAAAAATTCATAATCGGAAAAAACGTGTGAAAATGGACCATTTTTGATCAAAACCATGGGCTATAGTCCATGCTTTTTGTCCCAAAATGGCCAAAAATGGAGGAATTTTGAATTTTCATAAAAAATTCATTGTTGGAAAAAAGGTGTGAAAATGGACCCTTTTTGATCAAAACCATGGGCTATAGTCCATGCTTTTTGTCCCAAAATGGCCAAAAATGGAGGAATTTGCATTTTTCATCAAAAATTCATAGTCGGAAAAAAGGTGTGAAAATGGACCATTTTTGATCAAAACCATGGGCTATAGTCCATGCTTTTTGTCCCAAAATGGCCAAAAATGAAGGAATTTGCATTTTTCATCAAAAATTCATAGTCGGAAAAAAGGTGTGAAAATGGACCATTTTTGATCAAAACCATGGGCTATAGTCCATGCTTTTTGTCCCAAAATGGCCAAAAATGGAGGAATTTCAATTTTTCATAAAAAATTCATAATCGGAAAAAACGTGTGAAAATGGACCATTTTTGATCAAAACCATGGGCTATAGTCCATGCTTTTTGTCCCAAAATGGCCAAAAATGGAGGAATTTTGAATTTTCATAAAAAATTCATTGTTGGAAAAAAGGTGTGAAAATGGACCCTTTTTGATCAAAACCATGGGCTATAGTCCATGCTTTTTGTCCCAAAATGGCCAAAAATGGACGAATTTGCATTTTTCATCAAAAATTCATTGTTGGAAAAAAGGTGTGACAATGGACCCTTTTTGATCAAAACCATGGGCTATAGTCCATGCTTTTTGTCCCAAAATGGCCAAAAATGGAGGAATTTCCATTTTTCATCAAAAATTCATAGTCGGAAAAAAGGTGTGAAAATGGACCCTTTTTGATCAAAACCATGGGCTATAGTCCATGCTTTTTGTCCCAAAATGGCCAAAAATGGAGGAATTTCCATTTTTCATCAAAAATTCATAGTCGGAAAAAAGGTGTGAAAATGGAGCATTTTTGATCAAAACCATGGGCTATAGTCCATGCTTTTTGTCCCAAAATGGCAAAAAATGGAGGAATTTGCATTTTTCATCAAAAATTCATAGTCGGAAAAAAGGTGTGAAAATGGACCATTTTTGATCAAAACCATGGGCTATAGTCCATGCTTTTTGTCCCAAAATGGCCAAAAATGGAGGAATTTCCATTTTTCATCAAAAATTCATAGTCGGAAAAAAGGTGTGAAAATGGACCCTTTTTGATCAAAACCATGGGCTATAGTCCATGCTTTTTGTCCCAAAATGGCCAAAAATGGACGAATTTGAATTTTTCATCAAAAATTCATAGTCGGAAAAAAGGTGTGAAAATGGACCCTTTTTGATCAAAACCATGGGCTATAGTCCATGCTTTTTGTCCCAAAATGGCCAAAAATGAAGGAATTTCCATTTTTAATAAAAAATTCATAGTCGGAAAAAAGGTGTGAAAATGGACCATTTTTGATCAAAACCATGGGCTATAGTCCATGCTTTTTGTCCCAAAATGGCAAAAAATGGAGGAATTTGCATTTTTCATCAAAAATTCATAGTCGGAAAAAAGGTGTGAAAAAGGACCATTTTTGATCAAAACCATGGGCTATAGTCCATGCTTTTTGTCCCAAAATGGCAAAAAATGGAGGAATTTGCATTTTTCATCAAAAATTCATAGTCGGAAAAAAGGTGTGAAAATGGACCATTTTTGATCAAAACCATGGGCTATAGTCCATGCTTTTTGTCCCAAAATGGCCAAAAATGGAGGAATTTCCATTTTTCATAAAAAATTCTTAGTCGGAAAAAAGGTGTGAAAATGGACCATTTTTGATCAAAACCATGGGCTATAGTCCATACTTTTTGTCTCAAAATGGCCAAAAATGGAGGAATTTTGAATTTTCATAAAAAATTCATAGTCTGAAAAAAGGTGTGAAAATGGACCATTTTTGATCAAAACCATGGCTTATAGTCCATGCTTTTTGTCCCAAAATGGCCAAAAATGGAGGAATTTGCATTTTTATTCAAAAATTCATAGTCGGAAAAAAGGTGTGAAAATGAACCCTTTTTGATCAAAACCATGGGCTATAGTCCATGCTTTTTGTCCCAAAATGGCAAAAAATGGAGGAATTTGCATTTTTCATCAAAAATTCATAGTCGGAAAAAAGGTGTGAAAATGGACCATTTTTGATCAAAACCATGGGCTATAGTCCATGCTTTTTGTCCCAAAATGGCCAAAAATGGAGGAATTTCCATTTTTCATAAAAAATTCATAATCGGAAAAAACGTGTGAAAATGGACCATTTTTGATCAAAACCATGGGCTATAGTCCATGCTTTTTGTCCCAAAATGGCCAAAAATGGAGGAATTTTGAATTTTCATAAAAAATTCATTGTTGGAAAAAAGGTGTGAAAATGGACCCTTTTTGATCAAAACCATGGGCTATAGTCCATGCTTTTTGTCCCAAAATGGCCAAAAATGGACGAATTAGCATTTTTCATCAAAAATTCATTGTTGGAAAAAAGGTGTGACAATGGACCCTTTTTGATCAAAACCATGGGCTATAGTCCATGCTTTTTCTCCCAAAATGGCCAAAAATGGAGGAATTTCCATTTTTCATCAAAAATTCATAGTCGGAAAAAAGGTGTGAAAATGGACCCTTTTTGATCAAAACCATGGGCTATAGTCCATGCTTTTTGTCCCAAAATGGCCAAAAATGGAGGAATTTCCATTTTTCATCAAAAATTCATAGTCGGAAAAAAGGTGTGAAAATGGAGCATTTTTGATCAAAACCATGGGCTATAGTCCATGCTTTTTGTCCCAAAATGGCAAAAAATGGAGGAATTTGCATTTTTCATCAAAAATTCATAGTCGGAAAAAAGGTGTGAAAATGGACCATTTTTGATCAAAACCATGGGCTATAGTCCATGCTTTTTGTCCCAAAATGGCCAAAAATGGAGGAATTTCCATTTTTCATCAAAAATTCATAGTCGGAAAAAAGGTGTGAAAATGGACCCTTTTTGATCAAAACCATGGGCTATAGTCCATGCTTTTTGTCCCAAAATGGCCAAAAATGGAGGAATTTGCATTTTTCATAAAAAATTCATAGTCGGAAAAAAGGTGTGAAAATGGACCATTTTTGATCAAAACCATGGGCTATAGTCCATGCTTTTTGTCCCAAAATGGCCAAAAATGGACGAATTTGAATTTTTCATCAAAAATTCATTGTCGGAAAAAAGGGTGTGAAAATGGACCCTTTTTGATCAAAACCATGGGCTATAGTCCATGCTTTTTGTCCCAAAATGGCCAAAAATGGAGGAATTTCCATTTTTCATAAAAAATTCATAGTCGGAAAAAAGGTGTGAAAATGGACCATTTTTGATCAAAACCATGGGCTATAGTCCATGCTTTTTGTCCCAAAATGGCCAAAAATGGAGGAATTTGGAATTTTCATAAAAAATTCATAGTCGGAAAAAAGTTGTGAAAATGGACCATTTTTGATCAAAACCATGGGCTATAGTCCATGCTTTTTGTCCCAAAATGGCCAAAAATGGAGGAATTTCCATTTTTCATAAAAAATTCATAGTCGGAAAAAAGTTGTGAAAATGGACCATTTTTGATCAAAACCATGGGCTATAGTCCATGCTTTTTGTCCCAAAATGGCCAAAAATGGACGAATTTCCATTTTTCATCAAAAATTCATAGTCGGAAAAAAGGTGTGAAAATGGAGCATTTTTGATCAAAACCATGGGCTATAGTCCATGCTTTTTGTCCCAAAATGGCAAAAAAATAAAGGAATTTGCATTTTTCATCAAAAATTCATAGTCGGAAAAAAGGTGTGAAAACGGACCATTTTTGATCAAAACCATGGGCTATAGTCCATGCTTTTTGTCCCAAAATGGCCAAAAATGGACGAATTTGCATTTTTCATCAAAAATTCATAGTCGGAAAAAAGGTGTGAAAATGGACCCTTTTTGATCAAAACCATGGGCTATAGTCCATGCTTTTTGTCCCAAAATGGCCAAAAATGGACGAATTTGCATTTTTCATCAAAAATTCATAGTCGGAAAAAAGGTGTGAAAATGGACCCTTTTTGATCAAAACCATGGGCTATAGTCCATGCTTTTTGTCCCAAAATGGCCAAAAATGGAGGAATTTCCATTTTTCATAAAAAATTTATAGTCGGAAAAAAGGTGTGAAAATGGACCATTTTTGATCAAAACCATGGGCTATAGTCCATGCTTTTTGTCCCAAAATGGCCAAAAATGGAGGAATTTGGAATTTTCATAAAAAATTCATAGTCGGAAAAAAGTTGTGAAAATGGACCATTTTTGATCAAAACCATGGGCTATAGTCCATGCTTTTTGTCCCAAAATGGCAAAAAATGAAGGAATTTGCATTTTTCATCAAAAATTCATAGTCGGAAAAAAGGTGTGAAAATGGACCATTTTTGATCAAAACCATGGGCTATAGTCCATGCTTTTTGTCCCAAAATGGCCAAAAATGGAGGAATTTCCATTTTTCATCAAAAATTCATAGTCGGAAAAAAGGTGTGAAAATGGAGCATTTTTGATCAAAACCATGGGCTATAGTCCATGCTTTTTGTCCCAAAATGGCAAAAAATGGAGGAATTTGCATTTTTCATAAAAAATTCATAGTCGGAAAAAAGGTGTGAAAATGGACCATTTTTGATCAAAACCATGGGCTATAGTCCATGCTTTTTGTCCCAAAATGGCCAAAAATGGAGGAATTGGCATTTTTCATCAAAAATTCATAGTCGGAAAAAAGGTGTGAAAATGGACCCTTTTTGATCAAAACCATGGGCTATAGTCCATGCTTTTTGTCCCAAAATGGCCAAAAATGGACGAATTTGCATTTTTCATCAAAAATTCAGAGTCGGAAAAAAGGTGTGAAAATGGACCCTTTTTGATCAAAACCATGGGCTATAGTCCATGCTTTTTGTCCCAAAATGGCCAAAAATGGAGGAATTTCCATTTTTCATAAAAAATTCATAGTCGGAAAAAAGGTGTGAAAATGGACCATTTTTGATCAAAACCATGGGCTATAGTCCATGCTTTTTGTCCCAAAATGGCCAAAAATGGAGGAATTTGGAATTTTCATAAAAAATTCAGTCGGAAAAAAGTTGTGAAAATGGACCATTTTTGATCAAAACCATGGGCTATAGTCCATGCTTTTTGTCCCAAAATGGCCAAAAATGGAGGAATTTGCATTTTTCATAAAAAATTCATAGTCGGAAAAAAGGTGTGAAAAAGGACCATTTTTGATCAAAACCATGGGCTATAGTCCATGCTTTTTGTCCCAAAATGGCAAAAAATGGAGGAATTTGCATTTTTCATCAAAAATTCATAGTCGGAAAAAAGGTGTGAAAATGGACCATTTTTGATCAAAACCATGGGCTATAGTCCATGCTTTTTGTCCCAAAATGGCCAAAAATGGAGGAATTTCCATTTTTCATCAAAAATTCTTAGTCGGAAAAAAGGTGTGAAAATGGACCATTTTTGATCAAAGCCATGGGCTATAGTCCATACTTTTTGTCCCAAAATGGCCAAAAATGGAGGAATTTTGAATTTTAATAAAAAATTCATTGTCGGAAAAAAGGTGTGAAAATGGACCCTTTTTAATCAAAACCATGGGCTATAGTCCATGCTTTTTGTCCCAAAATGGCCAAAAATGGAGGAATTTCCATTTTTCATAAAAAATTCATAGTCGGAAAAAAGTTGTGAAAATGGACCATTTTTGATCAAAACCATGGGCTATAGTCCATGCTTTTTGTCCCAAAATGGCCAAAAATGGAGGAATTTGCATTTTTCATCAAAAATTCATAGTCGGAAAAAAGGTGTGAAAATGGACCCTTTTTGATCAAAACCATGGGCTATAGTCCATGCTTTTTGTACGAAAATTGCGAAAAATGGACGAATTTCCATTTTTCATCAAAAATTCATAGTCGGAAAAAAGGTGTGAAAATGGACCATTTTTGATCAAAACCATGGGCTATAGTCCATGCTTTTTGTCCCAAAATGGCCAAAAATGGAGGAATTTCCAATTTTCATAAAAAATTCATAGTCGGAAAAAAGGTGTGAAAATGGACCATTTTTGATCAAAACCATGTGCTATAGTCCATGCTTTTTGTCCCAAAATGGCCAAAAATGGAGGAATTTGCATTTTTCATAAAAAATTTATAGTCGGAAAAAAGGTGTGAAAATGGACCATTTTTGATCAAAACCATGGGCTATAGTCCATGCTTTTTGTCCCAAAATGGCCAGAAATGGAGGAATTTGCATTTTTCATAAAAAATTCATAGTCGGAAAAAAGGTGTGAAAATGGACCATTTTTGATCAAAACCATGGGCTATAGTCCATGCTTTTTGTCCCAAAATGGCCAAAAATGGAGGAATTTGAATTTTTTATAAAAAAATTTCATTGTCGGAAAAAAGGTGTGAAAATGGACCCTTTTTGATCAAAACCATGGGCTATAGTCCATGCTTTTTGTCCCAAAATGGCCAAAAATACAGGAATTTCCATTTTTCATCAAAAATTCATAGTCGGAAAAAAGGTGTGAAAATGGACCATTTTTGATCAAAACCATGGGCTATAGTCCATGCTTTTTGTCCCAAAATGGCCAAAAATGGAGGAATTTGAAATTTTCATAAAAAATTAATAGTCGGAAAAAAGGTGTGAAAATGGACCATTTTTGATCAAAACCATGGGCTATAGTCCATGCTTTTTGTCCCAAAATGGCCAAAAATGGACGAATTTGCATTTTTCATAAAAAATTCATAGTCGGAAAAAAGGTGTGAAAATGGACCATTTTTGATCAAAACCATGGGCTATAGTCCATGCTTTTTGTCCCAAAATGGCCAAAAATGGAGGAATTTGCATTTTTCATAAAAAATTCATAGTCGGAAAAAAGGTGTGAAAATGGACCATTTTTGATCAAAACCATGGGCTATAGTCCATGCTTTTTCTCCCAAAATGGCCAAAAATACAGGAATTTCCATTTATCATAAAAAATTAATAGTCGGAAAAAATGTGTGAAAATGGACCATTTTTGATCAAAACCATGGGCTATAGTCCATGCTTTTTGTCTCAAAATAGCCAAAAATGAACGAATATCCATTAATAATAAAAAAATCATATTTTTTGAAAAAGTGTGAAAATGGCCTATTTTTGATCAAAACCATGGGTTATAGTCCATGCTTTTTCTCCCAAAATGGCCAAAAACGGAGGAATTTGCATTTTTCATAAAAAATTCATAGTCGGAAAAAAGGTGTGAAAATGGACCATTTTTGATCAAAACCATGGGCTATAGTCCATGCTTTTTCTCCCAAAATGGCCAAAAATACAGGAATTTCCATTTATCATAAAAAATTAATAGTCGGAAAAAATGTGTGAAAATGGACCCTTTTAGATCAAAACCATGGGCTATAGTCCATGCTTTTTGTCCCAAAATGTCCAAAAATGAAGGAATTTGATTTTTCATAAAAAATTCATAGTCTGAAAAAAGGTGTGAAAATAGACCCTTTTTGATCAAAACCATGGGCTATAGTCCATGCTTTTATTCCCAAAATGGCCAAAAATGGAGGAATTTCCATTTTTCATGAAAAATTCATAGTCTGAAAAAAGGTGTGAAAATGCACTATTTTTGATCAAAACCATGGGCTATAGTCCATGCTTTTTGTCCCAAAATGGCCAAAAATGGAGGAATTTCGAATTTTCATAAAAAATTTATTGTAGGAAAAAAGGTGTGAAAATGGACCATTTTTGATGAAAACCATGGGCTATAGTCCATGCTTTTTGTCCCAAAATGGCCAAAAATGGACGAATTTGCATTTTGCATCGAAAAAATCATAGTCGGAAAAAAGGTGTGAAAATGGACCATTTTTGATGAAAACCATGGGCTATAGTCCATGCTTTTTGTCCCAAAATGGCCAAAAATGGACGAATTTGCATTTTTCATCGAAAAAATCATAGTCGGAAAAAAGGTGTGAAAATGGACCATTTTTGATCAAAACCATGGGCTATAGTCCATGCTTTTTGTCTCAAAATAGCCAAAAATGAACGAATATCCATTAATAATAAAAAAATCATATTTTTTGAAAAAGTGTGAAAATGGCCTATTTTTGATCAAAACCATGGGTTATAGGCCATGCTTTTGGACTGAAAATGGCCAAAAATGAAGGAATATTCATTAATATGAAAAAAATCATATTTTTTGAAAAAGTGTGAAAATGGCCTATTTTTGATCAAAACCATGGGTTATAGTCTTTGCTTTTGGGCTCAAAATGGCCAAAAATGATGCTATTTGCATTGATAATAAATAATTCATTTTAACAACCAAGATGATACAATATGAAAAATATATCCATAAAGGAGTGAACGAAGAAAGAATAAAAAGGGCGAAAACCAATCAGAACTATAGGTATAGTCATTTCTTTTGGTAAAAAAAGGATATGGGCTGTCGTCCTTGCTTTCACTTCCCCTAAATCCAACCTAAAATATGGATTTAAAAAAATGCGCGACATGCATTGGATGAAATAGGTGTGAAAAACACTAAAATTGATCTATACCATGAGCTATAATCCATGCATGATTATACTTTAAAAACCTCCCAATCGGGGAAAGAAGGCAGTGGGTGGGGGAAAGGAAGTCCTGTGCAGAGGGATAAGGCTGAACCTTTGCTAAGGGAGAACAGGAGAAGTTCAATACAAGGTGTTGAAGTGGAACAGGGTTAGGAGGGTACTGTGAGAGAGAACAAGAGAAAGGCGCACTACAAGAGGGAGGAAGTGGAGATTCTGTTTACCTTCTGTAGGCAACGATGGATCAAGACAGGGTAGAATAGTTCTGACACTGAAGTAGATCGCTTCATTAGATATAACATCAAGTGTTTAGATCCCTAGTGTAGTGTCTGGGATACCTGTGTAAAGGGAATTATGTATATTGGGTTCCCTGTGTAGTGTGAGCATGGCGTCCATTAAAGCACGTTGAAGAATCAAACAGTTGTTGTTCATTATCGTTACGAATCTGGTTCGATCCGAGGCTAAAAACCCAACAACTAGCAGCAGATTGGAATGCAGCTCAATTTGGAATACTAAACAATACACCATTTCACGGTTGTCGTCGCTTAACCTCAGCCTCGATAGCGTGTAATTTATTCTTTAGAATTTGACTAAAGCCCGTGGAAGCTTTAACTGTTTGAATAGATATTTTTGAAAGCGCTCGTGCATCTCTAAAATGGTCTATTGTTTGATAATGTGTACATTCCTCAGGTTACCGTGAGCTGTAGTCAAATTCTAAAGAATATATTACACGCTATCGAGACTGAGGTTGATCGACGACAACCATGAAATGGTCTACTATACACCCTATGCATAAAGAGTAAAGACTGGGAACGAGCACCATGAATCATCAATGATTTCAAAAATATATTTTGATTACAAGAAAGAGCATGTCTAAATTAGTAATTTGGTAGAGTTCTGTTGTTATATATTAAATCACTGCAGAGTTATAAGCATTTGAAATGTGCCAAGAACATGAAAACGAGGCTGGTCAGGCCTTGGTTGTTGTTTCCATACAAATCTTTCTAATTTCGAACAGCTGTAGCTTTTTATCATTTAATGTTAGTAAGCTGAAATTTTTGAAGATTACTCAGTAAAATCTTTACAATGAAAGCAATGGTTTTTTCAATAACTGATGAACTAAGGTATTTCCATGGCCACGCCCTTATGCATAGGGTGTATAGGTTTCCAATTCTAAGGAGATTGAACTTTTCCTTTTTTTCATCCTCCAAATTCAGTTGTTTTGATGTCACGTGCAAGGAGTCTATATTGCTTTTTTTTAGCAATACCTTTATTTTACATAATCATAGTCACAAAAGCGTTACAATAAATAAGGATTATTCCCATGTGAAGCTTTGCTCCTAACATAGAATATTTGAATAGACCTAGCCTTGTACACACATATACCTCACATAGCAGATATGAATTTAGATTTGTGTATTTTGTTAGGATTTGTGGGAAATATTGTTAGACAGCAAGCTGTTCACTTCTAGACTTACATGATCGATAAGTGCATAAAGCCAATGAACTTGCACCTATGGATATCTATTAGACACACGCTCTTATTGCTTTAATATTAAAGACGTTTAGCAGTGCGTGGCTTTACTTTTAACGAGGGTCCTGAAGGGGGGTTCTAATCCCATTTCCCAGCCCAAAATTTACAGTCCCAGTCATACAAATTATCTCAGTCTGAGTTATAGAGTAAGGGATTTTGCAAAATCACAATCCCAGTAATGGCTAAATCTCAGTCTCAGTGCATGAAATACGATTTTCAGAGCCTAAAAAAAGGCGAATCCTAGTTCCCATTTTACGCCTTCAGGACCCTCTTTAACGAAAATGATAACTCATTTCAGAAAATTCAAACATCAGATTTAGTCAAAGAAGATGGTGTCTTGACAACCCAACGACCGATACCACCTCCAGCTCCTACAAAATGAAAATAATTTGTCAAAGTTTCGATAGTATGTTTGGGTAAATCTTTGGTCGTTTTTTTTCTTCGTTCGGTTCGATCGTTTGTTCAATCTCGTTGGTTGGTTGGTTGGTCGTTGGTTGGTTGGTTGGTTGCAATGAGTGGTTGGTTGGTTGGTTAGTTGGTCGGTTGGTTGGTTGTTTGTTCGGTTGGTTGCATGGTCGGTTGGTTTGTTGGTCGGTTGAGATGATAACTAGCGGTAAGCTAGTGTGGGCTGCGTCGGTGTATCTAATGAAACAGTTGTGATAAAAAGTTAAATTTTACACCGTAAAAAATAAGAGAGATCACCTACTGACGTTTCCGACGCTAGTCCTTCGTCGGAGTAAAAGAGAGACGAAGGACTAGCGTCCGAAACGTCAGTAAGTGATCTCTCTTATTTTTTACGGTGTAAAATTTAACTTTTTATCACAACTGTTGGTCGGTTGGTTTGTTGGTTGTTTGTTCGGTTGGTTGCATGGTCGGCTGGTTTGTTGGTCGATCGGTTGGTTGGTTGGTGGGTTGGTGGGTTGGTGGGTTGGTGGGTTGGTGGGTTGGTGGGTTGGTGGGTTGGTGGGTTGGTGGGTTGGTGGGTTGGTGGGTTGGTGGGTTGGTGGGTTGGTGGGTTGGTGGGTTGGTGGGTTGGTGGGTTGGTGGGTTGGTGGGTTGGTGGGTTGGTGGGTTGGTGGGTTGGTGGGTTGGTGGGTTGGTGGGTTGGTGGGTTGGTGGGTTGGTGGGTTGGTGGGTTGGTGGGTTGGTGGGTTGGTGGGTTGGTGGGTTGGTGGGTTGGTGGGTTGGTGGGTTGGTGGGTTGGTGGGTTGGTGGGTTGGTGGGTTGGTGGGTTGGTGGGTTGGTGGGTTGGTGGGTTGGTGGGTTGGTGGGTTGGTGGGTTGGTGGGTTGGTGGGTTGCATGGTCGGTGGTTGCATGGTCGGTTGGTTTGTTGGTCGGTTGGTTGGTGGGTTGGTGGGTTGTTCGGTTGGTTGGTTGGTTGGTTGATAGATAGATTGGTTGAGCAAACAACGAACGAACGAACCAACCAACCAACCGAACCTTTCATTCAATAAAATCTACACTTCAATTCAGTGGTACACGGTCTAGCCTTAACTCACCTCCTCCAGCACCATTTGCACATTTCTTTCGTACACCTCCTTGAACAAATATTTTTCCATTGACATTGCTGAGGAGTTCTTGAGTAAAAATGACCACACTGCCTCCCGCGCCCCCACCCCCTGGGGCAGCACGGAACGCGACGTTATTAGAAGGACAACTACCTGGATCACCTGTAAAAGTTAAAAAAAAATACAATACGTCCCAGTGAGAACAGATCATATCACTTCTCATTCTTGCTATTCATGCGTGAAATACTTGAGCAAAAAAAAATTAAAAAAATAGACTACACACTGACCTTTTGCTTCTATCGCTCCATTCAACGTCAGCTGGTCCAGAAAGAGCAGTACCAGGCCACCACCGTTACCTCCTTTTCCACCTACAAACCCATGTTGACTACCACCGCCCCCTCCCCCTCCCCCACCGTAGCTGATACGAGTGTTGAATTCCACGTTACCATACTGAAACCCACCTTGTAAAGAAAGATGTAGTTAAGAATAGATACATATACCAACTACCCCTCCCTCTCTCCCTTCATCTATCTCTCTTCCTATTCCCATATGCGCACAACAAAATATCATAGAATAAATACTTATGCTAACTACCCCTCCCTCTCTCCTTTCATCTATCTCTCTTCCTCTTATCCTATGCGCGCAACAAAATATCATAGATAAATACTTATGCTAACTACCCCTCCCTCTCTCCCTTCATCTATCTCTCTTCCTATTCCCATATGTGCACAACAAAATATCATAGAATAAATACTTATGCCAACTACCCCTCCCTCTCTCCCTTCATGTATCTCTCTTCCTATTACCCTATGCGCACAACAAAATGCCATAGAATAAATACTTATATATGCCAACTACCCCTCCCTCTCTCCCTTCATCTATCTCTCTTCCTATTCCCCTATGTGCGCAACAAAATATCATAGAATAAATACTTATGCTAACTACCCTTCCCTCTCTCTGCTGTGATATTGATAATAGACTAATCAAGGAGTGAAGAGATGATAACTAGCGGTAAGCTAGTGTGGGCTGCGTCGGTGTTTCTAATGAAACAGTATGGATAAAAATTCATTCATATTTATTCATATTTATCCATACTGTAATCAAGTGCACTGAGTGCACTGCTTTGGTCAAAAATAGTTTTTTCTGTATTAATTTTAAAAATATATTTATTATCCGTACCTCCTCCGCCGCCGCCGCCATAGCCATGGTGTTCTGAATAACCTAAAGAATAACAGATTAGCTTTTTGATAAAGTTCTCTGCTTCCTGCTTCCTGCTTCCTGCTTCCTACTCCCTGCTCCCTTAATCCCTCCTCCCTGTTCCCTGCCCCTCCTTTCTGCTCACTCCTCCCTGCTCCCCCTTTCCATCTCCCTGATGCTTCTTCCCTGCTCCTTGCTCTTCCTTCCTGCTCAATCCTCCATGCTCCATGCTGCTTCTTCCCCGCTCCCTCCTCAATCGCTTTTGCTGCCTCTTCCCTGCTCCCTGCTGTCGTTTCCCTGCTCCTTCCTCCCTCTACCCTGCTTTCTCCTCCTGATCCCTGCTCCCTGCTTCAATCTCACTTTTCCCTGCTCCATTCAAATAACGGTTACTGCTAAAGCTGGGTTCAAGTTAATGAGGATTAGAATAACAAGTTACAGAAAATGGCCTAACTGTACGATACTAGATCATAAAATACTAAATATCCCTTGACAGGTTCACGGATCGTCATCATTTTACCTCCTTTTCCTCCTCTTGTAGAAGTGCCATCTGTTTCTCCAGTCTGTCCACCATTGTGTCCATTGCCATTTCCGCCAAAACTGATACCTCCTCCTCCTGCAGCAGTGCTTATCTATTAGCAATAGAAATAATATAATTCAGAATATAGTATGTTATTCCATCTGTTTGTCTACTCTGTATTTCTTTTAAGTTCTAACTTTAAGTCTTTCTAGTCGTACTGGACGTTTATTCACCTATCTGCATTCTTATGGTCTTCTGTTTTCACAACTTTATGTTACGAGTTTTAGGATTTCTTTACACATTATCAAGCGCTAAAGCAATATAAGTATTTAATTACCACATCTGAGGCTACTCCACCATATCCTCCTGTCAATCCACTTCCTGTTGCCCCTCCTCCTCCCCCTCCACCGGAGAAGTGGCCACCTCCCCCACCCCCACCTCCACCATCGTCAGGATTAGAACTAGAATCTCCGCCTCCTCCCCCAGCATTAAGACCTCCAGGACCTCTAGAGGCACCTAGAAGATAATCAAATAGGCAATGTGTATCAGAATGTGTATCACGAACCACTCTAAACTGAGTCCTGCAAAAATGCAACAGGGAGATCAAAGGAAATATTGGGAAAAATTACTCTGTTATTTTCGTCTGTTGAAATACTTATGATTACATTTCCATAGAAAATGTCGAGGGAAAAATTGTCAGATGAATTTTTAGAGGACCCCAAAAAAAAAGTAGGGACTCCGTTTCCCACCATGCTTTGTGCTAGAAATTCGAGCTCGTGCACATTGGAATTCTTGTCAAATATTTGAAACTGCATAAACATTCTCTTACCTAGACCCTTCTCACCAAGCTGAGAAGGATCTGGGTACGAAAATGAAAGATAGAGCGATTAGGGCATATGAATACATGGCTACGCAGCGTCTACGATACTAACCATCTCCAGCTCCTCCTCCATGGTCTCCTGGTTGACCACGATCTCCACCTTTACCGTATGTAGATGTTAAGCATACAAATGTTTCCCCTCCAAATCCACCGCCACCAGAACTGCTTCCTCCTGCACCGCCATGGAAACCTAAACAAAAAGTAATTCAACAAATCAAGCTGCTCTCTGATCACGTGATTGATGACGTCATTATTGACGGGGGTTGCTAAGCATACCTTTTCCATTGACTTGTATCTTGGATGTGCTGTCTATTGTTAACTTGGTTGCTCTTAGAGCTAGTATACCACCCACTGCTCCAGACCGAGCACGACAAGTCACTTGACAGGATTGGGTCAGAGAGATGTGGCCAAAGTATGGCAGTCGTTGAGCGATTAGTTCACATGGAGTACCAGACAGTGTCATGTTGATCGGTGTTAGCAGTGTTACGGTACATCTAAAAATGAGAAAAGAGACGAGAGCTATTTCCAAAACATCCTGATAGATAACCTTGTATTGGCCTATATTAGATATGGTTTTCTTACCCGGTGTTCTCTTTGACCCTGACGATTTGGTATTTACCATAATCACCCTGGCTATCAGTTCTTGCTCGACTAACGAACAAAAGAAGTTCTGCTGTGTTCGTCACTTCATCGGGGTTACAACCCGAGAGACTGAGGCTAGTGGGACCCAGGATCGTAGCCTGCCACGCGGTCATATTTGTCTGACAGAGGTCGAGAGTCTGGCCAGAGCAAGTAACGTTTCCTCCTGATGAAATAAGAAAACAAATGATTGACATTTGACTTCCATGATAACCAGTATCATTCCCATGCCAAATCAAGACAAAACATGTTGAAATTGAATGGTATTCTTTTTCTTTTAGTTTTGGAAATATTTAGGAAAAGCGAAACGAAACCTGTCCCTGCAACAAAACATACCACATAGTAAATGACTTACCTTTTTGAAGAGGAGCAAATTTTTCACAGTTTTTTCCTATGTAATGTCTGCTGCACTTGCACTGGACTGTAGTGTTGCTTGGGTATTGAAGACATTTTGCATCTTGATCATTCTTGCACGGTTGTTCCGTTACACAAGGGTCGTACTGCCGTACCAGCATATCCATGTAAAAGACGCTGTCACTTGGAATAAAATCACTGAGAAACCAAAGTTTTGTCTTGTTGTTCAGTTCGCAGGTACTGGTTGTTGTAAAATGGTTGATACTGTAGCAGTCAGGATGTTCAGTACAGAGAACTGCGCAGCGCTCAAACGACACATCGTGAACTGTTTGCAAGACGTGGTTAACGAGACGATATCCGCGTATTGCATCAATGTTTTGGCACTGATGACTCCATGATTGATGGATGGTGAAGCTTAGAATTAGGACAAATTGTTGTAGCAGAATGAGCTCACAGGACCCCATTGAAAAGCTTTCAGTTAAAGAAATAGTGAAAAGTAAATAATGGTAAGATGGATGTGATAATAAAACAATTATTGAATTCGGTTTTCGCATGATAGAGCGAAAACACTAGAACCATGAAACAAAATCAAATTGTTAGTGTGTAATAGTTCTTATTTAGCGACTATTAGTTACTATAAAAGACAAGTAAAGTTGTAATGAGGTATTGTTTCCTTTTGTATTTGTTGTTTCTGGTTGAGTGATATTGACTAAATAGTCACTAAATAAAAACTATTAGTTAGTAACTATTTTGTTTTTATTTCATGGTTCTAGTGTTTTCGCTCTATCGTGAATATCATGACCTAGGCCGTCTTATCCGCGGCCTTGGACTTGATAATTTAAGATGTCGTGCTCAAACTCATCCAATAATTGTTTAATATAATATAATACAATATAATATAAAAATTATAGCCAATGGTTTTGATGAATTTTGGACCATTTTCAAATATGAATAATCTCATTTTCCCTATGATTTGTAATTTTTTCAACAGAATTGTTTTTTGTTTTCACTACTTGATGACTCGTTCAAGTAGCTCACGACAGGTGCTGAAACGATCGACTTCTAAATCATTTTACTCGCAGGATTGAACTTTTTGGGCTTATTTTGTACGTTTTTTTTTTAGAAAAGCGTTCTTATTTCATCATAATTTCGGCTCTTTACAACAATAAAGTAGATATCTTTTGAAAGTTCTTAAATTATAGAATACGAAGGTATATTTGCAATTGAATTTGATTGGCAAAACTTTATTATACGTTTTTTCTCGGCATGGATTTTTCAGTAAATTATGCAACTTTGGGAGACGCAATTCAAACAGATTCTTCAGTACTCAAATTTTCAGAATTGTTAGATCTAAATCTTAGCTTCAAAACCCTGTCAATTTTTTGAGTCGGCGTACGTTTTGATCTTTGGCGATACATGTTGTCCAAATTAAGGAATAAAAACAGAAAATTATAAGAATTTGATTGCGAATAAAAATAATTCGCAAAACGCAAAATGTAACATATCAGAAATCACTGGCATGGGTTTGTTGGAAATTGATCTAAAAATTGAACTACAAGAAACGTTTGGAAATGAAAAAATAAAACCTCACTGTTGCACCTGTTGTACGACACTGCAAACCTATAAATGAAAACCTTGAAATTTAGCTATTTGGCGCGTGATTAAGTTTAGCAAAGATTGTTTAGTACACTTTTCAGTGTAGCTATCTTAACTCATCATACCTTGATGGAGAATTCAATCTTTCAATATTGCTGTGTGTCGGCAGAACGACAAGGAACAAAACTAGCACAAACGGGCATTCGTCCCAAGTAACTTTAAACACCTTTTATTTTCCTCATTGTGACGTTTCATCGTGCTGTTTTCGTTTCTATTCATGGTCCTCCACTAAGTTACCGTTGCTATGCATCACAACCTCAACAAAATTAGCTGGCGTAAAATATATCAGAATTTAAAACTCTTATCTCTGAAAATTGATTATAAATTGTTTGAATTGCTTACTTTCCTGTGAAAATAAAACAAAAATGCCTCGTTATCCTTGTAGTATTGTCTAAAATATATACTGTGTGAGACAGTTACCGCCTAACTTCTTTTTTTTTCTTCTTCTTCTAACTTTATTCCGAAAGAACTAACGTCCGAAAAGTCAGTTTAGTTCGTTCCAATCGATTTTTAATCGTTGTATTTCTTATTCACTAGTTAACAGCATGAGACTAAAACTATGATGAAATTGGATAAATTCATGAACGATGTTATTTTTTCCTTTTACAATATGTCATTTTCTATACCGTGAATATATGAATAGCTATGGGAATATTACAGATCATTATTATTAATGAGACAAAATCTCCATATAGAATACTGAAATGTCCAGCAATGTTGTTAACCGAACTGGCTCCCATAGTTTAACAAATTTAGGATTTCACATGCACGGAGTAAACGGACTTGGACTTGGAGTTTGAAGAACTGATACGTATATATACCATCCCGTGAAATCGCCGCCGATATGGCTACTTCACAACAATGTTAAACAAGGCTTTACTTACGATTCAATTTTTCAGTGCATAATCCGTATTCACTACAATCATTAATAATGAATTTCAACACTGCTTGTTTACCAGATGTTTTAATTAATTCGACCCCGTCTACACTAACTGAATAAAGTGTTTTCGAACGCTTCGCTTTCATCTAATTTTCGTCTAGTTTTTAATGTTTCAGTTTTTAAGCCGGTTATTCTCCTTTATTGATAGATAAGTAATCATTATTATCGAAACGTTAGTTTGAATTGACTATTTTTGATATTAACAACTTCTATAAAACTGAAGAAAAACTGTAAACTCTTAAATACTTACATCGATGTAAAAAACTAATTCCAGATCTTTCCAAAGCTTTTGACAGTAGTAGACCATGTCATTGTCATCATTGTTCAAAATAAAAGGAGCTTCCGTGACAACCCTCACTATAGCAGGCAAAAACATTTAGAGTAGTATTTGCCTTGCCGAGTACCGTGTTTGTGAACGGTTTTTTTTTTTTTTTTTTTTTTCTTGCTGGGCTAACTGTCAGAAAGCTTTTAACACCTTTTTGCTTCTTCTAAGTTTATTTTCATAGTTACGCCACAGGGGAGCCCAATTTAGATAAAAATAAAAGGTGAAAATCGGAAAGAAAATCGCATTTAATTAATTTTTTATAGAGGACATTATTTTGACCTGGAATATAAAAAAGAATAATTAAACGCGATTTTTTTCCCGATTTTATTTTCACCTTTTACTTTTATCCAAATTTGGCACCCTGTGGTTACGCTTTTTGGCTGTTATCCGCAATGGCATGGGAAAATGACTGAGTCCGTCCAAAACGAAAATCACTTCACCCATCCATAAAGGTTTTTTCTTTCATTTTCTTCAGTTATTGTGACTAAATAAAGACTAAATCATTGAGGACATTTAGTTTTCGCTTTTTTGTTGTTGAGCAGTTGAACCCAGATAAACGCACCGCCAACGTGGACGATAGGTTTCCTCGTATCTTAATTTCCACTTCGTCACAGGCAGCCCAGAAACTAACCATGCTAAATATACATATATTGGGCTTCCTGTGGCTTACAAATTAACCAGTTTGAAAGGAATTCGTCAAAAATACTTTTATTGAAGTCTAATATTTACATGAAATAAAATATTTGAATTTGTTACCCTTTTCAAACCACTAAACTATGAACTTTGCTGCTTAGGTTTGTCTCTCTTTCGTTATAAGGATTCTAAAAATATGTACTTTCATACAATCGTCAAAACTAACTTCACAAACTGAAAGCTTCGAGTCCTTAAATTCAACCCACAATTCCATAGGAGGTTCATTCTTACCACAGGCAACCCAAACAATGATCCTGTCCTGCTTTACAATGATAAAAAAACCGAAAGATTGTCGACTGCTTATCAATTAAAAAACTTCAACTGTCAGTTTTTCTGCCTTCAAAGCACTGCAAAAATGAGCTAAGTATGTACCCAATTTTCTGAATATTTTGATATTACGGCTTCGATCTAAGATGTGTTTTCGTATGGTCGTGACAATGACTACTGGCCTTCATGGACGCCATGTTGGTAGAATTTACATTTAAGTTGGGTGAATGAGTCCCTCAGTTTTTCTTCAGCAACAAAGTGAATGTCATGTTTGAGAGATCCTCTCAATCAGTTTATAAATATATTTTTTCCTTTTCCTTTAAGAATGTTTCGCTTTTGACCCACTTTTTGTACTCTTCTTGGAAGCTTTATCTGATTTGGTAACTTTGCCGTGTTTCGAAACGCTTTTCTTTGGAGTCTTTTTACTCGACTTTACATTTGATCGTTTGTCGCTGTTCTCGTCTCCAGACCCCTCACTTTTCTCGGTCAATGATGAAGACTTTTTCGTAGGGGGAAGTTTTGGAACTGGAGACATAATCAGGGCTGACATTTCCATGCTATTCATATCTAAAAGAAAATGACATCATTATTAAAGAGTTAATTTATTTTTTAAAATAAAAACTTGTCCACGATGGACGCCCCTGCATACTGCATTGACCAATCAAAATTTTCCGAGCCTCGTCCAATGATGGTTTACTATTTTCTGTTTTAATTACCTGCAGTCTTCTCGTTCCATAACTCCCACAAAGGCCGCAGACCTTTAGGGATATAAGGCACAGATGGTGCGGTGCAGGAAGTACTTTGGCAGACAGGGCACGGATTACAGACAGGCGTAGCTGTGCATTGGGTACAGGTATTACACTGGGACGAACACATCTGCTTGCTACTGGCCTGGTTTTTCTGGGACAGAGCAACTAATCTGGACATCAATTCAGGTAGTTTTGGGGCTGGAGGTGTTGGGGCTAGTTGTTGCTGTTGCTGTTGCTGCTGTCCGTATCCTTGTTGTCCGTAGCCTTGCTGTTCGTAGCCCTGCTGTTCGTAGCCTTGCTGAGCTGGAGGATAACCTGTCGAAGTAGGCAGAACGGATATACAATCAAAAGAAACGTTCAGTTATCATACTAAAAACTCAAATTAAAAAATTGAATTAGAACAATGTAAATAAAATCAAAAAAAGTTAACAAAGAAAACAGCTTTTTCTATTCCTCGTTCAGTAGTAAAGCACGCAGGAAGTGACCTAAGCACGAAATAGGGTGTTAAGAATTTCTCGAGGACTCGCGGCTCAGTAAATATTTAGCGATAAACACCTCGACTTCGGTGAATAATTGTTAAATATTCTACCGACCCTACCTTGGTATTGCGAGGTAGCGGGCTGAGCACCAGGGTACATGTAGGGAGAAGCTGCAGGCTGCTGGGCTGGATACATTGCTGTTGAAAAATAATTACAAAACATATATGTGTCTAAGTACTCTTGCAATAAGTTTGATTAAGGAAAAGGGTTCAAAATGGATTGATAAAAATACAAAATCTTTAAAACGTTAAAGAAATGGAAAAAATATCAATACAAAAATTTGTTTTTTAGGAAGTCTGACAAAGCCCATTGCTAAGAAACTCTTTGGCATTTCTCTGCAAGAGTTAATAAACGCTCGGACCAATGTAGGAAATAAAAACCCTCGTCTCCCCTCCCCCCTTTTTCAAAGACCAAATTTTGACAAAACCTAAGAGAATTTTTCTGCCTCTACTACTCAATCTCGTACTAAGAGCCCACATTCCTCTTGGTCAGGACCGAGAAACAAGAGGCTCGCTCTACTAATAAGTATAGCTAAGTGTTGACGTATTTCCGGGTCCAACTACTCACAAAAGCTGCTAAAATAAAGCGAAAAATATTCTCAATGATTTAATTTCTTCCTGAAATAATTATAGAACTTTGGGCAACAAATCCTGTCTTCAAGAAAAAGAAATAAAAATCTTCATAAAACTGCTTTTCATTTTGGACCCTGAAGTCGTTTTTTAACTTAAAAGCTCTATAATTATGATCCCACCCCATCCCCGTAAAAAATGAATCCGGCTCCCCCAAGCCCCTCCCCTACAAATATGAAGAAATCAAGAATGTTTTATTTTGTATTTAATTATCAACTTATACCAAAATGAGTGCATGAAACTAAGTTTACTGAATTGAAGTTTCGTTACCTTGGGGAAAGCCTGCTTGACTAACTGGTGAAGGAGCTGCAAAGAAAACGTAAAAATAATGTCACTAAAATATAAAAAAAAACCAAGTCTGGAAATTAGTATAGAACATGGAATAGTGATAGTTAACGTTTCTAGTCTACCGTAACTTCTCTGCATGTAAGGATCTGCAAACAGCCATCCTGGGCTCTGGAAGTATCCAGAATTACTAGGCTTTCGAAGTTTTGCTTTTGGATCCGGTTGATCGAAAAGTTCTGTCAGCGAAGAATAGTAATACAGGTCAGCATCAAAAAATCGAAACAAAAATATTCAAAACACTCTTAATTATTCCACCTGCGTATTTCTTTGGGTTGGAGTGGAACTGAATAAGCCTCTGCCATGGAATACGAGGCCCTAAAAAGGCTAGTTTCAGAACAAGACATGTTAGAAGCGAAATTCTCAGGAGAAACGATTGTTCTGAATGAAGAAACGTCGCAATTATCGAAGAAAACTTCACCTGAATGAATTTCTCGATGAATGAAGAAGAGAATAACAGCAGAAAGCCACAATGTTTTCATCTTGCTGAAAAATTCGGGTCCTCTCTTGTTTTCAAAGGTGAAAACGAAACCCTTGATAAATATTCAGTTTGAAGAATATTTCTTGACGGATTTGATGCTGACCTGCTGTACCGAAATCACATCATTTCGAGGGCGTTTTCATTGGCTGAGATTATTTCTCGATATTGACTCTCACGACATCGCAAAGACGAAAACAAAAGACAAAGTATGGTTTGTAAAACGTGAAAGGTTAAACCCTGATCTTAAACAACAATCTTATAAAGTTTTATACTACTAAACTACAGCATAGCCAAACCTGTGAGCTTGCAGTATTTGACTTTTTTTTTATGGATTATTTTATGAGTTTCGGTAAATTTTCATTTTGTGCAAAATTACTGCCAGCAGCGATACGGCAGAGCGTGCTGGGATGGAAGAGCTACTAAAAAAATCCTCTACTTCAATCTGAAATTCTGCATAAAATAACTGCTGAGACTTGTTGGTTAAGTTGGAAGGCACCAAAATAACGTTGGAGTAAACACAACAGGTAAAAACAACATCAATATTTTCAGTTTTGAAACCGTTTTTAATGTTACTAGCAATACGATTAGGAAGCAATACTGTCAAAAAGATCTCCAATTGAGCTTTATTTTGCTTTTTTAAGGAGATTTATCTCTGAATTGGCTCGGATTTGTTGATTATAATCACCAAATCTAGCAACAGTGATCACAATAATAGAGAACCTGTTGACTCTACCAGTCAGTCATTCATTATTTATAATCATCCAAGTCAATAGTTGACCCGCCGTTTTATAACAAAATACCTGCATATTATTTTTCTTGTGACAGAATACCAAAGCATTTCATCAGTTAATTTGGTACATTTTCATATCGCGGCAGCCATGTTGGATGCATCAGACCGAGTGGGAGACTGGGTACTATTTTGTTGCACGGGAACTGGGCAAAACGAAAATGGGTAGATAGGGGTACTTACTGGGTACTTATCACTTACTTCATTTCATTCGGTTGGGAATTTTTGCTTGTTTTTATTCTGCAGGAGAATGGATTTCAAAACTTTTCGAACGGAATGTTGAGTTTCGAAAAACGTTTCAATACAAAATTATCAAACCCTAAATCAACTTCTGTACTGATCTCAATCAGGTCATGGGTCCGTGGCTCGAAGATTGAACTGGAATTCAGAGCGATAAGCCTTAGTCTTTTCTAGGTACACTCTAGCTCAGCAACTTGATAAATGACACACATACGGTACTTTTAGTGCTTCTCAATAGCAGCGCAGAATCGTCGTCGTGATAGCAGTGGACGTCAATTAAGGCGTTTCCATATGGCACAGACACGTACCGTTGAAAACTTTGTGTTTGACGTCTACCAAAACCTTATTTCGTCGTGACGGCAAATTATACGATAATATGCGTGCTATGGGACCCTTCCCACAATTATCTTGAATGCGAGGCTAACATGGAAATACAAAAGAAATGCCACAAATTCCATCGAGAAAAGTGTGATTTCTTTTGTGATTTATGGTAGCCTTGGATCCAAAATAATTTTGAGAAGGGTCAATGCAAGGGTCATGAGCAGTTGTCGTATGACTATGAAAAACCTTCGGCAAGAACCGCGCCTTGCCGTGACCGTGTCAGTGCAGTGTATGAAAACATTCGTAATTCCGTGCCGTGTCCGCGCCGTAACCGTGCCGTGACTTTTCACACCCATACGAAATCTTCTTTATGTCTACTTACATTGACTCGGTACGCAGTCGTATTCCAGGTCTAGGTACTTCTTATCCGTCTGACAATCATCACCAAATATATCATCATCAGCCATTAGTTCACAGTTTTCCATATCATCACAGTTCGACTTCACTATCTCGTAGGCACCAGGGGTTTTACAGATCGGTGAAGCAGCAAAACTCTGTTGTCCAAGGCAAGCAGAGGCGCCCATGCTCCCGTAGTTCGCGTTTCGAATGCTTATTTGTTGGTTTGGTGGGCAAGAAATCGTATCTTTGCCATTCTGACAGATTAGTGTCCTGTATCGTTCCTCGTTTAACTGGATGGTATGAGATTTTCCTGCGAATAGAAATGACAGACAACTAGGTTAGAAAGGTTCCCACGAGAAAGATAATGTAAAATGATTAGGAAATTTTCATTGTGTCAGATCAGTCAGGAAGGTGCGAGTTGAAAATACTGATTACGCGCTTATACAATCTGAGCATCTTTTAATCAACTAAGACTCTGATATTGAATTAATGAAAAATTAAGGGAAGCAGAATATTGTTATAAATCCATGTCCAAGTGGAATACAATACATGTATCGTATTGTAGTGTATTGTTCTATATTGTATGTATTTTACTTGGACATGGATTTACAACCAAGAATACAACGTTTCGGTTTCATCATTTGAGTACGATTTTCGGTTCATTGAGCTAACAAGATGCTGAATTTTGAGCTTATTTTTAAAACTTTCTTCAAATATTTTTAGTTCATCTTCGAAAATAATATTCAAAGTAGAAGTTCTGAAAAAAATTACTTCTAAACCTTTCGTAATTTTTGAGTTATGAATTTTTGTGTGCAAAGCTTGATTTCTTGTTTTTTCGAAAATTTTTCAACATGGTCATATTTAAAATCATTATCTCGAAAACGAGCTCTGGACAACCCATTTTTTTTTTTTTTTTTTTTTTTTTCATTTTTGGAATCAGCGTTAAATTCTGCGTAAAATATCTTTCTAAGAACATTTTGTAATTATTCCTTGCTAAAGAAGTCAGTCACCTTAAAGCTAAGAAATTATGTACATAATATATGTCTTTCTTTGTCTTCAACTGATTTGTTTCAACTATAACATAACCTTCAGCAGGTGGAGAGTTCATTCAATGAAACGAAAGATCAATTATTTGCCAAACGAGTGCCCTCCTATTCTAACAAAAGCACAGGCATAACTTAAAAGAGCTGTCTGTCGTTCAACAGCTTGAATATATGTATTTTTGGGTTACAACTAAAAAAATAAAATATGTATATATTTTTAAAGGAAATTAATTGAAACAAACGAGTGAAAAAATTACTGAGTATATAAAATCATCTATATTAGATGCTGCTTTTTAAAATCAAATCTCCTCGTCTCGTGTTATAAACTCATCTCCGTTAATTCTCCCGCTTCTGACACCAATAGCGAATCTTCCAGAAAGTTAGCTTGAAACCTTGTTCATTTCAATTCAGGTTAATTTGCATTAAATCAATTTCATATATGAATACACTTACCTGACATCCATTCACAAACCGCAGGGCGCGTACAATAACATGTCAGAAAGAAGACAACCATATACCAATAACATAATAAAAAAATGAAATTACGATAAAGAGAACAAGTCATTACCCTCAGTTGTGTAGCTGTTTGTTGTACTGGTCTGTGGTGTTTGGGCTGCCTGTGGTGAAGGAGAGGCTGCGTCGTTATATTGGGATTCCTGTGGTGCTGTAGTATCCCACTGCTGTGCTGCGGCTGCGTTGTTGGTTGTCTCCGCTGGCTGCTGAGAATTGAAGGCACTTACTGTATTTCCCTGGTAATCTGCTTGCGGTGTAGTTGCATCGTTGAATGTCTGCTGTGTAGCTGAAGCATCTGCAGACTGGGGTGCGGCTGCGCTGTAAGCGCTAACCGGTGGTTGAGCTTCCGGTTGTACTGCAGTCGCTGGTTGACTAAATGACTGAGATTGGTCTGGAACTGTATTCATCGTAGCCTCTTGTTGTGCTGTGTTATCTGCGTTAAATGATTGTGTTTGCTGTGCACTTGTGTCCATCGGAACCTGTGGCTGTGCTACGCCATCGTCAAACAACTGTGGCGTCTGAGGTTGTGGCGCTACGGACGCTGTATCAGTAGCAACCTGTGGCTGTACTGCGGCTGCGCTATCTGCAAAAGCCGCATTCTCTTGTACTGCTGGCTTAGTTTCTTGATGAGGTGAAATTTTTACTGATTGTTTTGCCGTATTATCAGCTGGATTCTCTGGTTCATCGACTGCAATTTGTGCTTCATTTTCCATATTATTTTCATCATTCAATTCTTGGTTTTTACTGTTGTCATTAGGACTATAAATTTCCGGTTCGTCCAACGAGTGCGAAGAACTCTTAAAATTCGGAACATTGTTTGGTAATTTACCCGAAGTCTCGCTATCAGAAACTCCGTTTATTCCCAAGTCCTCAGCCTGGATTAATTTATCAACTTGTTTATCACTCAAAAGAGTAGAATGGACTGGACTTTGTGCCTGGTCCAGGGTTATACTATCTCCTGACCCTTTGTCAGATTCTCCCCCGAAAAGGTCATCATCTTTGTCGCTATTCTTGTGCTGACCAGATGCCATCTGATCGAGTTTTATGCTTTCTGAAACACAACATACGCAATGAAAATTAGCTGCAAAAATTACTGAGGGATTGGTGATATGGAGGGCGGCAAATTAGAACTGAATTGATGGGCCACATACGTTTTAGGGAAATTTGGAGAAGTCATACGCTCATGTGATAAATCACTGTGGGAGGGGGGTATCGAGTTGTTTAAAGCATAATGCTGTGGACACACGATGGAACATGGCGCGCTATGTTGCAGGCAATAGATGTTGCCAGCCATTTCACACGACGCAAATTTGTTGCACGCAGTGTTGCTGAAGTAGAAATCGATGCTACTTCATCAGAAATTGCCTGCAATATTGCGTGCAATGTTGCACAGTTCCGCGCATTAACAATAAATCATGTCAACCCTCTGTCCCGAAGTGTCAAACAAAGCTTGAAAATTATCACGATGATTTTCTACTAATCCAGTGGATAATCGATGATATTCTGATTATTTTATTTAACTTTGTTATCTCAATCTAATCCTCAGGTGCAACAGAATGATATCTGAAGGAGTCCCAAAGTCTCAAAGACAAATGTTTGTCTACGCACTTGGTAACGTCCTGGTCTCGTTGTCACGCATTCTGTGATGGCGTCTGTTCCGTTACTGTAACGTCCTGGTCTCATTGTCAAATTGTTGTCTGTCATCGCGCACTTTGTGATGATGTCTATCTTAACTTGTTATACTGTAACGTTTGTGGCGTTACTGAAATGTCCTGATCTCATTGTCACGCATTCTGTGACAGCATCTATGGCGTTACTGTAATGTCCTGGTCTCGTTGTCAAATGGTTGTCTGTCGCCCACGTTTTCTGACGGTGTCTTAGCTTGTTATACTGTAACGTCCTGGTCTCATTGTCACGCATTCTGTGATGGCCTCTGTCCCGTTACTGTAACGTCTAGACCTCATTGACACATTGTTGTGTGTCACGCATGTGTTGATGGTGTCTGTCGCGTCAGTCATGTATCAGTCCATTGATACTGCAAACGTTTTGATATGGACATAACTCACCATTCTTCAAAAGGTCTGCCAAGTAGATCGCTGCTTGGTACACATTATACGCTTGTTTCTTGTTCATATCCCCTTGTTGCTGCTGTCCTCCTAGCGGTTGTTCACCTGGTCTTCCATTTGTATAAAAACGAGTGTTTTGTCCATAAGCAGACATCATCGAATTCGGTTGCAGTGACTTGACTGTTGATTCAGGCAATAAATCATTGGCATTCCTTGGACCCGATTCAAACAAGGCATCTTCAAACTGTTGTGAAACCTTTGGTCTGTTGCCATTTGAATCGAGCAATGTATTTGGGTATTCAATGCGAGATCTCTGATATAGACCACCATCGTTACTGTAAGAACCCTGACTAGGTTGGCCTAAAAATCGACTTTGGTAACTTTGGTAACTAGGGTATCCTTGGTAACCTTGGTAACCAGGATATCCTTGGTAACCTTGAGGTTGTAGTTGTGATTGACGTCCATCCATTTGCAGCCTGTATCCGTTTTGCCATTGTCTATTTTGATACAAACGGTTATATAAAGCCTGGTTTGAGTTGAGAGCACTATTAGGGTTCATGACAACACCATTTTGTCCAGTTTGGTAATTTTCATAAGGATTTCTTAATAAATTTACCAAATTAACTTGGGCTGGATGCTTTGTTGGCAGAGGAGGAACTGCTGGTAAGAACTGGATTGGTTGGGGAGCATTTGGACTGGCTGTGTGAGGTGGGATGGTTGTCACTGGTTCTTCTGTTGTTCCTTCATCGTCTTCGCCTTGTTTCTCATGCCCAGGGGTCGATAGAGTCGGATTTGAACTGCCTTCCATTGTCGCAAACTGCTTGTCCTGGACTTTGGAATTTATCTTTAATGGATGTGTAGCATTGTGAACACTTTTGGTATAATTTTCCGAAATATCCAGAAAGTGCAAGAGCTTCTTTTCAGACGTTACCGTTCTGTTCGTTGCTTCTGCAACAGATGTGTTGGAAGTCATTTCCTTGCTACCGTTCATCTGCAGCATGGTACTAGCATCTTCGACCTTTGCTGCTTCCTGAGATGAATCTGAATTATTATTTTTAGACAGATCTAAACCTTCATTATCCATTTTGCCTGCGTCGGAAGGCATTTCCTTACTACTGTTCTTCTGCAGCATGGTACTAGCACCTTCGATATTTGCTGTCGACTGCGATGAATCTGAATTATTCCCTTTAAGGGTATCTAAAGTAAAACCTTCATTCTTCATTTCGCCTTTGGTAATATTTATTGTGGAATCATTTTTTAGTTCAACCAAAGTCTGATTAGCATCTGATAAACCAAGAGACTGAGATTCTTTATCATAACCCTCTTTGACCACTTTATTCTCATGATTTGGCAAATCGGGTTGCTCGAGTGATAAATCAGTATTATCAACAGGACCCGATTGGGCAACTACGGTTCTGTTAGAGTCAGAAACGCCTTCACTCTTAGGACTAGATGTCGAATCTGAACCAGATAAACTCGTAAGGTTTTTGACTGCAGTACTGTTGTTGTTGTTGTTCAGAGGTGGTGGTGGTGGTGAGGTAGAATGTGGTTTTGGTTTCAGGAAGAAATCTCCATCGTCATTCTCATGATTTGTGTCGTCTGCAGAGCCTGACGTATCCAGGTCTAAGTCATCAACCAGTTCATCGCTCACAAGTCGATTCTGAGTTGAGTTATTGTTGCTCGAGTTTGTTCCATTGCTGTTATTATCAGAGTATTGCAGGAAGGATTCTAGCGCACTACGCAACTCTCTGTCGTCTTCTTTAGCTGTTTATACCATAAGGCGATATACAATCATGGATAAAATTATACAACTGAATTATCTACATAGTATACTAACCACATACATATTTCAATAAAGTTAGTCACCAAAGCTGATATATCGATGGGCAATCAAACAAGTAAAGCTTGGTACAAAACTACAGCTCGAGGATGTTCACGTAAGATGAAACTTAACTCTGGTAAAACAGGTAAAAGGTCTCAAGTCCCATTCATAGTTATCAAGTATTTCAGTCAGGGATTTCATTAAAATTTTAGGGGAATGGTTTACTTAATTTAGGCGGCTGCATCAACGAAGGGGCCGTACAATTTGGACATGGAATCGCAAAAGTAGGCGGTTCTCGGCAGCTCAAATATGGAAAGTAGACGCCGGAGCTCGCCGGTTGCCGGCTTCTAATGAAATCTCTGGTTATCAAGTAGTTGAAACATGTAAAATGTATCTACTCCTTATCCTTGCCAGTCTCAAATTTCTAGCTTTTTAGGTGACTAATTTTATCGAAATGGGAACGTACTCAATTTGAGCAATGTTCAATGCGCGCGCATGTCTTTAAGAATATGAACACGCTGCACAATCTAGTTCTCAGAGCCTACGTTTCTCTTGGTCAGCACCGAGGCTCTTGGAACGAGATTGTTAGCTGTAGAGTACGAGAGGGAAGCTATCTAAGAACCACAAGGCGTAGCCAATGAAGTGCTTCTCCTTCATACAGCTTCGAATTAATGCAGTTACATCACAGTATAGCGACGCAAACTGACGTTTTATGAAATAATTTTTGGGCGATTTGAGCAAACGTCTCTGTTATATGCTGGGTAACTAGCCAATCAGAGAGCGCGCTGTGGGGATAATAGAATCAACTTGCAGTGCATGCTCCAACGTTAAAAAGACCAGCTGATTTGTAAAACAAGAATTATACAAGTTGTCATTTGTCAAATCGTGTTTATTCTGTAACGACAAAACAAAGTGTTGATTTCCTCGTATTTTTAAACGCTTCGCGACAATCGTGTAAAAGCATTTGCTTTTAGTGGTCCGTACAAAACCGGCAGATTCGGAGGTTAGCGCGCTCAATAACAGATTCATCGTATACAGTGTATACAATTCCGGGGATCAGTGCCCGATACCGGGTAGACGACTAATGAACGTGAAGGTCCAATAACGCTAAGGAATCGAATAGTGTTGAAATGTGAAACACTTTTACTTGTGTCGGTCACAAGCAACATGGTTATACACTATAGTCATTGAACCCTTAAACTCATAACTAAAATAGAAAATAAAAACATAGAAGTGAAAAATCACAGGTCACCAAGTAAAAGATATATATCTTGCTTGTATCAAATGGTATTCATTTTGTTGAGGGATTAGCTTACCTTCATTTATCGGCATCGCCGTCGTAGTACTTATCACAAGTACGAGGAAACATAGGCTTAAGATGGCAACAAGCCTGACGGTTTTGCTAGTGTTTTTCATGTTGTGTTTTTAATTGACCGGCAAGACTTGATTTATGACCTGTTGCCAGACCTGCAAGAAAAAGATGACTAGTGTTGTAGAAGGAAAAATAACGAAATGGCCACCATGTTGGCAGATTGAAGGTTCAGCGCAATGCTCGATGTTAGGTTTTTTCATGCGATTTGATGCTGTCCATTGGTGCGCTTGTGATTATGATTTAGTCTTTTTGTAAGTTTGATCCATGAATCGGACTCAATGAAGCGGGGTATCATGGTTGTCACACTTAAAGATCTCTCTTATAACTTTTTCGCCATCACAAATACCAAATAAACCACACCCTTTAAACAAATACATTGCTCTTACCTGCGAACTAAATTCTAGTAATTTCCTTCCACAGAAACATGAAAATTAAATCCACATAGTTTGAAATTACAGGTATCTTCGAAAGGTTGAACGCGCGGTAGGAACTAAAATCGAGGCCGGGCCGCTACACACGAATGCTTAATTACTGACATCATGTATGAGTTAATCTTGGAAAAAGAACGAAGCTGATTGGTCGAAAATAATTTGGGGCTTGGACTGATTTGTTGATAGCGACCTTTCCTTGACTTTAAGCACCTTACTACTGCTAGTTTTTGTCTTTCAAAGTTTCAGAGAAGCAGCTGATAGAATCGTCAAAGTTGTGCTGATTTGGTAGTTTAGTAAGGTAGTTTGAAGTATTCAAGATCTGTATTATGACAAATAATAGAAAACATAACAGAAAAATAAAAACAAGACCAAACATTGAAAATAAATAAATAAATTAGCTTGTCACCAGCAAAAAAAAAAATCAGACACAGAAAAAACATAACCTCGCAGTATCCAACCGGTCGCTCCAAACGACCATCTACAGATCACAAACCCACCGCCATCTCCCCTCTGGGGCAGCCTGCATCGAGTCTGGTTGTATCAAACAAGGTGGTGAAGGAAAATGCCCCATCCATCTACCCACAAACTGTCAAATGTTTAAACATTTTAGTCCTTTGATTGGCATCTCTCTAAAATTGACCAAGGCTGAGTGATACAAGAAAAACAGCCAAATCGGAGGGGGAGGGGCTTAGCCCCCAAGTTTTTAGCTCAAAACCCCAGCACTGGAAATTGAATTTTCAATTTTTCAGGGGGGAGAAAGCACATACCTCCAGAATTTCCCCAGATTAGGCCACCCTATCAAAACTATGCACCACAGTCCATAAAAAATAATCACATCCTCATAGAGCTTTAAAGTGTGACCGCTAATCTAATGAAAAATCTACTTCCGGGTCAAAAACTAAAAGCAGTTTTATAGACCCCTTTCACGTGACGTCAGAGCAGCTCAATTTGGAGGGCAAAACAAAAGAATTTTAATCTTCTGAGGATTGGAACCTATTGTTTTGCCCTCCAAATTGAGCTGCATTCCGACGTGCTGTAAGGGGTCTATAAAGATATTTTTCTTACTTTTTCTTTGTTGTCCAAAGTTCTGTTTCATGTCTAGGTTAAATCGCTGAGAACATTTTTTCTTTATTTTAGAAGTTTTTGTGAGGAATTGGACCCAGAAATATATCACAACTAACAGCTCTATAGCTCAAGTATGAGAATTCTTTCCTAATGCCTTCCATTCTTCAATCACATGAAAATAAAGTAAAAATAAAGTGCAAGATCTATAGCCTGGTCTGAGTATAATTTTGTTTGATAAAAGAGAGACATATGGGGACCTTTTTTAACACCTTGGACAATTATTCACATTTCTATCATCATTGCAAGTTCACTTTTTGTCTCGCTTCGATTCAAAGGCATCACTACCTTTCAAGATAGTGCAGGAAACTGTGAAGGGGACCATTTTAAAAGCCATTTAAAAAAATGTTGAGTTTGCAAAATATTGAGAATCGTAGTAAAACTTTTCCGTAAACCCCCCTAGCAAAATCTCGGAATCAACACATTGTCATAATAGAATGATTTTATGATTTTAGATATGATTGTACTTTGCCCATGAAAAACAAATTAATCATAATACAAAGTAGTAGTTACTAAAAGTAAAGTTCAAATGGAGATGTTCTTGTGAGCCGAATCTAATGACATCAAAGAATAATGCCTTATTATCCATTGTTTTCAATGCATTCCGCTCATGAGAAGGTCAACATTTGAACTGGGATTTAGTCACTAATTTTATTATGCAGCTTTGTTTCGTGGGACAAGTAAATTCATTCTCCAAATTCCCAGGAATTCTCATACACCAATATAACCCTTAATGAAAATAAAAAAACTCAAAAATACCAAAACCTGATATTGGTTAAATGCTTTAATTGGGTTTAAGAGAGTTTATTGAATGCTGCTGGCATTAGACGCAATCCTGGGCCACAAGTCAGCACATTCCTTTGATACAGGTCCAGTGATGGCAGATCCTGAAACACATTGCAAAGAAATTTTATTAACTTGTATTTTCACCTACTTTCCTGGTGAGAAAGATTCAAAAATACTTTCCAAAACATTCATCACAAGACAAGTTTTCAAAGGATTGTTTAGCCTGAAATGTCTGTATAAAATTGTATATATTATAAGTCAGAGACAACTTTTAATTAGATCCTTAAAGATTATTCCAAGAAAGTTTCAGCCGAATTAAATTTTTAGCAATTTTTGTACTAGTCCCCCTTTAAAATGGGTTACACTGCCTGATCTACATGTACATGTAGCATTGGACAATTCAACCTAGCGTTCATTCTAAGTGCTGTAGTAGTTTGGTACAGCTTACTAATACAGAAATAATAATAAACACTTAACAAAAGGAGGCCTTACCTTTCATCTCCCCTTTAACGTTCACTATAACCCCCGCATTATCTAAAAAAGAAGGGCACAAAATACATTTAGTAAATGGGATTGGGTTCATAATAAGCTTTGAGGCTCATATATGTGTGACACTGTTTTAGATAGATAGATACAGTAGTTTGTTTATTGATACATATTAAGCAAAAATGAGCCTAAAATATGTATAGACAATAGGAGCTCCAATATACCTAACAATATTACTAATATAGTAATATAATAACTAATGGTTGATACATTAATAATAAAACTTATGTAGCTCATTGTACTTTTTCACTGAAATTTCTTGATGTATAAAAACCTAAGAACTTTAAACAGACTTACCTTCAAAATATATGAACAAACCATTTTTTCTTCTATATGGCTTCCGCTGCCGGATTACAACCGCAGGCATGACTAAAATAAATATTTATACTTATCAGTGTTAAACTTATATACACTTAGAGCTTACAATGATCACTTCATGTAAGGCAGGGCTTGAAATAATGCCAGCCAGTCAGTCGTCTGTCATGATCATCAGCCATTCTAAGTTTTGCTTGGACATACCCCATTTCTGGCTCAACGTTACTAGTCATAATGACTGGCAAGGCAAAGATTTGACCGGACAAGTTCCAATTCTGGGTAGACACTGTCTATTGACTGGCTGTTATTTCAAGCCCTGTTAGGGGCTCTTTCATGAGGTTATTCCACACACACTACCACTACATTCACTACATGTATTTACAACACAACACTCAACTCACATGTTAATTTTTATGAAACGAAGAAAACTGGAGAAAGTGGGGAAAAAACCGTGGTGGCAAGGAATAGAAATACAGATCAAATATTTTTAACCTATGTATGAAGTTCAGTTGAGAATCTAACCTGTGACCCCAGAGACACAACGCCATAGCAGTGCATGCCACCCATAAATGACAAACTCAAAACTACTATGGCTGGCAAGATTTTACAAAATATTTTCCTGTCATACAAAACCACTACCAGAATCCCTTGCACATCTACTATTCATACATAGCAATAAAAACCCAAATAATAAATTTGCAAAGCATTCTGGTATTTGTAGTATAACAATGCCAGACAATGGCTGTTAAAGGTGTTCAAAGCACTTGAAGTACTGCAAATTTAAAAACATACCCTTTTTTCGTAGTTCTGGCTTTCCCTTCTTTACGGTTGCCAGCACCATATCACCTGATGCGGCAGCAGGGAGACGGTTCAATCGTCCTTTGATGCCTTTTACAGCAATGATATACAGGTTTTTACCACCAGTGTTGTCAGCACAGTTAATAACAGCACCCACTGGAAGAGCCAGGGCAATGCGGAATTTTCCGCCAGCAGCACCTCCACGTCCTAAAGTTCATCAAAAACCAACATTAGCAACAACTAAACCTCTAACTGACCAGGAGTCTTATAAATATATTTTTTCACGACATCCACTACGTAAGGTTAATTCTCATGTTCTAAGTTCGGATATTCATAAAAATCTTTTATTAAGATTACAAACTTCAAAGCTAAATACTTCAAGTCGAGAAAATAATGCAGAAAGTTACACTCGTTTATTTTGAGAACGTTCAGGGATAATTTCTACTTTACTGACGAACTTTTAGTAAGGTTTCTTAATCAACATTATAGAAGTCATCCACTGAACGAATATCACAAAAAATCCCTCCTAGGTATCAGGCGAACATTTGTTCTTTGATATTGGTCAAAATATAAGTGATATAATCAACGATGAAGCCGATGTAAACGGATTCTTTAAGTCCTCACTACAACTCACCTCTCTTCGACATGTTGGCTTACAAGAAAGAGAACGTGAACTCACAGCGCAAGCGCAAAGGTACATGTATATTTTATCTTTGGGCTACCTGTGTTTCTTTAAACTATCAAAATCTGCGACGATATCTATATGTATTTTTGAGTATAGATGCCAAGTATCTGATTTTTAATTCAAGTTGCTTAATTTATGAACTACCTTTTGGTTATTATTTCTTTATTTTTATATTTGCTTTGATTTTTGGGGCCAATCATAAGATATAGCAAGTTGGGCTACCTGTGTTATCCAACATGGCGTCCTGGTTGAGGTCTGTTTTGGTCGATCTTAGCGGAACGATTCACGTTGAAAATACCGTCATACCAGGCTCAGTTGAGGCTATTAAAAAGTATACTTGATTATTATATCTTTGTCTTAATAACATATAACCTTTTGAAAAAAAATTTCGAATTAATATTGACTTTTGTACGATTGTTTTGCAGACTTCGTGAAAGTGGTCTCAACTTGCGCTTCATTACCAACACAACAAAAGAGTCAAAGCCGACTTTATTGAACCGTCTTAACAACATAGGCTTCGATATTCAAGCACATGAAGTATTCACATCATTATCGGCTGCACGGCAGCTGATTGAAGGAAGAAATCTTCGTCCTATGCTGCTTCTTCAACCAGATGCCCTACAAGACTTTAACGACATTGATCGCAGCAATCCAAACTGCGTTGTAGTTGGGCTTGCACCTGATTGCTTTAATTATGATACACTTAATAAGGCTTTTAGGTAAGGAACAGGTATTCAAGAATTTGGCACTGTGCAAGCTTGCATAATTGGAGCACCCCTCCCCACCCACCCATATATTTCCCCTTGCCCATGGCCCTCGAGCTCTCCCATGCTAGTAGATGGGAATGAGGACAGTGATGGTGGATGATGACGCAAAGATGTTTTCAAGACAGTTTTTCATGCACAAGCTGTTATCCATTTTGCTTCCATCCTTGCTTGAAATTGACCAAATGACATTCCGATGTGAATGGCAATATATATCAAGGACAACTATGCATGCGCGTGCACAAAAATGCTTTGGAAACACAAGCACACTTTCAAAACAGTTTTTCTGTGCACACGCCATGTTTGTTGCTTCTGTCCTTGCTAGAAAGTGAGGTTTCTGGCAACAATGAGGTTAATGGCACACACAAAAAAACATTTTGAAAACGTGCTTGCATCATTGTCTGCTGTTGCTGTCCTCACTCCCATCATGGATGTGAAGGTCCCTAGTTTGAATCAAAGGCACATATTTAAAAGCAAAATGGGACCCAGGTACACCATTAAATGTGTTCAAGATTACATATTGATATTTGTTCCTTAGGCTCTTACTCGATGGGCATCCCCTTATTGCAATACACAAGGGAAGATATTACAGGAGAGGAGATGGAATAGCCCTTGGACCAGGACCATTTGTAGCAGCCCTGGAGTGTTGTACTGACATTGAAGCAGAAGTTGTAGGAAAACCAGAACCTGCATTCTTTCATCGAGTACTTAACGATGTAGGGTCTGATGCACAGTCTACTGTCATGATTGGTGATGTAAGGGCCTATATATTCCTTGATTTGAAATTGAACATACACGGAGTGGGGTTGTGGTTTGAAAGTTGGGAGAAGGAAGCTCAATATATTATATATTTTTGAATTACATAATTTATCTAGTACTGCCAAATATATGCTTCAAAACATGACAGTCTATATGGAATATTTAATCATAATTCCACATAAGGTATTAAAAATTTGTAACTTTTTTTCTCGTCAAGGATGTAAGAGATGATATTGGTGGTTCACAAGCAATTGGAATCAAAGGAATACTAGTGAAGACAGGTACTGATAATTGTATTCTGACAGACCTATCCAACTTAGCCTGAGAAAACAGACGTCCTTTCACTCCTTGTCTTCCCAAAACGATATGTTTTCTCAGGCTAATCTAACTAAGTTTGAAAACATACAGTATTTGAAAACACCCTAATACCTTATTATAAGGTCCTATTTCGGTATACCATATATATACTCCATTTTATGATTTACTTTGTTTCAGGAAAATATAGGGAAGGTGACGAAAAATGTCTTAGTGAACCTCCTTTTGCTGTGTGTTCTGACTTTATAGAAGCTGTGAACTATATCTTGTCCTTATTACCCTCTTCTGTCAAAAGTTATTTGAAATGATCTGTGCCAGAGGTCCTTTTACACTGTGCAATATTTTCAGCAACTTGTCTCTCAATGCTTGAAGATGTAGAGTCGCAGGTTGTGGAGGAGAGGTGTTACACTGCAACACAATCTCAGCAACTTGAAAAATGCCTTAGATTGAAAGAAAAGTTGCTGGAGGGGTGATACACTGTGCAATGGCGTCGAGAGTTGCTGCAATCCGTTGCAAAAAGTAGAACTGAGTTCTACTTAGTGCAGCACTAGATGCAACAAAAATAATTGAGATATAACCCCTGTTATGCTGTGCAATTCTACAGCAGCTTGTCTCTCAATGCAATGTGAGACAAGTTGCTGGGAAAATTGCACAGTGTAACAGGGCCTTAGATGATAAAGGTAAACATGTCTCAACTGAAATGGTTGACTAAAGTAAAGAAATTAACTTATACCCAAAGGGGGAGATACATGACTAGTCTATAATTGTAAATACAGTATAGAATAATACCGGTAGCATTGCTAGAGCATCATCTAAGTAGAAGAAAAGTGAAAAACACTGAACACATGGCAGCAATGTCACATTAAATACAATAAAATTGATACTTTTTGAAGACTTTGACTGAGTAAATGTTTATTTGCAGATAAAATTTTAATAAGAAGCATAACTATACCTAATAAGATAAAATTTTCTCAAGTTATGAAAGGGAAAAAGAAATGCAAATTTTACAGCAATAATTATGTACATTATATTTGTATTTTTGTGTTCTAAGAACAAATCTTTATATTTACAAATTTTTAAAAATAATTTGAAAAATACTCAAAATGTAAATAATATTTAAAATTAACGTAAGTTAATTAGTCAGAGGATTGTAAAATTGAAGATAGAAGAGTTTTATCTTGAAGGGCAAACTCTACTTCTTTCTCGTCAATCTTGAGCGATATCTGAAATAATATAAGATTAAATATTTATTAATTAATAATTAATTGAACAGATGGAATAATGCACACAGTACTGTAAGATCCCACCCATGCGAACAGAGCAGGTGGGAAAAGTCACACTGAAAAACTTCTTGCTTGTACTGTAGCGGTAATACTATCATTGAAATGGTATACCATGGAATATTCAAAGAATCACTTGAATCACTGCAGGCTGAAAAAGGTACCCCTTTCGGGCAGAGCATGCCCATATAGTCCATTAGGGAGTACCTCATTAAATGAAATTTTTGCATCACTTTAATTTTGGGATGAATTAACATATTGTTTACTATTACCCACCTTCATAAGTCTTGTTTCTTTAGCTTTTTTGAGTCCTAAAATACCTCTTGCTTCAAGCATTTTACATAAACCAATAAAATCATCCTGTGATACTTGGCTTATTTGTTGTTTTTTACATACACTGCAGTACATGTCATGGAGCTGAAATGGAAAAAAAAACATGAGTATCTTTACATTAATTTTCATATGATGATGATTTTCACTTGTGTCTATGCAATGTTTTACCTAGGAGGGCTATAGGTGGATACAATGTTCATAAACATTTGTCATTATGATGTTAATGTGTCAACCATTTTAACAATAGGTTTGTCGCCTTGCTTTATTGGATTGTCCAATCGGTTTCGTCATTGTATGCCCACCTATAGCTCCCTCTCAGCCAACAGTCCACTCTGCCAAACCATTCATGGTTCAGACATTTTCAGTATTTTTATTGGATGAGTGGGATTCGTTATATTTCACTTCATATTTTCACTTAATAGTTTTCGAAATCCACTTTATTGCTTTCCAGTTTTTCCTCCCTACTCTCAAACCAACCTTAACTAATTCAAACTGGTTAGAGCTGTGCTCCGGGGTCATACATTGACTGTATGGCAGATTCCCCTTCACATGATTTCGGTTCGACCCTGTTGAGCTGCGCCATTGCTGTAACTTGCAGTGGTGATTAGCAATAACATCAGTTTTTATCTTAGTCCAAAACTTATGATAAATATCAGTAACAGTAAGTTGACTCGTACCTTTCCTATTGTGACTTCCTTTGACTTTCCTTGCTTCATGATCAACATGAGAGTACAGACTAATAACTTTTGTTGCAATGGTATTGTTGGTTGACTACCACTTGATCCAGCCATAATACGAGATCCATAAACATCAGATACAACATTGGCAATTTGTGCAATGCCTACTTTCTTGGGTGTTGGTAGAGGGGTTGTTGCTTTTTGAGGTGAGTTGGTTTTATCTGCAGAAATATAAGGAATATTATGTTAGTTATATCAGAATTACTGTAGATGACTAATTAAATTTTACTTATGCAGTAGTACCTGTATATCTTTTTAGAATATGTCTTACCTGATAAAACTGGTTGTAGGATTTGTTGTTTTCTGACATCAGCTTCAACTACTTCAACTGCTCTTCTGTAAATACATATATAGAGAAAGAAAGTATGTAAGTTTGAGACTCAAAAAAAAACATTAAAATTAATAATCATTTTAATATGATTAATTAAGTGGTTCTCGGCCCAGATATAATGAACCATACACGTATGGATGTGCATGACTCATGACAGCCAAAATCTCGGCTGTCTTGAGCTGTGTTGGTTGCAAAACAAAAATGGGTTGATTATTCCCTGTCACCCATTTGACTCAGTTTTACTAGCTCAGACTGTTGAAAAGTTGATTGATGGAAGCCAAAAACTCAGACGATTTGAGTTATAGCTAGTCATCTTGGTCGCATGATTATGAAAATGGGTGTAATACTGTTTATTACATACCTGCAAATATCCAATGCCTTCCTCATGTCACCGGCTACTGAGGCTACTTTCCTTGCACAAAATTGAATTGCTGGGGCATCAAGAATACCAGCACTATCACTTGTCTAAAGAAGGATAAAAATACAAGATTTTTGAATGAAGTTGAGCATGATAGCAATTCTTGATTCCACTTATTAGGCTTGATACCACTATTACCAGAATCACTATCATAGTTCCTTTTGTTGGCCTAATTAACACCATTATTTTGCGACTCCCAAAGGAGTTCAACAATTTGAATAAGTAAATAATTTGAAGATCATTCTGGTGGTAGTGATATCAAGACGTAAGAAGGGGAATGGTGAATTATCAAGACCAAGGCTGTGTTATCTGCCTAAGCCTAGACTGATAACACATGCTATCAAGGATTGGCTATAGTTCTTTGCCAATCAGAAGCAAAATAGTGATAATAGCATTAATATCAATTTAATTTTACTGATATTTTTTTTGCCTCACCTGTGATATTCTGTCTTGTAAAATAGTAGCTATTTGATTTCTTGAGTAGGGAGCAAAATGAAGTAATTCAGGTTTACCTGTTCAATGACAAAAGCATGAAATTATCAAAGAAAACCCAGAACCAAAAGTAAGAGACACAACTTGGTTTTATCTCTATTACTAAGTTCATTGAAGGTATTCAAACTTACACTTTGGTCTAGCTTGCAGTCTTGGTAAAATTCGATCAGTTAGATCAAGTGCATTTGCTATTCCTGTAAGACAAATGAACAAAAATTCTAATTTTAAACCATCTGCATAATGTAAACAATGGCAATTATATCTACCACTGGCCCCAATCCAGAAAAATTTTGAGACAGATTAACCGCCAGTAGACTACCATCCATCATTACGTATCGCAAAAGTATGTAAGGATACATGGAAACCATACTCTGATGATTTACTTCATCGACATTAGACTGCCAATAGTGTCCTCCGCAGTTCCCTGCACCATATTGAAAGGTAGCCATGCTTTTGCATCAAAGCAAGACATGAAGTTAGTGATCTTGCAATGAGAGAGATGTGTGAATAATTGTCCAAGGTGTTAAAAAAGGAATCTATCATATTTGCAAGGTCACTTGCTTTTATGCAAAGGCTTGACTACCTTTCAAGATGGCAAAGGCAACTGCGAAGGGGACTATTATTAGCCTGTTGAAGCATGTGCTTCAATCAGCATGTAGAAAATTAGTAAAAAGAATATCCCTTACCTATAAGAATGAGTTTTGACTTTGGAAGTGAAGGCCATTCAAACATAGTATAAAGGACATCTTGATTCTTTGTCTCTAACTGATCAACTTCATCAACAACAACAATTCTAGGGAGGAAAAAATAGGCTATTAGGAACAACTATAAAATAAAAATTAGCAAATATTCAGTACAGTTGAAGCTTTCATTGTGACCAGCTCTAGTATGGCTATGTGAAACCCCACTTGAATTGACACTTTGAGCCCATTCTCATTAGTGACCAGCTCTACTGTAGTTACAACCACTTTTTTATGTTTCCCAAGGTGGTCACTTACAAGAGCTTTAACTATATTAGTTGTAAACTATGGTCCAGTTACAATACCTCATTGGTCCTGAAGATGTAATTCTTTTTTCAAGAACCTTTTGAGAATCTTTTCCACAAACTTTGCCTTTTCCAGGAAAATCCTCTAGAATTTTATTAAATATTGCATGAGAATGTTGGAGAGTCATGCAGTTGACAAAAGTGATTGGGCAGCCATCCAGCTCATCCTGAAAAAATAAAACAAAAATTATTAAATTATTATTAATTATTGATATTATGGTTGTAATAAATATACTTTTTAAGGTGGTTCAATGGTGTTTTCTCAGCACACTACTTTTCAACTTCAAATTACAAATTCTCACTGAAAACTCAATTGAGCCACCTTAATTGCTGGAACTACAAATATTCAAATATTTTAGTCTAGAAGTACTTACCTCTAGTTGCTTCATGACTTTAGTTAAGCAAGCTGTTTTGCCTGTTCCAGGGGCACCAGAGATGTACAAACTTCCAGGCTTTTGTTTTGAAAGATGACTATGAAGGAATGTTTGGATAGTTTCTAGTTCTTTTTCTCTGCATAGTAAGCTTTTCGGGGCACCTGTGTGAAGAGCTTTCTTTACGGCACTATAACACTGTCCTAAAATAGAAGAAATTATATTATCATCAACAAGAATGACAAGCAAGTCTTCAAAGGCCCTGTTACACACTTTTTTTCCAACTTGTCTCATAAAATATAAAGGTTACAGGTTGCACAAGTATTTTTCATGATAAACATCACTTTGTGCGACTTAAATTTTTCATTTTTTACTGCACAAAAAGTAGAGCTCGCTTCTACTTTCTGCAAAAACTTTTGCAAAAAAGTATGTGTCATGGTCATGCAACTTGTGATTTGAGCATGTGCATGAGCCAATTATTCATTTGGATCCAAATAATGTGTGCATCTTGCAGCATTTTTCTCACAAGACAAATTGCAACCGAAATTGCGTGTGCAACATGCAGCAATCCCCCCCCCCCCCCCCCCCCAATAAAGTTTCAATCTTATTCAAAACTTACCTTCTGCCTTTGCTAGTGATAGTACTGATCTCTGTTTTGGAGTACATGGAGTAGAATTCTTATCCAAAAGAGTATCAATAGCTGAGGGTCTACGTGGAGTATTCTTGGATAAATGTATTTTAGTTTTGGAAACAAAAGGTGATGCGTCATTAGCGTTGGTCTCTTGTGGTAATGTGTTTTCAGCATCTGAAGAAGCCACATCTTCACTCTCTCCTTTGTTGTTTTTCTTTTTCTTAGGAGATATTGGAGTTTTGGGGGCTAAGAAAACATTAAGAAGTAATATTAGAAAACAAGTACAATATCTTTAAAACATTTTACAGGGCTTGAAATAACAGCTGTTTAACAGACAATCTCCAGCCATGATTGGAAGTTGTCTGGTCAGTTGACCCTGAAACGGGGTATGACCAAGCTAAAACTAATTTGGCCAGTCATCATGGCAGTTATTTCAAGCCCTGTTTTATGCTCTTGCAAATATTTATTTTCATTCCCTAACAAATAATTCCACAAACTTGCAAATGTTAAACAAAAACTATCATCATATGTGCAGAACTGCCTGCAGAGATGACTCATCTTTCACAATGATAGAACTTCCTAATTAATGACTAATGAGTTTTGGAATTATGCATAATTAGGGAAAAAAAGAGTTTTCGAAAAACATTATTGCATTATTGCCATGGAAATGCAATGCATTATTGCAAGCATATAGCAAAAATCGCATTCAAATGCTAATCTTTAACAATAACCTCGTTAATGATTGAATTAGCATAACAATACGATTGACTCCTTTCAGCATTTTGCAAGACGACTAAACTTGATACCAGAAAAAAGAATTCTTTGAAGCATTTCATTCATTGCCATTAATGTAAGACTTGAATTATCTTGTAAATTTTTTTTTTTTGGTATTTGTCTTATTGAAATTTTCTAGCGAAAACTTCCTTCGTCAAAAATGCATGAGCATCCAAGAGCATCATGAATACTTGAACAAGCTACGAGCTGATTCGAATTGCACCGAAAATCGCAAAATTTATACCAATCAAACACGTAAATAACTTCTTTTACTCGATATCTTGTTTAATTCCTTTCAGATTTCAATAAAAAGAATCATATATGGAAAATTTCGTCGATCAATGATCTTACCTTCAGCTCTGTCTCTTCGCTTTCGAGGCGAGCTTCCAACCTCAACTTTTGAGTCGATTTTTTTCCTCTGTGAGCGAGTCTTACGACTTGGAAATTCGATTGTAGCTTGGAGAGTAGATGAACTTCGAGTTTCTCGAGGCATTTTGGTTTTGCTTAGCTTTTTAGTGGAGGAATCTTAAGAATAAAATGAGTCGATTAACACGCTTCCTTCACACAGTTGATCAATGGAAAGATATTTAATATTCTCCCGCTCTTTGAGAATTCGCGGGAAATTTTACAACCAATCAGATTTGATTAAATTCTTGGACGACAGTCTATGTAATCAGCGGTTTTTACCACAGGTATCCCGACCTTTAATCAAACTCAGTATTTGTCAATTATAAAGCCCTGAAAAGGAACAAGTAACTTTAAAATGCAATAGGGACACGATTTAGTTATTTAAAACTTTAGGAATTAAAAAGAAAATATATTCCATCATTACTGCGCAGTGAGGAATCTAGTTGGATGTTCGGATGGTGATCGGCTGCAGTCGATAATAGATCGTGAGTTCCAAAAGCGTCCCATTACGTCACTGTGTATGTAATGGCGGATGACCTGTTTCAGTAGCCATGGGTAAATTTAACTATGATTTTGCAAGATTGAACTTTAGTAATGCTGAATTTTTCACAGATAACACAACATTAACTTTACGAAATGGTTCTTTCAGGGTTTAGCAAGCAAAAATTGAAGACAAATCTAAAGTTGGCGATTAATCGCCTGAAGCTTTTGGAGAAGAAAAAGAGTAAGTTTGTAGCGTCTTCTTACAATACTTGCTCTGAAAACTGTCTCTTTTTGTCACTAAATAATATTCATAGCTGCATTCAAGAAGAAAAATTGAGATATATTTTAATGCTTTGTATTTGCTGTCTAATATACATATATTTTCACGGCCATGTAATTTTAAACATAAGTTTAAATTTAGATGACTTTTATTGAGAAAGCTGGGTTATTATTTTGAATTTGTTCGATTTCGTATCTGCCTTATTACACAGCCGAGCTCGCTCAAAAAGCCAGAAAAGAAATAGCTGACTACATAGCAAGCGGGAAAGATGAGAGAGCCAGAATAAGAGTAAGTATACAGTTCAACATGCAAAAGCTGTTGTCTTATTGATGCTCAAGCTCGTATTCCTGTTGCATGGGACTCTTTGGGATGACTGGGGAAAAAGTATGTTACACACGTACCATATTTTCTCTCTGCTGTATTTATTATTTATTAGATCAGGGATTGCTTTTATACTGTACCTCTATTTATCACACAACATTTGCCATGTTTTTATTGCACAGTACATCATAGCTAAAATAGCAGATGATGTCATGATGATGATGATGGTATCTGACATGCATTTTCATGTCCATTAACATGAAATGACATGACAGATTCCAAAATCAATAAAACTCTACATTCAACGATAATTCTAATTAGTAATGATAATAGTTAATTTTTGAAAGTAAATTGTATTGAAACGAAACATGTCGCTGGAACCACAGAGCTGTACAGTATATCACTATCACTAAAATTAATGTCTGAAAGTGATAGCAGAAAGAAGTTGTATGTGTCTAAGCTGTGAATGCATCGACTTTACAGTTGTTTAATATGAATACTGCTTACCTATGCAATTTAGACTTGAATATAGAGTTTTGTGTGCTGTTATTGATTGAGTGACCAGTGATTATGATTATTATATTCACTGCTCAAGCAGTGATCACGACATGAAGTTTAATTGCCAAAGTTTGCCAGGGCAGAAGTAATGCTAAAGTATTTTTTAATCCAGAATTTTGTCTTTTCTCTGATATTCAAGTCTAAAATTATACTATTTAAGAAATTATTCACCTCAGGCTCAGTGAATATGGTGAATATTTACCTTGAGTACGTCTCGGTAAATATTCACTGATAAAGTGATACGACTGGGAATTTTGAAAAATAAAATGATACTATTGGGAATGACCCATGGTTGGTTGTGAGAAATTATATACGTATACATAACATGTATCATACCCAATTCAAAATGGTCATTTGGAACTTGTCTCTTGAACCCGGGTGGTTATTTAAGGGGTTTTCCGTGATCTGTGATTCAGCCTTTTTTGGACTTTGATTCTTAAAATCCATAAAATAAGTCCATGATTCATGAATTTAAATCCCCTCATGATGCGTGATCAGCTTATTTTGACGACCATGATTTGTGATTTTGCATTGGTTTTCGTCAAAATATGTTTTTGACCCTGAATCTTTGTATCAAGGTTATTCATTAATTGTATTTACGTTTTTCGTGAATTTATGAAAAAATTGTCTGTGATTTGAGATTTGTGATCCTTCTTCTGACCCCCTTCACCACCCTCTTGAACCAAGTGAACACAGGGTTGATGTGTTTGTTGTTATTTTTTACAGGTGGAACACATCATAAGAGAAGATTACTTGGTAGAAGCTTTAGAAGTGTTAGAGCTTTACTGTGATCTTCTTCTGGCCAGATTTGGCTTGATAGAGACAATGTCGTAAGCAAGAACTGTTTTTACATTTTATTTAATTTTATCATATAAATATTGCATGTATCCAGTTTAAGTATTGGAAAACCCCTGCCAGATAGAGTTTAAGAATTATCCAACATCCTCTTCTTTGGGTTTTTCCCTCAAGTTTATACAGTACCTCTCTACGAAATCGTTATTCCTATATATACAGTATAGGCCATATTTGTTTGGTCTCTCCCTTTATTAAAGGCTTTTTTCTAGATTCTCCAATTTTTCTCCCTCCACAAAACCCAATTAATACACCATATTCCAAGTTGACCTATGAATTAGCTGTGCTCTGACTTTGACCAGCCCAGAGGTCATTTCAGATGGCTCAATCTGTGAGTTAGCCATGCCCTGACTTAGATCAGCCCAGAGGTTGTTTGATGACTCAACCTGTGAGTTAGCCATACCCTGACTTAGATCAGTCCAGAGGTTGTTTCAGGGTTTGATAAAATTGGTGTTCTATTGTACAGACCTTATAGCATTTCTAAATCCCTGTTTAGCATATTTTCTTTATTCAACCAGTAATTTAATTGCTTGACTGTATCTCAAACAGGTATTGTGATGAAGGGATGATTGAAGCTGTTACGAGCTTGATATGGGTAGCACCAAGACTACAAACTGATGTCCAGGAATTCAGAATTGTAAGCAACATAAGAGCTCTTAATTTTAAACTATAGTCTTATGTTTTGATCAGGGGCATAACTTGGTAGATACTAGGGTGCCATGCTGTGGAAATGATGTCAAGTGAAACCAAGGAATTAAATATTTGTGTGTTTTTTTTTATACAAAATTTAGGTAGCCGAGCAGCTTGGCTACAAGTATGGAAAAAAATTTGCGCATGAAGCTAGTACCAATTGTAATTGCACAGTCAATGAACGTGTAAGTAAAAGTAAAGAATTTAGTGAGATTTTTTTTTTTTAATTTTTTAAATCAATGATGATCATAACATCATGATTTATGATATAAACAATGGTAGTTAATCTTTATATATTTTCGTGTTTGCATTTTTATTTTATAGCTGATTCAAAAGTTAAGCCCAAAACCTCCACCAAAGATCCTAGTGGAGAGGTACTTGATAGAGATAGCAAGGAGTCATTCAGTTCCCTTTGAGCCAGATCCTTCTGTTATGGCTGTAAGTAATGCCTTATTAAAGCTGTTATTAAAATATTATTGTTTTAGGTAGTGTCCTACACAGCTGCCGTCACTGACAGTGGCTGCTTAAGGTGTGGTAACACGAGCAACAAAATCGTGCAACTTGTGGTGCATGATTTCTTGTTACAACAATCATCAGAATGAGACATCAAGGATACTGTTTCAAACTTATGTGGAGACCTTAAAACCTTGCAAAATATTATGCCTCCACCAGGGGCGTAGCGAGGCATCAAAGTGGGGGGGGGGGGGGGGGGGGGGCAATGATCTATTTTCATTTTTCATGCCATATCCACAGGAATCCTTTGTGACTTAATGAAATTTCTGTGCCGAGATAAAAGTTTTGGAGAGGACGTTGGCAGCCACTGCCCTTGCTATTCCTCTGGTCTTCACCACATGAACAAAAGTACTAATACCAGTAACTGGTTTTATTTCAGGCTGATGAAACGCTTGATTTAGATGATCTAAAAGGAGGAGGAGGGCCACCTGGAGGAGGTAGTGGAGGAGGTGGTGGTGGTCATGGTATTGGCTTTGAAAACTTTAGTCCTGGTGCTGCTTCAGGAAATCCTATAGATAATCTACCAAACATCCCAGCTATGGCTGGCGGGAATCCTAGTTATGCTTATCCACCTCCACAGTCTGTAAGTTTTATTATTACCATACTATGATAATTGTTACAGAAATCGTTAGATTCAATTCCTTGACTCTATAAATTCCTATTCTGTCTGTAATTTAACCATGCCCTGACTTTGATCAGCGCAAAGGTTCAATGTTTCATTGATAAAAGAAAAGACTTGCTTATTTGTATATTTACAGTATAAGAGTTGTAATTTGATGTATTATTGTATGTCTGTAGGGTACTGGTATTTCTCCATATCCTCCAGCAGACCAAGGACCTCCACCAGGTGGTAATTACCCAATGGATAAAAAGGTAAATAGTTATCATAAATATGAAATTAAAATATGAAATATTTTTGGCTCAAGGATTCCCATGGCATTTGTGTTGGAGCTAACAACATATCCCTTTTCATTTTTTGGGGTCGTAAGTTAGAAAACTGTTAAAGGTTATTGCATCTCCCTTCTTAAATAAAACTATTGTGGCCTATTGTATTGTATCGTATCTTATTGTGTATTTTATACACCATGACTTTTGTACTTATCTAATGTTTACTCATTCTTCCAGTTTCTTCCTTATCCAACGGATCCAGGATTCCCCAACGATCCAAAAAGTAAGTTGTTGATCTTACCTTATCAAATATCTTGTATTGAATAATGAAGCTGGCCTTATGGGGTACCCAACTGGACCCATTTCCTTAGAAACCAGCAATCAGCAAACTCTGGCGTCTACTTTCATATCTAAGCCACCTACTTTTGCCATTCCACGACCCAATTGTACAACCCCTTCATTGATACAGCCAACTACATTAAGAAAACCTTTTGCCTAATTGAGATTTTAATGAAATCCCTGCACTACACCCCCTAGATCTGCCTTTGCTGCAGTTTATTTCCCTTTCAAGCACAACCTTTTGAGAAAGGAATACATGCAAACAAGAACTTTTCTTTCATTTTCAGAATCAGTTGGTCCTTCCAACCCAGCCCCATCTGCGCCCCCTGCAGCTCCATCGTTCCCAGACCTGCCATCAGTACCCACCAACAGCCTACCAACCAACAGTTTGCCTGGTGAAAACAGTGCTGGAGGAGAAGACGTTGACTTTGATGACCTGAACCGGCGATTTGAAGAGCTAAAGAAAAGAAAATAATTTGATCTTACAGTAATTTTCTTCAAGGTTTTTCTACTTTTGAAAATAATTCCCTTCGATGAAGAAATCTCTTAAACCAAAACCGCTGTAATTAGTCGACAACTGAATGAATCGACAATAACCGTATAATGTATAAAAAAGTTATTTGTTCATCCAAGCACAAGTATGTCAACTTTTTTTGCCGCTAGGTACATCTAAAAATATTGCACCTCGTAGAGAATTAGAGATCTTTAAGTATGACGACAGATCATTTTAGGATTTAAATTCTTTTTTCCAGTTTCGAGAGGGAGTCTATACCCGGTAGTTGTGCCTTTTAAGAGATCAACAATAATCCCCGGGTGACCCTGTAGCAGGGTAGAATGCCTATGGTGCTTTGTGGCCACATGGCATGTGTAGACATATGCCATTTTCATACTTTTAATTGGCTCAGAGCGAAGCCATATGGCACGGCACGGTTCACTTACTACTTTGTTTAGGTGATGAAAACCTTATTAGAATGGCTATACTCTTAATAAATTTCAGTCCATCATACCAGGGTTACACTTCAAAATTTTATCGATACCATGAAGCAATTTCTGCGCTGTTATTTGTCCGGATATGACGCAGGCTACCCTGCTTTCATGTAAACGGCCTCTACGCCTGCAATAATAATCCAATTCAACTACATATATTTAGTTCTTAAGAATGCTATTTTAGTTTCACCCTTGGCCCTTTTTCAAATTAGAATTATGGTGTCTTCCTTGGTGCTGCAAGAGTAGGGTCAAGAGAATTCGGTAGAAAAATAGATATTTTTGAGACAAGGGAGCGAAAGTACCCGAAGTGACATGACAACTAGGGGTGCGTCAGCAGCTGTACGTTACAACATGTATTTTAGCTTTGCATTTTGACATTTTACTTGTAGCTTAGCATAATCTATTTTTTATTAAAGGTGAACTTAGACAATGTCTCTAGACATTTGTTTCCACTTCGAAATAGTTTGTAGCCTAATGAATTCAGGTACCGCGGAGGCGGGGGCATTTTTGGCCAAAAATGATTTTCTCTTACGAGTTGCCTAATGCTTTGACATGAGTTTAATCATAGTTAATAGAGGGAACTGGGTCCCCTCTATTAACTATGGTTTAATGCAGTAAATATGTTGCAGTTGCCCCTCAAAACACTGGAAATGGCATTCCCTCTGACCCCCCAGATTAGACCCCAACTCAAAACTATGCTCGGCGCTCCCTGTGATTGGGCCACTGCGTGGAAATGAAGAAAATCCGACTATAATTCCTGGACAATTTGCGATTTTTGAACAATTCCAGGAATTAGTGAAAATTTTTAAAAACTATTTGCATTTATATACTTGATCAGTCCCAGTGCTGGAGAATGGGCAATTTTTGTTTGAAAGAGGATTTCTGGCCGGAATATTCGATTTCAAAGTTTAATGACGAATCCTTGTACACGTTCCGTTTACCTGTGTTTGTAAAAATCCTTAATCGTGGATCGTACCTTACTACTACAAGCCTCGCATCAATTGTACAGGTGTTAATCCAATACGTTGGGGATATATCAAGGAAATGACGCTGTCGACCTCCTTTCAAGGACAGAATCATGTCACGCTATGGCCATAGTTACTCGACAAATAAACCCTTTGACAAAAATTCTACGCGGTCAGTACTTTGTGCAGTAAGGAACAGCGCGATTTGGCGCCAAAATTGAGGACGTCTTGCTTGACGTCGTCTGGGCGGGTTTTAATTCTCTCAAAATGTTTACAGCAGGTGTCGTTTTGACATTTAACTCACACCGCATCGATTTCATTCTTTTTCAATTATCCTTATTACGTATATTTCATTAAGAATACCAATTCATTAACTTAGAGATCTTTGGACGAATTACACAACCCTAAGTGGACAGAAAATTAAGTCAAAATTTTTCCAGTTCAGGTTGTACTTGGGACATTTTTTGAAGTGGAAAATTGATCAGTCGTGATATTTGGTTCATGACATCATTGTCGTTTTCCTTCAATGAGCACATGAATCTTTCAGAGTCAAAACACCTTTCGTTCCGCAACGCTGGATATCCTCCGAACTAACGATGATTATTGGTGCCACACAAAATTCCAGCCTGCCAAGTCGTCCTTTTTCAGGATTATTCAAGTCTTGTGGACAAAATATTCTTCAACGTTTGAGTTCATGTGGAGGTACTGTTTTCTTAGAAAATGGTATCCACTGAGTCTATCATATCTGTCATTCAGTTATCGAGGAATTGAAAAGTTTTCATGTTGGAGTCACACAATTTCGCTCTATGCTTAGACTGTGGGACGTAGATTGGCAGGCAGCTTGCAGTTATAATCAGAAGGCTCTTTTCCTTCGCTTGTTGCTGGTTTTGGCCGTTTTCTTAGGTAAGTTACGTATCAAAACCCGGGGTAATCACTTGGTTTTGGGTGACTTTGCGAGGCAATACTGTTTATCATACAAGAAAGGGGATACCTGTTAGTTCAATTGTATTGGAATCACTTAACGTGAAAAGATCATGAACTTTTAGAACAGAATGACTTTAGTTTGTTTTGTTCACCAATAATTCTAATATCTTCTAGCTGTAACCACGTTTGTCTTGCTAGAATTACACGTGCAAACCTTAACTAGTTGGCCTAGATCAATCCAAGGCGTTGCCAACATTGACCTTCTTAATCGAACTATTGATATCAATACCTTTGTGTTTGACACTAAGTATGAATAGAGTCCACGTCCAACTATGATTTTCTTGTAAAACATAGATTCTTAGCTTGACATCAATGATTCTCGGGTGTCTTTTTCCAGTTTGTTGATGTTTTGAAATAGCGTCAACCAAAGATTATGCGTTCATCTTCGATGAAAAAATGTTGCTTTCCCTCGATCAAAAATGACACCAAGGAACGTGTTTTTTTTTTCTTTTACAAAGACTTCCTTTATGAAAAAATGAAATTGAAAAAAGACTTCTTTATAACTTAAGTTTTTCAATCTCAGAGTCTTTTTAAGGAAAACTCTGATTTCCCAGCACCAAATGTTGCTCCATAGTATGTTACACATTCAGGTGATTGGTAACATTTTCATTAAGGTCACTGGCTTCTTTTCCCTTTTCAAATATTTTTTTCATCTTTATATTTTGCCTATGTTAAGATGTTATAATAAGTAATGGTACGTGCTCTTTTTGATGTAAGTTCTAAAAAATCACTGTCCTTTACTGATACTATCATGAAGTCTAATACCAATTCGTACGTTCACTCTGTGACATATAATCACATAATGGGCAGTTGTGATGAAAATTTCATCTTTAAGAGTAAAAATAATTTGAGATTTATCTACTCAGTGGAGATCGACTTTCAAAAACTTGAAAATAACTGATTTAATGTCGAATAAAAAAAGTTTAATTGAATTTAATTAGGATTCTACCTTCAAATTAATGGGTTAAATGACCTGTCAAAAAGACCTGCCCGGTTATAAAAACATATCAAGAAAATGATAAACTTTCTTTAGTACAACAACCTGTCCACTTTAAAGTGTATATGGACAAAGATTGGATTGTTGAAATTCAAAATCTAGCGTCGATCCAAACTCCCCGAAGTCCTGACAGGACAGGACAGGACAAGAGTACAAAAATAAAAGCATAATATCAATATAAAATGAAAAAGAAAAAAAGAAAAAGGAAGAAAGAAGGAAATTATAAAAAAAATCCCGCTCTAAGTCTTCCAATCTGATTCAAGCCATTCTTATTTCAACACCTACTACTGACTTATTAACTCGTTTAAGCGCTTCTACGCTCTTTAAATGTTTAGTGTTAAGGTTGCGGCGTTTATTCCGGCGAAGTACTTATTTGCAGAGGCACTCTTTGATATTTTGCTCTCATATGCGGCGCTTAATCGAGAGCGGCGCTTAAACGAGGGCGGCGCTTAATCGAGTAAATACGGTATATGAGTCTTATTCAAGTCTATTCTTATTGGTTTCTATCAAAACCGCGCCGTTTCCCAGTCTAATTAAGGTTAATTCTCATTCCTATATGTTTTCCTATCTTATTCAGTTCCTTTTGGAATGCATTTGGTTCTTTTAAAAGCTCAGCGACTAATGGTATTGAATGTCATTGTTTTATAGCTTGTGCTACGTGCTTAGAGGGAGGGTCGCCCCAATGCTTCCCAACCAAACCCCTCCATCACGTGACCCTTCGAGGAGGCATTGCCGCTGGAGACTACGTGAAGATTGGTCCAGTCGTCAGCTCTACTGCATGTGCCAACATCTGTTGCAAAGATACAAAATGTGATGTGGCGTTTATGGCAAATAACATGTGCTACAATTTGCATTGTTATAGTGCTAAGCTGTGTCAAGCTCGTCCAGCGAAGGAATCCCGTTTCGTTGTCTCGGTAACCTACATGAAAAGAGGTGTTAATGATAAAGGGAGAACTGTACTCGATAAAGAAACGCCTGGAAAAAGTAACTCGACTGAAACACATGGGAAAAATAATACCAAGTTGAGTGATCAAAATTCTGCACCAAAACTGATCAAGCAAGAAAATAATCTCATTCATTCATATAATAACACTCGAAGTAAAATATCTAAAAGTTCTGCTTCTCATGAAAACAGAACAAAAGGGCCATCAATAAATGGCAATTCTGAAAGCAGTTATGTACGAAATTCAACAACTGCAGGTGCATCTCAAAATTTAACAAGTTCGGTAAAGAAAAAGCTGCATAATGGACCTGAGAAAGGAACCCTTCAATTTGAATCAAATGGCACTACTTTAAGTCAAGGACATTATTCTAAACAAGAACATCAAACAGATGAATCGACAAAGTTGTCAAACCATTCTACTGCACCAAGCAAAATTGCTGGACCTCAGGAGATTGTAACTTGGAAAAATGATTCTCATATATTAGTAAAAGAAGTAACAAGAACATCTTTGAATGGAACTGGGGTTGAAACTGGAGAAAAGAATTACACAGCTAGTTCGAATAAAAGTGGAGTCACGATATTACCATTTCGAAAACATCGTCTCAAAGTTATAAATGTCACTGATAATGCTGGTAATTTTACAAGTAAGTCTGTGAATTCAACACGAAGTGATCAGTTTGCAAAGGCAAATATGGTAACCACTGTAAACAGTTCTGTGAATGAGCCTTTGAAGAAGGAAAAGTTGGATGAAGAAGTTTTAGAAAAAAGTTTTTATAACGTTAATTCTTCTGGTAGTATGGTAAACAATCGTGACAAAGTTAATGTTACACAGTCTAATGATACAGAGATTAGTTTTGCAACCGCGAAGAAGAAAGTTTTAAAGGGCAAGTCTTTTAAGAGTAAAGAAAAGGGTACACAACTGGACATAAGTAGTCCCACGTCTTCTCTCTCGGGGCCTCCTTCACAGTACAGGAGCAACGCTACTTTGTCTATCAAAAATGGTTCTTCATCAGAAACAAGTTTAAGTGTTCAACAGTCGAAGAGCGAAAGCTGTCATAGTGGTGGAGTATTGTACAATAAGACACTAATAGCAGGTCTTAAATCAGGAGATTTTACCGACTATGGTAAAGTACAAGGAATGGAGAAATGTGTTGGGTTTTGCTGTGCTGATAAGAAATGTGACATGGCATTGATGCTTGGGACAACTTGCTACACGTTACACTGCGCAGGTCCAAGTCTTTGCAAAGTCAGGCCTGCCCATCCTTCTGCACTTAATCCGCGAATAAGTTATATATACAGAAATAAAGCAGATAAACCTGCTCTTAAAGATAACCAAGTTGCAAAGAAAGACAATCAAATCAAAAATGATTTGCATCAAACAGCAACAGAAGCTAAGCAAGTTTCTAAACGTGTCAAGGGATCTCGGTGTAAACATGGTGCTATTCAGCACGGTGTCACCTTGCAGAGCGGCCAGAAAGCAGGAATTTTCAAGCTACGACTCAAGGCTAAGGATATGGATTCTTGTCTTGACTTGTGCTGTAAAGACAACACATGCAATGTGGCATTTCTTATTGATGACTCGTGTTATTCTGTAAGATGTCTCAGTCATGAAGACTGTGCGATAAGTAAAGCAAAATCGTCGAGTGCTCGGTCAACCCTTTCAGTTGTACGAAGTAGGATTCTGCCTTTGAATGACAGTGAGTATTATTATCTATAGAAAATACGTTCAATGATTATACTTATAAATGGATTCCCATGTCAGCCAATCAGAGGCGAGAACATTTTCATCGTCCAATGATGCTCGTGAAAGTGGATCCTTCTTCTCTAAACCAATCAGAACCAAGGAATTATTTCTCATCCAACCATTAATCTTCATGAATAGACACCTTCATGAAACAAAAGAATTTCAATCCCTTGAGAATTGCAACCTCCAAATTTGGCTGCGTTCTGACGTGCTGCAAGGGGTCTATAGGGAATCCATTTGAATGTATCTATGAAGTTTGTCGTGTTTCTAAATCAAAAACAGTTCTAATTAAAACTTTTTTTTCGTTTTCCAGAAAGACAGCAAATACCAAGAGTAGGTAAGTTGTGATAACGCACAACATACATCTTCCCTTGAGAGAAATGTTTCCCATTTCAGACCACGTGTCATTATTCCCTAGAGTATCATTCCTTTGTTTAACGGTTGCGCACGAGAAGATACGTGAATATGGATACCACTGAAACAAAGAATCTTATTCTCTAGAGAATGACACGTGGTCTGAAATGGAAAAACATTACACCCAAGCTGAGGAGGACCATTGGTGCTTACCAAGCTAACAAGTACTATATTTGATACATTTAGGCATTTTCTATTATGAAATTGCATTCATGCAGCTTCAAACATTAAAGGATTTTTAAACTTCGTTTTACAGAAAAGAAGTACACAACAGTCTTAAACATCACTAACCAACTGTTTACCAAGCCACTGGCTGATTTCGAGTCGCTGGAGTTCCTCAATTTGGCAGAGAGAGTCCAAGTAGCGGTAAGCAAACTAGATTTAAGGCGCGATTACATGGAGATTACAATTTGAAAAATGTCGCGAGACAAGTTGCAGCAATCGCAGTAGAATTCGTTTCTACTTTTGGCAACGACTGCTTCTCCGTTGCACCGTTGTTGCGAGACAAGTTACAGAGAAAATTGCTCTGCGTGATTTCGCCTTTAGAGACTTCTTGCTTGCGAGTATAAAGATGGCAGACTGATTTTTCTCCATCATATAGAGTGTTCAAAACAAAATATCAATTGAAATTTTGTACATTAATCTAACAATGTAAACTAGATGAGTTGAAGGGCTGCATTATTTCTGCACATTTTCTCATTGGCAAATTTCTGAAGCGCAACCTACCCCAGATATAAAATGAAAAGGTTTCTTCTTTTGTACTGATTTTATATTTCTGTTTTGCTTCAGGTTTCTACAGTTCTTGTAGCATTTAAAGAATACAAGGAATCAGAAGTTATTTCATTTGAGTAAGTACTACATCAAATTGTTCGTGTATCGTCAGATTAAATCCTTAGTTCATAAAGAAAAAATAGACCCTTTGCAGCACGTCGGAATGCAGCTCAATTTGGAGGGCAAAACAATAGGTTCCAATAGTCAGGAGATTAAACTTCTTTTGTTTTGTCCTCCAAATTGAGCTGCTTTGACGTCACGTGCAAGGGGTCTATATATCGGTATTGGCAGATTGCATGGAATTCTAGAGGTTCCTGTCAAGGAGGCATGTACCTTTAGGACGTATTGCAATGCCTTCAGCAAACATTTCTCAGAATGCCATTGGCACTACCAGTAGGCCTCATAATGGATGGTAAAAGGCAAACGTTTTACAGCCACGCCGCTCTTTCCACCTTCGAAAGAAGAACTTTATCCTGAAACTTAGAAATAGAATTCAACTAAATCGCTCTTTTTGTATTTCCACAGACCAAGTCCTCTCATGACCAAACTTGAACTCACCCTGTACGATGGGGCGCCAATCAAAGAGATCTTGGTGACACTGGTGAAGGCAGTTAAAGATGGTAAAATGGAGTCCTCTATCGATGGCTCTGTGCTCACCTTTCTCGTTAGTACATCGGGATTCAAGTTCTCCTCGCCAAAAGGTCTGACTTTAATGGGTGTTCATTTATCTTTCCTCGCATCACCTCCTGACCTTCTCTTCGCGCTCCACCACCACCACCACCACCACCACCACCACCACCACCACCACCACCACCACCACCACCACCACCACCACCACCACCACCACCACTACCACTTCCACTACTACTACTACCACTACTACTACTACCACTACTACTACCAACACCACCACAACCACCACTACCACCACCACCACCACCACCACCACCACCACCACCACCACCACCACCACCACCACCACCACCACCACCACCACCACCACCACCACCACCACCACCACCACCACCACCACCACCACCACCACTACCACAACTACTAGTACTATATTACAGCTACTAATACTGATGAACTGATTCTCTCGTTTAGGATTGAATTTGGTTTGCGACCCAGAGTTTAATTATGATGTCCATTGGAAACTCACTATTTTCAATTTTCAAACAACGAGCTCTTGCCCAAGAAATGCTCAAGGTAAGGAGTACATTCTCACTGGATATCAGCTGGTTTGTAAAAATCAAGTATCTTTATTTTGTCATGTTTTTGCACATTTCACAGGAGAAACAAGAAGGAGTTGCCATGGCAGCGACAAGTCCAATGCAACATGGGGTTTTCCAAGCTTCTCGAAATGTGTATCATCCGAGTATAAGACGTTACAGTCCAAGGTAAGATACGGAGTCTGTCTGCAAGACTTTTGTGGTGCAAAACAAACCTACTATGTTAGTTGATTCATGAAACAATGCAGTAAAAAAATTTTTGGTAAAATTCTAATCAACACCAGAGCTATAACACCACAGAAAAACGCGGCTTATGAAGTCGGTAACGTATGGGCTCAGGCAAGCGGTGTGACTGTTGCGTATAACATGTGATGAAAGAGTTGAGTCGGTCACGCGTAGAATCAACTATTTTGATCAAAGGATGTGTTGAATAAGTTTCATCAAGTATAAGTACGAACCCTGCCACAAACCAGCACAAAAGCACAAAACCAGCGATTTTATCCCGAATTTCTCACCTTCTTTTGTTTAATTAAGAAATTCGGGATAAAATCGCATGCGCACTGAAACTCCGAACTGGCTTATTGCCAACAACGCTGTTCAGGGTTCGTGCTTATACTTGATGAAACTTATTCAACACATCCTTTGATCAAAATAGTTGCGCGCAACGTTGCAAAAATTGATCTTGAGCCTACTTCTACAGTTGCTATCTGCCCCGGCCATATTAAGTCTTAGTTATTGTCATTTTTAGGCCAAAACGTTTGCAGAAGGTGCAAAGAAGAAGACTCCATTCAAGACACTTCATTCCCAGCTTGGGATAACACCCAGCGAGATCCTCATTCGAATTCAAAAATTAACGTTTGTGGACACTTACCGAGCCTTGTTGGACAAACCACACAACTCTACCAATGCTACACTATTACACGATGGAAGCAAGAGAGCACATGGTCACAAGTTAAAGGATTTCAATCCCAAGCATCCTATCATTGTTAATGCGACGGCATTTGCAAATAAGACATTCAGTATTCCATTACCAGACAATGATGATAAAGTGCAACCTATTCCTTTCAAACTGTTATCGAAACAGAAAGTTGCCAATTCTTCAAATGGGAGAGCTTTTTCACCTCTTCTCTCTCTACCACATTCAAATAATACGACTTCAAGAAACAAAGCCTTTTCAAACGTTCTACCACCAACTGCAAATGTGTCTTCAAATTCAACGTTATTTTCAGACATTTTCCCACAGGCCGTTAAAAAGTTTTCAAGGATGAATATTCCAAAACCAGTGCAAGAAAAAATGTTAGGAAAACCGATTGTCGCGAGTAAAAGCAATCCTGTGAAACCATATTCCTTAAATCGCGTATCTTACGGGAATGTGCCGCTGATGGGCGCTCAGAAGGTTCAGAATTCTGTTGGCAGATCGTACAACAAAAATATCATGTTGAATAAGAAACTGCAACTACCTTTTAGAAAGGGGTTTCCTTACGGTAAACAGCTGCAACAGCCACCGCAGCAACAACAACTTACAGCAACAGGTGTGTCCAATCCAAGATATCCAAGTTTCTCCAATAACCTTGGCTATCCACAGAAGCAGTTGAACCAGTTTGGAAAAACATCTCAGTCGTCAGCCACTTCTGGAGCAGTAAGGTCATCTTTCCCATCCCAGTTGGATAAGTCTAAAAATCTAAATCAATATCCAAAGTCTCCGTATGCTGCATATAAACAGCAGCTTCAAAGACTTCGTGCCTCACAAGCCAGCCAGTCAAGTTTGTTTAACAAACAGACAAAGCAGAATGTCCAGAACTGGCAAGGCAACCGGTATGGTAATGCATATGGTAATTCGCTTGTGCAAGGTGCCCAAGGTAGCCAGCCTGGGCAGAGAAATCAACTTGCACAAACTAACAGAGCTTGGCAGAATGTTCAAAGGTTGCAAGGTAACCAGGCATGGCGAGGTTACCCAGGAACCGGACCCAAACGTGGACAGGCATCTTTCCCAGGCTATGGTGGTTTAACAGGGTATCCTGGTACATCTTTTCAAGGTCAAAACAATAACCAAAATGCTCCACAAATAGGGCGGCGCAGGAAGAGGGACATCAATGATAATCCAAAGAGAACCAAACGGCAAGGAGGGAACATGGTATGGTATAATAATTATAATAACTATAATCGGCAGCCGGGCTTCCGAAGTCAAGTATACAGACCCTCTCCTACTGTTAGTGAAGATAACGAAGAACCATTCCTGGCCAATGTACAAACAGGATTCGACAATCCCAAGGGCTTACTGAATCAACAAGATCCTCTGTCTTACAATGTGGATTATTTCTATCGCCCTACTCCATACGTCCAATCCGTGACATATACACTTGGTAATACACAACCATCACCTACTCGAGCGACCACTAGTGAAAGACAATCTGAATTTGGTCTGTTCCCAACTAACGGTGTTACTGATCAAGCCAGTACCCGTGGAAGCTTTTCTTCGCCAATTGTTCCTGGAAAAGATTATCTTCCTGGTTTTAACGATCTTATGCCACCAGCAGCTGGTGGAAAATCTCAAGATTTGATCGGATTTGGTCAGCCACAAGTTCAGCAACAAATTGTACCAACCAGCAAACCTTTCCCTCTTCCTTTCCCTCTTCCCATCTCAACGACTAAAAATCCTTTCTTTATGAAAGAACAAAATCTAAAAGTACCATTTACAACAATGTCACCACTGACAACAACACAAGCTATGCTTAAGTCAACACAGGACACCAAGCCAAGCTCAAAACCGTCTACGGCGTTACTGAAGCCCACAAGGAAACCTTCGGCAGATGTCACGCAATCAAGCGCTGAAAGCGCTATACTTCTTAAAAAGAAATTGATGGGCATGGTTAAAAATAAAGGAACCGTAAAACCTTTAATTCACGTACCTAAACATGATGTTACTGAGCATGTAATGGACGATGTGTATCGAGAGAAGAATAGGGCTCCAATGTTTGGTGGAGATATTGCCTTGATTGTCGATACGCTACGCCAGCTCTCACGGTACAGCAAGTACACTAATCCACCAGCGACCATCGATACTTTGAAGGTACAGGATTGTAGACCCCTTGTACGTGACGTCAAAGGAGCTTAATTTGGAGGACAAAACAAAAGAATTTCAATCTCCTGAGAATAGCTCACTTTTGATATTCTGGTTGAGTGATCATGCACAAAGCAATTCAAGACGAGGCTCCGGGGAAACAATGGAGTAATCCTTATATATATTCTTTTGTTTCCCCGGAGCCTCTCCTTGAATTGCTTTGTGCATGAGTGATCACTCGACCAGAATATCGAAAGTGAGCTATTGGAACCTATTGTTTTGTCCATCAAATTGCGCTGCATTCCGATGTGCTGTAAAGGGCCTATCATATACTATTATATTTATTTACATGAATATGGGGTGGTGGCTTTTTTCTTTTCCCTGTTGACACCAACTGATCAAGAGTTAGCCCCTCAGTAGGGTCACCCTACCTTTATGCTAAACAAGGCCTTACAATAGACCCTTTTCCTTGTTTCTTTTTTTCATCGATAACGGATAAATAGGTAAATCCAACATAGTGAATCATCTTAAGGTGCTGTAATACGAGCAGTAAAATCGTGCAACTTATTCGCGCAACATTGTTGTGTTGCAAGTTGCAGAGTGAATGTTGCTCGTATTACCACCCTGTACAACAACAAAATTGTGTTGCGCGACTTTGTTGCAGAAGTAGAGGCTCTTTCTACTGTCTGCAACAAAGAAAATTTGATGCGTGCAGTGGGGTAAAACCAAGTTTAATGGTTTTTAAAAACGTTCCGGGAAACCTAAAAGAAATAATACTCAAGGGCATGACCATATGGTCTAAAATTGGAGTGCATAATCAGTAACAAAAGTATGATTTCTTCCAGCAATTTCTTCAGGTTGGAAGTCACATTTTGGACAAAAGAAATAAACACGAGTGGAAATACTTAACGAAGGTATGACATTTCTCTAGATGATAGAATCATGTTATTTCTATTGTAAGCAGCTAGCTGATAGGTTCATCTCATCTAGAATTTTGAAGTTCATGTCGAGGTTTCACGATTGTTTTTGATTGCAAGGAAGTATCTGATATGCTGCAATATAGTCGTGAATTATTTGGCGATTTTAGTGAACAGAATTTAAAAAACAGGCATTTTCCTATCCCAAATGTAACATTAAATATCATTGCTTGTACAGGAATCTCCTTCTTCAATATCTGCTCTAGACGCAGCAGAGATTATTGAAAGCTACAGCAGAATAGTGGCAGGAAAACTTCACCCTGATGACATGAAGAAACCCATTCTTACAACTAACATAAGTAAGTTATCACGCAATACACCTTCTTCGTTTGGGCGTCCCTCAGGGCGTATCTATTCAAACCCTCATTTTGGTAATGCCCATGAAACAGATTTTTGGGGATTTTCAAAGAAAAATAATTTATTTGCACAGTACGAGCAAAAAAATCATTTATCTGAAGGGTTATCCAGCTGCATTTTAGTGGGTTCCACGTCACTCACAAAGATAATTTATTCATCCCACATGAATTTTAAGCTGCAACTTAAAAGTGTAAAAAAGTGGGTTTTTTCTTTTGAAATCCTTTTGGAAATGTCTTAGGATTAGAACTTAAGGTTTTATGAAACAAATTCTTGGGGCTTTAGAAGAAAAATAACTGTCTTCTTTGTGTGAGAAAAAAATGATTTATTTGAATCAAACTCTGCAACATTTTAGTGGCTTCAACGTCACTCACAGAGATAATTTATTCATCTACATGAATTTTGAACCGAGTTAATGAGTGCAAAAAAAGTGCGTTCTTTCATTTCAAATCCATTTGGAAATGTCTTAGAAAATTAGAACTTAGTTTTATGAAACAAATGCTTGAGGATTTAGAAAGGTTCGTGGAATATCCATGTTTATTATAGGTTTTTTTACTGCGGTTCAGGAATATTCTCTTTTGAATTTGTTACACTACTGTTTAATTACATGCATTATTTAAGATATACCGTGGGCCGGGTGGCAGGGTGTCTCTCTGCTCTATCGTAATGCGGTAAAGTACTTATACCGAACTATGACCGAAAAACACTAGACCAAAAGATCCTCTGGAAACTAGAGTATATTTGGGATCTACTGAATCATGAAAGAAAGACGTATCCAAAATGTGGTTCATTGGAGAAAATGGCATTCTGTGTATCACTTGCACACATAGAAGTCCCAAATTCTTGAGTATCTAGAAAAAATGGAAATAGAACCAAAGTTGTAATTAACAGAGAAGACTCGTACCGACATGGTTCTACCTGGACAAACTTCTAAAGGATTGCAACTCCGTGCCGCCTACTACAGACCACCTTGCTGGAAACAGAGAACGATAATAACCTTCACATTTATTGTTTTCACCGTTCCGCCCACCTATTTCTTTCTGCTTTATACTGCCTCTTCACCATTCTTCATCCATCATTCTAATGAAGGTTCTCTACGTGCAGAGTCTCTCCTCTTTCTCTCCCTTCTTTTAGGCGGGAAAATAGGCTCTGTTAGCAGGGAATATGAAGGCAGCCACCAGTGTTGTCGAAACGTCAAGCCAAGTTATTTACATACAAGTGATAACCGTAATAACCTTACTTTGTTACGTATTGAATTTAAAAAAAAATCAATTGATAACGTTCTCTGGCTTACCCGTTCTTTACTGAGCTGTTGTATTCGCTCCTTATACCCGCCATGTAGTAACCATTCGGTACCCAGAACTTGAATAAACTTCCAAAGCAGTTTTGCCAACCAGTCCAGTAGCAGTCTTCACGGATCGATTTCGTCGGTTTGTCATGGCAACATTGGATTTCATATTGCCTGTTAAATCGCCTGTAACTTATTCCTTTTATGTATCCTTTACAAATGTAGTTGATTTCCCCAGTGGAAGTTTTCGCGACAACGCCACTCAAATAAGTGGATTTACATTTTGGGTTGGGAGAACAGTGAAATTTCAGATCACCGTTCAGTCCTTTTATACTGTTTGAGCCATCACCTGGTTGGAATGAAGAATAAGGACATTATATTAGTCCTGCACGCGACACGATTTGGGAATGGTATATTTGACAAATTAGCTTAATTATAAGATTTATAGTACGCACGACAAAATTACTCGATTCTGATTGGTCTAGAGGAGTACAATTAGAGCGTTAATTGGTACTCCGCGGGAGTACCAATTAGGTCGCTATGGAAACACGGCCAAAAGCGGCAAATTTTCCCCAGTGAAATGAGTGAAATTCCCCAAAAAAATCAGTGTTTTATAGATTAAAATACAAAAAATTCGGAAAACTGTTTAATACACACATAGGAAAGCCTCAAATTATGATAACTAGACAAATTCAAGACGTAATAAATCATGTTTTGTAGTAGATTTTTTTCTTTCTAGTTTTCGCCAAACAATTTGAGTTGGAGTTTTGAATGTTCTCGTTTTACCACCTGTTATCTTCTGTGGTTTTCTCGAAAAATATATTCAACACCACATCTACAATAATTGTAAAATATGTAGAAAACAGCTAACAATAGTTTTAAAGCAAATTTCTTTCCGTTTAGCGAAAAAACACAGCGAGTAGAGGCTCGTTTTTTGTTTTGAAAATAGTTAAGATCAAATCTTACCGGCAAACTGTCGAATAGTTGTAGAGAGACGAATTCAGCTATTTATCACAAGTTAATTGATCCTAAGTTGTCAATCCAGTCTTGAAATAATAAAATCTTCAGATAATTCACCATTCAAAGAAAATAGCAGCGAAATTCTTCAAGCTACAGGAGGGAATAATATCCAAAGCACATGGTCTGATCACTGGCGACTCGTTCACGACAAGCTGTACTTCAAAACTCTTAACTTGAACGATATATTTGTCGCTTTTATCCCTTTTGATGTTGTCCAGCTAACTTGAGTTCAAAGAAAGTATTTTTGAAATTGTGTTTTAGCAGTTATTAGCAAATGCTAAGAGGAAAACAACTTAAATTAGCGAACTGTAAACTCTCAACTTTGGCTTAGTTTTCACACAGTCCACAGTACGTTTTCAAAGAAAAGTCGCTTCTTGATTCGCTGTTTAGCTGTCAATACTGTCATTCAATAGTTGTAAACATGCATTAAAATGGCTTTTTACTTGAGATGTAAAATTATTTTCTAGTATTTTGTAGTTCAAATCATACATAAAATACTAATCTAAAAAGGTTTTACAGCAACGTTAACACTTTCTATGCTGTTCTTGACTTAGCGTTCTTGGAGAAGGGTCGGTTATAGCAAAGGCAATGAAGATGAATGAATGCCTTCGCTTCGCATGTTTTATAAAATTTAGTCGAGTGAACTATAAATAAAAAATCGCACGACCTTCTCGTACAATTTGGAATTAATAGGCACTCGTAATGTTTTGAAAGTTCTTTAATTGCACTCGCCTAAAGGCTCGTGCAATTACAAGAACTTTCAAAACATTACTCGTACCTATTAATTTCCAAATTGTACTCGAGGTCGTGCGATTTCCTATACTAATAATAATAGTGATGACAATGATGACGATTACGATGACGATATGATGATAATAATGACTGTCTTGATGATGAAGATGATGATGATATTTAAGACACAAGAGCATAGCTTACTATAGCAAATATATTAACACCTAGAGTACATGCGGATATTTAGTAATCACTAAGGCCCATTTCAAACATGTTCTCATGAGCCGAACGCGTTGAAAACAATGGATTTTAAGGCGGTCCTCTTTGATGTCATTAGTTTCGGTTCATGAGAAGATGGACGTTTGAACTGGGTCTAAGATAGTCTAAGCTACTACGAATACTCACAAAAGAGTTTTATTGTCCGATCGTCTACGTTATCTTTAGGAATCTTTCTAGGCCGCGGGTATCTATAATAACGCGGTAAATCCCAGCCGTTGGTTGGTCGATCGTCGACGTTCACATCTTTAGAAACCTTTTTAAGCCGCATGTATCTATGATATTCTCTAGCCGACTCAAAAATGTGAGGTAGGAGTGCAAGTACATCATTGATAAACACAACAAGTACCAAAAAGAGCACAGCTTTTGTCATTAGATTCATCTTGGACGATAGTAGAGCCTAAAACAGGAAGAAAAGACAAACACCATTCCATCGTTAGCATTGGAGCTCATTATAAAAACGTTGGTCGTGCGATGTTGTGGCCGGGGCAAAACAACAGAAATGTTCTACTTTGGGGAATGAAATCTCTTGTCATGTCATGGAAAGACATTGCATCGTTCCTAACGTACAACCTGAATGCTACTGTCGTGTCGTATCCCATTTACAGATCAGTTTAACACCAGCTTTGGCTCCGGCTTTGGGGTATGAAATCTCTTGGAAAACATTGCATCGTTCCTGCCTTACAACATGTCTGCTTTGAAACCACTCTACACTGTGCTGTCAGTCCCTCTTCTTCTTGCATAGTTATTCCACACTTTGCTTTCCCATTCACATCAATACCAGCTAGGGATCTGTTTTTAAAATACTGCTGCCTGCTTACCTTAGCACACTAGTTCAAGATGACCACCTCGTCTGCCAATGAAGAAAACCCCAGCTACTGATGCTATTTCATTGGTTTATCAATACTGAACTGACTCGATGATCTATGGAAATAAGATCAGGTTCCCGATTCTGCCTGCCCTTGTGACCTTTTGGCAAACAACAGTAGAAAAACGAACAGTTCTGGACATGTTCACAGTAACATATTTTCTTTTCTCGCAAAATCTGCAGCTACAAAATTATCAATTTGAAGATAAAATCAAAAGAAATAAGTAAAATCGTTTTTCGTGAGAATGTTGAGGCAGTCACTTTATAACTCTTACAACAACGGCAAATCTAAACTCCTTTTCCTATATTTGGAAACGTTCCATACTGGATAAATTATGCTTTGATGAACAATAAACTTTTATATTCCAAAAATACTTTACATTTTTGGCCGAGGCACATTGAACATTTGATAGCGGAAAACCGATCAGATGTCAGAGCAGAATCGACTATGAGATTGGGAACTATTCTATAAACACAAGATCTTGTGAAGATTGGGTGACTGAATCTAGCTAATCAGAATGGAAATACTTTCGTTTCGTTAACTTCGACATTCTTGTAGACGAGCAAATTCTTTCAGAGTATTTTATGCGTTCAGAATAAACATTTTTATTTCTATATTATTGTATATTATAAAACAATATTTGGAAATGTTTATATATTATAATTTTTGAAATTCATCCCCAAAAAATGTAAATAAGGTGACTGCCTACTTTTGAACCTTCGATTTGAGCCCACAATGTGCGCGCATACAAAAACCGCTGAATAAAATACAAAAATTTATTGAGGAACCAAAACTCTCAAATTTTGAACGGGACTCAATACTTTTTATGAGCTAAAATTTTCTAACGGACGAAAAAATAGATTTTCGTGCGAAATTTTGTTGGACTTTATGAGATTTTTGAGAGCACTGGAAGGAGAAAATATGACAAATGAAGGTATTTCTTTGTCTTTTATTCAAAAATATCCATGTGGTATTGTAGAATGATTCACTAGCCGGCATTTGTGAATGATAAGACCTGCAAAGAACTATTATCTTATGAGTTGTAATTGTGTTTCTCATTTCTTGGCACTTTTGACTTGAAGCTCACCAAGCGGGTTCAAAGTTCATGTAGATAAATAGATTATCTCAGTGAGTGAGGTTCAAGCCACTAAAATGTTGGAAATCGCCCTTCAGATATATTAATTTTATTTTTTTTCTCTTAGGAAATCGTAATTTTCTTCTCCAGTTAATAGATAACTTATTTTAGAAATTTATAATCTATTTTTTTATTTTGCGGCAGATTGTTTTAGCTTTGAAATTGTAAATATTACTGTTTTTACACCGTAGTTTGCTGTTACTTGTTTTTAAAATATCATTAAAAAACATGTATGATATGAAATAATAGACCTTAAGAATGATGACGTTTTATACCTACACTTCCAGAATCCCTTTCGGTAGCATTGTTTGTTGTGCTAATTTTCACTATTGTCTTGGTATTCTCAAAGGAGTTTTAACATTTGAATATGAAAAGAGATTTTGAAAATGATTGTGGTAGTTTAGGTATGAAACGTCATGAGGCTAAGAGTCCATTAACAACAGGATTCCGGATTCCAAGTGTTGAAATCAAAATCAATTTTTTCATGTTTTCTTGATTCCTTTACTTGATTGGGGCGAAATATTGACTATAGCCAAGAGACCATCATGGCCTCTACAATAGCTCATGGTTTTGATGGATTTTGGTCCATAAAATTCTCATTGAAATGTGTTACGCTTCTGTTTAGTTACATGCATTATTTAAGATATACCGTGGGCCGGGTAGCAGGGTGTCTCTCTGCTCTATCGTAATGCGGTAAAGTACTTATACCGAACTATGACTGAAAAACACTAGACCAAAAGAGCCTCTGGAAACTAGAGTATACTTGGGATATACTGAATCATGAAAGAAAGACTTATCCAAACGTGGTTCATTGGAGAAAATGGCATTCTGCGTATCACTTGCACACATAGAAGTCCCAAATTCTTGAGTATCTAGAAAAAATGGAAATAAAACCAAAGTTGTAATTAACAGAGAAGACTCGTACCGACATAGTTCTACCTGGACAAACTTCTAAAGGATTGCAACTCCGTGCCGCCTACTACAGACCACCATGCCGCAAACAGAGAACGATAATAACCTTCACATTTATTGTTTTCACCGTTCCGCCCACCTATTGCTTTCTCCTTTATACTGCCTCTTCACCATTCTTCATCCATCATTCTGATGAAGGTTCTCTGCGTGCAGTCTCTCCTCTTTCTCTCCCTTCTTTTAGGCGGGAAAATAGGCTCTGTTAGCAGGGAATATGAAGGCAACCACCAGTGTTGCCGAAACGTTAAGCCAAGTTATTCACATACAAGTGATAACCGTAAAAACCTTACTTTGTTACGTATTGAATTAAAAAAAAAAATTAATTGATAACGTTCTCTGGCTTACCCGTTCTTTACTGAGCTGTTGTATTCACTCCTTATACCCGCCATGTAGTAACCAGTCGGTACCCAGAACTTGAATAAACTTCCAAAGCAGTTTTGCCAACCAGTCCAGTAGCAGTCTTCAGGGATCGATTTCGTCCGTTTGTCATGGCAACATTGGATTTTATATTCCCTGTCAAATCCATAATAATTGTCGGGAGAGAAACCTATTCCACTTACGTATCCTCTACAAATGTGGTTTATTTCGCCAGTGGAAGTGTTCACGACAACGCCACTCAAATAAGTGGATTTACATTTTGGGTTGTGAGAACAGTGAAATCTCAAATTACCGTTCAGTCCTTTTATACTGTTTGAGGGAAGACCTGGTTGGAATGAAGAATAAGGACATTAGTCCTGCACGCGACACGATTTGGGAATGGTATATTTGACAAATTAGCTTAATTATAAGATTAATAATAATAGTGATGACAATGATGACGATTACGATGACGATATGATGATAATGATGACTGTTTTGATGATGAAGATGATGATGATATTTAAGACACAAGAGCATAGCTTACTATAGCAAATATATTAACACCTAGGGTACATGCGGATATTTAGTAATCACTAAGGCCCAATTCAAACATCTTCTCATGAGCCGAACGCGTTGAAAACAATGGATTTTAAGGTGGTCCTCTTTGATGTGATTAGTTTCGGTTCATGAGAAGATGGACGTTTGAACTGGGACTAAGATAGTCTAAGATACTACGAATACTCACAAAATAGTTTTATTTTCCGACCGGCGACGATAATATATTTAGAACCCTCTTTACGCGACTTGTATGTATAACGTCTAGGCATCCCAAATGGAAATACTAGTGGAAATACGTCATTGATAAACACAACAAGTACCAAAAAGAGCACAGCTTTTGTCATTAGATTCATCTTGGACGATAGTAGAGCCTAAAACAGGAAGAAAAGACAAACACCATTCCATCGTTAGCATTGGAGCTCATTGGAGCGTTGGTCGTGTTGTATCCCATGTACCGAGCACTGTTTCACCGCAGCCATGTTGTGGGGCAAAACAACAGAACTGTTCTACTTTGGGAAATGAAATCTCTTGTCATGGAAAGACATTGCATCGTTAGCATTGGAGCTCATTATAAAAAATCTCTTGAAAAACATTACATCGTTCCTGTCCTATAACATGCTGTGAAACCACTCTACACTGTGCTGTCAGTCCCTCTTTCTCTTGCATAGTTATTCCACACTTTGCTTTCTCATTCACATCAATACCAACTAGTGATCTGTTTTGCTTCATTTTTCTACTACTATTACCTTTAGATAAAATACTGCTGCCTGCTTACCTTAGCACACTAGTTCAAGATGACCACCTCGTCTGCCAATGAAGAAAACCCCAGCTACTGATGCTATTTCATGGTTTATCAATACTGAACTGACTCGATGATCTATGGAAATAAGATCAGGTTCCCGATTCTGCCTGCCCTTGTAACCTTTTGGCAACCAACAGTAGAAAAACCAACAGTTCTGGACATGTTCACAGTAACATATTTTCTTTTCTTGCAAAATTTGCAGCTACAAAATTATCAGCTTGAAGAGTTGGCAATCGTTTTTCGCGAGAATGTTGAGGCAGTCACTATCTAACGCTGACAACAACGGAAAATCTAAACTTTTCCCCCTATTTTTGGAAACGTTCCATAATGGAGAGATTATGCTTTGATGAACAATGAAGTTTATATTTCAAAAATAGTTGACATTATTGCCTGAAGGTACATTGAAGACGAAAAAATTACTATCACACCGATCAGATGTCAGATCGCGAGCAGAATCGAATATCAGATTGGGAACTATTCTATGAACACAAGATCTTGTGTAGGATCTTGTGACTGAATCATTTAATAAGAATGGAAATACTTTCGTTTCGTTAACCTCGACATTCTTGTAGACGAGCAAGTTTTTCTGGGAGTATTTTCTCGGGAGGGAGACTTCCATATATAGAAGGGCGGGGTTGCTGGTCAGAAGTTTTGAAAATGACCACTATAAAATTACTAAGATACTCTTCAGTCTCGTAGTCACAACAATCGCAAGTTTCACCTCTACTGTAGCTCTAAATTGTACCAAATGACGCTAATTTTACAGCATTTTCATTTAAATTTTCATTTGAACCTCCTAAAAGGTACCAAATAACGAAAATTAACTCATAAAAGGTGCGACAAGCATCGCCGCCCCTAATTTGTATGAGCCAAAAAAATATTTATCTGAACTCTGCATTGATCGTTCTAGTCTAAGTGGCTTCAATGTCACGAACAGAGATAATTGATTCATCTCACATGAGTTCTAAGCTGCAAATTAATAGTGCAAAAAAACTAGAGTGTGTTCATTAATTTGTCAGCAAATATTTTCTAAATTGTCGTAGAACATTAGAACTTAGTTTTATGAAACAAATTTTGGGAGATTTTGAAAAAACTTATTGGTATGAAAAAAAAAAAAATTCAATGGATTCTTTGTTTGAGTTGTATCCATATTCATGTGACTTCTCATGCGCAATTGTTAAACAAAGAAATGATACTCTAGGGAATGACACATGGTCTTGAGAATAAGATTCTTTGTTTGAGTTGTATCCATATTCATGTGACTTCTCATGCGCAACCGTTAAACAAAGAAATTATACTCAAGGGAATAACACGTAGTCTGGGAAACCTTACGCCTAATTCTGTTTTGCGTCTTCTGATTCTCTTTAACCTTGTCTTTCAGTGGTCACCCTGAAGTCAGTAGATTTAATGACCATAGATTCATCTCAAGATATACAGTTTCCAAACTACTCGCATCAAGCAATTTCAAATTGGACAGATGCAACAGACAAGCTCGTCATATCGCCTCGAACATTAGCCAATGCATTACAAGGTACAGCAACTATCTATTAACTGTTAGAAAAAACCTACTAATGGTCTATCACCAATCGAGCCCTGTGATTGGCTGAGCTACTAGGGGTCTATTAGTGATAGACCTCTAGTAGCGAAAAGCGCAGGTTTTGAAAACCAAAAAAAATGTATTTAAAGCAAAATCCAAAACTTTTTGCATCCTTTTATTGGACCGATTAGTAGGTTTTTACTAAAACAATTAGACTAAAAGCAAAGCATTATGGGGAAGTGAAAGTGGGGAATCGCAAGATAGGTGATTTCACGCGCTACGATTGGTCAATTCTCAGTTCATCTTTCTGGTTGGATCACACACAAAGCAATTGAAGACGAGGTTCCAGGGATGATATAATATTTACTTTCATATTCATTGCAAAAATAAGGTACTCCATCAAAACAAAATATACAACTGATCAGCTGTAATGTACGAAGAATAACAGACTTACTTCCCAGGAGCTTGGTGGCAAAGACATTGTAAGTAATATAATAACATATATTTTTGTACCCATTTGGCAACTCCAGTCTTCTCGGATATTCGCTTCTGTAAATGAAAATAATTTTTATACATTATTAAAATATTATCAAAATAATAAAAATATTATTAAAATTATTAAAATATCATTAAAATTGGCAATCGATTATTATGAGATAATTATTCGTTTTATTAAAATGATATAAACCTAGAATTATAAATATTATTCATCGTGGAAATGTAATAAAGAAATGATACTTATTCGTTTGTCTCACAATTGAGGGTCATTTGTGGATAGCACCACAATTAACGCTTCGACTGCAAGCTGATAGTCTGGCTAGATGGTGCGTCTGTTGTAGACGTCTCGTACAGTCTAAACCTCTCCACAAATAAAATGACCCTCAATCTTGAGACAAACGGATAAGTATAATTTATTAACAAAACCTAATCCGTTGTTTGCCCGTCAAATTTAGACCACGTTTCCTTCCTTAAATATCGTTTCTTATGTACCAGTAACGGATATAGACGTCTTGCACGTGACGTCAAAGCAGCTCAATTTGGAGGACAAAACAAAAAAATTTCAATCTTCTTAGGATTGGAACCTATTGTTTTGACCTCCAAATTGAGCTGCATTCCGATCGCGACGTGCTGCAAGGGATGAATAATTAACACGTAGAGTCGAGGAAAGTGTACTTATTGTGATGCATTTGTCATGAGCGGTTTTTATCTTTTATGTCAGCGGTAACGATAGTATTATTGGTGGTCATGTGATGTCGGTTAGTGCCAGTCCTTCTCTTGGTGATGATATTGATCCACCAATCAAGATAGTGCTCAATAATAATAATGTAAGTATGACATCATTTAATACCCCTTATAGTAGGGTGGCTTAATGTTTTTTTTTGTGCACTTTTGAGTACAAGCACCAAACTTGGCACAGATATTCCTTGGATCATGCCAAACAGATTCAGAAGGGGTGCCAAAAAATCGGACACTCAGGGGGGAGGGGAGGGGCAATTTTGTCAAAGCACCATAATCCCTCAAGACAAAAGGAAAAAGAGACAGGAAAATATTTATCTTACTAAGTAAAGTTAGTTTAAAACATTTTAACAAGATATTGGTTAATTCTATGGTATTTTATCGGGGGAGGGGAAGGGTATGGGCACCAACCAAGCAAGTACTAATAGGGGGAGGGGGCAGATGGGATATACTTATTTGTAAATAAACCCTTATAAAACTATTTTGCAAAATGTCTAGAGTTAATTAATACTCTCCCGATTGAATGTCGAGCTTATCATGAAGATATCGAAAAGTTCGGAAAAGTTCTCTTAATTTGTGATTCACGAAACCATGAGGCCGTTGTGCAGTTATGTTAAATTGCAGAAATATAGAGATAACTGGTAAAATTTTGATCTGCCAATCAAACCAGTATCTGTTCAAATATTATTTACAATACGAAAATATTTCTGAATATCAAGGGAAGTCACGGTTTGGCAACGGTAGGGATATAGTTGCGAGACATTGTCAGTTCAAGTTCTTCTTGATAAGGATCATTCTACCAGTATATTAGGCTATATATTTGAATCATATCTTGATCAACATAACTCAATTTACTTAATCAGGCTCTCAAAAATAGCCAAGATCTAGTCACATTGATTTCCAAGCTAAATGCTTTTGGCCCACACGCGAAAGTCCTAAACAATATAATTCACGCAATATATTCCTAAGTGTCGGAATTCTGGCAAACTTCAGTACAGTCAGTTGCAAAGCTCTGTGCAGGGAATGTTTGCCTTTAAGCATTTGCAACGGATAGCTGGAACATCCAGTCTTGCATCCGCACTTCAGCAATTCACTGCAGGCTTTAGTGACGCTTCTGCATGGGATCGAGTCTTGTCCAAACTGGCTGCTAGCGGTTGTTTCTCATCTCCCATGCAGCCGAATCTGTTTGGTGCAGGAATCCTCTGCTGGTTTTCTAAAGTCATCTACTAGTAGATGGTCGTCTGGTACACGCTACTCTGTTATAGTGATGTAGAAGAGCGTCCTGAAAAAGCGAGGGGGAAAAGGAACTAGATGATAGAGACTGGGAAAAGCTGTGTAGAAACCTGGCTATAAAGAATTCAAACTCTATATCAAACTCAAACATACCTGCGTTGGTGGAATACTTCAAAGTTACCACCCTTTTTGGTGAAGCTCTCTCTTCGTGTGGCGTTAACCTTGATTTCAAAACTATTTTGTCATAAATAACAACAAATCACTCAATGACCAGTAAATGCCACAGAGTCGGTATGTAAAGCGGTGTATTTTCCATGTAGAACCCTCAGAAAAGCTTCATTCCAAGCATCCCACACAGACTTTCCCCTCTCCTTTCGAAGGACGATGTGGTATCGCAGCCGGTGATGGCTTAGAATAGTGGAAGCGTCGTCACTTCTATAGGTCCAAAGGCTTCGCAAAGTGGTGTTGATCATCAGAAAATGTTTTTCTGTGCCAAAGGCGATCCACAAGCTCAGGTTAAGGCCGGGTTATTAAAAAACAGACTGTACATCTTAATAGAGTGTATCTGTACACCGTATCCGAGCCTGGCAGAAACATCACCTTTCTTCAAATAAGGATAAAACAGCTTACAAGGTTTTCTAAATCGAAGTTAGGATAAATTCCAAAGTGTTTAATAGCAATCGGTAAATCAAACTTCCCTGCCTACATCCAGCCTGCTACACGTCGTGTTCCCAAATTCTGAAGGGAGCTCTTCTCCAACTCTTCGATATCTCAACTCGAATGTTAACAAGCACAACATTCAATCGGTAGAGTATTATTTAAATAGACATGTTGCAAAATAGGGTTTATTTAAAAATAAGTATATCCCACCTGCCTCCTCCCCCCTACTGGCTTCGTTCACGCCCATACCTCTCCCTTTCCCCGATAAAATACCATAAAATTAACCAATGTCTTGTTAAAATGTTTTAAACTAACTTTACTAAACAAAATAAATATTTTCCTGTTTCTTTTTCCTTTTGCCTTGAGAAATTATGGTGCTTTGACAAAATTGACCCTCCCCTCCCCCCCTGAGTGTCCGATTTTTTGGCACCCCTTCTGAATATGTGTGGCATGACCCAAGGAACATCTGTGCCAAGTTTGGTGCTTGTACTCAAAAGTGCACAAAACGGCCCTTTTTTGTCGCTAAGCCACCCTACTATAAGGCGAAGACAAACGGTGCAACATTGCAAATATTGCAGGCAATGTGCTGGAGTAGGATCGTATTTGTTTACTTTAGCTTTTTTTACTTCAAGAACATTGTATGCAACAAATTGCGTCGTGTGACATGGCTCGTAACATAGATTGCCTGCAACATTTTTCGCAATGTTGCCCCATGTGTCCGTAGCTTTAGTGATCCAAGTATCAAATTCTCACCGTTGCTGTATAATGACAAGCTATCACACCTACTTCAGTCCACCTTAGACCTTTTCCGAGCTCGATAAACATGATGCATTCTGGTCTAGCTTGGGTACAGACAATACCATATAAGGCATGATGAACAAACGATGTTTGTACCCAAGGTAGACCACAATGCACTTTGTTGCCTATCTCAGAAAAGGTCTATGTTGCTTGAACTTTGTTTTTTTGTCATAAAGCCATCGTTATTGATATTTTCTTTCTACCTTTTTAATTTGTAGAAGGATGTCAGTAATTTTGAACAAAAATGTGTGTACTGGAAAAAAGGTTCCTCGTAAGTACCCACTTAACAATTTACCGATTTATCGTTTCGTAACATAGTAATATACCTCTTTACCTTGGGCATAATGTTTTCTCATTTCAGACCACGTGTCATTCCCTAGAGTATCATTGCTTTGTTTAACGGTTGTGCTTGATATTTTGCTATCACGTGATCAGACTTGCGGGGTTTTTCTCCGTGTTCTTCCATAACCATGCCCTGAATTTGATAAAAGTATCGATAAAAAGATTAAAATAGGTTTCTAACTCTAGATGGTCGTCTCAAGGCTGCAAGTTCATTGAATCCAACCTCACGCATACCACGTGTGAGTGTACTCATATGAGTACATTCTCTTCGATTGCAGACACCGCAAAACCAAAGGTGAGGAATACTTTGATTTAATCAAGCCCTGCGGAATTCCCCTTGGTGGCACCCTAACTGAGCCTTGTGGAACACCCTAATATTTGTGACATTGCTATTCATAATGCTCTAATGATATGCATGGTGGAATTTCAGTAATAAACATTACATATAATAATTGATGATAACACACATAGCAAATATTATATTAAATCAAAAAATATATACACATCGTTTTCACTATCTCAGGCAACAGTACCAGCGACTGTTCCCCCTACTACAGCTCCACCTCCCGAGGAAGGAAGCAACATTCTGTACATTTTGCTTGGTATTCTTGGTCTGTTGCTGATTCTATTCATCATATTGGTCATAATTTGTATTATTATCAAGTAAGTAAATCAAAATCCCCAATAAATAATTTTAATAATGTAATTTTAATAATATAATTTTGAAATAATTGAAGATTGATTAAAGATAATTAATAATTAAGATAAAAATAATTGAAACCATTGAGCTATAGACCTCTTGCAGCACGTTGGAAAGCAGCTCAATTTGAAGGAAAACTTGGGGTCTATTCAACATCTTTTTCTTAATCCAAAACGTGCTTCAAACTTGAGTAATTTTTGACGAAATAAAAAATGCCAAACAGTGACAATATTCTGCCTAACTAACCTTCAGTCACATTTTTGAAATATTAGCTTATTTTTGTGTGTGTGGTTTTTTAGACGAAGAAAACGTCAAAATGAATCCAAAGACAGGAGATCAGGAGGACAAGGTCGCGCTGCTGCACGTCGCTCGGTGAGTTTAGATTTAATAGCCTTTTTTCAAAAATGGCGGCCACAAATTCAAATGGGTTAAAATTAAACTGAGTGAAAAACCTATACCAGCTCTAGAAAAAGCACCTTTACTTTAGTAACCCTACGAAGATTCAAATGTTATGTCAGGTGTTTTATCGGTCGAGAATTTTTTTGTTAAAAACTGAGAAATTTACAATTGTGTGTATGGCTTGGTGTATATCGCAAAAAGGTGCTCTTTCTTGTGCTGGTATAGGTTTTCCACTCCATTTAATTTTAACTCATTTGAATTTTCGGCCGCCATTTTGAAAAAAAGGTCTACTCCAAAATATATACTCTTACCTTCCTAGTAAAGAGTCCTTATGAAAATGTATAAACTTCTTAAACGTTATTGCCGTTATTGATATTTTGTAGCGGTCAGACGAAAGCATCAGTACCGGATCAGGAGAGTTTGATGTAAGTACCACTAATTCTTCCACTGTAAGAAAAAACCTCAATCAACGAATTGACTTTCTACTTATTTATCGATTGCAGGAAATGCTAGCATCCAGGCGAAGAAACGTTCATCCGGAAGGCAAATCGGTAAGCTTTGAAGCAGTTCCTGAATAATGCAGTGGTACCAAATAAACGTTGGAGACTATGGCAATGTATCATTTTCGCTCATTTTCCCGCCATATCCACAGGAATCCCACATGAATTAACGAAATATCGGTGTCGCGATTTTGGGGAGGCGGTTGCCCCTCCTCGCTACGCCACCCCTTTAACGTGACGTCAGAGCAGCTCGATTTGGAGGGCAAAACAAAATAATTTCAATCTCTGAGAATTGTAACCTATTGTTTTGCCCTCCAAATTCAGCTGCATTCTGACGTGCTGCATGCAAGGGGTCTATTGTAGGAAGCATCAAAACTGGAAGCAGGAATCGAATTTGGATTCTAATTCGTTTTAATCATACGGCGGCCATATTGGTTGAAAAAATTATAGGTTTTGAATCAAAACGTTCGTAAAAAAGATTTTCATAGGAATAAACATGGCCGCTGTGTGATTTAAAAATGCCATGTGACCAAACCTTACATTCATTTATTGTTCCCAGGCTTCAGCTGACTCTCCTCGGTGGCAAAGGATGCGTAAGAATGGGGAGGATCCAGATAGTCTAATGCTGAAAGAGAAATCGTATTTGATGTCTGACTATCATCAACCATATAATTTCTCATCATCCAAGTCACCTCCACCACCCTCGTCCTCGTCACAACGAAACCGCGCACGGTCTAGTTAGGCGAAATTGCTGTACGCATGCGTGTCACGCGATATTTTTGCTACGATAAAAATAGTCTTAGAGACCTTTTTAACTGCAATTTACATCTCAAATGAATTAAATTTTTATACTAATTTAATTATATGAAAAAATGAGGATGCTACATTGAGAGCACGTATGTTCTCACTGCATATGCAAATTGCTTTCTTTTTTATAACAGGAAAATACAAAAAAAAAAAAAAAATTCTCATTATGAAAGCCATTCTCTTGCAATAGACGTGTACAAATCCCGATGCTGCAATACTTGGAGTTTGCACGCCGATTGCTTTAAACAACAGTTAAGCGCCGTTACTAAATTGTTATATTTACACAAGAGTTTTTCTTGTTTGCATGAAAGAATAATTAAAAAGATTTTATACAAGTTTTATACAATTAAAGATAAAACTTACTGTGTTGTCTTGTGTTGATAAGCAGGCACTTGTCACATGACCAATGTCCCTTGTCACATGACCACTGATGTCCCTTGTCACATGACCATTGATGTCCCTTGTCACATGACCACTGTCCCTTGTCACATGGCCATTGGCCTCTTGTCACATGATCATTGATGTCCCTTGTCACATGACCAATGTCCCTTGTCACATGACCAATGTCCCTTGTCACATGACCAATGTCCCTTGTCACATGGCCATTGGCCTCTTGTCACATGATCATTGATGTCCCTTGTCACATGACCATTGATATCCCTTGTCACATGACCACTGATGTCCCTTGTCACATGACCACTGATGTTCCTTGTCACATGACCACTGATGTCCCTTGTCACATGACCACTGATGTCCCTTGTCAAATGACCATTAATGTCCCTTGTCACATGATGTCCACATCATCATCATCGATTTCTGTGCTTGGAAATCTTACCCACAGCGTCTACTTGTAAGATAGATGATAATAAAATGAAGAAAAAGAAAGAAAGCAAAATGGATGGAAGGAATGATAAAGGAGGAGAAAATAGATCAAATTTCAAAATATACTTTTAGTTAACGATTTTATTCTTGATAGCTGTTTAACTGATTTCTTTACACAAGTTTTAATTTACAGTCAGATATCAACGATGATTATTATGAAGTATTAAAATATTTTAACACCTAGTGCCAATAAATAGACATCATTTATCCAAGAATTTCGATAAAACTACTACTAGGTTACTGTCGAAAACAACTCAGACAACCTTCGCAATATGTTGATCCCAAACTACCCAACGTTCGGGATTTCTGTAGACCCCTTTCACGTGACGTCAAAACAGCTCAATTTGGAGGAAGAAACAAAAGAATTTCAATCTCCTGAGAATTGGAACCTCTGGTTTTGTCCTCCAATTTGTGGCTGCATTCCGTCGTTCTACAAGGGCTAAAAAACTAAAAGGTAACGCGGGGACAGAAACATCACTAACATCTATCTTCGAATCAACCACTTCACAGGAACACTAAACACATTATAATAGTTATACATCTCTAGATTTAATACAAAATATACCTATCTAAGACTTATCTAAATAACTATTTATCCATCATTTATTAAATATATATGTTAGGTTTTTGTTTAAATATTAAGCTTTGCATTGATTTGGGCGCATTTGGAATATCTTCACTAAGTGCGTCTTGAAAATAAAAATACATCGTTTTTTTTTCTTTCAGACAAATGAAAGGTTATCAACATTAGAACATTCCAGCTACTTTATGTTGTTAGGCCGACGCTAACCCTCGTACTATCTTGTACACGACAAGAAAATATCCAATTTATCCTCCAAGAATGCTTGTCCAAAGTCTGGTAGACTGGGCAAAAAGAAAGTTGATTGGTATTTAGAAATGCTTGTACTTTTTCGGAGAATCGACAGATTCTTTAATTTTATCTTCCGGTACAACTCAACTCAATCCACCAGGTTTTGGCATGTTTAATCATGTGGCATTTCCAGGAAACCAGGAAACCTGGGTGGCTTCTTAAAAGACGATACAGTTGTTGCTACTCCGTCGGATTTCACTATGCTAATGTATCATTTCCAGGAATCCAGTAAACTTTGTTGATTTCATAAACTACAACAGAGTTGTTGATTAATATTTACTAGTGTGCCAACCACGACTTAAATTCCTGGACAAGGTACCACTACTACTACGCCAACGCGACATTTCCAGGAATTTAGTAAACTTGGGTGTTTTTTTAAATACAACAGAGTTGTTGGTTAGTAGATACCAGTGCGCCAGCCACGACTTAAATTCCTGGACAGGGTACCACTGGTACCACTACGCAAACGCCAGGAAGAGTTTTCTTTGAACAAAGCCAGCCAATCGACAAAAAAGACAACCGACAGAGTTGTTGGTTAGTAATTACCAATGTCTCAGCCACGTCTGAAATTCCTGGGCAGGGTACCACTGGTACCACTACTCTAATGCCAGGAAAAGGTTTCCTTAAATAAAGCCAGTTAATATCGTCATCAGCTTGTAACATACTCTATGATATATCTGTATTCCTTTATTACGCATACGATTCACGGCTTGATGGCACATCCCCATTCATATTCACGCTGTTTGTGCGGAAGAGAGAGTCAGTTCTACTTGACCGTCTTTCTCCATACAAGGCTTCATAGACAGGGTTTGTAAAATCAACGTTGTTCCAAGAGAAGTCGGAAATAAAATCGTGATCAGAGAGAAGAGCTGTTGATGAGGAACTGTTGGTCTGTGCAAGCGATTCATAGACTGGATTGGAGAAGTTGGTTGACTGTCAAGAAAAATAAGAAAACAGTTGCTTTATTTATATCACCCATGACTAAAAAATTCCTGGACAGGGTACCATTCCAGGAAAAGCAGTTGTCTCTTTTTGACCTTTATTGAATTTGAGGAATTGAATTGTATTATTTCCATATGAATATAATACATTTCAAGCTGGTATGCAACATGCAACATGCAACATGCAACATGCAACATGCAACATGCAACATGCAACATGCAACATGCAGCATGCAGCATGCAACAAAACCTTCAAAAACGTTTTTTTGAAATAGCTGTGTAAGCACAGGTGATGGTTGTGATGTATCTCACCTTGTCGGATTCTCGGTACGTGGAGCCATGGCTTATCACACTGATGTTGTCATCTAACATTTCTTCGTACAGGAACGATGGGTTGCGAACACGAACACTCATACCGCAGTAGTGTGCCGGTTTCATCCTGATAAATTAAATATGAAATATGTTCTAAACTACGGTACTCTAGGTTCACTCAGTTGCATAATAGACCCCTTGCACGTGACGTCAAAGCAGCTCAATTTGGAGGACAAAACAAAAGAATCTCAATCTCCTGAGAATCGGAACCTATTATTATGCCTCCAAATTGAGCTGCATTCCGACGTGCTGCAAGGGGTCTTCTATTTGTCTTCTATTAAACTTCTGTGACTGGAATCAGTAATGAGTACTTACGGGCCTCGGCGCCTACAGTACAGTAGGACAAGAATAACGGCGATGACCAGTAGTACCATGACTAACGGTATCATAATCTTGGCGATCACTGCAATAATGAATACGAGTAAATAAAATAATTCACTTCAATATAGACCACAGGGTGGAGAGAAAGAAAGGAAATAAGAGAGGAAAGAAGAAAGGAAGGAAGGAAGGAAGGAAGGAAGGAAGGAAGGAAGGAAGGAAGGAAGGAAGGAAGGAAGGAAGGAAGGAAGGAAGGAAGGAAGGAAGGAAGAAGGGATGGAAAATAATTTCAGACACACAACAAGGTGTTCAACTCAGTAAACAAAACATCTCTGATGTGAATAGATATGAATGGATATACAAACCGCTGTTCGATTCTTGATGGCGTCCCATAACATCAGGGTTCTTTATACAAGTTACGGCTAAAGACCCATCTTTACATCTAATAAGAAAGATCATGTGAATAAAACATGTCGAAAAGGTTTATTTCATATGAATAACTTCAAGTGAAACCCAGTAATGCTTGAGAATCAAGATGATCCTTACAGTGAGGACACTCGAACCATGAACAATTGATATTTTTTATTTTATGAACCTTCTACTGCTTCAAACCTTCTGAAAATGAAGCACTGAACTCAAATAATCTTATTGTTCAAAATAAATCATATTTCCAATCGATTCACACAAGGGATAAAGGAGAAAAAAAGCATGAAAAACTCTCACGGTTCGAGTGTCCTAACTGTAAAGATACACGGCAGGCAATGTTTCTGAATGTCGTTTTCTACTTCATCAACATTGCGTGCAACAAATTGCGTCTTGTGACATGGCTCGCAACATCCATTGCCTGCAACATGAAATGCGCGCAATGTTGCACCGTGTGCCCGTAGCTTTAACGTACCTGCAGTAGGGGGTGTTTGTTGATCCATTAACATAACATTTACCATCCTGACCGCATCGTGTGTAGTTGATACAAGGATCATTCTCACATCCTGGACCAGTAGTATAGCGATAACCAGACTCGCATCTGATCAACGAAACAAAAACCAATCAACAGAGGTTTTGCACCATCACGAGGTGGCAGTTATGACAGGAGGCATAACAATAGAGTTTTTCACACTGATTTTTTCTCAATTTTTTACCTCAGATTAGACCAGATTTAATTCTCGATTCCCCTTCTTGATATCTCTACTACCAGAATCCTTTTCGTAGTTCCTTTTGTTGGTCTAACTAACACTATTATCTTGCGACTCCCAAAGAAGCTCAAACATTTGAATAAGAAAAAGAATTCGCAGAGGATTCTGGTGGTAGTGTCATCAAGACGTAATAAGAGGAATGGTGAATTGCTACCGCCCCCTGTCACGACTGCAATCACGTGATGCCGCAAACCCTCTATACATACACGATGCCATTGACAACGTTTGAATTTTAGTGGCGGATCTCTTAAAGGGTCACTAACCAATAATGCCTTGGAAATGTTCGGGGAAATAGCATCGTCGAGGATAGAATATTGCAAAACTTTCCGTACCCTCCATCCCCAAGAAACTCACGCCTTGGCTACGTGCAACATTAGTTTCAGGTGCGAACCTCAGAACACAACATTCTAAATGTACCACTGAGTTCGTTATCTTAATTATAGTCATGAGATTTTCACGCAACTCCCATGTGATGCCGAGTCCAGGAATCGAACCCAAGACCCCAGAGGGGAGAGGTGAGTCCACTACTACTACCCCAACCTTGATTCCCTAGGGTTGAATGTGTTCTGAAGCTGAACACGTAAATGTCACGAACCTGCAATAAATATTGTGTTCTGTGATTTCACATTCAGCTCCATGGTTACAGTGTAGTGATGAACAGGTTTCTTCACAGTTCGCGCCAGCTGTTCCATGTGGACACCTAAAACAAGAAAACATTGATAGAGGGTAGGTAGTCCTTGACCTTTCTTTGACGACACAGATGGATCTAGGGGCTATTTATTGTGGGGAAATGTGGGAAATAGCAAGTCTGAAAATGTAAAATTTGACATTTCTCTCTAGGGGTGGGAGGGGGAGGAGGGGGAACCCCCCCCCCCCCCCCCACACACACACATCCAGTGCCAACCGGAAATCCTAGATCCGTTTCTGCCTTAGCTTTCCCTTTCGCCACTCCCTAATTTCAATAGACTTTATTCGTCGTAGTGCAATGTTTTCCATTTCAGGCCACGTGTTATTCCCTAGATTATTATTTCTGTTTAACGGTTGCGCATGAGAAGACAGATGAATATGGATACAACTCAAACAAAGATTCTTATTCTCAAGAGAATAATATGTAGTATGAGATGGGAAACACTAAAGAGGCAGATTTAACGACATTTTGTTCATCACTTCTCCCAACTTACTTGCATCTAGCGATCCCTTCTCTGACTTCACAGTGTCCGCCATTATAACAGGATATCGTTAGACATGGATCTGGAGCATATGTCACAGGCCGTGTTGATTTACTGGTTGTTGTAACAGATGGGCTTGGTATTGTTGACATGCAGTATGGTCCAGTATATCCCGCCGGACATCTGATACATAGCACATACTCTATTAGTCTTAGTATATTAAAACTATTGTTATAAATCTCGCTTTCTGATTGGCTGAGAGCGCGTGCATTATGAGAGAACACAGTACGCACGTGCATTTTCTGTTTCGTCCATAGTATCCAAAAAATGGCTACACTAATTTGTATCTTATAAAAGAAATAAAGAACTGCTGTGTGAAGTTATAAAGCACTTAGTGATTGGCAGAACACTAGAGAAGTGTTAAGAAGCTCCGCTACACGTCGTGCTTCTCCTAACACTTCTCTTGTATTCTGTCAATCCCTGCGTGCTTCATAAATGCACACAGCACGTACGCGCGTTTTCTATTTCTTCATGAATGCACATAAAACACTTACATGCACCGAGCTTTCCCGCCAACATCCTGACATGTGCCCACACCACATGCAGTCAGCGAACATGCTGGAGGAGGACGAGGATCGATGACATCTGATGGGTAAAACATAATGACGTAATGGTATCAAAATAATTAAATATATAATTTCGCGCGCTGTGATTGGTCGAGCGACCAGTGGATATGAGACTAGTGAAAGAATAATTTATTAGGGCTCAGTTCACGTCAACAAGTAATTGTTTTCAAATTTCTTTATTTCCTTATTACAATAACCCCCTTTACAGTTCCCTGCGCCATCTTGAAAGATAGCCATGCCTTTGCATCGAAGCGAGGCGAACGGTGAGCTTGCAATGATAGAGACCTTTTAAAAAAACCTTGGACAATCATTTACATAGATATAACGCAAGTAAGCTTACCTGACGAACATGGTTGCACATCGTTGTGATCATTATTCGGGCATGCGCACACGGCACCAGTGCTGGTCGCGAGGCACAGGTGAGTACAGTTGCCGTTATTAACAGCACAAGGGTTTCCTAGGTCAGAAAGTGGTAGATGCGTTAAATTGCGGTCTGTGTAACTAATGACTTTTTGTCTGGTCAAAACTTTCTGATTTTTCCTGGCGTTTTGGCTCCCGTCAATCAAACCTACGACGGGCCCAGTTTATTCCGATTGAGCGATAAGGAAATTCCCATGACTAGACAGCCATTTTCACTCGGGATTTTCTTATCGCTAGTGATCGGAATGAACTCGGCCCGTCGTAAATTTGATTGACGAAAGCCAAAACGCCAGATTTCTGGAGTTGGCAGGTCGCAGAAATATGAAAAGTGCTGTAATAGGTAATTTGTATTATAGCGTCATTTACTACCATGCACTATCAAAATACTTGCACACTCTCCCATACAAAGAAAATTCACGAAGGATTTTGGTACTGGTAGTGAAATAATCATGCAAAAGTCCTATTCCTTAGAAGTGACCCTCATAGAGCAGTTTTCGTATGAATGTGAAGCGTACAGTACTAACATACAGCACGTACACGGTACGACATGCCGTAACATGGAATTGGCTTCCCATTGTCTTCCAATAATTCAACCAATCACAACACGTAGTTACAGCTACGGTAAGATACGGTACGGCTACAGTACGACTACGAATCTGCCTTATACCGTTTCCCACTCATACGAAAACCGCTCTATGGTTTGGTTGCATCGTAACGTTGTTTAGTTACCTGAATCAGACAATATTAATTGATTCTGCTGTTGGTTTATCCTCAAGGCCGTCACCCTTGGAAGACCATCAAATATCTTCTCGACAGAGCCTTTTCCACGTTTATTCATTCGATAGACTCGACCAGTACGATCACTACCAACATATAACATATCCCCATGTACAGCAATAGAACTGGGCTGATCGACGTTTTTCCACACGACCTTTCGTCGCTGACCGTTGGTGCCTATCGCTTCAACTCGCGATGTTTTCTGGTCTGTCCAGTAAAGTCGTTGAGCGGGTTGATCGAGGGCGAGACCAGAGGGGTACACGAGCTGTTCTGTTACAAGGGATGTTCGATTGGTACCATCCATGTTAGCTGACTCGATTTTGGGCGGGAAGCCCCGGTCTGCCCAGTACATACGCCTTTAGAAATAAAAGAACAGACAAGAGGTAAGAAAGAAATACACATTTACGTGAAGGAAAGGTGACCCTAACGCTAGAGATAACTGTCTTGTTCGCTGTGATGACAAAACAAAGGAATAGTTACTAGCACCTCGAACATAATACCTTAGATAGCCTACGGAGAAATAATTAAACTTTGGAAGATCAGATTTTGTAGAAGAGTGGAAAGTTACGGCAAAAGGCACGGAAACGGTACGGGAAGGACAACATTCCTTAAACCATATCGGCGCGCGATGTTGCTGCTTAGACGTACCACCGACACGGTTACGGTGACGGTCAAAGTCAAGGGATTGTGATGGTTCAAAAATATTAACCTAAAGTATGAAGAAAGCGTGGGTGGTGTAGCGGTTAGCGCGCTCGCCTCTCGCCAATGCGACCCGGGTTTGAGTCCAGCTGGGTGAGTGTTTTTGGTTCTCTCCTGTGCTATGAGGGTTTTTCTCCAGGTTCTCCGGTTTTCCTCCCTCCATACAAATCCTCTCCTAAATTCCAATTCGATCTTGGACGGTGCACAAATTCACTAGTGTTCATATCTATTACGTGCTACCCTAGTAAAACAAATATCTTTATTTAGTGCCAACTCTTGACCTACCCTCTATTCGCATCTACCACAATATCTCCAGGGTCCTTAAGGTTAGTTGACACCACAGTACGACGGTATAGCCCATCAATGGTCGCCACATCAATAACTCTCTTACTGGAGTCAGTCCAGAATATATTTCTCCCGATCCAGTCCACTGCAACACCATCAGCAGCGCCAACTGGCAGAGAGAGCTTTTGGACTGGGGACGATGACGAAGGAGAAACGTCTCGGCGTATTCTGCGATTGGTGTTCTCTGGAAAATATATTAAACAAAGAAATAAGAATCGGCTTGTAATACACCATTCAGTAATAAAATAAATTACACGGACCTTCACTGGAGCACGTGAATATCCTACACAAAATCGAGGCTAACGCTGAACAACAGATTTTTGGAAACTGTAGTATTTCAAAGTACCGTATTTACTCGTTTGAGCGCCGCCCCCGATCAAGGGTCGCATATGAAAGAAAATATCAAAAGCACCGTCTTCAAATAAGCGCCGCAACCCATACACTAAAAATTTAAAGAGCGCTGTGGTGGTTTATTTCGTAAATACGGTATGTGTGGATCTCTCTATGGAACATACGCAATACAAATATTAAATTATTATTATTATTTTCATAGTTGAGGTTGTGCATTTTTTCCTTTTTCGTTGATATTTTTGATTATTATTTTCCGGTCCGGTATCCTAAAAATCGCGCGCTCTGATTGGCTGTTGGGGCGAACGGTATTTTTTCTGTATCTGCCCACGGTCCGGTATCCTGACGTCATCGGCGCGCGCGCATGAGATAACGGATGCAAAACAAGTGGAAAAGTCATTGGGAAAAAAATAAATAAGTTATTTACCGTCCTAAAGTCGGTCTGGATAGGGAAAAACTGTCGGCCTTAAAAACGGACCTCGGCCTAATGCCCCAGGTCCGTATATTCAAGACCTCGGGCACAGTTTTTCCCTATCCGGACATCCTGGCTGGTAAATAACATATACATATTCTGAAATATAAATGAGGCTAGCCCTCATGCGTAAATGAGCTATGCCACAAGTCATGCTTTTTCTAACACGTGCTCTACCAAACCCCGAGTGCTTTATATCTGCACACAGTACACGCGTGCGTTTTCTATTTCTTCAATCTGTTTGTGTATATTCACCTGGAAGCTTGGCGCGTTTCATAGTTCTGGAAGTGAGATCGGTCCAGAAGACAATATTATCAGACGCGAGTACATCGAGTGAGCCAACAGAGATAAGATCATCCACACCGGTATCATAGTCACCTAACTTGTCAGGTGATACAGTTAGTTGTCGAATAGTGCTGCCAGTCTGAAACAACAGCACGGGTGATGTTCCTACAGGAAAAATACAATGTGTTTTTTAATACAGTCACCTCACTATGCGCGGTCGAGAGTGGTCGAGAAAAAAATCGATATTAAAAGCTGCAGAAAAATAGGACAACTTTTTCTGTGCTCTATAAAGTAATACAGCACTTCGAAAGAGATGACGGGAATCAAGAAGTGTGTATACATGAGCTAAAGAATGCAATAGATACACTTTATGCTTTATTCACTGGTTTCTTATTCTCGAATTTGAGAGGCACTTTACATAAATACAATAGCTTGTTATCCTTCATTGCACATAAAAAAACTATAGATAAACCCCTTGCAGCATTCCGGAATGCAGTTCAATTTAGAGGACAAAACAATAGATTCCAATTCTCAGGAGATTGAAATTCTTTTGTTTCGTCCTCCAAATTGAGCTGCTTTGACGTCACGTGTATGTGGTCTATTGTGCTTATGAAAAGTACCCCTCAAATTTGATGCAAACGAGCCCAATGGAAATGCTTTATGGGTCGTAAGAAAGCACCGTATTGACAGAAACACTTACCAGCTGCTTTACAATTGGTCCCATTTCCAGTTCTACTGACATACCCCTGAGCACACATACATCTGTAACTACCAGGTGTATTGATACATTCCTGTTCACACGTTCCAAACTCCAGACATTCATTTATGTCCTCGCATTTTTGGGCACGAGGGTTGTACTGGAATCCGGTCCAGCATGAACAAACCACGTCTGCTCCGATAGCAGAGCATTTCTGGGAACATCCACCGTTGTTTGAAGCGCATGTCCTGTTTCTTGACGCTAAAAATGAAGGGATAATTTGAAAATTACTCCAGAGTGCTTTTCAAGATTCACTTATTTGTTCACTGAACATTTTCACACTTACTCAACTTGGGTGTATTGTTTTTCCACTTCATTCTTAACATTCACTGTTATTCCCTAGAGTATCATTTCTTTTTTTAAAGGTTGCACACGAGAAAACACATGAATATAGACCCCTTGCACGTAACGTCAGAGCAGCTCAATTTGTAGGGCAAAGCAAAAGAATTTCAATCTCCTGAGAATTGGAAACTGGTGTTTTGTCCTACAAATTGAGCTGCATTCCGACGTGCTACAAGGGGTCTATACTCAAACAAAGAATCTTACTCTCAAGAGAATAACGTATCACGTGGTCTGAAAACGTTACGCCCAAACTAATTGGGTAGTCTATGGGTCCCAAAACCGATATGAGGAACCCCACAGCAAAAATAACTAAAATGCATTGAAAACTAACGAACGAAACGAATGTTTTAAGATTAAATAGTATTTTGACTCTGACTTAATAACTTTTTTACTTCAAAACGTTTCGACTGTTTTCATCAGTTGATAAAAACGGTGAAAACTGCGCATGCACTTTGAATTTTTACACAGAGCGAGGCTAAGCCCAGGATTATCACCGTTAAAAAGTGACCAGATTTATAACGTGGCGCCACCTTATCTCATGCGAGAGGAAAAAATTTCCTACTTACGACAAAACTTCTCATCCATTGCGTCCCCACAATCATCATTCCCATCACAGACCATGTTGCTATGGATACACTTTTTATTTTGACACTTGAATTGGTTTCTTTGGCAACCAGCAGAGTCCTGAGGGCAGTTTTTCTCGTCGGAGCTGTCAAAGCAGTCATTATGACCATCGCATCGGAGCCACTGCGGGATGCAGCGGTAGCCAAAAGCTTTGCAACGAAACTGAGTCGACAAGCAATTGTGATATTCTAAAATACATTAAAAAATAAATGTTATGGCATGTGCTCTATGAGTACTTTTCTCCTCCACAACGCATCGTGCTTCTTCTAACACTTCTCTAGTGTTCTGCCGTACCCCGCGTTCTTTATAAATGTACACAGCACGCACGCGCACTTTTCTCTCCGTAACGCATCGTGCTTCTTCTAACACTTCTCTAGTGTTCTGCCAACCCCCGCGTGCTTTATAAATGTACACAGCACCCGCGCGCACTTTTCTCTCCACAACGCATCGTGCTTCTTCTAACACTTCTCTAGTGTTCTGCCGTACCCCGCGTGCTTTATAAATGTACACAGCACACACGCGCACTTTTCTCTCCACAACGCATCGTGCTTCTTCTAACACTTCTCTAGTGTTCTGCCCCGCGTGCTTTATGAATGTACACAGCACGCACACCTGTTTTCTTTTCCTTCTTGATGCTAACTGTAATAAGCTATACAATAAGCAAAAAAAAGCAATACCATCCATTCACTTACTACAAAGAATACGGATCTCATCACTTCCATCACCGCAATCATCCTGACCATCACATAGCCACAGCTTGTTGACGCAGGCATTATTACTGCACTGGTATTTTGATAAGGGACATGTGCGTTCATTAGGATAACGACTGAAACAACCTGATGACAAAGATTACAGAATACATTTAGCATTCTCTTTTAAATATAGGAAAGCCCTTCGTTTTCTGAGACCTGCTATAAGGTCTCCCTTTCCTGAAGGCGCGGAAATACGAGCAACAAAATCGTGTACCTTGTCACGAAACATTGTTGTGTTGTAATTTGCAGAGCGAATGTTGCTTGTATTTCCACCCCACGCGCAATAAATTTTCATCGTTGCAGAGAGTAGAAATCTCTTCTGCGTCTGCAATGAAGTCAAGCAACAAAATTTTGTTGTTGTACAGGGTGGTAGTACGAGGAAGGAAGGATTTGAAGGTCACATTTCTAACCTCTTTCATCAGCAGCATCGACACAATCTGGTTTTCCATCACACGTCCAACCTTTCTGGATACAATTATTATTGACAGTACAATTGAACTGGCCTGGACCACACGAGATCCTGCCACATCCTTCCTCGTCTGAATTGTCTCCACAGTCGTCATGACCGTCACATTTCCACTTGGTATTAATAAGCCGACCCGACCTGCATCTGATAGTAAGAACAGCATGTAAAGAGCATGAGTTCAAGAAGCGGTGAGGTATATAGTGATGCATGTTGGGGGCGCATGTCCACAAGTATTAGGATACCGTAAAATCATGGTTATAAGCCCTGGGACCCTAGCCAGAAGAGGCACGTGCCGCGACACCTCAGTCAGATCCGAGCCATAAAAACTTCGGTCTATAACAGCCTCTCACCAAATGGACAGACCTACCCTCCCGGCGCCTTTGAGACCCAGTCCCACCTTTGAGACCGACGCCGACGCACGCTCACGAGAAGTGCGACGGTCAACGGCTGCGACTGCGACAAAATCTCAGCAACTTGCAACGACTTGGAAAAATATACAACCATAATCCCTGGGGATGGGCGCTTATGCCCGAAAGTTCGGAAATAAAATCGTTTTGGTTCAAGAAACATCGAGTTTATAAGGATAGAAGGGTTTTTAGGAGAGATTTATCAGAAAGTCCTGTACCTGAACTGATGGGGTAGCTTCAGTCTGGTTTTACAGAGATCTTCATCGGAGTTGTCTGCACAATCTGGCTCCCCATCACAAGTCCATTTGAGTGGGATACACTTTTTTTTGTCATGACATGCAAAAAAACCTGATGATCTGGAACAGTTGGCTTCTGTGGAGTAATGCAATATGATAAAGAATGAATAGAATACAACTTGAGCTATTCCTTCTTCTGATAAAATAACCGTGGTTAGGATTTTCAGCTTTTGAAAACGCACCTGCATAAAGGGAAATAATATTGGGTCTTAAACAACCTTTGTGTAAATTATATATTTATGCGCGAGCCTATCTGTTGATTGAACAGTCGGTTGATCGGACGGTCGGTCGGTCGGTCAGTCAGTGAGTCAGTGTTTTCCCTCAATAGTTGGGTTCCAATCAGCTGATAAAAGTCTTTGAATCTCAATATCTGCTCCAAATGGTGGTCAAACACTGACCACCATGTGCTGTCAACCAGAAAGAATTATATTGAAAACTTGTGATTCAGCTGAGGAACATTCCGCACGAGACAGGAAATGACGTCGAGTGAAACCCAGCTATAGACTTAATTCGTCTTGGTTTAATTTTTTCCGTTTCAGACCACGTGTGATTCCCTAGAGTATCATTTCTTTATTTAGCACATGAATATGAATACAATTCAAACAAAGAATTTTATTCTCAAGAGAATGACACGTGATGTGAAGCATTACGCCCCAGCCGAAAAGGTCTGTTCAATTCCACGCTAAATAGAACAACTCACCAGGACACAGCGTCTTGTCTTCATCAGACTTATCGTCACAATCAAACACTCCATCACACGTCTTGTTTTGTGGAACACACTGATGCTTTATCTTACAGTGGAAAAATCCTTTGGGACAAGCCTTGGAACAAATCTTCTCGTCACTCATGTCTCCACAGTCATTATGACCATCACATCGCCAGTCCTTCGGGATACATCGCCCGGTATTGACACACTTATATTGATCCTCGGTGCACTTAACCTTTATACAGTTCTTTTCGTCTGATCCAGTGGGACTATCTTTGCAGTCATTCACGCCATCACAGACACGACTTTTATAAATACAGCGTCGGTTGTTACATCGAAACTGATATGATGTGCAATGGAGGGCGTTGCAACCCTGCTCGTCATCACCAATGGGGCAGTCGGTTTGTCCGTTACATACTTGTAAGGGTGAGATACATTTATGGCTGCGTGTACACTGGTATGTGCCTGCGAAGAAAACAAGAACATTTAAGCAATCCGCAATGGACACTTATGTCATTGTTTACATACGAAATTTACCTTAGATTCGTTACCAAAATTTATAAAATCTCACGAAAAGTATTAAAAAAAACTATTTATCATCATATCTTGATGGTATTAAAACTTCTAGCCTGAATAACAAGACCGATGGAAATGGTTCCCAAACGTCACCTACAAAGCCGCCATTTTGCCTGGCAGAGAAAATGACGGATTGCATTGTTTTCGACGCGCAGTGCATTGTAGTTGATTAGGATTCTTTAAGTCGAGTTCGCACGAGCAACATAAATGGAATTGGAAATTATAGCAAACGCACGAGCAATGTTCATGCAATAGTTCTTTTTACCGATACTGCGGCCATCTTGAATTCTATTGTTTTAAGTAAGACATTATGGGATGCCGAGGGGCAATTGTTGGAAAGTTCATAGTATGCACAGCTGTTAGAGTGTCTTTTTATATAATTTAATGTTATCCATTGAGAAGCACATCTAAAAAACAATTGAATTTGCTTGTAGTTGGAGCAATATGTGAAACAAAGCGTAAAATTATTTTAAAAAGTAACCCCCGCCACTCTATGCTTTATAAATATTTCCACGTTTGCCCCTTGGCATACCATAGTTTAAGATGACTGCCGTATTTTTAAAAAGTTCTATCTACATACGAAGGGGATTGGGTCTATTGGTCTGCATTTTTTTCACATGTGAACATTGCTCGTGCGTTTACTAGCATTTTCTTATGTATAGACGGAAGGCAACCGTAAAAAGAGCTGGTTTTTCAAATTTATCCGGCGTAGTGTGGACTTTGCTTAAGAGAAGTATATTACCTGGAGGACAGTGCCGCTTAGGACAGTTACGCCGCTCATCGCTGTTATCCCCGCAATCGTTCTGTCCATCACACAACCAGTGTCTCGAGATACAGCGATAATTATTGCACCTCCATTCATCATTCGTACAGTTTGCAAGACAGGTTTTGCCATCGTTAGCGAGATGCATGTTGTCTGCGCATGCGCACTTGTAGCTACCGCTGGGTGTCAGGAGGCACAAGCCGTTACATGGTGACTTGGAACATTGATGGGAAGAATGGGGTTGACGGCTGGGATGAACCACCTATTGCCGAAAGAAATAGAGAGAAAAATTAGTGAGTGAGAACACACGATGCAATTTTACATGCGACGTCGTAAAACTAGATCGAGCCGTGTGGCCACCCGTGCAACGTAGGGTTACTAAAGTAAAGATGCTCTTTCTAATGCTGGTATAAGATTTTTAATTTTATCTAATTTGAATTTACGGTCGCCATTTTGACAAAGGGTCTAGAGGCCCAATTTACACTCGGAAGGTGGGGTGAGCCTAGCGCTAGGAAGAATGATTTTCTTTTCGTTGGGGGACCTGGAAAAGTTGACAGTAAGATCACGGTACCCTCAAGTAAACAGGGCCATAGCTTACATTAGGGCAGATTTTGAATGAATGTGAAATGTCACGGTGCGGACACCGCCCCAAAGGTCGAATGTTCTCATACACGGCACGACACTGACACGGTCACGACGCGCGGTCCGTGCCGTAAGTTTTTCATAGTCATACGAAAAGTGCTCTACTGTCTCAGTGTCTAAATCTATCAGACGAAAGGTTTGAATTACCTGGATTCCATGGAGTTTAAAGGTCGAGTTAAGAAGAACAATATGATTATTTCCAGTCCATTTGAACGCGCGGTTCACAGTTTTATCCCTCCAATCAGTCCAGTAAAGAAAATTTTCAAACAGCGTCAGTCCAAAGGGATGTTGTACTCGACTTGAGGTGAGCTGCGTTCTCCTGGATCCATCAAGGTTACTATATTCAATGATATTCAACTTCGCATCTGCCCAGAACAGTTTTTTAGTTATAAGGCAAACTGTAAGACCATTGGGCCACCTTAGCTTTGTGTGGACGATAGGGCTTGGGGAAGAGCCGTCCAGGCCTACCCGGCCAATGTGGGGAAAGGAACCCCAGTCTGTGTAAAACAAGAATCCTAAAAAAAAAGAGATAAAATCGATAAGTTATGGGAGCTGGACAAACGGATCGGAAATGAAGAAATAGAAAACGCGTGCGCGTGCTGTGTGCAGTCATGAAGCATGCGAGGATTGGCAAAACATGAGAGAAGCGTTAGGAGAAGCACGATCCGTAGCTTAACACTCCTCGAGCAAGCAAGTTTTTGATTTCTCTCATAAAATAAGAATGCGCGCGAGCGTGCTGTGTGCTCTCATAATGCACGCGTCATCATCCAATCAGAAAGCGAGTTATTTTATAATTCTCCTTACCCTTATCAGGAACAACAACAAGCGCTCTTGGTTCGTCTAAGTTCTTGTCCACAAGAGTCTTCATGTACTTCCCAGCTAAAGTTGACACAAAAATCTTGTCTTTTACTTGATCACTAAAATACAAGTTCCTCCCGACCCAATCCACGGCGATTCCCTCAGGCGATACTAGATTATCCTCGTCTTTCACTATCACCTCCACCATTGTTCCATCAAGACGGGCTCGTCCAATAAGAGGGTTACTGCCCACTTGCGTCCAGTATACTCTACGCTCTTTCAAATCAAAGTCTACAGCCAAAGCTCTAGTGTTATTCAGTATGATATTTTTATACCATCCGTTGATATCCACGGAACGGATTTCATCGCGTTCCGCAAAAATTATATAAGGTTTATCAGTACGTCCAATAGCTTTGCAGGTGCGTCTGTTCCCGGGTTCTAGATAATACCCACTTGCACAGGTACATTTGTATGAACCTCTTTGATTAATACAAAACTGGCTGCAGCCGTTCAGTGAGAATTTAGCGCATTCATCGATGTCTCGGCAGCTGCTGCCATCGTCCATTAGTTGATATCCCGGGCGGCAGGAGCAAGTGAATCCTGTTGGTGTATCATTACAGAAGTGTGCGCAAACCTTGTTCTGGGTCCGCAGGCATTCATTGATATTGCAGTGTCTTTCATCGGATAAATCCCCACAGTGATCTACCTTGTCACAAACCAGACTTTCTTTGATACATTTATTATTGGCGCACTTGAAGTGACCCTTGGCACACGTTGGTGGTGGTGTAGTAGAGCAGAGAGCAGAATCTTCGTCGGATCTGTCTATGCAGTCGATCTTCTTATCACAGACATTTTTCTTTGAGATGCAGTGTCCACTCCTACAGGTGAATTGATCTTGACCACAGGTGTGGTTTGCGCAGGACATCTCGTCAGAATTATCGCCGCAGTCATCGTCGAAGTCACAGCGCCACTGATTTTGAATGCAGAGGCCATTTGCGCACCTGTTGGGACGAAAATAACTCAAGTTTCAAAGAGGTTCAATGATTGGATTGTTAAATAAGCAAACATATGGTTTGATAAGTAATTGTATCGATACATCTCTCATTGCTTGGTTTCAGTCAGCTGATTTGAAACTCATTATCTACTCCAAATGGTGGTCAAACACTGACCATTGACCACCATGTTCTGTCAGTCAAAAAGATTGTTATAGAAAACTTGCGCTGCCAACCAACATACATTCTAAAATAAGCCAACTTCACGTGTTTTGAAGTACTAAGACTGACATTGTGACCACTTTTTTCAATGTTCAGTCTAATAAGTGAGTAAAGACCTCTTGCACGTGACGTCAAAGCAGCTCAATTTGGAGGCATAACAAGAGAATTTCAATCTCCTGAGAATTGGAACCTATTGTTTTGTCCTCCAAATCGAGCTGCATTCCAACGTGCTGCTAGGGGTTTATTCTAAGAGTTACCTGAACTGCGAGGAGTGACAGGTGGACTGGATACAACTTAAACTCGGACTCTCGTCTGACGCATCACCACAGTCGTTATCGCCGTCGCACATATAGGACAGCGGTATACAGCGTGAGGTTTTGACGCATGTGAACTCAGTACCACTGCAGTTGCGCTTAGGACATAGGGAACCTCCGCTGGATTCATCCGAGCCATCACCGCAGTCATTGTCTCCGTCACAGACGAATCGCTTGGATATACAGTTACCTATATTGTATAAAAATATAAAGTAAATCTTATTACTCTAGCAACTAGAGCAGTTTTCGTATGACTATGGAAAACTTACGGCTCGGACCGCGCCTTGCCGTGACCGTGTCAGTGCCGTGCCGTGCCGTGTATTATAATATTCGACATTCGGTGCCATGCTCGCGCTGCGCCGCAACCGTGCCGTGCGTCGTAACTTTTCGCACTCAAGCGAAATCTGATCTAATGCTTCTGAGGCAACCGTGAGATACCACTATGATGCTTGAACGTGATTGGCTCAGTGTATTAAGAACGAGACTGTGCTACAAAATCAGCCAATTAGAAGCGACCTTCCTCAAGGATAATCGTTGGAGTTGCTTTGGGAATATTGAGGGTTAAACTAAAAGCTGTATGAAATAACTCTTGGAGCTCGCAAACTTGACCTAGAAGAGCGGTATAGACCGCTTTATCTTGGGCGTAATGTTTTCTTTCATGAGCATGAGTATCAATTCTTTGTGTTGCACACGAGAAGACGACACATGTATATATGAATAATCTTATTCTCAATATAATGACACGTGGTCTGAAATGGAAAAATATTACGCCCAAGCTAAAGTAGTCTATAGATACCGTGGCCGTGTGATATTGTGTGGCGTAATTTGAACATATGAAGAAATAAATCATGGACCCTCACCATTTGTGCAAGTAAACTTCTCACTCGAACAGGTGGTCTTTGGAGTCTTGCAGCTTGAAGGTTCGTCACTCATATCGCCACAATCATTCTCACCATCGCAGTACCAGCGACTTGGAATACACCTACTGTTGGCACAGCGAAATTGAGACGATGCGCATGTACTATTGGAGCAGACCGCTGGTTGTTCATCCCAATTGTCACCACAGTCGTTGTTGCCATCACACATCCAGCTCTTGTGTATACATATGTTTTTAGACCCACACTATGATGAAAATATTCCGCAAAATTAAACTGTTGTGAAAATACATGCACGAAGAGTTCCGCGCGGCTACTGCTCTAAGTGCATGCTCACGTACTGCTATATTTTGTTATAAGTGACGAGTTGGATATTCCACAGTATGCCACGACAAACCATTGTATAATCATTTCATCCCACACCATAGAAAATACAAATGCGTAAATTCAATGCGCAGTGCATGATGGTAGGGAAGAGTGAAATACCGACGAGTATACAACGGCTTTCCTGCTTTCTGATTGGCTGTATTTTCTATGGTGTTGGATAAACAAATGTATAAGCCTAATCCAATTCTCGAGTACTCAAGAGTTAAAAGAACGACAATGTGACTCACCTTAACTTTACCCGCGTCACATGTTACGTCCGGGCAGCCTATCTCATCACTGAAGTCCCCACAGTCATTATCCCCATCACATTTCAAGTCATACGCCTTACATCGACCGTTATTGCACCTGAACTCGTGCCCGGCACATGACTGTGGAGGACAGCCTATCTCATCACTGCCATCACCACAATCGTCTTCGTAGTCGCACACCCAGTTGGCATTAATGCAGCGCCCATGGTTACAGGAGAACTGGTTCGGACCACAAGACCACGTGGCTGAAAGGAAACAAGCAAAACTCAGTTGCAGGGCCGGCGTATCCAGGACATTTTCCAAAAGCGGCTGCACAAATCCGAAAATCTGACATTTTGTTTCCCCCTTACGAAATTATTTAGATATTAATCAATTCCCGGGCTTCAAGTGTCCCTATGAACCCCTTGCACCCCTCGCCGGGCTACTAAGGATGACACCTCAGTTTTGCAAATTTTTCGATTCTGATTGGCTAATATTTTTTCTCAGATCATCTGGCTGAAACTTACCACAAAGTTTCGAGAGTTCATCCGAACCGTCACCACAATCATCGTACGAATCACAGACAGCTAAATGAGGGACACATTTGCCATTAGAACACGTGAAACGATTGGATGGACAGGAGGCAATGGTGGAGACACATCGATAGCCATCAACCAATAGATAACCAGGATGACAGGAACACACAGGGTTCCCATTCACTGCCGTGCAGATCTGAGAACAGCCACCATTGAGGACACACGGTTTGATCGTACCTAAATCAATCGAAGAAGATAAAATTAAGAAAGCACAAATAGAAAGAAATCCTAAAAAGGTGCTCCCAGAATGTATTTTCAAACTAGTAGTAATACAAGTATATTTTTGTTTCTTCTACGTCGATTTTATTACTATAATAATAATAATAATAATAATAATAATAATAATAATAATAATAATAATTAATAATAATTTTATTCTAGCGCATCACATCGAATCTCAATGCTCTTACATGATATAAGAATTATAATATAATAAACGTGATATAAATATGAATAAATATCTATGTATATATGTGTATTAATATAGATTTAGAAAATTTAAACCATGTACTATCGATTTACTATTAACCATCTAACACGAGGAAAAATATGAAAAACTAAGCGAAAATAAATAAATAAAATTCTTAGAAAATATAGATTTGAATTTGAGAACTGTAAACCAAATATAGAAAAAAAATTAATATCAAAATATAAAACCCCAAGTTTTCGGGTCATTGAGCTATCGTCAGGGGGAGTGAAAAAATTAACCGTTCAAGCTTCGCATGATCAAAATCAACGTAAAAGAAACAAAGATATACTTGAATTCAATGAAACCTACGTACAACACCGTATTAGTAGTAATACGTTGCATATCGTGGTGGGGGGAGGGGGGGGGGGGGGGAGTCCGAAAGAATGCCTATATCTCCTACAAAATTCGGAAATTGAGGCTCTAGGAAATACGATTTTCATTGCCGCAGTTTTAAGCGACAGTTGCAACACATTTATTGCATTAAAATTATGTCAAAGCTTTAGGCCACATTACGAATCATAACAGAAAATTATTTTTGGTGACCTCTTTAGCTTGGGTGCAATGTTTATCCATTTCAGACCACGTGTCATTCTCTTGAGAATAAGTTAGATTCTTTGTTTGAGTTGTATCCATATTCATGTGCCTTCTCATGCGCAACCATTAAACAAAGAAATTATACTCTAGGGAATGACACGTAGTCTGAAATACTGAAAAGTATAAAGCCCAAGCAAAAATGGTCTATTTGCAGGCTACATGACGTAATAGACCTCTTTACCTTCGTATGCAAATGACCACATGACATTCCCTTGAGAAATGTTCTTTTGTTAAAATATTTACACATGAAAGAAACAACTCCCAAGAGTGGCATCACGTGGTCTGAAATGGGCACAACAAACAACGAAGGTAAAGAGGTCTATTGGTGGGTACACCCAAAAAGACGTGCTCGGAAAACGTAATAAGATTGCACTCTGAAGAACGACAATTGGTCTGAAACGGGGAAACATTATGCCAAGACTAGAAAAGTCTATTAAATCTCTCTCTACTTACAATCTTGTCGTTCTCTTGCATATACCGTCATATCCAGGATTTTATAGACGTCATCTTTATTACGCACCACGGTGACTTGGTCAGCACCGTTGTACTTGTTACCTCTGATGATAGCACGATGGTTCCAATCATTCCAGTAAATAAACTCACCAAATATAGATATAGACAAGGCCCTGACGGAATCTACCACGTGACGATTTGATCCGTCAAGATACGAAGACTCTATCCTGTGAATGAAAAAACAAATGACCTTAAGTTAATGTCTTATCATATTCAGTCGTACCCTCGGTTGATCTAAATCACAGATCGAATCCTGAAACAAGCTCTGAGATGATCAAAGTCAGAGCGTGGCTAACCGTGCCACCGTTAGTGTTTATCACTGTCTTCACTTACCCATCCACCCCTATCCAGTACAGCCGTCCCTCAGTATAATCCACCGTTATCTTGTATAGCAACCGTGAGTTAGTGTTTATCACTGTCTTCACTTCTTTTCCATTCATCCACGCTGACATTATTTTAAAACTGTTCTCGATCCAGTACATCATTCTGTTGAAGGGATAGTATAATCATCATAATTACGCCAACAGTTATCAATCGTCATCATTATTCACTACTTTCCATCGGGTTAGAATTCAGTTGCCAACCTCATCGCTAAGTGTCAGCTTCAAAATATTTGATCGTAAGTAGGCGCCGATATTCGGAATTTTAAACGAAGCCGCCGAAACTCCAATCAAAACATTCGAGATACTGATCACATGTGATGTAAATTAGCTGTAATTGCTGGGTTTAATTCAGCTGATAAAAGTCTTTGAATCTCATTATCTGCTTCAAATGGTGGTCACTGACCACCATGTGCTATCAACAAGAAAGAATGCTATTGAAAACTTGTGATTCAGCTGATGAACATTCCGCACGAGAGACGTCAAGTGAAACCCAGCTATAGCCAGTTATGTGTTCTTACTTTTCACAGGGGACCAGTGCAATAGATCCAGTCAGGCGTGTCTCTCGTGTTATCACTTTCCGTACCGAAGATCCATTGAGGTCCATTCTGCTGATGGTTTTAGATTCACCGTCCACTACATAGATGTGTTTTGTAACCCAGTCGATCGCAAGCCCAGCAGGAGACTTGATCTCTGTTTACAACAAAAGGAAGCTATATGATGGTTTGTAGAGGTAGAGGTATTTTCAGAGACAGTGAATAGACCCCTTGCAGGAAGTCGGAATGCAGCTCAATTTGGAGAACGAAACAATAGGTTCAGTTTCCAATTCTCAGGAGATTGGAATTCTTTTGTTGTGACCTCCAAATTGAGCTGCATTCCGACGTGCTGCAAGGGGACTATTCCCAGAGCAGCTCGATAGATCCCTTGTGACGTCGACCAATCATAGCGCGCGTACAGGGAAGACAAATGAAAGTATTCTTGTTATCAAAGTAAGCACAACGCACGGCAGACAACCTTGTTTTAATCAAGGGTGGCACAACGATAGTATAGTATACTGATCAACTCTGCAGTCTCGGATTCGATTCGCGGATTCATGTAAGTAGAGTTCATTAGGTCTCTCCCTTATTTAGAGGGCTTTTCTCCGGGTTCTCCTCCCTCCTCAAACCCTAACATGCTAAATTCCACTTCGATCTGTGAGTTAGCTATGCCCTGACCACAGATTATTTTAGGGCACCGTTAAAATCTTAAGATTAAAAGTTCAGAATGGTTCATAGGGACGGATCCAGGATTTTTTAACGGGGTTGTATGATGGCAATGAAAGCGAAAGTAACGCCTAATTCTAGTTAGCCATCATTCTCTCACTGTCAGCCAGCTAATCGAAATTTTCATTGGGTGGGGTGGAGTGGGGTGGGTTGCAGGCCCCACAACCCTCCCCCTGGATCCCATAACATGTCCTAGCCTCACCTTGAGATACATTTCTCGGGTCCGTCCCATCAATTTTGACTGACTTTATCGTGATAGGTCCAGCAGGATCAATAAAGAATATTGTTTCACTGTCATAGTCATAATCCACATCCCGTTGCAGGTATTCACCATTGAACCGAGAGATAACAAGACTGGATGTAGCTTTGGTTCCTGGGTTGATTGACAAAGACTCAATGGCGTCCACATCGGCTACGATGATTAGGTTGGACTGATTGACACAGGATTGTTTGTCTACAGCAAGACGACCAGACGGGCAAGCACACCTATATCATCAGCAAGAAAAGATAGAATTAAGAGTGGCGTAGTAGTTTACCGCTTGCAAGCTCTCACCGCTGTGGTCCTGTGAGTTGAGTTTGTTTGATGTGTTGTTCTCTCCCTTGCACGAGGGTTTTCTCCGGGTTCTCCGGTTTTCCGCCCTCCATAAAAATCAACATGCGAGTCGAGTGTTGTATGCTGTAAATAGTGAATGTAGTGGCAATGCGTGTGGAATAAACTTCATGGAAGAACCCCTAATGACTCTAGAGGACTAACCTTTTTTCCTTGCTGCTCACTGCGAGACAGAGTTCTGCACAGCCACCATTCTTCGCACATGGACCATTAGCTGCCTGGCGTCCGGCGTCAAACACGCGAATGTCCCGCGGGTTAGCGTCAGTCTTTCTTTCTTGCATATCAGACCCGTCGCTCTTGTTGGCAGACTGGATAATGTCCTTATTACGATCCGTCCAGTATAAATGGTCACCATACAAAGTCAGGCCACTTGGCTGTCTAAGGTTATGGACAATAAGTTTCTGATCGCCTGTGGGACCACAATTGACAGTAGGAATTACTCGTTATTTCAGTTTAAAAAAAACCAAGCAATATCTTGATTAGTTTAAATTTCTGAATTTTTTTCAGAATTTTAAAATTCTGGAACATTTAGAAAGACTGTGCGTCGAGTTGCAACCCCTAAAAGCCGCGCCCTGACCTAGATCAGCCCAGAGGTTGTTTCAGGGTTCAATCTGTGAGTTAGCCATACCCTGACTTAGATCAGCCCAGAGATTGTTTCAGGGTTCAATCTGTGAGTTAGCAATGCCCTGACTTAGATCAGCCCAGTAGTTGTTTCAGGGTCCGATCTGTGAGTCAGTCATGCCCTGACTTAGATCAGCCCAGAAGTTGTTTCAGGGTTCGATCTGTGAGTTAGGTGTGCCCTGACTTAGATCAGCCCAGAGGTTGCATGCTCCAGGGTATGATTAAGATGCGTACTTTACCTCCATCTAAGTTCATCCTCCATATCGTGTCTTTCCTCAAATCCACCACGTAAACCATGTCTTGTTCATAATCAATAGCAAGCCCTGAGGGACGCCTTATGATCGAGGCCCTCACCAAGGTACGTCTGTGCGATCCATCCATGGAGGCTCGTTCGATGCGGGCAGGAGTACCCCAGTCTGTCCAAAACAGGAGTCCTTTATTAGGGTAGACTACGATGGAGCGTGGTTCTGTTAGACCCGTGGATATCAGTACTTTTCGACTTGATCCATTCAGACGACTCACCTTTAATAGACAAACATACGTTATATAAAAGTATTCAAACAAAATAGACTCAAAACAAAGAGGAATAAAGACCCCTTTCACGTGATGTCAAAGCAGCTCAATTTGGAGGGCAAACAAAAGAATTTTAATCTCCTGAGAATAGGCCTTTTGCAACAACAGGTCACGTGACCTTACCCCCTTAAATCGAGCGGCTGTGTCAAAATGAACATCAGAAATGAAAAGAGCACCTCGATATTAGTAAGAAGGCAAAGTTTTAGCTCATAATGTTGAGTATAGCAGAAATGGCATCAAATATAAATTTCAATATTTTATAAGGATTTGTATGGAAAAATTGCTCTGGATGGCATTATTTCTAATGAATACCTCGATAAGATCTGTACCAGCGTCTGTCCAAAACAGATTCTTCCCAACCCAGTCCACCGCAATCCCTTGTGGCCGCTGTAGGCCTGTGCTTATGATAGTCTTTTTTCTTGTTCCGTCTCTGTTAACGCGACCAATAGCGCGCCCATAAACGAAGAAAATCCATCCTCCTTTAAACAGGAAGTCAATGGAGTTGATACTGCGCATGTCTTGAATGGGGTTCATGGCGGGAATATTGTCCGTGTGGTTCAGTGAAACACCATAGATGACTGAATCAAGAAAATACATACAAAGTAGTTGTTAGCACATGATTTGAGATTTTGGGGTAGCAAGTAGCACAGTAGCAATGATAGAGACCTTTTTAACACCTTGGACAATTATTCCCATGTCTCATTGCAAGCCCACCGTTCGTATCGCTCCGTTGCAAAGGACCGGCTACTCTTAAGACGGCGCAGGGAACTGTGAAGGGGACTATTTATAAACTTTAAAAAGAATATGCCATGGGATATGCATATCAATTTGCAGCCCAATGCTTCCAATGGTAATTTAAAATTTATTCCACTTTACCACTCTCAGGTGGACGGAAAGCCTTACAGGTCTAGGACCCAGTTACAACCGATAGATTGAATTAGAATTTGGAAGTTGATTTTTGTGGAGGGAGGAAAACCGGAGACCCCGGAGAAAAACCCTCGAAGCACAGGAGAGAACCAACAAACAACTCTACTCACATACGACACCGAGCCCACCGAGGCTCGAACCCTGGTCGCATTGGTGAGAGGCGAGCGCTCGCACCGCTACGCCACCTGTGCTTCCCAGGTGATGAATGCTGATGAAAATCTGCCAAAGTATATACTTTTTATACGGCTAGATGCCCTTACCTTTTGCAGTAGAATACAGCACAAAGCTATTTATCCCTTTACATGTTTTTTGGTCAGGGTTGAGTTTAAAGCCAACTTCGCACACGCATCGTCGAGTAGTTGGACTAGTAGCAAGACACAGCTGACTGCAGTTACCATTACTATTACCACATGCATTTGTACCTTAAAAAGTAAATAGAACTCTTAAGCTTGGGTGTAATGTTTACCCATTTCAGACCACGTGTCATTCTCTTGAGAATAGAACCCTTGTACGTGACGTCAGAGCAACTCAATTTGAAGGGCAAAACAAAAGAATTTCAATCTCCTGAGAATTGTAACCTATTATTTTGTCCTCCAAATTGAGCTGCATTTCGACGTGCTGCAAGGGGTCTGTAAGATTCTTTGTTTGAGTTGTATCCATATTTATGTAAAGCCGTTAAACAAAGAAATGATACTCTAGGGAATGACACGTGGTCTGAAAACATCATGCCCAAGCGCAGCTGCCAGGAATATCTGAGGGGAACTGGGACGCAGAGAAAGGGGAGGGGGCTTTTGGGCACGCAGGATGTGTAGTTTTCTTTAACGTGAAAGTAATATAAGAAACACCTCACCTGTCTGTCTCTCCTTGGAATAACTTTGGACTCCAAAAATGTTGGGAAAGCCCCCTCTGAGGACAGAGACCTTCCCATTTCCAGACTTGGGAGCAAACAAGATGGCCTTCTTTTTCCAATCAGTGAAATATAGAACGTCTTGATACAAGGTTATGTCAAAAGGATGAAGCAGAGCAGGGGATTTGTAGAGAATACGTCTAAAGGAAAGAGTGTATTAATGAGTAAATGAACGGACGGACGTATGGATGGATGGATGGATGGATGAGTTAAACAACACTGACACAACTGTTTACAAGTTTACAACGTGAAGTAAGGTCTTTATTAGTACAATTTAGATGGTCTGTCAGGAATTTGTAGAATCAGTTCTTCATTAAATGCACGTACACTAAAGGTGTAAGACTCGGCTTAGACGAGTGCTAATCCTGAGTTATATCCTAGATAAGGGATTCGATTGTCTTGGGATCGAAATTCGACACGCAATAACTGGGCTTTGGACAACCGCCTACTCGGGCCGAATCTACGACTATAGAGCCCTTTCACATCAAAGCACTTCAGTTTGGGGAACAAAAGAAAATAATTTTAATCTCCTGAGAATTGGATTTGTCCTCCAAATTGAGCTGCATTCCGAAGTGCTGGAAGAGATCTGTTGTCATTAAGGGGGAAAACGGATTAGAACCAACCTTGCATAGCCATCTAGAGTAGCCACTTCGATGACATCTTTCATAGCATCGCACCAATACAGCAAAGAGCCTTGGTAGTCTATGGTTAGACCGTTAGGATATCCCAACCGACTGGTCACTATATTGCGGCGAGAGGAACCATCAAGATTGGATCTTGTGATGCGTGGAGCACGTTTTTCCCAGTCAGACCAAAATAACAACCTAAGACGAGAGAATGAAGAGTTGAGTTTAGATGTACCTCGTATCTTGTATCACAGGTTTGACGAGCTGAATAACATCTCAATTGAAGGGGAAGTATGTTTCTTTTTAAATCTGGATGCATGCGCATTTATGGGAAAACGTCAATAGCAAGTAAGATTGCTTCCTTGGCACATGCAAGATAATTCTTTAGGGCACTAACCATCAGGATCATCATTGCCATCATCATCATCATCATCAACAACAGCAGCAGCACTATCATCAACAACAACAGCATGATAATCGGCAACAGTAATCATCGTCATCGTCATCACGACCACCACCATCATCATCACCATCACGTTCCATCACCGTCATCATCACCAGTATCATCACCACCATCATCACCACCATCATCACCACCATCACCATCATCACCATCATCATCACCATCATCATCACCATCATCATCACCATCATCATATCACCATCATTATCAGCTTCCCAAGCTCCTCCCTCCTCCTTTTCCTCCTTCTCCTCCTCCTCATCGTGACCCATTATAAATCATGCATCATGTGCCATCAACACCAGCATTATCATTATTTTCCTGCACACATCGACAAACATCTCTTACAAACATACAGAAAAAAGATGCTGTAAACAGCAACAAATAGAAACTTACGCTTTAACCGGATGAACCGCGATAGCTCTTGGTTTACTAACAGCTTTGGTTATGAGAACAACGGCGAAGGACCCGTCTAGACGAGCAACATGTATACTCTTACGACTGTAGTCTGTCCAATATAAGTTCCTTGCGATCCAGTCCACAGCGATGCCTTCTGGTTTGGGGGTTCCTTGAAATTATCAAACAGTAAAAATATTTAGTCCAACATAGGCAACAGGCCAGTTGCTAGGAAAGGGGGTGCCTTTTGGTACTCAAGGTCTAACATTTAGATTGCAGTCGGTGAAAGTGAAAGATATTTATGAATTTTTAACTAACACTAATAGAAGGGTTTTTCTTTGTGTTTCGTACTTTTTTGGTTCGGTGTTATTTTTTGATTGGGCCTTCCGCTGGCAATGCAAAATGGTCACATTTTTGCCTGGATTTGGTCCACTTTGGCCTCGGTTGCACCTCCTACGCAGGGGCATAGCCAGGATTTTGCCTTATATGGGGGTGGGGGAGGGGGCAAAACCCGAAATGAATTTTTTTTTTGATGAAATTTGATGAAATTTTTTCAGAACATCAACCAAAAGAATGGCCAACAAAAAAAAAAAACAAAAAAAAACGGCAAACACGATGGAGGAGGGGGCGGCCACCCTGGCCTCCCCCTCTTGCTACGGCCCTGGTACCGGCCTGCAAGAGATGACACTCAAGGGAATAAAATGAACAGCTGAACAGTAACTACTTAATTTCAATGGTTTCCTCACTCTTCATGAAATTTTTTGGCTGCACCGTTGCAACGTAAAACAATCTTACCCCTTATTATGGTCTGTCTAAGTGATCCATTAATGGCCACCCTGGAGATTATGCCATCCTTCACGTCTGACCAATAGAAAAAACCACGAGAAACCTCTACGTCAACCGCTACCGCCTGGTTGAGCTGTGGCACGGACAGGATCGATTCTGTGGTTATGTTAGGGTCAATGGAGATCCCACTGACTTGGTTACGAGTGGCAAAGATCAGAGCTGTGAAGTTAGCTGTTAAAAAAAGCACTGTGATAAGAAATTTGTTTTTATACTCTGAGGAGGGAAATAAGCATGTGGATGAGCCATCTTTTGTTGCAGAAGCAGAAGTTCTTTCTACTTCAGTTCTACAGACAACAATGAAAATTTGCTGCACGTGGGTTGGTGATACAAGCAACATTCGCTCTGCAATTTGCAACGCAACAATTTTGCGCGAAAAGTTGCACGATTTTGTTGCTCTATTAGGGCACGGCTTTACCTCCACAAGTGGTTTGGTCTGGATTGAGTGTCATTTCTAAGGGACATCTGCATACGTATCCACGAGGCACCAACAAACACAGGTGGGAACAGGATGCATTAGAACAGTAATTGATTCCTGAAAACAGAAAATGAAAAATACAAAGTTTCAGTCCAATGGTTGGAATTAAGGGTGGGGCACTGGTAGTCCACTCGCCTCTCCCCTCTGGGGGCTCAGGTTCGATTTCTGGACCTGCCATTACATGTGAATAGAGTTTGTAAGGTCTCTCCTTTGATTTAGGTTTTCTAAAAAGTTCAAACTAATTTCTAAGTTAGCCGTGGCCTGACTTAGCAAATCAGCTCGGAGATCGCTTTTGGATGAGATGCTTCCCTTTGCACAAAAAAGGGTAAGCTGCACCCGGCCTCGACTAGCCAGTTCGAGGTTGAGGAAAGATGGGTCGAGTTGGTATTGCAGTGCATTGCGGGACTGTTTTAGGGGACATTTTCGACCCATTTTCCTCCTCAACTTCGGAATGGCTAATGAAGGGATGAATCAATCCTAAACATGGAAAATGAAAAAGAGTTGTTTTCCACAACAGCCATGTTTCAGGGCAGGAATAATGCAATATTTTTGCATGACAAGAAAATATATTTCCCAAAGGAGGGATTTCCTAATGTTTTGCCCTCTAAAATGGCTGCCGTGAAAAACCTCGATAGCACGTACCTTCAGGTTGTCTTAAAGGATGCACAGTGTGGATATCCATTGGTTTCATGACACCTCTAAAGATTGAGCTCACATTCCCGCCATGTGTTTTATCAACCCGTAGTACTCTCTTCTCGCTCCAGTCAGACCAATACACCCAATCCTCAAATAACGACAAGGAAAAGGGGTGTTGAATGTTGGTACTTCCACTTAACAGCACGTGACGATTCGAACCATCATAGTCACAGAACTCAAGCTGATTTAACTTGGCATCAATCCAGTACACGCGTCTGAAAATTAGAAAACAAAGTCAAGGTTTTGTTTTGTATTCCTAAATCGCTTTAATCACCCTGCGGCCATATTGAATCCGCTGGGCCCGGGGGGGGGGGGGGGGGGGGTACTCCCTATAATTGACTATACGGAGATGCTCCGCCCGAAAGGGGTACTTTTTTCAGGCCGCAGGTATAGAAAAGGGGTGGGAGTTTTAGTATAAAAAGGGGTAGATTTTCTTCAAAGGTATATGAAAGGGGTACCTTTTCGGGCAAAAAGGTATAAAAGGGGGGGGGGGGTACCTTTTTGCTGAAATTTGGTATAGAAAAGGGTAAGGGGTCAAGAGTCCGGGCGGAGCATCCCCGTATGAAAAGACCCAAAGTACCCCCCCCCCCCCCCGGGCCACTGGGTCCCCGCTTGCGTTCGCTTTGAGGCATTTCAGAAAGTTCCAAAGAAAACTTTTTGCTCTCATGAGAATAAAAATGGGAATAAGCCGTCGTGTGAGTGATTATAAAAACCTATTGAGAAGAGGTTGTTTTTGCAGTTGTAGGCTTTAGTAGTAGCGGTATTAAATCATGGCTTTCCACACAAATGTCAAAACAGAAGCGTTCATAACGAGGGTTGAAAATTCGTTCAGTTTGTGATATAGGTTGTGGATGACAGATTTTAAAGAAATATCAAGACTTTACCGACTAAAAAAATATTTATCTGAACTTAGCCTTGAATCATTAGAACTTGCTCGTCTACAAGAATGTCAAGGTTAACGAAACGAAAGTATTTCCATTCTGATTAGCTGATTCAGTCATCAGTCATCTTCAGTCATACCCCATCTTCACAAGATCTTGTGTTTATAGAATAGTTCCCAATCTGATATTCAATCCTGCTCGCGATCTGACATCTGATCGGTCTGATCGAAGACCATAGATGATTCTATTAATATTTTCGTCTTCCATGAGCCTCAGGCAAAAATGTCAACTATTTTTGGAAAATAAACTTCATTGTTCATCAAAGCATAATCTCTCCATTATGGAACGTTTCCAAAAATAGGGGGAAAAAGTTTAGATTTTCCGTTGTTGTCAGCGTTAGATAGTGACTGCCTCAACATTCTCGCGAAAAACGATTGACAACTCTTCAAGCTGATAATTTTGTAGCTGCAAATTTTGCGAGAAAAGAAAAAATGTTACTGTGAACATGTCCAGAACTGTTGGTTTTTCTGCTGTTGGTTGCCAAAAGGTTACAAGGGCAGGCAGAATCGGGAACCTGATCTTATTTCCATAGATCATCGAGTCAGTTCAGTATTGATAAACCAATGAAATAGCATCAGTAGCTGGGGTTTTCTTCATTGGCGGACGAGGTGGTCATCTTGAACTAGTGTGCTAAGGTAAGCAGGCAACAGTATTTTATCTAAAGGTAATAGTAGTAGAAAAATGAAGCAAAACAGATCACTAGCTAGTATTGATGTGAATGGGAAAGCAAAGTGTGGAATAACTATGCAAGAGAAAGAGGGACTGACAGCACAGTGTATAGAGTGGTTTCAAAGCAGACATGTTGTAAGGCAGGAACGATGCAATGTCTTTCCATTACAAGAGATTTTATTTCCCAAAGTAGAACATTTCTGTTGTTTTGCCCCACAACATGGCTGCGGTGAAACAGTGCTCGGTACATGGGATACAACACGACCAACGCTCCAATGCTTTTCTTCCTGTTTTAGGCTCTACTATCGTCCAAGATGAATCTAATGACAAAAGCTGTGCTCTTTTTGGTACTTGTTGTTTTTATCAATGACGTACTTGCATTCATATCTTCTGGTTCCTTTCGCTTTCGGCCGACACCAAACGGCTGGGATTTACCGCGTTATTATAGATACTCGCGGCTTAGAAAGGTTCCTAAAGATAACGTCAACGATCGGAGAAAAAAAGTATTTTGTGAGTATTCGTAGTATCTTAGACTATCTTAGACCCAGTTCAAACGTCCATCTTCTCATGAACCGAAACTAATCACATCAAAGAGGACCGCCTTAAAATCCATTGTTTTCAACGCGTTCGGCTCATGAGAACATGTTTGAAATGGGCCTTAGTGATTACTAAATATCCGCATGTACCCTAGGTGTTAATGTATTTGCTATAGTAAGCTATGCTCTTGTGTCTTAAATATCATCTTCATCATCAAGACAGTCATCATTATCAGCATTTCGTCATTATAATCGTAATCGTCATCATTGTCCTCACTATTATTATTAATCTTATAATTAAGCTAATTTGTCAAATATACCATTCCCAAATCGTGTCGCGTGCAGGACTAATGTCCTTATTCTTCATTCCAACCAGGTCGTGGCTCAAACAGTATAAAAGGACTGAACGGTGATTGGAAATTTCACTGTTCTCCCAACCCAAAATGTAAATCCAAAGATTATAGTCGCAGGGTCGTGAAAACTTCCACTGGCGAAATAAACCACATTTGTACAGGATACATAAAAGGAATAATTCTCTCTCGCAAAAAATATCATCGATTTGACAGGGAATATAAAATCAGATGTTGCCATGGCAAACCGACGAAATCGATCCGTGAAGACTGCTACTGGACTGGTTGGCAAAACTGCTTTGGAAGTTTATTCAAGTTCTGGGTACCGAATGGTTACTACATGGCGGGTATAAGGAGCGAATACAACAGCTCAGTAAAGAACGGGTAAGCCAGAGAACGTTATCAATTAATTTTTTTTTTAATTCAATACGTAACAAAGTAAGGTTATTACGGTTATCACTTGTATGTGAATAACTTGGCTTGAAGTTTCGGCAACACTGGTGGTTGCCTTCATATTCCCTGCTAACAGAGCCTATTTTCCCTCCTAAAAGAAGGGAGAGAAAGAGGAGAGACTCTGCACGCAGAGAACCTTCATCAGAATGATGGATGAAGAATGGTGAAGAGGCAGTATAAAGCAGAAAGCAATAGGTGGGCGGAACGGTGAAAACAATAGATGTGAAGGTTATTATCGTTCTCTGTTTGCGGCATGGTGGTCTGTAGTAGGCGGCACGGAGTTGCAATCCTTTAGAAGTTTGTCCAGGTAGAACTATGTCGGTACGAGTCTTCTCTGTTAATTACAACTTTGGTTTTATTTCCATTTTTTCTAGATACTCAAGAATTTGGGACTTCTATGTGTGCAAGTGATACACAGAATGCCAGTTCCTTCAATGAACCACGTTTGGATGCGTCTTTCTTTCATGATTCAGTAGATCCCAAATATACTCTAGTTTCCAGAGGCTCTTTTGGTCTAGTGTTTTTCCGTCATAGTTCGGTATAAGTACTTTACCGCATTACGATAGAGCAGAGAGACAACCTGCCACCCGGCCCACGGTATATCTTAAATAATGCATGTAATTAAACAGTAGTGTAACAAATTCAAAAGAGAATTTTCCTGAACCGCAGTAGAAAACCTATAATAAAAATGGATATTCCACGAACCTCGATAATTGATTATTGTGAAAAGGGTATCAAAATGGACCAAAATCGATCAAAACCATGAACTATAGTCAACGTCTCACCCCAATCAAGTGAGGGAATCCGGAATACACGAAAACATTGATTTTGATATCTGGAATCCAGGCTTTCTATATAAACAGGCATTTCATATCATACATGTCTTTTTATGATATTTTAAAAACAAGTAACAGCGAAGTATGGCTAAGAAAATTAATAATTAATTCCCTAAAAAATTGAACTGGTTATCTCACAGGTAGCCCAAGCTATGGTTTTGAATATACATAGAGAGAATGTATGGCAGATCAAAAAATTTCTTTAAAATAAAATAAATTTCATATCTTATTGTTTCTTTACCGGTATATCAATGTTTTATTGCATGTTTTGTGGTTTTCTGACGGTTTGGTTGCATTTTAAGGCGATTTTAGGACATTTTAGAGAGGAGATAAAATGTCCTAAAATCGCCTTAAAATGCCTTAAATATGAAATTTATTTTATTTTAAATAAATTTTTTGATCTGCCATACATTCTCTCTAAAATATATTCAAAACCATAGATTGGGCTACCTGTGGTTATCTATGAACTGGAAAAGTAATTTACGATTTTCTAGGTTATGGTTTATAAATTGTGAAGCAAGAGGGAATTTCAATTTTTATTAATTTATTTATCTGAGTTCAGCCTTGCAACAATTAAGTGGCCCATGAAGAAACACTTAAGACATCTATCATAAAGATATTTTTTTCATTCCACATCCATTCTCATGTTGCTGCTGTTGTTGCTGGGGTAGCGAGGAGGCCCCCCCCTAAAATTTTTGGGTCGATCCTTTTTTGATATATGATGTCAATGCCACTGGCGTATGAGGGGGGGGGGGGGCACGTGCTCCCCAATTTTTGGTAGTTATAATTCTTGGTGCCCCCCCCCCCCCTCCCCTAGATCCTGGTTCCTCGCAACGCCACTAGTTGCCAACACTGTTATCGTATGTTACTGCTTCAGTTATCGTTGTTTTTATACATGTATAACTAGACAACCTTTCAGACACGGCAAGGGTTTCTGTGTAGTTTGGTAACAGGGCATTTTAACCCTGGAATTTTTGTCTTCTGGTTAAAGAGACCTTGCATAATTAGCTATGACGTCACGTGAACATTTTTGTCTTCCGGTTAAAGAGACCTTGCATAATTAGCTATGACGTCACGTGAACATTTTTGTCTTCTGGTTAAAGAGACCTTGCATAATTAGCTATGACGTCACGTGAACATTTTTGTCTTCCGGTTAAAGAGACCTTGCATAATTAGCTATGACGTCACGTGAACATTTTTGTCTTCTGGTTAAAGAGACCTTGCATAATTAGCTATGACGTCACGTGAACATTTTTGTCTTCCGGTTAAAGAGACCTTGCATAATTAGCTATGACGTCACGTGAACATTTTTGTCTTCTGGTTAAAGAGACCTTGCATAATTAGCTATGACGTCACGTGAACATTTTTGTCTTCCGGTTAAAGAGACCTTGCATAATTAGCTATGATGTCACGTGAAAATGAATAGAGGCAAAATATCAGGTATATTGGTGTCTCGGCACCCCCCTGGCCGGGTCTGACTTTTGTTGTTCAATGGTTAAAATCAGTGTTACCTTGTAGTGAAATCCAATGTGAGTCCATTTGGCCAAATAATTTTCTTGCTTATCAGCACAATACGATTGGTACCATCTAAGAACGAACGTTCAATACGAGCGATTGCGCTCCAGTCGGTCCAAAACAGATACCTAAACAGATTTGAAAAGCATTAAAAGTGTAATCTAACAATGTTGATCGTTTGCAAGCATTCCCAAGAGAATCAAATGACTGGCGGCCATGTTGGTGGTATTAACAATGGGTACTAATGAGAAATATTTTGTTCAAAACCACCAACATGGCTGCGGTGATGTAAGGTGCAATCGAAGAATTACTTCATACTCCATTCAGACAAGGGTATTTGACATTGTTCCAGCTGGGTGGGGCAGTGATACTTGCAAATTAATTGATTTTCTTGAGCAAATGATTATTTAGCAATTTGTTATACGCGCGTATGAAGTCAGGATAGGGGACCGCGGGCCGAGATAGAAAATACCTCCCGCTCTTGGCCTAAAGGACCCAGAGTACTGAGAGAGAGCCAACCGGGTGGCTGTCCTTACCCATCACGTGGATCCAGTACCAGTCCTCTAGGCGACCGCAAGTCGTTAGAAATCAAAACATTGCGCCATTTTCCATCGAGGGTAGCCACTTCGATCCGATCTGCTCGCATGTCTGACCAGTACAATCGGCGTCCAATCCAGTCGACAGCCAAACCTATACATAGTAAATGATGTCATTACATAGTACAAAAACTACCGGGATGCTCGCCGATTAAACCAATCCATTCGGTTGGAAATCGTGCGTCTACCATTCGAAAAGAGCGGGGAAATTCAGATTGCTCAACGAATGATAGACGATTTCTGAAATATTTCCGGTGCCTTTTCGATTCGCAATGTAATATTTAAAAAACTAATTCCATATACCTTCTGGGGAGTAAATTCCGTCCGAGATGATCAATTCAATGCCCGTTCCGTTAAAGAAACAGCGATTTAGTGTGTCTTTGCCCAGATCAGACCAATAGATTCTCTGTTCTTTCCAATCAAAGTCCAAACCAATAGCGTCTTTCAACCCAAGAGCACTAAAAGTGTATTTCTTGCCCAAAGGAATGTCGATTTTGTGGATTTCATTGCGGGTTGAAAAGTACAGATAAGGAAGTTGGTTATCTGGTGAAACAAGAATATCAGTAATTTCACATTTATTAAGACGCAGAGATACGAGCAAAAAAATGTTGCAACTTGTCGCGCAACAATGTTGTGTTGCTAGCTGCAGAGCGAATGTTCCTCGTATTACCACCCCACGCGCAACAAATTGTCTTTGTTGTATAGAGTAGAAAGATCTTCTACTTCTGCAACAAACCCACCCAACAAAATTTTGTTGTTCTACGGGGTGGTAATACGAGCCACTTTCAGATTTCAGATCTCCGACCGACGTTTTCTGAAAGAGGTGTATACTGTTATCTTGTTAGTTTCGAACTAAGATGGATTGTAACTATGGGAACTTAATGTTCAACAGGTCTTTTCTGTATCCTACCTGCTGCTTTACAGTGTCTTCTATCAGCCATCAGTTTGTAACCCTCAACACATTTACAATCAAAGGATCCTCTCATGTTGTAACACTGTTGGCTGCACGTGGAAACATCTTTACACTCATCTACGTCTAGACAGGTTTTGTTATCCGCGGCCAGTTTGAAACCAATTCTACAGGAACACTTCACTCCTACAAAAAAAGGTAAAGCCAAAATTTTACTTCGAAGCCGCGCGGCGATATACAGAGATGTAGAGTCTAGGATTCGAACCTGAGACCCTAAAGGGGAGGTGAGTGTACTACCGCTACGCCACCCTTGATTCCCCCTTGTGACGAGTGAGCTTCCATACCTGAAGGTATGTCGATGCATATCTGTGAACATCCTCCATTCAAGTACCTACAGCCACGAAGAGCACATCCAGGACCTTCGTCGCTACCATCTGTGCAGTCTTGTTTCCCATCACAGACCTTTTTATTAGAGATACACTGGGTATTATCAGAGCATTGCCATTGACCTCGCCTACATACTGGCGCAACAGTCCCTAGGGAAACACAACAACATTTGATATCAAGATACATAAAAATCTAACGGCCTATCAGGATCAAGATTAGTCAATACATTTAGTATCGTAGTAGCATTGCTGCTGTGGGGCAGTTGTCCCATAACGATCTAAGATTTGCAAAATCTTCTACGACGACGTCAACCGGAAGTGTAAGTAACTTCACTTTGGAGTTCGCGCCTTCAAAGTCTGTCTTTCCTGTGGATGATTTGAATTTACTCAAAATGATTTGAATGAAATTTCCATTGAACAGAACCGCAAAGATATATTACTTGCACTTCCGGTTGACGTCACCGTCGTAGATTTTGCAAATCTTTTAAAAGTCTCCTAATAAAACAAAGAAAGTAATCACTATTAATATTACGCCCTAACAATAAACCAGAGTCATCACTGTTGACTACACAGGAGAGCAAAAGTCCCTGGATAGGCAAAAAATAAAGCATTCCGTACATTTGTTAGTAGGTAAGGACTATAGAAGAGGCTTACCACAATTCTTCTCGTCAGTATTGTCACCACAATCGTCGTCGCCATCACACTGCCATAAGATAGGAACACATCGTTTATTGGCGCATCTCATCTCGGTTTGCTTACACTTCGACAAGGTGCAGTTGCGCTCGTCTGATCCATCACCACAGTCATTATCAAAGTCGCACACAAATAGGTCTGGAATACACCGCGAGTTGTTAGTGCACTTGAATTCTTCCTCGTGGCACCGGTTGGAAGAACGAGTTGCTGAAACAAAAAATCATCAAATGTTGGAAGAGATTTTTAATGATTTGAAAAACTCAAAACACACGGCACGGGCACGGGCACGGTCACGGTACAGCAATGAAGGCTTCTGTTGGACAAATCACTCCCAACGGCACTTTCTTGGCTGAAATCTTTGTCAAAAATTACTGCTGTGAAATCAGAGCGTGTGTGGTTATCCTACACAGGGGACGGTTTCACGAAGCCTGGATAAAGTTATCCAGCGGATAAGAGTTGTCCAGTGTATAGAATTTGTATAGGTTTTATCCGCTGGATAAGGATTTATCTCGGTGGATAGCAGTGGATTAGACCCTTTTAGATTTGTTTCATGGTTTCGCATGAGAAGACACATGAATGTGGATACAACTCAAACAAAGAATCTTATCCTCAAGCGAATGCACATGGTCTGAAATGAGAAAACATTACGCAAAAGCCAAAAAGATACTTACGACAGTTGGTTTCGTCTGAGCGATCAAGGCAGTCACTATCGCCATCACACACCCACCCAGCATTAATACACTTGCCATCATTACACCGAAAGTGATTCACGCTACAATTCTTTGAAGGACATTCTATCTCATCGCTTCGATCCCCGCAGTCATTATCACCATCACAACGCCATCGCATTGGGATACAACGACCACTGGAACACGTAAACTGCTGCGATGTACAACTGTGGTTACCTGAGAAGGGAATATACAATCAGCAATGTTTGGGATTCCTGGGTTTTTCTTAAACAAGGGTAGCCAATCGCCTTGAAATTCTATTGTAAACTGACCTGTAAACTAACGCTCGAAGACTGTAAACAGGTTTTTACAAAAACCGCTACAAAAACCGCTACAAAAACCGCTACAAAAACCGCTACAAAAACCGCTACAAGAACCGCTACAAAAACCGCTACAAAAAACCGCTACAGAAACCGCTACAAAAACAGCTACAAAAACCGCTACAAAAACCGCTAAAAAAACCGCTACTAAAAACCGCTACATAAACCGCTACAAAAAACCGCTACAAAAACCGCTACGAAAAAACCGCTACAAAAAAAAAAATCTACAAAAATTGCTACAAAAATAATCAGTAATGTTTTGGGATGCCTGTGTTTTTAGCCACAGGCAGCCCAACATAAATATCTGTCAGTATGGTAAGAGAGTATGATTTTGTTGACTTTTGTTGTTTTTCTTACCACAGTATTTTTCGTCTGAACCATCAGTACAGTCATCAATTCCATCACAGACCCAACTTTTCGGTTTACACTGTCCGTCACCACATTTGAACTGATTGGCACTACAATTGGAGGTTTTCTGACAGTTCATCTCGTCGGATATATCCGGCAACTGGCAGTCGTAGTCTCCGTCACATCTCCATTGCAACAGGATGCATCTTTTACTGTCGCGGCAATGGAAGAGACCAGGCTTACATGATGAACCAATAGCTGGAGAAGGAGAAGAACAGAGCAGTGGTTGAGAAAAGGTGATGTTGAGTTAGCCATGAGTTAAGGCGCGAAAAAAGCGCAACAAAATCGTGCAACTTGTCGCGCAAGTTGCACGATTTTGTTGCTCGTATAACCACCCCGCGCGCAACAAGTTTTCATTGTTGCAGAAAGTAGAAAGAGCTTTTACTTCTTCAACGAAGTCGCGCAACAAAGCTTGCGCAAAAAATTGCACGATTTTGTTGCTCGTATTACAACCCTGTGCGCAACAAATTTTCATTGTTGCAGAGAATAGAAAGAGCTTCTACTTCTTCAACAAAGTCGCGCAACAAATTTTGCGCGACAAGTTGCGCGATGTTGTTGCTCGTATTTCCGCGCCTGCATTCCTGCACTGAATAAGACTATCATACTCACAGCAGTTAGCGTACTCGTCCTCATCTGAGTTATCCAAGCAGTCGTTCTCCCCATCGCATTTCCATCGTTTGGGGATACAGAGGTCGTTCCTACAACGGAACTTACCAGGCGGGCAGCTTCTTGTTGTGTCAACGGTAAAATTAACTAGAAAAAATATATATGCAACGTGAAATGGACGACAACAACCACCACAAAGAACCAGGGTTTGGGAATACTTCGTTAGAGAAGGATTGCTACAGACCCTTTTTTGGATAGCAAACATGGTGCATTGTGGTTTAGCTTGGGTACAAACTTTTGTTCAGCATATTTCATTCACTCAATCTTAATATTACTTACATATACAAGTCTTGTTGTCCTGTACAGAAAGTCTTTCCCCGTACGGACAGTCGCACGAGAATCCCTCGGGATTTAACAAACAAAGATGGCTGCAACCACTTGTGCCATCGGAACAAGGACTTGATCCTAAATTCAAAAATGAAAACGTTGGTTTCTTGATAACTTAGTAAAGCGAGGGCCATATATTGGTTGAAGTTATAGATGGTTTGCAAAAGGGTGTGGCCACCATGTCACTTGGTGTGACAAATAAGGGAAGGAGGGAGAGAGGGAAGGACGGAGAGAGAGAGAGAGAGAGAGAGAGAGAGAGAGAGAGAGAGAGAGAGAGGATAGATGGATGGATGGCTGGGTAGATGAATGGATAAGTGAATAGCCCACTTTCGATATTGTAGTTGAGTGATCACGCATAAAGTAATTCAAGGCGAGGCTCCAGGGAAACAATGGAGTAATCCTAATATATTCTTTGGTTTCCCCAGAGCCTCGCCTTGAATTGCTTTGTGTGTGATCACTCAACCAGAATATCGAGTGTGGGCTATTATCTTGTCAAAGTTTTGCAAGAGCTCATGGAATTAAACTAAAGCCCACTTCCGATATTCAGGTTGAGTGATCACGCATAAAGCAATTGAAGGAGAGGCTCCGGGGAAACAAAAAAATATATTAGGATTGTGGGCCAGAATATCGAAAGTTGAATGAAAGGATATTTCCTTGTTTTATCACAGGGAGCCCAATTTAGATAAAAGTAAAAGGTGAAAATAAAATCGGAAAAAATCGCGTTTAATTAATTTTTTAAATTCCAGGTCAAGATAATGTCCTCTATAATACGAACGAGCAAAAAAATCCGTAAAAAAATGCACCAGACATTATCTTGACCTGGAATTTTAAAAAAATAATTAAACGCGATTTTTTTCCGATTTTATTTTCACCTTTTACTTTTATCTAAATTGGGCTCCCTGTGGTTTTATAACTGAGAAAACCAACCTTGTTGCCTGATCCCACTATACACCTTGATCTCCATCAGCCCAGGTAAATTAGACCTCAACACAGTGACATTAGACAGCGTCTTCAAAGAAGCTCTCTTGATGTCTTTAGTGATCCAATCCGTCCAAAAGATATGCCCCTCAAACACATCAAGCCCGAACGGGTGGTGGAGATTTCTCAGAAGTATCTTATGATTCTCTCCGTTCAGATCGATGCACGAGATAGTATCTGATTTAGCATCTGTCCAGTATAACTGGCGTCTGTCTATGGCGAGACCGTTGGGCCATGTTAGACCATTACCAGTGACCAGATCACGACGTCCTGTGCCGTCCATGTGTGCTATTTCTATCTTGGCGGGAGATCCCCAGTCACTCCACACCATCAATCTATGGGTAAAAAGAAGGAGGAAGGATCATTAAAAAAAAACTTTACGACATGAAAAAGCAGTTTTCGTATGACTATGAAAACCTTACAGCACGAACCGCGCCTTGCTGTGACCGTGTCATTCAGTGCCGTGTATGAAAAAATTCGACAGTCGGTGCCGTGTCCGCGTCGCAACCTTGCCGTGACTTTCCACACTCATACGAAATCTGCTCTAATCCATCTCTGAGAATACAGAGAAAACCAACAAGCAACTCTACCCGCATGATTGCGGGTCCAAGGATCAAGCCCACTACCGATGAAAGGTAGCGCATTAGCAGTGCACACTAGCTATCCGTGCTTCCCAATCTCAACAACAAACTATTTCCCCATGTGAAAAATGGGTAAAATGCAGCTGTTTCAAAAAAATGTTGAAGAAGCGAAGAATAATATTCAATAAAATGACAAACGGTTTGAAATGAAAATAAGTTGATAAAACTGTATATCTTACCCTTGAAGAGGATGCAATACGATTGCTCGTGGATTGTTCACATTCTCTGAGAACAAGGTCTTCTTGAACGATCCGTTAAGTTTAGCTACCGAAACTTCATGTAGGTCAACATCTGTCCAATAAAGATTCCTTCCAAGCCAGTCCACAGCAATCCCATCAGCATTACGCACTGCTGTTATCAACACCCTTAAATCTTTCCCAGATAATGATATTCTACTTATATTATCTCTAATAACATCTGTGAAATACACGTGACCTTCTTGTGCGTCATAATCTAAACCAACTGCATTACCAAGGCTGAGAATTGGTGGAATTGCGTCACTGTTGTCCGCACTGTCTAAAGAAATCCCAGCTATTTCTATTCTTCGCGCATATAGAAGAAACGTGTTGATGTTTATACATGATTTCCCGTCAGAAGATAATCGATATCCCGTGCCGCATTTACACGTGCAGCCTTGGTTAGTCGTTATCAGGCACAGATGTTGGCAGCCACAGTTACTGACAGCACAAGGATTATACGCCTTTGGTTGGCGCGCACTATGATACACTTGTATATCCATGGGTTGTATCAAACCTTTTAATAACACAGCCGTCTGGTTACCAGTGAATTTGTCAACTTTAACGATCGCGTGTCGGATCCAGTCGGAGAAGAAAAGAAAGTTCCTGAAGACGGTGACAGCAAATGGATGAGCAACGTCAGGACGTCCTATTATCTTGCGCCGGTTTTGGCCATAGTAAGACATGGCGCCCACGTAATCGTGGTGCGCATCGGCCCAGTAAAGGGTGCGCATTGTATAATCGAGGGTCAAGGCGTTAACCCAGTAAACGTTGTCTTTGACGAGTACTGTACGATTTGTTCCATCCATGTTGGCGCGTTCAATCCTGTGAGCCTTCCAATCCGTCCAGAAAAGAAATCTGCGAAACGAACGACAAAAAAATCATTACTGCTGTTTTCTTTGCTACGCTCATATATTTCCAAGATGGCGTCTATTTTGTCCCCGAAAACAGTCCCACAATGCACTGCAATGCCAACTTGAACCAGTTTTTCCTTCAACCTCAGAATGGTTAATTATGCATCAAATTTCTTTTATTTCTTTTATTTCTTTTATTTATTTAGTTTTCTGCTATATTACAATAAAACGTTGACTTATCCAACAAATATATAAATAAATAAATAAATAAATAAATAAATAAATAAATAAATGAATATATATATATATATATATATATATATATATATATATATATATATATATATATATATATATATATATATATATATATAATGTAATAACGAAGAGGCAAGATTTGCTGTTACTCCGAGTTTCGTGCTTACGCACTCGTAGATTAATGATGTAGATTAATGTTTCTGTTAATCTACAACAAAGACAATCAACCAGCACGCCCACGACGCAACAGACAAAGAAACATTATATGGTACAACCCCCCATTTAGTAATAACGTAAAGACTAACATCGGCAGAACATTTCTCAAGCTCATAACTAAACACTTCCCGAACCAGCACAAATTCCACAGCCTCTTCAACAAAAACAATGTTAAAGTCAGTTACAGCTGTATGGACAACATGAAAACTGTAATCAACAAACACAACATGAAAATAACAAACGCCGATAACAACGTCAACGCAAGCACCGGAGAACAATGCAACTGCCGTAAAAAAGAACTATGCCCGCTAGACAACAAATGCCTGACTTCCAGTGTAATCTACAACGCACAAATTACAACCAACAACGCAACCAAGAACTACATCGGACTGACAGAAGGAACATTCAAACAAAGATTCACGCAGCATAAATCTACATTTAAACACAGAAAACACACCAACAGCACCGAACTTTCTAAACACATCTGGCAACTACAAGACAATAAACAAGAATTCAACATCAAATGGACAATAATTAGCCGCGCAAGACCCTACAACAACATCTCCAAACGATGCGACCTCTGTCTTACAGAAAAACTGATGATTATTAAACACAGCAACGACAACCTCCTTAACAAAAGATCCGAACTTATTTCCAAATGCCGATACGAGAACAAATTCTACTTGAAGAACACTTGACGCTTTGATATTCTATAGCCTATTGTACCCACCCATATATACTCTTCTTTGTAATTTTTAACTTCTCACCTATTGTATTTAGTATAACTATCACCTATTGTAATATAGCACTTAGCCTATTGTCTTAGCATGTATTTATATCTAGTTGATAGGAATGTCTTTCATTAAATACTGTCTGACGAGTGCGTAAGCACGAAACTCGGAGTAACAGCAAATCTTGCCTCTTCGTTATTACATTTATACTTTGCTCTACACCATATGTGTATTGAGCACTCTTTAATGGGATCAGCTACTTCCTCATATGATTATATATATATATATATATACTGATAAATAAATAAATAAATAAATACATCCACAGAGTGGCTCTTACTCCACTGCATTCCAATTGGAATTTAGAAGTTGATTTTTAGAAGTTGACTTATCAAACGTTGACTTACCCATCTCGAGGATCTAATGCTATTCCCCTTGGTTTAGCAAGGTTGGTAGTGATGAGCGACGTTCGGTGACTGCCATTTAATTTACTAACGTATATTCTATTGGCTGAGCTATCAACGAAGTAGAGATTTCGACCAATCCAGTCCACCGCTAGTCCGTCCGGCACAGCTAGACCAGTTGTGATGATTGGCTCAGGCTGAAATGAATGAAAGGGAAAATGGGATAAAATGTGATGGGATGACAGGAAGAGAGAGATATCAAATAGCACGTAGGATTGTCCAAGAGCCTGTCTTTGTATAGACCTTTAAGCCTGGTTCACACTAGCGACGCAAGCACAAGCATGTCACAAATGTCATGGAAACACTTTGATTGACGTCCACCAAAACCTTATTTTGCCGCGACGGCGATTCGCGCATGTGATTGGGAAGCACTGTAACAAAGAGAGGTAAATGACCATACCCTTGAATTGGAAGCACCTGATGTCACGTAATCAGCTCTGTAGATTGCGTTATCTGTCACATCAGACCAGTACAGCTTCCCTGCACGCACGTCAAAGTCCATAGCAATGGCCCTGGTCAAGTTACCTTGGACTTCCCCGTATAACTTGCCATCCATCGCTATCCGTCTGATATTCTTACGGTTGGCAAATATAAGCATTGGGATTTCTGGACCTAGGATAGATGACAAGGACGGTAAAAGCGATCGGGCATGAGAAGCATGACAAGCAGAGTCCTCAGTTCAATAGACCCTTTTAACTTCGGGGCGTAATGTTTTCCCATTTCAGACCACGTGTCATTGTCTTGAGAATAAGATTCTTTGTTTGAGTTGTATTCATATTCTTGTGTCTTCTCACGCACAACCATTAAACAAAGAAATGATACTCAAGAGAATGACATGTGTTCTTGAGAATAAGATTCTTTGAGTTGTAACCATTAAACAAAGAAATGATACTCAAGAGAATGACACGTGGTCTGGAGAATAAAATTCTCTGTTTGAGTTGTATTCATATTCATGTGTCTTCTCGTGCGCAACCGTTAAACAAAGAAATGATACTCAAGAGAATGACAGGTGGTCTAAGATGTGAATACACTATCCCTAAGCTAACGAATGTACAGAAGTTTTCTTCACCTTTAGGTCGGCATGTTCGTGGGGGGATATGGATGTAGTCTTCGTGACATTTACACTTGTAGGATCCTTCAGTGTTGATACAGATGTGATCACAACGACCAAGATCTTGACACTCGTCAAAGTCTAAATATCAATGATAACAGTAAATAATAACATGAGCATCCTCTGTGGCAGCCTTCGTATGACTGTTAAAAGCTCGCGGCACTAACGCGGTCGTGACAAGGCAAGACAATGTCGCTAGACCAATCACATTGTACGAAAATGTAATCCATCCAATCAAAAGCCCGAAACACAGCGCGGACACGGTCACGCCAAGGTCACGGCACTGCAAGGCCAATCATATTTCGCGAGGAAAAAAGTCAGCCAATCAAAGTTTAAAAAAGCATCACGGTCACGGCAAGGCTCGCATACGACACCGAGTTTTTGAAAGTCACATGAAAACTGCTCTAATACGAACTATACAAGACCATCTACTCACTAACCTTGACATGTAACACTGTCATTACCAAGGACATAGCCTGGTTTACAGTAACAGTAGGCTCCTTTCGGAGTCTGTTGACAGAATTGACTACAGTTGTTGCTCTCGCAGTCATTATTCACTGTAAACATTAAAACAAAAGATCTGTATTGAACAAAATGCAAGGTTTCTTCTTCTGAAGCAAGGGGACGTTTAAGGCGCGGAAATACCAGCAACAACTTGTTGTGCAACATCGTAAGTTGCAGAGTGAATGTTGATCGTATTAACACCCCGCGCGCAACAAATTTTCATTGTTGCAGAGAGTAGAAAGAGCTTCTACTTTGTGCAACACGTTGCACGGGGTGGTAGTATAAGAAGCATTCGCTCCACAACTTGCAACGCAAAAACGTTGCATGACAATTTTTTTGCTCTTATTTTTCGCTCCTTTAGATATTATGAGGAAAATATCGAACCCTGAAACAACCTCCAAAGACGAATTTTTTGGCACATTCGGAATAGATATCAGGCTTTAGAAACTACTCAGGTCTTCCCATCATGCTTTGTTTCCTAGAAGATTTGCGCGATTACACGGAGCAGTTTTCTCTGCAACATGTCTCGCAACGGCGTTGTGACACAAGTTACATGGAGCATTGCGGCGTGTAACCTACAGTGCATTTTGAAAAATGTTGAGAGACACGTTGCAGCAATCATTGCGTAAAGTAGAATTCGTTTCTACTTTTGGCAACGACTGCTTCTCCGTTGCACCGTGTAAACCCTCTTGCAACTTGTGTCGCAACACCGTTACGAGACAAGCTGCAGAAAATTGCTCCATGGAATCGCATCTTGAAAGAATGAAATCTCAAATACATGTGATTATCTGGACACTTACTACATTGAAAGCCCTCGTCTGAGTTATCCCCACAGTCGTTGTTGCCATCACAAACACGAGTGATCTCGAGACAGCGGGTGGTTCCAATACAATGCCATTTATTTTGGCCACAGCTGACAGGGCCTTAGAAAAAGAAGTATATTCCAATTAAGTTAGAAACATTTATTATCTTTGGTAACATAGAGGTAAGATTCTACACTAAAAAATTAAACCTTATCGCGAAGTGTTACACCCTATCTTCACAATTACGCGACCAACACAGCCCCAAGGCGTTTGGGTTTTTGGCTTTTGTCCAGATCAAAAATTTACCAACTCAGACCGTTGAAAATTTAATTACGCGTCATTATATTATCGCGACACATTTTTCACGGCTCTTTATTACACGAAATTTTTTTCAAAATCGAGAAATAAAGTGCCTATTATCTTACATCCTTTCTCATCACTTCCATCACCACAATCATCAGCACCATCACACTTCCACTTGTTATGGATGCACTTTCCATTGTGACACTGAAACTCTATTGACGGTTCACATGGCTTCTGACCTGTAAATTCAACAATACTTCACTTCAAAAAAACAGCTTACTTATCAAATAATCGTAAAATCAACGAACGTAATATCCATGAATATGAATTCGTAAAGTTTCCGTAGCTCCTTCGAATGGAGAGACTGTCTCGATTATCGATCGTCAAAGTTTGCATGAAGAAGCCATATGGATCTGCGGACTCCATATATGTGAATTGAGTTTGTTTGATGTGTTGTTCTCTCCCTTGTAAACCACGATGGGTTTTTTCCTGGTTCTCCGGTTTCCTCCTTCCGTAAAAATCAACATGTGAGTGAGTGTTGTGTGCATAGAATACTGAAAGTAGTTGAAGTGTGTGTGAGTGAAAAGTGTCCCCAATTAGTGCGAAAGCGCTAGAACGAATAGATATTTTTAAATGTTTCTAGTTGGTTCTCTCCTGTGCTTCGAGGGTTTTTCTCCGGGTTCTCCGGTTTTCCTCCCTCTGTAAAAATCCATTTCTAAATTCCAAAATTTCAAGAAATAATGTTAGGTATTAGACACATACCACAGCTTGGAGGTTCATCAGATCTGTCTCCGCAGTCATTTTGTCCATCACATACCCATCCTTTACTAATGCACAAACCATTTGGACACTTGAACTCAGTTAAATCACAACTACGAGGTTCTAAAAAAAATCAAGAATTTGAACATCATAAACCACTATTAGGGCCAGTGATGTCAATATATTATCACGACACTCGGGTCTCACAAAAACCCCAGGGGTACTTCCATATGAAGAGTGGGGATGAGCATTGGATAAATGTAACACCTAAAAGAGAGAGTTTTGGGCGTGGTCCTGGATTAATTTTAGCCCTAAAAGATTTCACTTTGAAACACAAGAGAAATCATCTAAAACAAAAATCACTGATACACTGAAAGAATTAAGAGAAAGATATCAGATGCCCTTGGCAGGACTCGAACCCACAGTTTCGGTATATAATACTAGTGAAATGAAATGCGTTCGGTGTGATACACTGAAAGTCTAGTATCTGGTTTAATGTTTTGGGCCACCAAACGTGTACCCCTAAATGATACCGCACATGCTAAAAACCAACAGCTTTTCCTTTTTTACCCCTAAAAGAGGGAGGGACTTATGATGTCAACCCCGACTAAAGGTATGACAGTCATCCCCATTCTCCAATATATAAGAGTACCATCCCTCTGGGACAAAAAACTCCTTGAATTTGAAGAGTCTCAATATCTCACATTTTACAGTCTCAAAATAACAATTTTTAATAACTGAACCTGCAGCATAGAGATAAGCAATAAAATCTAACCATTTGGTCTGAGAACCAATAAGATTATATTACTAGTTGTATACTTACTGCAATTCTTTTCATCTGAGAAATCCCCACAATCATTTTCACCATCACAAACCCATCGTGAACTTATACACTTCTTTCCATTAGCACAACTGAAATCATGGCTAGCACAAGTAAAGTTATCTGAAACAAATTTTGAAACCAATTGGCATATTAATTGAATCTTTTAGTACATTTAATTCATTTTTTTACCAGCCCATTTTCCTTAAAAAGTCCAAAGTTCCATCTGAACCAATCAGAACACAGAAACTTAATTTGTATATATGTTGTATGAAAAATATAAATTATATTGTTCTTTCAAAGTATGGCCCACAAACTTTCATTCAAATGAATTTGTGCTTCTGTGGATGGCTCGCACAAAAAAGGGGGCTTGTAGGGCCACTAGTCTCATTCCGAGGCTACCCTCTTCACTGTTCGGCATGATGTCATGAATGTTCCTTTCAGAGTAGCCTGGTTAAATCCTCACTTTCAGTGAATTGAGTGGTCTATAGAAGCAAATTGAGTCCACTGTCTATGGTCAATACATACACAATGTGAAGGGTGATTTTTTAAGAGAAACAATGAAAAAAAGACTAAAAACCATTCTATAGAATTTAAGAGAGTAGCTATTATACATACCGCAGTTTAACTCATCACTGCCATCTTCACACTCCCTCTCTCCGTCACACAACCATATTGTTGGAATACAACTTGAACTGTTATGGCACTTAAAATGGGTGCTTGCACAAGTAACTGGAGCTGCAAGAAATGACATGAAAGAGAAGGTTCATAATTTCAAGACTTTCTTTCAGCTGAGTTGATTGGGAAATATGGGTCAACTATTTTTACAAAATTTTGTGGTTCCAACACGAGAAAATCAGAAATAACCATTGGTTGGGGGGTCAAAAAAAATATAAAAACTACAAGGTTTGTATCTAAGAAAATTGGAAATTCCAGATGGTTTGTGGGGATCTTATATCCTTCATATAGTGGGGTATGGATATATTTTGGAATCACACAATAAAGAATTGAAGACAATCATCTCATGGAATAATAAGAATGCTTGAACAAGGCACCGACATGCCCCCAGCATGGCACGCCCATGAAACACAATCTTCACAACCATCAGCTGAAGATAATAGAAGTAGAATGAAGCAAATTTTCTCTGACATACCACATCCTCTTTCGTCAAACCCGTCTGGCTTGCAATCCTTTTCACCATCACATTTCCATTCTAAGGGTACGCATTGGTTGTTGCAAAGGAACTCTCTGGATGTACAAGTTGTTGCATTACCTTAAACCAAGACCAACAAAATAAATAAATGAACTACCTCTCCATTACTTGACTATTATGTTTAGTACTAAAAGATGTTAAAGATGTTAGTGGTTCACATATCACTGTGTAGATATGTGTTTTTAGTCCAGCCAAAATTTGCACTTTGTCCAGCCACACTCACAGATCAAATTGGACTTTATAACATTGTTAGATTTTGGAGATGAGAGAGGAAAACTTGAGAACGAGGAGAAAAACCCTTGAATCAAGGGAGACTCCTAACCAGAGTCTATTCACAATTTATTATGATGCTGATCTAGGAATCAAACCTGAGAGATCAGAGGTAAGAGGTGAGTGCACTATATATTGTTTGCAAACCCTTGCTTCCCAAGCATCTCTTATGACTCTAAGGCCAGTTCTCTTGACTGGTCCCATTGACTGGTCAAATATTGATCAGTCTGATGTGGCCAGTCATCCAGGGTGGCACAGGGGGGGGGGGGGGTGTCGATTAAGAATCACAGACAATTTTTTCATAAATTCACGAATCACGAAATACGATTAATGAATAACCTTGATACAAGGATATAGGGTGTTATACCAATTTTCACAAATCACAGTCTTCAAAATAAGCAGATCATGCATCAGATGTCACACATAACCCCTGTGCCACCCTGGTCATCATGTCATTGAGCAGTCATTGGTTTTAGTCCTAGCTCTCCTATAGACTCTACTACTATTGATAGTCCTTATTTGTGTCTTTACAAAATGAGAAATTCATGAATATGATATCCTAATTTATGCAAAACTACTAGATGTAAAATCTTTAATTTCATTTACGGTATAAACATATATTGTGAGTCTAATGTGCTTTATATTTCATATAATGAGCATTATATGTGTTTATCTATACATATGTTATGTAATCCGCTTACTTCAATAACAGACCACTATAAACACCTAGCAAGCTGTTATATAATAATACTATTAAGTACCACAATATGATTTGATTACAAGGATTATAAGATATTTATTGCATAATTCTTGAACATTCGTCTTTAATAACGCAATAACCATGCATTAATAATTTAAGAGGGATTGTTCTCTTGGATTAAAATGCTATGCAACAGTTAATACCAGCCTTCATATATTTTCTCCTCAAGAGCCCATTATAACAGCAGTATTTATACCCCATGCTGAGATATGTATGTTTGAGCACTAGAATAAGGTATAATATGACTTAGTAATTAACCTTCAAGTGTTAAGTGCGTGCTTATATTGGCCCCGTCAACAAGGTTAAGAAATATAATACCTCCAGGATACATATATATGATGCTTCATATATTCTATATCAAAACTGAATATTTAGTATTTTTGAATGACACATTATATATTAGTTTTGTTAATCATAATCCTACACTAGTTAATCTTGATTTTTACTAAGGATTTGATTCTAACTTTAGTTATACAACAATAACAAGTTAAGGGGATTACTTTATTATTAATGCTCTTAATAAAACATTAAAAATGAGAATTGTTTTGGCCAGAATTCTGTTAGATGATTGATGAATTCATATCTGGCTTAAATTAAGCTTGTATTGTTTAAAAAAATACTAACCGTAAGGGGAATCCAGCGAAGGAAAATATGACCTTGCGTAATATATTTTATACTTATGTAACTTGAATATTGAAGTGAATTGATAGGATGCGTAACACATGACAAACATCTGAATATATATGTGACTCGAGTCTTACACATGATTGAATGCAAAAATAAATAAATATATTAAATTTAGTTTATCTTTTTACCACAGAGTTTCTCGTCGCTTCCATCCTTGCAGTCATTTTCGCCATCACATCTCCACGAATGAAAAATACATCGAGATCCGTCTTTACATCTGAACTGGTTGGCCTTGCATATTCGACCTAATTACAAATCAAATAATAGAACCACAAAAAAAATTAATCAATCAAAAATTGTCAATCAAAATATAAACGTCACAAATAATAATAACACAAAAACAAAAGATTATTTATTGAAGTACAGGTTTTATGTGTATATTTAGAGATGAGGAAATGTTTTTATTAAAGGATGCTTTTTTTCTTAATTTTTTTACTTATATTCTACATTTTTTGTACAAAAAAGTTCGCCTTGTTTCTTGCATGTTTTATAAGTTCAAGGTTGTTTCGTTCTCCCCGTCGAAAAGCCGTTGAATCCGTCTTTAAACAAAACGATAATATAATCTGATACACCAAGGACTTTTAAAAGGGAAAGGATTAGTCAACAGCAATAAAATTTACTTTGGATGTGTGAATTTTCAAGGTAAGCACTTTGATAAAAATACGTGCAGACTGCTGAACCACGTGCAAGATAAAACAGATTCCATAATAAAATACAAAAGTTCTAATTCTAATTCATTTTCTGAACGAAATAAGGTTCTTTAGACCTCGAAATACCTCTAGCAGTGAAAATAAATCGTACTCTTTCTAACAGAGGATTGAAATTTGGCATTTGTGCCTTGTAAACATGACAAATAAGACGTAATGTCTCGTGGGGTGAAGTTTGTAAACACAGGATACGAGCTCTTTTCAATGTAATATCGACTCTTTACATCCAAAGAAACTAAATTCTGTTGTAAACAGGAAAGCTTACACCTTTGGAATTCAGTTAGGTTCAACAAGAAGTGCAGAAAGACCGCCCTTTCGTTACTTCTGAAGCTCACCTTTAGTGAATTCTGCGCCAACTTGAGAGTAGTTCAAAGCCAAAACCCAAAACGTTGCACAAATTAGAATGATTCCTATAACTGATTTTCCTGGATTCTTGTGAGCTTTGTATTCGTTTATACTAAAGCTAAGTGGTAGCATTACTTTGAAAACTAGACGATTTCATTAGCAGGTTTCGTATTTTTGGGCCAAGTATTGAGCAAGCAATTTCTTTTATGTTGTACAATCACATCCGTGCAGTTTACTTGTCAATGGACGTTTATGCAAATTCTATTGAATTTTAATTTGCCACTTTAGCGACTCACGGGACCCCCCATCGTGAGCAATCACATATATCCTTGTAAAAACAGTAGAGACTCGAGTGTAGCTAACTGTCGAGGGTAGAGGGTCGAGGGTACGAAGTCGAGGGTCGAGGGTACAAAGTCGAGGGTACCTAGTCGAAGGTACCAAGACTATTTGTGATGATAGCGAAATTTATTACACATTTAGGGTCGATATCCGTGAAATAAAGCCGTGAATAAAAACCATATAGTGAAGTGATACGATATCACTTCACGGTAAACTGTCCAATAAAATCTCGCGATATATAATAATGTATAATCGACCCTTAATGTGTAATAAACAAATTATTACATGTTAAGAGCCTGATATCAATTTATTAGCTCGCGGACTCGCTTGTTCGCGATATGACGGGAAACTCGTGAATAAAAACGATATCAGGCTCTTAACATGTGATAATCTCTATTTACTCGAGGGTAGGAATATATAGTTTGGATAATGTAATTTAATTCTCATCAAATCTCTGAATCCTTTCTTTTCTTCCCTGAAAATTATCTGAAACCAATTTTGTCATTTTTCTTTTCTTTTCCAAACTATTACTAAATCAGAGTTTTTTTTGTATCTCCGGAACATTGCGGTTGAAGTGGATAATTAAGTAATTATTGGCAAAGCACATGGAGTTTCGATGACTGCGTTTCAATGTCTGTCAAAAAAAAAATTGTCCATAAGTTTCAATATAAGATTGGCTTATTTTTTTTCTTAGCAATCAAACAGAACTTTAATAATTTCGATGACATAAATGCATGATGGAATTTTTAAAACTAAAATTTTCAATTTTGCGCGGGTGATAGCAAAAGGCACAACGGTGTTGCCTCAGTTAGCCTGCGGCGAAAAGCGGTCACCCTAACTACTTAATTCTCCGAATAGCGCATCCGGTGTCAAAATGTGTCAAGAGTTTCTTTGAACACTGTTTCAGTTGCATCAACCTTGGAAATTGGTGACACGATACACATAGCTTCCTGGCGCCTTTACACTAACATTTGCTCCATCTGCGGTCTACGAGAGAACTGAGCAGGGTAAGGCAAGGTTACGTTCAGCTGCCACCAGTGTCGACAACTGCTTTGATAAGCAAGACTATTCTTTCAGTTTGCAAATAAAGCATATGGCGCACAAACGAAAAATAGAAAATGAGATTGTCAGTTGCTGAGAGAGAGAGAAACGGAAACAGCAAAGACAAGGAAACATGTTTCAATCTGATGGCCTGCCTTCCGGTCAAAGAAAACCAGCATTTAGCAATTATTGGATTCGGCTATCGTATGATATGAAAAATTATGCATAACGAGGAGAGTGTTATCTGCCGAAGCCGTAGGCTGGGGGGAGGGGGGATGTCCAGGGCACCGGGATACTGGATACGCCCTAAACCAGGGTATCCCGCGGATGGTTCAAAACAATTCTGCAGTGGGTTCTACGATCACCCTAGACTCCATTTCGATTTTTGAGTTAGCCGTGCCCAGAGGTTGTTTCAGGGGTATGCAGAATCGAGCGCCGTCAGTCTCTGATATTATGACGATCATTGCCAAAACTAATGACATGAAAGATTGACATTCATCCACTACCAGAATCCCTTGATCACTTCTTTTTGTAAAGTTCATTACCACCTGCACCAATTGCTCACGAAAGAAAGAAATTTCGTGAATCGAAGCATTTTTGTAGTGGTAATCAGTGGTAGTAGTACAGAATGACGCCATCATGCAAATGCCTATTGAACTACATATGACGTCGCAATTAATATTTAAGAAAATATTGTACCGTGTAACCACCCGTGCGACCTTGCATGCGACGCCGCAAAATAGTTCTACTATTGTACTACTAGTTCTACGCGTACGCGCGCGACGAATCTAATCGTGTAAACAGCCCATGCAAGCGACGTCGCACGGATGGTCACACAGTGCGATCTAGTTTTTGCGACGCACGTCGCATGAAAATGATCGCATCGTACGTCCGCTGTGTCCGCACCTTAAGTTCTCATAATTTTGTTTGATGGTGTATATTGTTTGTTTTTGTTGTTGTCGTGAAAACGGGTTAACATGATCACACGACGGCAACCATTTGAATCTTATTTTCCTTTTTTGTTCTCATACTTTATTTCAATCAAAGAAACCGTTTATGACGATATCATTAATTCCACCTACACAAAAATATTATTCAATTTTGTATTTCTATTTCAGAAAGTGGATAAGAATAAATAACTGTTAATATGTAATATCCACGTGAATGCGTCTTCACAAAATCAGTCAATATGCAGTGGAGATTCTGGAATGGGATAGTCTCCTTCACAGTTCCCTGCGCCATCTTGAAAGGTAGCTGTGCCTTTGCATCGAAGCGAGACAAACGGTGAGCTTACAATGAAAGAGACATGTGAATAATTGTCCCAAGTGTCTATCATTGCAAGCTCACCGTTTGTCTTGCTTCGATACCAGAGCACGACTACCTTTGAAGATTGCACAGGGAACTGTGAAGGGGACTATTATCGATTCCCCTTATTACGCATGATACCTCTAGTATACCAGAATCTTTTTCTTAGTTCCTTTCGTGGGCTAATCAACACCATTATCTTGTGACTCCCAAAGGAGTTCAAACATTTGAATAAGAAAAAGAATTCGAAGAGGATTCTGGTGGTAGTGGTATCAACACGTAATAAGGGGAATGATGAATTCTTCCATATTAGATTGTAATGTGGAAAATGTCATATGTAATAGTCAATTACTTTTTCATGGAAGTTAATTAGTGGGCCAGTGGCTCCTACTGAGATATTAGTCGTACAGCTTGATGATATAGTTAACCATTACTCATCCAAGACAGAGGAAGATCAGATCACACGACCTGTGACTAAGCGCATCTAGGAAATTCTTTTAAGTTTTAAAAGTGGGTGCTGTTTACGAGACCGTGGTATGGTTACCCTATCTTTAAAACAATGCATCAGGATATGGAAAAGCATAAAATGCGCAACTAAGTTGTGGTTGAATGGTTGGTCTCCTAACACACGAGATGCGCAAAGCTAGGCGTGGTTATCTCCTAACACAAGAGATGAGCAAAGCTAGGCGTGGTTATCTCCTAACACACGAGTTGCGCAAAACTTGGCGTGGTTATCTCCTAACACACGAAATGCGAAAGCTAGGCGTGCTTATCTCCTAACACAAGAGATGAGCAAAACTAAGCGTGGTTATCAACTTCTACGAGATGCGCAAAGCTACGTATGGTCGATCGCCAGCATAAAGTTTAAGTTTACAACATATTTCAACTCCTATTCTAAAAATTTACTCATTTCGCAGAGAGAAAGAATGTTTTTATCAATTTTTAAAATCCATCCCTGTCAAATTTACGCCATTATACTTTAAATTTTGATCACCATGCGCTACGTAATGAAACATATACAGTGAAAGATTCCAGTCTCCGAGTCCCAATCTAAGCATGGAGCTTATGCTACATTTTGGAGCTGGAAAGAAGCCGGTAAGGAACTCCTGAAAGATTCTTATCTTAGAGCAGTTTCTATATGACTATGAAAAACGTACGGCACAGACCACACCTTGCCGTGACCATGTCAGTGCCGTGCATGGAAACATTCGACATTCGACATGCCGTGTCCGAGTCGGGGCGTGCCTTCTCACACTCTTACGAAATCTGCTCTAACATTAATCTTACGCATGACAGCTTCATGAAAAACACAGCTAGACTTTCTCAAAGTCTCGTTCGATGCATGCCCTATCCCGAATGAGATTCGACGGGTCTTGATACTCGAAATTCTGGTTATGATTGCGATAAGAGTTTTGATACAAAAGGAATGTCGCAAGCGCGCGCTATTTTTGCGGATTGAAAATAAAAGAACAGTATTTACTGAAATGACATTGAACGAGATTTTAAGGGAGCCTGAAGTAAATAGAAGAGAAAATAAAGGCAAGTACCGCTTAAGGTGATACGCGCAACAAAATCGTGCAACTTGTCGTGTAACATTGTTGGAATACAAGTTGCAGAGCGAATCTTGCTCGTATTACTACTCCCGCGCGCAACAAATTTTCTTTGTTGCAGAGAGTAGAAAGAGTTTCTACTTCTGCAACAAAGTTGTCGGTGCCAAAAAAAAATGTTGTTGCAGGAGGTGGTAAAACAAGCCACATTAACTCTGCAACTTGCAACACAACAATGTTGCGCGACAAGTTGCACGATTTTTTGTTCGTATTACCGCACCTTTATGGTCCTTTTCAGGAGTAAAACCTACTGCACTGGTGGATGCCTAATAATTCACGCAAAAAGATTAACCTTTTTTTCTTAGTCGATAATTCGTTTTCAAGATGAAAGAACTAAAGACCGAGTAAAATATGACCTGCCCTGGAGCAGAAATAAACAAGTACCCGGCTTTTCAAGCTAGAGTACTCAGTTGCTCATGTCAGTTAAGGAAAGGTACGTTTTTTATGGGGGGGGGGGGGGGGTGGGGTATTCGAAGTAAACTTTCTATTCCTATTAAGTTGTCTGTTGACTCTCCCCTAGATTTCGTCAAATAAAAAGGTATAACTCTTCATAAAAGTTTAAATCTTTACAAATTTTTACTGATGGCCCTCCCTCTACCCCCCTCCCCTCCCCCTAAATAGAAGACGTACCTTCCTCAAGGACTGTTCTATGAATGAGCCTGCTCTCTAGGGGAGCGTGTAGGTGTGTATGTGACAGTGATTTGACTGTGTGTTTGTTTGTTTTATGGTACATTTGTACATCTTGGTCTATCGTTACGTACATTTACACTTGGCTATCGGGAATTAAACGATATACTAGACAACATCTTTTGGATCTTTTCTTCGTTTTTCAAAATGTTGCATTTGACTGTACTTATTCTGTCAACCTAGAACGAAAACAAAACAAGTTTTCAATGCTACTCACAAAGTAAATCATAAAAGGAGGCTCTATCTGATTTGATGTCATAATGGCCTATTTTCGAGATGCGCGAGCGCTTTCAAAAATGTCACAGGCGCAGACATGATAAAGAGGTATTTTCGGGCAGAGTCAATAGTGAGCGTGATCTTGCCCGAAAATGTCGTGCATCTCGAAAATGGTCTATTTCCCCCCATTTCAGACCACGTGTCATTCTCTTGAGAATAAGATTCTTTGTTCGAGTTGTATCCATATTCATGTGTCTTCTCGTGTGCAACCGTTGAAAAAAGAAATGATACTCTTAGGGAATGTCACTTGGAATGACAAACATTTTCTTGTTTTTTAAATCCTACAAAAGTTACATCTCCCACAGCCATTTTGTCTTTGCAACTGCTTGTCACCCTTATCTAGGTGTTGATGAGGTGCTACCACTCTTAACATATCCTTGACTTACCATTTCTGTGATATCAGATTCTAATCCTTCAAGTTGTGCCTTCAAGGGCTCAATCTCGCTGTCGGTAATACTGCAATAATAGAAAATGCTATATTATTGAAGTATATTTTTATGAACAGGATGAAATTGTTTGCTATCCTCAGGGGCGTTACCAGGATTTTTCCTTGGGGGAAGGGGGCAAAACCTGTTTTCAGAGCATTAATTTTTTTTACTTTCAGAACTCACATCGCACGTACAAAGTGAAGGAGTTTTAATCATTTGTTGCCTTTTTTCAAATGGATTATTGTACTCAACTTTTTAAAAATGTGACACTTTTATACTCTCTCATTCACAATAAACTAATCTCTTTGCTATCAAGCATGCTAAAAAATTCTAGGATTTGGGGAAAAGCCCCATGGACCCTCTCCCTCGTTACGCCCCTGGTACCCACTTTTGACACCCTCCTCCCCCCCCCTTATCAATGCCGTTCTTGTTACCTTTGCTCTCTTTTGAGTGCTATAGTATGTTCTTTGTTTTCTGTTCTCCACATTTCCAGTTCTTTATTCATACTATCAACATCTTCTTGTATGTAGTCCATTATTTTGCCAAGTGGGTTGGCACTTCTTGTTAGGGTCTGGATACTGCCACGGAGTTTTTCGATCTAAAACACAGTTTAAAAAGTACTTTTTTAAAAATGAATTCTCAAGCATTAATGGTGTTAAGCTGCACATTAATTCCTTTTTAGATTGGGCATCTGAATTTTTTCATTTCAGACCATGTGTCATTCTCTAGAGCATCATTTCGTTGTTTAATGGTAGCACATTAGAGGACACATGAATATGGATGTAACTCAAACAAAGAATCTTATTCTCAAGAGAATGACACATGGTCTGTAATGAGAAAACATAATGCCCCCAAGCTAAAAAGGTCTGCAGCTCAATTTGTAGGACAAAACATTAGGTTCCAATTCTCAGAAGATTGAAATTATTTTGTTTTGCCCTCCTTTAGCAACATGCTATCTAAAAAGAGTTGCTGCAATGTGCAACCTGGGATATAACATGTAATGATATAGCAGAATAACATAGTAGAACATCTTACTTCTTTCTGTGCTAACTCTCTTTCTTTCCTTCTGGCAGCATCATTTATTATTGATTTTTCCTATGAAGAATTTAAAATTTATAAAAAATGTCAATTGAAGTAATCAAAAACTTGTGGCAGTGTTAACACTATGGCACGAAGCACTGTAAAGAATTCTTCCAAGAAAAGTTTTTGTTATTGTTTATGCAATGTCTTTAAAAAGACTTCTGAATGTTGAGTGTGTTCGGCTTCTCTGCCCCATCTTGAAAAAAGGTAGCCGGACCTTAACATTGAAGCGAGACAAACAGTGACCTTGTAATGAGAGAGACCTACACCTTGGACAATTATTTACGCTCTATTGTTACAAGCTCACTGTTCATCTTGCTTTCATGCAAAGGGATGGCTACCCTTCAAGATAGTGCTGTAATAGGCTGATAGGTAACAGTGAAGGGGACTATTTGACAGTGTAGCATGTGCATCAAGTGTGCAAAACTTTTTTTAGTTCCATTTCTATACCTTTACAGTTTTCATAGATTCTTCTTTACTTCCTTCCAGCTCTTTCTTGGTCTCCAGAATTTTTCTAACTAGGCCACCTTTAGAGCAAAAAGAGAGACAGTCATTAGCAAACTTCACAAATTGCCTTCATTAATTGAAAAAAAAATCAGCAGGCCTACCATGGCCACTGTCATCTTCAAGAGATTCTGTGCTAGGAACCTAGAATAAACAAAATAATACAAATTATAATTAGACAATAGTTTAGTTTCCTAAAGGCAGATCTATAATAAGATCTAATTTTGACAAGGACAGATCCAGGGGGTGCTCACCCTGGGTCGACTTTGTGCCCCTACTTCAAAGTTAATAACCAATACAAAATAAAATTGTCATCCTTTGACTCTAAAGGGTGCACCCCTTCCTAGGTCAATTTTGTGCCCCTACTGTAACTGTGAAGAAATCCAATCCCTAATATGAACTTTCTCTTTCTTGGATATGCTGCAATGCAGCACCCCTCCCTGAAGAAAATCCTGGATCCCCCCCCCCCCCCCCCCCTCCGTTCATACATCAATAGTGAATCTTTTACTTTTCACCTCTCCCAGATTAAAGAAGTGAAACAAGTTTGTGAAGTGAGTGGGCATTAAACTACTGTTAGATAGTTCTGACTAAAAATGCAGTGCTCACACTAACCAGCTCACTGGTCACACTCATGCACTTCTTTACTTACTGTGTCAATGTCATTAGTTATGGCTTGATTGTCTTCAACAACAAATGTCTCATCATCATCATCATCTTTGCCATCATCTACTATAACAGTCGCGTTTTGTTTTCCTGAACCAATTCTAAAAAAAATCCAGAATGTCAGGCCTTGTTTACACTTGGGAGTTTACTAAGGTTTTAAAAAGTTGAGGTTATTGTTGGTTTCATTTCATTAAAGTTCTGACAACAAACCTTGATATCTGGTCTTCATTTTCTTCTTGTTGCTTTTTAATTTTAGGAGGAGCTGGTCTGGCACTGCTTGGTCGTGCCATTCGTCGACTGTTTTTAATTGATTAAAAAAGAACCAAAAATATGTCAAAATAGCTAATACTACTGTAGCTTTAGGAATATGGGAAACTGTTTTCCAGGGTTTTTGGCTGGAAAAATCTTTGCAAACAACCCTCTCATATATGGTTCTAGGGAACTGGTGAGCTTTTCCCATGGTTTTTAGCTAGAAAAATCTTTTGCAAACAACTCTCTTCTATGGTCCTAGCAAACTTGCAAAATTTTTTCCAGGGTTTTTGGCTGGAAAAATCTTCACAAACAACACTCTTGTTTGCTTCTATCAAAATTTCTAACATTTTTCCAGGGTTTTCAGAACTCACTGACTTTTCTCTGACTGTGGGAACCCTGTACTCACCTCTGGGTAACTTGCTGAGGAAGCTCATCTTCATGTAACACTCCATTCATCTGTTCTGTAGAAGCTGGAACAGAATCTGTACTAGTGATACCTATAAAATATATTCAACTGCTGTTAATAATCAATAATTAATAACTGGCAATAATAGTTTGGGCCCGCAGTAATCGGCTATGATACCCTGTTACAGTCCCCCTGCCTCGTCATTTCTGTTAAATTGCTCCCGTCTTGTTATGTTAAACTATATCTTTTTATTTTTTGGCAAAATTAATGAAAAATAAATAAAATAAAATAAAATAAAATACTAAATACTCTACCTTCAGTTTCCCCACCTTGTGAATCTGAAATAAATGCAATACTTAGTTTATTAAATAAAAAACCTAAAGTAACCTGAGTCAACACAATCCAAATCTTCTTATTTTATTGATACCTTGAACACCCTCTGGGCTGATCAAGGAACACAGAGCACCCTAAAACGTGGGGGGTGGGGGCTAAGATTGGAAATACAACAGACTACTATGGGAAAATGTGGGCCATTACATATATTATATAGCCACTTCTATAGCACTCCTGTTATTTTCACCTGCAAGACCTACCTTCTACTTCACCATCAGCATGCCTCCTCCTTTGCCCTTTGGCAGATGAAGGTCTTGGAATACGATTTTGCTGTGCTTCACTTTCCTACAATTGAAAAATTCAAGAAATTATTATGAATTGTAAATATTTTTTTTTAATCAATCAAATATCTCATGAAGACCTGTATAAAGTAATTTGCAATTAAGGTATATGAATTGTACTTATGATGGGGCAAGTTCATTCCAATCAAGGGATAAGGAAATTCCCATGATAAGACAGCCATATTCACTCGGGAATGAACTCAGCTTGTCATAAATTTGATGGACGAAAGCCAAAACACCAGACGTCTGGAGTCAGTACGTAGGTCACAGAAATATGAAAAGCTAGCTAAACTAGCATAATTTGCTAATTGGATTGCTTAACAAAAGATAAGGGAGATGAATGATGTAATGCTAGTTCTAACCTCTACATTTCCATCAATCAGTCCAGTGTCTATTCCATCAGGTGTTCCTTCCTCTGTTCTTGATGGCTAATTATTGAGGAATAAATTATGATCATGGTAATTAATAAATTAAAAAATCAATCTTTTTGTAAAACCATCTAAAATTAATATTTTACGACGTTTTGCTAAAATTCTGAGAACAGAATAAACAAATCAAGGCAATAAATTGTACAGAAGTTAGAACGATCATATAGCAATTCAACAACAATTTCCAAACTTTTTGATGGCCGTAACACTATTTACCATATGAAAGCCTATCACCAAAAAGGTGGATTCTTAAAAAACAAATACTGAGTTACGTACAAACTTGCTATTTTAAAAAGTGAGTTACAATAAAATATCAGATGGCATATTTTGTTCACAACAAAACAACAATACTAACAAAAACATTAAATGTATAGTTTGGAGACACATTGGTTTGTATGGCTTATTCACACATCATTGTTACCTTTTCAGGCTCCTTTCCTTTTTCCCTTTCTTGTGATCTATCTCGTTTCTCCTTTCGTTCTCTATCCTTTTTTTCCTTTTTACCAGAATCTTCTTTGGAAGCTGAACTTTCCCTTGGTTTTTTATCCTCCCCATTTCCATCTTTTTTTCTACTTTCCTGTTATACAGAACACCAACAAGAAAAAACAATGAAGTATGCCTTTTTGCCATCATTACCAGGAAAGGTGAAATCATTATTGGGACTTAAATTGTGAGGAAAAAATTGTCAATCGTGTGGGGAAATCCTTGATTGTGCGGGATTTCTTTTTTTTTTTTTTTCTTTTTTTTTTGGCATAGTATTTAATTTTGGGGATAACAATCTATAAAGCTTAGGCCAAACATTGAAATTCACATAAGCTGTACACATTGAAAACAATGGTAAGGCAGAATTCTTTTTAGGATCCGCTCATGAACATGTGAAGTTTGGCATTTGACCTTTGACATGCAAACTGTATCCTAGTCGTACAGTTAACCCCTATGATCCCACCTGGGGCCAAAAGGATAAAAACGAATGTATATCTAGATCTAAAGATCAGGAAAAATGTGCATAATGCACAACGCACCCCTTGCGCGTAATGTCAAAGCAGCTCAATTTGGAGGACAAAACAAAAGAATCTCAATCTCCTGAGAATTGGAAACGTATTGTTTTGTCCTCCAAATTGAGCTGTATTCGGAAGTGCTGCAAGGGTCTATACTATACCTTTTTTGCACTTCCACGTTCAGCACTTTTTTCTCTGTCTTTTTCTTTTGATATCTCTCTGTCTTTGCTACTAGATCTTGATTCTTTTCTTTTACCATCTCTGGAAGATTCAAGAGAAAAAGATAATAATTAAGACAATAATCATGTAAATGTAAATAAAGACAAAACGAATGAAATACCATATGACAATAATAGTTATTACTGACAGCACAATGCACCATACCATGGCCACCACATTAACTTTTTTACAGTACAAGTTAGCCAATAAGACAGCAAGAATTTGTACATTTGCATGTGAACTCACTCAGTTGTGACTGCAAATATTTAGATTTATTTCGTACTTTTTGTAACCAAAAACTTGCAGTGCAAATCAAAAAACTGTAGGCACCCAGAAATATCTCAGAAACCGGTTACCATTTGTTAAACAAGAAGTTTATTTGAATACAAATCAGTCAAATTTCTTGCAGTTAGAGAGTTGTTTCAGAATGTTCAACAAGCGAGGCAGGATTTCTGCAATATTTTTGGGTGCCCACGGTTTTTCGATTTGGACTGTAAATAAATGGCTATGGAACTGTGTGTCACGCTATAAAGTTTTGATATGAAATGAAATAATAATACTTACGCAGGGCTTTTGCCTGGTTTGCCTCCACCTAATACTGTTTTTACTGCTTCACTTGTACTTTTCTAGATAAAATAAAAGACTGCTGTTACCAACTACGTACAGTCCACCTGGCACCTAGCACACTGACAGCAATCAGTGGAAATTATACTTCCCTATAATACTTACTAGGGAGAGGAAGGTGGGAGAGAGGCATGCTTGATCAATTAACTACACATGAGACTCACAATGATCTCCAATGGTGGGCTCGCATAGTGGCCCTGCTAGAGTCTAGGGACACCCAATGTAGCCTCAAGTTTAACTTTGCCTAAATTTTTGGGCTGATCTAAGTCAGGGCACAGCTTTCTCAGAGATTGAACCCTGAAACAACCTCTGGGCTGATCTAAGTCAGGGCACAGTGTTCTCAGAGATTGAACCCTGAAACAGCCACTGAGGTGATCTAAGTCAGGGCATGGCTAACTCACAGATTAAACCCTGGAACAACCTCTGGGCTGATCTAAGTCAGGGCATGGCTAAATCACAGATTAAACCCTGAAACAGTCTCTGGGGTTATCTAAGTTAGGGCACCACTAACTCACAAATCAAACCCTTGAACAACCACTGGGCTGATCTATATCAGCAGGTGGAGGAAAAGCCCAGAAAAACCATCAAATCATAGAGAGACCAAAAAACTCTACTGAGATGTGATGTTGAGTCCAGGAATTGAATGCGAGACCCCTGAGGTGAGAGGCGAGGGAAAGACCACTATTCCAACCTTGATTAAGTGTGGTCGTTATATGATAATATGGTGTTTGATATATCATTATTTCATTTATGACAGCATATATATGAAGCTGTTAACTTTTTTCTATAACTCTTCAACTTTTTTTTTCCATTTATCTCAACAGATTTCAATTCAAGTACCATATACCCACCTTGCTAATAATCATTTTTGCAAGCTCTTGAAGCAGTTCGTTAGTTTTTTCTGGTTCATGTCCTGCAACAATTTTACTTGGTCTGACAGAAAGGCTTACTCCACTAACAATTACTGGAATGAAAAACGAAATTGAAATTTGAAAACAGAAAAAAAAGATTCTTAGCAAATATATCACTAATTATTATATAGTTTGGATAGTATGCTTGCGCTGATTGGTCGAGAACTGTGCTTTATTAGTGAACGGAGCACAGTTGCCGATGCCATCTGCACGCACTGCAAACTTTATGAAGAAGACTATAAAAAAAAGCATTTAAAACTACGACAGATTTTTATTTCTATTTTTAAAACTCATGAATAATTAATGAGGAAAACACAATAGAAATCATTGTCCGTGGAGGAGGTTGTATATCTGATACAAAATCGTCCTGATTTGCATAAACTTTAACAATTTTCTCAGCCAAATTCAATTTTATCTTTAAAATTTTAGTAGAACATGAATGTATACACCTAGACGTTACATAAGTAATATATAATATTCGTGTCTGTGTTGTATCAGATATACAATCACTTGCCTTTGGCTTGTGGTTGTATATCTGTTACAACACCGCCACTCATATTGTATACATTACATAATAAAACAGATAAAACAGCTTTTTTAATGCTCTGTTCAGTAATAAAGCACTTAGGAAATGCCGAAAGCACTCGCCTACAGCTGATGCTTTTCTTCACACTTCTTCCGTACTTACGTCATTTCCTGTGTGCTATATTACTGAATGGAGAATGGAAATGCTGTTTTTTTTTTTTGTTAAATAAAATGAATAAATCACTTTTATTCAACAATGAAAAAAACAGAAAACAATACAAATATATTTCAATGAATATATGAATATTAACAGTTTTAATAGGTTATGATAATTGTAAGGTAAACACAATTTGAAGTCGCTAGTGAAACCAATGAAATTGTGTGAAAAAGGGAACATTTTTTAAAAATAAATGATACAAATTTATCCCTGAACTTGTTTTTTTTTAAACACTCATCTAGAACTAAATATAGTCAGATTAAATATATCTAACAATAACAGGACATATTTGTAAAATGATCATTCTCTGGTTATGCGATTGAGGAAAAATTGTGAGCATATGCCTAAGATATAAACTTTTTGATACAAACAGTCAACAAACAAATAAACAAATACAATTCACAGGCAAATTAATTTTTGAATTCAGTTTAAATTTGATATCATGAACATCAAACCCTTAATGAACATACAGATTTAAGAAATATATACAGAAAAGGTCTTTAAATAGGTCCAAAAACTTAACTTTGACATATTGAAAATAAAATTCATTTTTTTGAAGAGGTTTTAAGCTTATCTATTGCACCATAAAGTAACAAGCTTCCTTAAATTTAATGATTTTAGCGTTGACAACCGACCATAGCAACCAAAACAACTACTATTATTTGGTGGTGAACTTACCAACTACGTCGATTGTTTTTTGAAGAAAGGCAATTTTTGCTTCTTTTTCCTAAGAAAAACAGTTGTATTCAATAAAATTAGCAAAATAAAACAGATATATCACAGTACACAAACAAAAAAGCTTCAAATCACAATCTCTTATACAAACCTTAACGTTCGCAGAGTTCATCTCGTCTGCTGTGTAAAGACCTTTTAAAACCCCTGTATTCTTTATAACCTGAGAGAATCCAAACTACATCTTAGCAAAGATAGACCTAACGATTGCACCATTATTGAAATGGCTCCAATAAAACAGCCAAGGAATATACAAAATGCATTTTATCTACCTCGGTTATTATGTCATGAAGAAATCGAAATGGAGGTTTGCTCAAGAGTTTCTCCGTTAATGGTGGTTTCTTGATAACCTTTCCTAAGGTTTCTTGTGTTTTCTTCGCTATAGAAGAGTCCATTTTGATAATATAATTGAACTTTTTTAGTTCAGTTATGTTAAGATGGAGCTGAATCCCTAAAGAGAGGTCCGACAAGGCTCTCGTAAAACCCACTTCGTCGCCATATTTCGCGCTGTTTTCGGTGGAATGCGACGGAGCCAGACCATAATACTAGCCACCTGCAAAACATACCTAGAAGGACGTCTATGATTGGGCAGAAGTTATCGACTTAGCTTTCGTTCACTTTTCATTTTTTTTTTCTTTCATTTGTTTATTTTTGTTCTTATATATTTTTGAACTACTAGCACATGCCAAAGATTTCATCAAAACGTATGAAATAATGAGAAGAAATGGAAATAAAAGTCCCACAAACAGCGCCAGCTGTATTGACTCGAGCTAAGATAAAAACAAATTTCATATACCTTGTGTACCATAAGATATGGTCTACTGAAAATTCAATAAATTGCTGACAAAAATATCAAAAAAGTCATTACATATGAAATCTAACTTGGAAAGTGGGACTGAAGTGAAATTTGGCGCATGGTCAAGAGTTTGATTAGTCTTTCAGCAAGGAAATTCCATGCTTTTGTGAAAATGCTAGAATATTTTACAACAGATTTCAAATCTCAATTTTTATTTGTTCGAGGTTTTTTTCGTTTCTTTCTTTCTTTCTTTTCACAGCCCAAACATTGTAGAACAAGGGGGAGGGGTGGGTGGTTTGGACTCTGTTTGCCTCGCTCCAGAGTTCTCCAGAACTCGTCTTTGCAACCGCGCGTCGACCCATCAGAACAAGAAAAGATGGCGGCCTAACCTTGTGTTCCAAACAATCAACTAACTAAAACTATCAAAATCGCCGGATCCATCCATAAGTAACTTAGCCCTTACAGCAATCTGAATACTACCATAACCCATTTAGCTATTAGATGACACAGAGGACGTGAAGACGATGGATTTTACGGATATTCGCGAAGGTAAGCTCGAACGTTGGACGATGAAAAAATCGAGAATTCCCGCGTTGGTTTGGGATATTTTCATGAGATCATTTGAACAAATCTGCTTATTTATAATTCATATTAAAGATTAGTCGAAGATGCTGCTTAAATTAGCGTTGGTTTGGTTCAGGATTTGGTCAGTATTAGTGCTCAAAGTCTTCCAACGTTTTTATGCGTGAATTTGACATGATGACCACATGCTAGAACAAGTCTTGATGAAAATGTCATGTATTCTGAAGATGAAGGGTTTTCATCGTACTTGTTAAACAGTTTTTTCAGTCAGAAGCCCTTGTTTTACCTAAGAGACGTGATAATAGATTTATTTTTAAGCGTATATTTATTTGATTTAATTTCATTAAGATTTATCTTTCCTAACATCCACTTGTTTGGAATAACTGCATGTTGGGTTTAGACTGTACGTTAGAACTTTAGCTGATCTAAGCGAGAGTACTTTAAATGGGATTCAGTATGCTGGATTACTTTATGAGGAAAGGAAAACTAGAAAAGTTATAGAGCAAAATGCTGATTTATGGAAAAGAACCAACAAGGAACTAAGCCAACAAGCCAACATTATTTCTAAAGTCTTCAAACCAAACAAAACTCCATGAACCTTTATTCAGCTCCAACAAACCATATGTTCTGTAAGCTTCAAGGTGCGTTGATACTGGCAACAAATTCATGCAATTTGATGCACATCATTGTTGCATTGCAAGTTGTGTTGCAAAATGTTGCTGGTATTACCACTGGCTGTTGCAGAAGTAGAAGCTCTTTCTACTCTATGCAACACACTAAATGTATTATGTGATACAACAATGTTTAGAATCCATCAATAACTTTCAAAAGCTGCAGCAATTTCTATATTTGCCAGAATTTAGATCCAATTAACAAGTAAGCCCAAACTCACTTGCAAAACCATGCAAAATACTGTAGGACATATATATTTGGATTCGTAAGGGTGATAAATTGAATTACCTAACATTACGAGCTGAAATATGAAAATTTTCACAATTAGTTCACTAAATATTTTGATTTTTTTCCTAGACGAATTAGTCTCAAGCCTTGGTGTTGATTTTGGTAAGTAAATTCCATCCTATTCTGTTCTAGTTGCAATAAATGAAGGACTCTTCTGTTTGTCTTGACCAATCCCAGAAGAGCTCTTGGTGTTAGGGTAAAAAGGGACTGGAAATTCATGGTGTAATTTAGGGAAAAAAGTTAGGCCTAAGCCATCGATCAAATGTAAATGTGGAAATCTTTCCTTAGGGGACAAACAGTTGTGTATTCATGTAACCTTTGTATTGTTTTTCATGTCATAGAACATGGAAGAAGACACATGGGACCAAGGCCAGGTTTTCGTCCAGGATTCGGCCCTCGTCCACCCCATGGTCCCATGGGACCAGGCCGTCCACCCCACCCCAACCATGCTCCAGGGATGATGCAAGGGCCTCCACGGCAACCAGAACCATACTTTGGCCACCCACCTGGTCCAAGAGGGTTAAGCCATGGACCCTTGATGAGAGCACCTAATATGGGTCCGCGAGGACCTCCACAGCCCCATGGTATGCATGGACCAAGGCCAAGAATGCAAGGGGGACCTGGTCCTGGTCCTCATATGAGACCAGACATGGGAATGGGACGAGGTGGTAGAAAACGAACACAGTCTGGGCCAAAACCTTCCCAGCCAGAGCGGCAAAGAAAGGGATCAAAAGGAGATGGCCCCAATGAGAAACAAGAACAAGGAACCACAGAAGATGGGTAAGATATACTGTATTGGCTATAAACATGAATATATTACACAACTAATGTAATAATAAGATGTCTTACAGGTAATTTTGCTTCATATGCAAATTTCTCATTTCATACCACATGACATTCCCTTAGAAATGTTTACAACTCTTCATAATGCCTGAGTCAGTTAAGCCACAGAAGTTATATATATACATATATATCATTATGTATTGTTATTCCATTTTTTCTTAAAAGCTCAAAGAAAACAAAAATGGATGCAGCTCAGTCAAAGGTAATATCATAAAACATAGTGTAATTCATCAGTACAAGGTTTGTTTTGGAATAATTTTAATTATTCCAAAAGCGATAGGGTCAAAGTAGTACTAGGCATGGTAACATTTTTGGCGACATCACAAAAAGTGACGGAATTTCTTTTTCCCACTTTGTATCTAGATTTTTAGACTTAATGTAAGACTTAGTAACCAAATCATATTCATTTCAATAGTCCCCTTCTCAGTTCCCTGTGCCATCTTGAGAAAGGTACAGTAGCTGTTTCTTTGCATCAACCTTGCAATGATAGAGACGTGAATAATTATCCAAGGTGTATTAAAAAGGTGGAGGAAACTGAGAAGGGGACTATTAAATCTTAATTCCTATAGACCCCTTGCAGCATGTTGGAATGCAGCTCAATTTGGAGGGCAGAACAATAGGTTCCAGTTCTCAGGAGATTGAAATTCTTTTTTTTTTTTGTCCTCTAAATTGAGCTGCTCTGACGTCACGTGCAAGGGGTCTATATCACATGTTGAAAAATTCTTGTCAATAAATTTTAAAATTGTTGTGTTGAAGATATTCAGTCTAGTCACTTATTAGCCACCTCCTGAGACTGACGACAGTCATCAAATTAGTCATCTATTAATTTCCATCCTTGTTTGAGTTTTATTTCTGTTTTATTGAATCTCAACCTTTATTTTTTTTCAGAATAAAGATACTGAAGGTCATGAGAGTGATCTAGATGAGGTAAATATTGTATTACAGTGACATAACTGAAAGTGTAACTTTTTTTTTGAAATAAAAATGTAAGTTTGATAAACTCGTGAGGATTTTTCACACAATTTAAAGTATTTGATTGGGTATGGGGAAAGTTATTTCAAATTCAAAAATAAATTCACTTATTTGTTATTTTGATCTCGTCCACAGGATAAGCTACTAAAAAGTGATGATGAAGGAGAGGAGTAAGTATAAAATAAGACAGAAATCAAAAAGAAAACAATGTTGTGGTCCACAAGTTTGTTATAGAAATCAGGCTCAAAATAATGGCCATTCGTACGCCAATCAAGATGTCCAGCGTATAATATTTTATTAGATTTTTTCTAAATATGACCAGTCAACATGTCCGTTCAAAACTGTATTTGACCAGTCAAGTACCAAATTTGGCCAGACATTTGACCATTGACCGGCCATGATTTTAAGCCCTGAGAAATTAATGAATATACTTCTTTCCTTATAGACAAGCTCCACATGAAGATCTTGATGCTGTCAGTATCCATGGCGATGAAGACATCGATGATATTGAGAAAGAGGTCAAAAGTGGAATTGCTGGAAAAAGTACAGTAAAAAATGACAAAGGTATGCTTGTGTAATGCCACAGTGATACCTGTGAGTTTCCTTAGGCTTTGTCATATGGTATTGTCATATCGTATTGTATCATAGTTTATTGTATTCTACTCAGTACTCTACAATGAGTTGATTCATCTCTCTAATTCTGTTCAAAAACAGATGCTGCCAAGAAGGATGATAGTGATAGTGAAGGTGAAAAAACAAAAAGAGAAAGATTTCCATCAGAAAGGCCTAAAGAAGAAAAACCTAGAAGACCAGAACCAGGTAAAGGATTAATACACAATTTACAACCCTTTTTATTCCTGTGACTCGACCAACTCCAGACATCTTACATTTTATCATATTGTTTCTTCGACAAATATTGTTACTTTGATAAATGTTTTTTACTTCATATTTTTTCAGGCAAGCCAGATTTCAAAAGGGCTGATTACAGGAGACCTGATAATCGAAACAAAAAGGACTTTGGTTTTGGTCGAGGTAGAGGAAGAGGAGGACCAGGCCCTGATATGCAACGGTAAATGTTAAGACTAAATTTACATGTTTATTACAGAGCAATGTGCAAAGTATGACCATACTTTAGTATTCGCATACTCTTATGCACAGGCTTTCGTAGATTAAACCAATGCATTTCAGATGCGAAATAAGGCACATAAAAGCTCTTTTGGCAGCAAAAAGCCTGTGCATAAGTGTATACAAATATAAGTATTGAATGTGATCATACTTTTGTGTATTTTGCTGCAAGAGTAAGATTAAGGGTAGACAGCGTAGTCAAGATGTAAAAAATGCATTGGAATCATTAATTAATCAAGAGGAGGAAAGGAAGAAAAAGCTGAAAAAGATCCTCAGAATTAGAAAAATAGCCAATCAAAAAAAGCCCACGTTGCTGATTCCGACTTACAGTACTATGAGGTGACAAACTCAATTATTTTTCTCTTTGGAGTTGTTATATTTTTCTTCTTGATTATTCATCAGATTTGGTGGTCCTCCAATGCGTATGGAGCAACCCAGAGGACCCATGATGAGACCAGGAGGACACCCAGGTTACCCAGGATTTCCTGGTCATCCGGGTCACCCTGGTCATCCAGGACACCCAGGACATCCAGGAATGCATGGTCCAAGGTTTGACCATCCTGGGCTACCACCAAGAATGATGCATCCGCCGGAAGATCCTCTTCGTCATGGTCCAGCACCCTTTCCTGCTGGTCCCATGCCTGGTCCTCCTGGCCCTTCTCCCATGCAAATGAGTAAGCTATTGCAATTATTATTCTTATGTGGAATCAGTAGTTGTAAGTTACTTAGTGGAAACTATTCAATTCCCAGACTCAAGGTCATATGGGAGTAGAGTTGCTTGTTGGCTCTCTCCTGCGTTTCAACCAAATTAAGGGTTTTTCACTGGTTTCTCTGGATTTTCCTCCCTGTGCAAAAATCAACTTCGAGTGGAAGAAGAGCCACTATGTGGAATCCACTGTTAATTCTATTGGAGTTGTGCTAACAAAAATTTTATTTTATTGAATTCTTTCAGAGCCTCCACAAGGAAAAAACATTCATATAAACCCACACTTCAAACCAGGGCGAGGAATGCCTGAAGGTTAGATGCAATTTTTAATTTTTGCAACATGGCATGTAACATTGCATGAAAGATTGCATTGTGTATCCACACCTTAGGAATGTACCAGCAGCTTTCTAGTACCCAAGTAGATGTTGATCTAAATTTAAAATCTTGTTTGTAGGTCCCCCTGGAGGACGTCCTGGCCCTCCAATGCATTCTGGACTTGATGGACCTGGGCCTGGACCTAGAATGATGCATCCTCATCCTAACCAAGGTCCAGAGCCGTTACCACCTGGTCCTCCCATGCACGGGCCGCAACATATGGGTGAATCACAAGGACCCAATATGAGGGGTGTTCCACAAAGAATGGAACCAATGAGACCCATGGATCCTGAGCCAAGACCAATGCATGATGTTGGCCCTCCTGGACCAAGAGAACCACAACGGCCTCATGATGGACCTCCAAGAATGGACCATGGCCCAAGAATGCCACAAGGGCCTCAATTCCGAGGACAGCATCCTGGCGGACCAAACATGGGTCCACCTCACCATGGTGGACTTCAAGGTATGCAGCAAGGACCTAGAGGTGGTCCTCCTCCAGGAAGAACTCTAAGCCCACCACGCCCTCAGCCACACCCTGGTATGCCAGGAATGCATCCCCAACAAAATGTTGGCAACCTCCCTCCACATATGCAGCAGCATGGTCAACCAGGAATGCCACCTCAGAGAGAGCCGCAAGTACCATTCAGTGAAGCTGATCGCATTGTTGTAGGAAACAGAGTGATTGTTCCCAATGTTGATCAACCCACTCCAATGCATGGGCACATGCCAGCAGGATTTGGTGGGCAGCCTAATGCACCTCCTAATGCTGCAGTGGCAGCAGCAGCAGCAGCCGTAGCTGCAGCTTCACGACAGCAATACCCGTTCCCACAGCAGTTCCCATTTGATTATACGATGTACGGCGCAAACTGGCAACAATTGCTGCAGCAGAGGGATGCTTATGCTGCAGCTGCTGCTTATAATATGGAAACTGAACGGAACAGAACAGAAACTCCGGTAAGTATAAAAGTGACTACCAGTGTATGTAACAGCTACTAAGATGTTTCTTCAAATTTTGCCTTCTTTTTGACTACTACTACTAGCTATGTCTAATGATGATGTCATTGATTTTCTCATAGCGTCGCCCGAAAAAAAGACGTCACCGTTACACAGATGAAGAAAGCGTTGGAAGTGACCTTAGTAGTGGTTCAAGGTCTTATTCTCGTTCTCCATCAAGATCATACTCCAAGTCACCTGCACGATCCTGGTCAAGGTCAAGGTCACTCTCTCTTTCTCCCTCAAGGTGAGTGATGTGCTGTAGTTGTCATTTTATTTTGGCGAAATGATTTAGATTATGCAAATTATAATGGTTGGCCACAGTTTTGGTACAGTAGCTCTCCAATATGTGTATGGTTTGTGCTGTATAACTCGATATTTCTCACTTAACCTGCAAGGATGGTCACATAAATTTTAAAAACAATTTCTCTCCCCTTGGTTCAAAATGATAGCCAATTAACAGATGATGCCAAGCCAAAATTGGCACATGTCCAGCTTAACATGTCTTAGGTCAGTCCCCTTGACCTTGATTTTATGAGGGTAGCACTTAATAGCCAGTGGTTAACAAAACTGTGTTGATCTCTAGTTAAGCCTTAAACATATCATTAAACAAAGTGTTGATGGATCATTTTCAGTGTTCGATCATCAAGGTCAAGGTCCTTTTCCAGATCACTGTCAGGATCTCCTCCAAGATACTCGAGACCCTTGAAATCTCGTTATGACAGAAATGACAGGCCACCCAGAAGTTATGACAGAGGAAGGGCCAGACCACTGCGCGAACGAGAACGCCCAAGAGATATACGGCCAAGGGAAAGACCCTCCAGAATAGAAAGGGACAGACCCAGAGATCGCAACCTACCGCATGACAGAGATTTTCGAGATAAGGAAAGGGATAGGGAAAGAGAACGCGAGAGAGAAAGAGAACGAGATAAATTAAGGGATCAAAGAAGAGAAAGAGAAAGAGAGAGGGATCGAGATAAGGATGTCAAGGGCCGTGAAAGAGATAGAGATAGAGACAGAAACAGAGAAGGTCGAGAGAGTGGAAGAGACCAAGATAGGTCAAGAAGAAGTCGTGGGGAGTCAAAGCACTCTGAATCAGGAACTTCAAAGGTGGGTGAATTTTTTCCTACTTTTTTTCAACTAATTTTCCTTGATTGATTGTTTCCTATCATTATCAAATAGAGCTTGTATAAAGTAAGGAAGCACAGGCAGCGTGAGGGGTTGTTCATTTATTACTGTATTGGGGGTTGGCAATATTGGGGGGGTCACATTATTTTTAGAAGGTATATAGAAGAGTGTTCACCTCTCACCAATGCAGCCCAAGTTTGAGAATGAGAATGTAAAAACAAGGACTTTTTTTAAGTAATGCTCCTCTATAACTTCTACAGAGGATTGTGGTTGGACCTTCAGAAAGCAAAAGCAAGTCATCCTCTTCTGCAACGGACTCAAAAGCCAGTCGTGTTGTTGTTACCAAGGGATCTAGTGGAGGAAAGCCGACTAATCGTGTTGTCATTGGTTCCTTGCCTGATCTTATTACTCCTAGTAGACTCAAGGAACTCTTGGCTGGCATTGGACCTATACAGGTTTGTAATCCTGACCAGTGATGGCTGTTGTGATTGTAATGATGATGGAGGTGGTGATAACAACAATCAAGATACAGTACAGAAAACTAGAAACATGTGTTGATCACTGATGGCACCAAATGCTTGTGTATTATATGCGAACACACAAGCTGTGATTGCGATCAATCTGTGATAAAATTGCAAACAACAATAACTGAGAAAGATGCTAACAAATTGAGAGCAGATTGCAAGCATTTTATATGATCAACTCAAATTTTGATCATGCAAAAATTGTGATAAATGTACATATGTTTATAGGCTGTACTGTAATAGTGATGGTGATGTGATGGTGATAACAATGAAGATAATTATGCCAATATTGATGACTAATAATAACGATGATATTGACAGTGGTTTTAATAATTATTATTACTATTTCTTAGCAACTTAAGATGTCAACCACCAAGCACAAAGCACTGGTAACATTTGAAAAGAATGAGAATGCATTGGCTTGCCGTCGCAAGTTCCACAGGTATGTTTTCATCTTAGAATTGATCTCTAATCACCTGAAATTGAGATCAGTGCTGGGAATCAAGGCCCACAGTGACATTGTACTGTACTCTTGATTTCAAGGTGACTTTCTAGATCTGGAGAGCACAAATCTGCACAGCAACAGTACTCAGAAATTTGTCTTTTAAAAAATAAATTAATGAATAAATGGGCCTTCCAGTCCGTGGCATTTTTACAAAGTAGTTTACTGAAGTTGACTTTAGCAGAGGGAGGAAAACCAGAGATCATGGTGAAAAACCCTCCAAGCACACTTACAGGAGAGAACCAACAAGCAACTCTACTCACATACAACACCAAGTTCAGGAATCAAACCTGGTCTTATTGGTGAAAGGCGAGCGCTCTCACCAAATGAAATTGATGAGAATTTAATTTTACTAATGATATCTTAAATGATAATAATTATTATTTAAAATAATTATAAAATTAATTATGTTGTGTAATAAACTTATTCCTAGAACTGTGGTGGATGGCTCACAAGTCACAGTAGATTTTCTTTGAAGCACCAAACAACAGTATCTATCCTTGCTTCTGGAAAAGAAAAACTCTGGATTCAACACAACTTCTACTCAAGATATGTCCTTACATTTAAGTAGTTAAGTTTCCAAAATGTTTATATTTTATGTAGTAGTTTTTAATGTTGATGTATGGTGTATGTTTGTCTTTCGTGTATATGTACGTGCTATATATTTATGTGTAGAAATTTTTTGTTTATCTTTTATATGTCGTGTTTAAATGTTTGTCACTTTCTTGCAACAAGGCATGGTTTTTTTTTCTTTCCCATTCATTCTTCTTCTTCTTCTATCCTCTTAGCTCCTGGTGGAGTATAAGGCAAGGCACATATTTCCCATTCATTAGAAGCTGCTTTACTCATGAAAATCAGGACTTACCACTGTCTTCATTGCTATGTGCTGAACAAAATAACAGTTGTGACAGAGAAATCAGGCAATAAACTATCGTCAATCAAACAAATCATTCGCTACCTTTACATACCCTGATTGGTGGCAGCATATTGTCTGATTTCTAAATAATCATTTAGTGGCCGTTCAACAAGCATTAATTTTGATAGCTAACACACAATGGTAGCCATAAAGTACACTTGCTATATTTTTGACTAGTATTTTAAATTCTTTAAGCATAGTGGAATGGGCTAAGTATTTCTCATTTTATGGAGTTAATAGTTTGCTATGTTGGAATGTAGAGGTTAATAAATTAGAATTTATAAATTAAATCTAGGTTATCTTTAAAGGGAGAATCATAAATACAAGTGTCAGTTTGAAATACATGAAAAATATTTCATTGATGTTCTTGCAGCATAGTCTATACTAGTTCACCGGACTTTAAGTATAAGTTTTTTATTTAAAAAATTCATTAGAGAAGGGCTGTCAGGGCTAGAAATTAACTAGATTTAGTTTTCAAACTGTTCTAGCTATCACAGAGCTCTATCAAATTCTCTCTCCATGACTCGTTAATTTTCTCATTCGATTTAGAAAATGATCTGTGCTGCCTCAAGATCATAATTTCACCTTAATCATCCATTTTTGATACGCTACTAAGTTAAGTGAACAAGCACAAAGCAATTCAGGATGAGGCTCCAGGGAAACAATGAAGTACTGTAATGCTAATATATTCTTTTGTTTCCCTAGAAGCCTTGAATTGCTTTGTGAATGACCACTCATTACCAGAATAATATAAAAGTTTGCTATTGCAATACATTTACACTGTTACATCTTAGAGCAATTTTACTTGACTCACAAATTTGAGTGACAGTATGTAATCTAACAGGCAGTAATGGACCTTGGTTTTATATATTTTGTTGTTAATTATCACTTGTTAAGAGCTGACTGTTAGACATTGTTTGGCAAGTAAGATTGCTCTGCATTCAACAATTTACTAGTCAAAAAAAATAGATTAATTAATATCAACTTCAGTTACTACCACTTTTTCAAAGTCCTGAGGTGGTTGCTTATGAGAGATTCAACTGTAGGAAAGTTGGTGCATTGTGGTATGGCTTGTTCATCATGCTTTATGGTTGTTTGTACCCAACCTAGACCAGAATGCACCTTGTTTGGAAAAAAGCCTACTAGTATGATACAAGAAAGCAAAAAGAGCCCTAATTCCCAATTTTTGGGCTGGAACTAGGATTTATCCATTACTGGGATTGGGATTTTGTGAAATCTCTAACTCTATAACTCTATCACTCGGACTGAGATTTTGCATGCCTTGAACTGAGATTTTGCAAACTTTTGCACTGGGAAATGGGATTAGGACCCCCTTCATGCTCTACATGTGGATCTTGCAAAAAATACTCGGTCAATCTTTCCATACATGGTCAATAACCTCTGACTATTATATCAAATGTACTGGGTTATAATCTCCCCCCATAGACCCCTTGCAGCACTTCACAATGCAGCTCAATTTGAAGGACTAAACAATAGTTTGCCACTTTTAGGATAATGAAATTATTTTCTTTTGTCCTCCAAATTGAGCTGCTTTGACGTCAAGTGCAAGGGGTCTATTACGTGGGGTCTGTCTTTAAGTTCATAATTTTACACAGTTTATTAGAGATTCAAAATATTCAGCTTTTCCAAATTCCACTTTATTAATGGAACAAGATGATTACAGATAGTACTCTCCAACCACTTTTAGTATAATAAGGGTACCATATCTCAATACAAGCTGCTTTCAGCCCAGCATAATTCTCTGGTTATCCATGGGATGTTAAGAACTGCAAGGTTTCACACTATATGTTGCTTTCTTATGACCCATAAAGCAATTCAATTTGGCTCATTGGCATCAAATTTGAGGGGCACCTTGCATAAACATGATAGTTTTCATATGCAGTGAAGGACAACAAGTTATTGTATTTATGCAGAGTGCCTTTCAAATTTGAGAATAAGAAACCAGACAAGTGAATAAGACAAAATTTATTTGTAACTTTCACATCTAGAATGTTTTCCATCGCAGGCACTAAGTACTAATTGTATATACCTGTAGCTTTATTTTAAGGTTATTAATAGGGATTCCACTTCAGTTGTAGTTAATACAACCTTGCTTATTATGCCATTTTTCTGCTGCGCTGCCATGCCTTGTTGTAAAGTTGTTGTGACTGTTATTTGTAACTTGTGATTTTTGTACTTTTATGTTTATTTCTTCTACCTAGTTTGATCATTTTTTATAAGCAACTAGAAATTTTGAGACAACCTATTAATTAGAATAGACTACTTGGTAATAAGAAACGACTTTTATTGCTGCAAAGATATTTGAGATTGCATGCAACGAGATAAAGATTAATATACAATAAGGTAACCTTGGAAAATGGGAAACAAATGGATGGATGGATGAAGAATATGAAATGGAATCAATGGAAATAAATGGATAACACTTACATCTTATGATACAATGGACGATATGGTGTGAAAATGTCACTCAATGGATGGATGGATATCTATATTCACTGGACAGTATTCTTAAAATCAGGAATTTGAACGTATGATCAAGCTGGATGAAGCACAAACGTAAGGAACAATGGACTTTCAAGGTTATTATAACATAATTATACTGACATTACTGTAAGTTAATTTTATTGTTTTGAGAGGTTCTTCATATTAGAGGTTTCTTTTTTCATGTTACAACTAGAAAAATATAACCACAACTGAATGTATATGCAAGTGTATCACTTACAAATTATTAATACCAAAAAAGAAAGTTTCTTAAAGCTGGTTATCCAGGATTGTACAGGATTGTATTTCATTGTGTTTCCCAAAATTGTATTGTTATGAGGAAGTCGGGGACTGGATTTTAAGCATTGTGTCTGTCAATCATGGCATCTTCTTGGGAATTTAACTCTCAGTATCATCTAGTAGCAGTCTTCATTGTTTGTTACGTTGCTAATCATTGATCTGAAGTTAACTTGAAGGTTTTTATGATTCATAAGGATCATGATTTGGTTTCAATAATGAATGAATTTGTTATAATTTGGGAACTGCATCATCAATGCTCCTTTCCATAGTCTTCCCGCAATTCCTTATGATCCAAGCATGAGGTCGACGTCAGGGTAAAATAACCATAAAATGATATGCAAATTTTACCTTGACCTTGACCTCACACTTGGATCATAAGGGATTGTTGAAAGACTATGGAAAGGAGCATCTTTTTAAGAAGACTTGCCCCAAACAGGGTTTTGTATCTGCAACTTCCAGGGTATTTGATTCCTGTATTTTGTAACATAGAGGGGAGGGTTAGTGAATTCTGATTGACTCATGACATTTTTTCTTCAATGATGTTTTAAGGGCAATTTATACTTCATACATTCTTATTAGTATGACCATTATGGTAGTTTTGATTAGGACCTGTGTCTTCTGTGTTTTAAATAAATAATTTTCTTGGTGTTTACGAAATTAAGAAATAAGTAGGTAAATTAAAGCACTTTCCTTGTTTCTACCATTGAGACAACTTCTAAATGCAGCAATTTTTTTTCAGTTCTGTCTTCGCAATGCTTTCTCAGATTTACTCAGTCACTTTGTTAGTGATTTTAGCTAGTTTCATTGGCAGAAACCAAAAATGGTGACAGCCTAAAGTTGTGAAGGTAGCAGACCTAGCAGAAACATGAAAAGTGCTCTAACTTATCTTTCAACATTCTCAAATTATCATGATTGGTACTTTACAACTAAATGGACAGCTATCGAAAACTTTACAAAAACCAGCTGCCACATTCGTATTCCTGGAAAGGGTTGGAGCAATACTTTTTTAATATGTGATAATAGTCATAATGTTTCAGTGGGAAGTTATGTATTTCTCTAGCAATTATGATGCACAAGGGTCATAAATCAACATTACTTACAGCTTCATATAATTACAGCAGGGAATAAGAGATACATTGTATGTATATCAACCTCTCAAAACTCAATTCGTTATCAATTATGCATGGTCTCAGATTTTTTGATGAAGTTCCTCAATTTTGGAATCAATTTTTATGTGTCAGTAGCATTTCAAAAATGCAAGTTGCCTGTTTTTCTAGAAATTTGTTTACATTAATTTTGTGGATTTAATTTCTCTTAATAATAGATACTTTAGATAGATAATAATGATAAGAATTTTAATAGAGAATTTTAATACTGTGTTAAAGTGGCAGCTTTTTATAGTCATCCAAGCTATGATTATAATCATGAGAAAATGTGTTGGGTTGGGGATTTGCTACAAGCAAATTAAAAGCTTTTTCCATTGTTTTAGGACAGAGCTAAAATACAACAGAAGCAAAAAGGATTTGCACTTGATTTTTTTTTAACAACCTTCACTTGAAGAAGAGCTAAATGATTGTATATAAAAATAATTATTTTTATAATTTTACTAGAATGAGATATATATTTGATGATTATTTTTTTAGAAATATCAACGGGTTTCATATTGATGGGCAATCACAGTATAGTAATTTGTTTGCTCTCTGTACTAGGGATATTTCCAAGGATATGATAATTTAATTACGTCAACTATTTTCACACAATATTTGCAACTCAGGCCATGTTTTTGACTGGATTGTATGAACCATTCGTATGTCTGAGTCATCAATCAAAGTACTTTTGCTATATGTCTTAAGGTGTGGTAATTAAGGGCAAAAAATTGTCACAACTATTTGTCATGCAACATTGTTGCATTGCAAGTTGCAAAGCTAATGTTGCTTATGTTACCATCAAGGAAACAACAAAAATTATGTTGCACAAATTTGTTGCAGAATTAGAAGCTCTTTCTACTCTCTGCAACAAAGAAGACTTGTTGCAAAAAGCGGCATGAATTTGTTGCCCATATTACTGCCCTTTAATTAAGAACATTGAAACTTTGATTGAAGGAAGCCAAAACAGTTGCCCTGAGCTGTGGCTAGTTTTCAGGGTAGTGTACTTCTGTAAATGATGTAATAACTCAGATTTAGGGAAAAGAGAAAACATGAGATTTTGGGAAACATTCATACTGCAGTCTACAGACACTTCTGTCATAAGAAGAAGTTCACAAATGCATTTGCTTATAACAGCTTGTTTGGGTGGGGGGGGGGGGGGGGAGGAAGGGGGAGAAAAAAAAGATGGGGGGAATTAAGCAGTAAATCAGTTTTTGACTCTATTTTTTACAAATTATATACTAGACTTTATGTCTCTAAATAATGATATTAATATATAGAAAAAATTCTAAAATCTTTTATATATAAGCCATTATAATATTATAAGCCATTGAGCTATTTTGTACAAATTTTATAGACTTTGTCTCTAAATAATTATGATAAATATAAACATTTCTAAAATCTTTAATTTTATAAGTTATTAAGAAAGTATGTTGTCAGAGCCAAAAATTAATGTACATGACTGTAAAACAGAGTAATGTTGAGTTTGAAATCTAAATTTTACTTTCACATTTACCAGATTGTTATAAGCTAGTGTCATTATACAAAAATATGTTTCATATATTAATATATGTTTTCTATGTGTGTACATTATTATCTTTACATGACTACCTAATATCCTTTCTCAAGATTATTTCAAATTATATTTATAAAAGTACTGTTCATATTTTGAAAGAATGGATTTTTTCTATGAATTCAAAGGTTTTACATTTAGCAGTTTGCTATAAGCATCATTATGCAGCAATATTTTTTAATATATTATATTTGTTCTATGCTCCAGATTACTGGGTTTTTTATTCTTTGAAGGTTTTACATTATTTAAAATATGATAATATTATATATTCTAATGACAACAAACATAATTATATTAATATGATTTTTCTAAAATGAAAATTTTAAAATAGAGGTGTGTGTGTGTGTGTGGACCTTAGTGAAGACTATTTTGATAATATTGTGAAATATATATTTTAAGATGTACATTTTGAATTTTTATGAAACATGATTTTGATAGTAGAAAAAGCATATTGCCTAGCGACAAGAAGTTTATAACAAATAAACCTTATTATAGTTATCTGTATCAGATGAAACTATGATCAGAAATTTTAGTTCCTGACACTGATTTACATACATCATGGTCAATTTTATAGTAGTGATGTAGTTTAATCATTCAAATTAATTCTAGTGTTCGTTGAGTGTTACAACTATAAATATCAATAATAATAGTAATTTATAATGATAAATTATCTTTTATGAGGATGCCAACTTCCTTGAGAGGTGATTTATGGAGGGGTCCTAGCTATCATCAATGAAGTGGGGTGTGAGTGTGCAGTGAATGAACCCGCACAGGGAACAATAGTTATTATCAGCTGTACTGTCAGGAACTATTTTTACTCAAAAAGACGCATTTTGGAATAGCTACAGCCTTAAAATTTAATGTTAAAGGGGAGGTGAGGCCAAATGCTATTTCATTGCCACAGCAATATTTTAAGATAATATTGTTTGTATTCGACTGTTTTGCATTTGCACGGTTGTTGCACATTAAAATTAACAATTTCAATACATTCCAAAGGACGTCCTGAAAGCATGAAAGAAGTGTTAGGAGACTTGCAATCCATCAGGCCAGTGCTTCCACACTTCTTGAGTGCTTTCATGGATTTTAAAAAGAGATGTCAAACAAACTTCATTGCCAGACATAACTATATCAAAATTGCTTTATTGACCAGGAAAAAAATCATCAGCTTACTGCATTAATTTTGCATCACTTTGGTGTTATTATTGCCATTGCAATACCTGAAAACTAGATATATTTCACAGCACATGATGTTGGCGAGAATAATCTAGTTTTTAGGTGCAGCCGCAGGAAGTGTATTATCTGATTAGCTCAAAATGTTTTAGGGTCAGACCGCAATTAGCTTCAAAGCATTAAATAGCGCCCCAGTTGCATGAAGTTGTTGAACTGTTGAACTTTCATTGCCATCCTGTGTAGGCTTGATAGTTTTTGTTTTTCCTAAAAATTGAGCTAGTGAAATATTCAGAACTTTGTTAACTCCCACTTGCTTAGCTCTGATAATATAGACCCCTTGCAAGTGACGTCAAAGCAGCTCAATTTGAAGGACAAAACAAAAGAGTTTCATTCTCCTGAGAATTGGAACCTGTTGTTTTGCCCTCCAAATTGAGCTGCATTCCAATGTGCTGCAAGGGGTCTATTTAGTATGATATTTTCCCATTTCAGACCATTGTGTCATTCTCTTGAGAATAAGATTCTTTGTTTGAGTTGAATCCATATTCATGTGTCTTCTCATGTGCAGCTATTAAACAAAGAAATGATACTCTAGGGAATAACACATGCCTGAAATAGAAAACATTACACCCAGGCCAGAAAGGTATATATTCTATTACCTGAGAAATATGCATTTTCAGCTTAAATTTCTCAGATAGCAGCATAAATCCTATAGTATAATTTTCCAAATTTTCTGGTCAGGAACACTTCAAATGACGTGTTATTGCTTACATCACTTGTGTAGTGCACTAACTAAGGCAATTGCTTGTGCATAACAAAACAATGCAACAAAATGCATGGTGTGTTCATAGTTTATACACCTAATTTAACCTCGCTATTAGACTGAATATAATTTTATGTGGCTAAATGAAATGTAAGCAAAGTGAAACTTTAGGCTTGCAAGTCGTTGCTTGTGCTCTGTAGGCGCAATACTTCTGGTCAGTTTCTTGCCATCGTGTGCAGGGTGCCCCAGAGCTTTATGCAGGGCCAATGCACTAGGCCACCATTTTGTGGATCCTGCCATCCTAGGCTTAGAATTGCAGCTTAAAATTGCGGCTTGTCATTTTGGCTCAGAATATAAAAGCACAGTGCTGTAAATGTTGTGATGTTGTTACGTGTGTTTGTTGTGAGTGATCGTCTGTGTCTGTGAGTCAACATACAATGACTGTTTGGTAAAATATTAGAATTATGTAAGTATTTTTAAATCTTTATTATGTATTATATATTTTATAGTGTATGTACAAATTGTCGCAAATTTGTCATAAGACATTGATAAAAACAAACATCCATTTTTTACACACATTTCATTTTATTATTTTTTTGCTTAACTATTAATTTATTATAATAATAAATAGTGCACTTTAATATAAGAATTGCAGACAAATTCCAACATGAAATTAATATCATCATTGTACTATTATTATAAATAGAATGATTAAGAAACCTTAAAGAAATTGTGCCATAATAATCATTTTCAAAAAATGTTTACACAATCACAAGACATGACATTTTCCACCATTTTGTGGTTCCAAAAAAATATCAATACCCATTATGGAGGAGTTCGGAAAAAGATCCCCTCCACTCCTTTGGAAGTTTCAATATTTTTCCATACAAACCTTGTAATTCTGTTTTTTCCTCTGACCTTTCCTTTTCTTATTTCCTCCATGGTGGGGTATCGATATTTTTGGGACCATTAATTACTCATTACTGAGTGCTTTTATATTTATATTTCTGTGACCTACTGACTCCAAAATGTCTGGTATTTTGGCTTCTGTCAATCAAATTTCGTAATTCCCAGGAAATTCCTCATCATTTGACCAGAATAAATTCAGGCTTGTTTGATTGATAAAAGCCAAAATGCCAGACCTCTGGAGTCAGTAAGGTCACAGAAATATGAAAAGCACTGTGAGTCAGTAATGTATAGCTCTGCACCAAATCTATTCCTTTTTTGTATTTGCCGACGCGGTTCAGTATAGTGATGGACCATATATGCGCCCAGTCATAGTGCAAGATAATCATGCAAGGATACTAGATAAATAGGCCATTCATTAATCTTTTTTTAATGAGTCTCAACCAATCCTCTTTTAGTCACCAGGGAAATAACTTTCCAGATTTTTTCAAAATCTATTTTTTTTAAATTGCATTGTATTCACCAATTTTTTTTAAATACAAAGAAGCAGTTGAATTTTTCACAAAAATAGCAGTCACTGTACGTGGTTTTTTAAGTGATTGTTTAAAATTGAAAAAAAACTAATTCTTATTTTTTACAGATGATATTTAAATACATATTTCATGCAAACCATGAAACTTGAATAAGAGTTACGCTCCATTTCAGCGAATTCTTGGTGTATAGACCTCTTTAGCTTCGTTGTTGGTTCTGCCCATTTCAGATCATGTGATGCTACTCATAGGGATGATTCTTTCATGTGTAAATATTTTAACAAAAGTACATTTCTCAAGGGAATGTCATGTGATCTGAAATGGGCAATTTGCATACAAAATTAAAGAAGTCTTACCATGAAAGAAAATTAAGATTTTGTTATTTGATTCAATATGAAATTAAATAACAAAATAATTCCTCTACTTGGAAATAAATGCAGGAGTCATATTCCAAATGAATCAAAAGTATTACTATTTATTAAAAGGTTAAAAACAAGATAAGATAAATAGACTTCAATTGATATATATATTTAAGATACTACTTGTATTAAAATATTTTTGTGTCTCTACAATGAATATAAGAGTGTTAGAATCTTTACTTTTTGTACGTTGAGTTCCTATGCGACATAACATCAGGTGAAGAATTTCCTACATCAGTCGGAAACCAATTTCATCAGCAGGTGCCAATCCAACTAAAAAAAGTTGAAATTTTCCCATATTAGTGTTCATTATGAAATGAGATATAATTAATGATTTCATAAGTTTCTCTTTCTTGGTGAATATGCACTCCTTACTGAGATTTTCTGGTCAATGTTATGGATACTACTCAAAGTCAGAGATATGGTAATCACCAGGCAAATGAATGATATATGGAATGATATATGAAATGAAAAAGGTTGTCACTGATTATTTGAGAATTTTGAAGTTTTAGTTGAAATTTGGATTCCTAGTAGTGCTGCCTATCAAAAATTATGCCAATTTACAAAAAATGGAATTCTATGGGACAGGCAGCTAGAGTATCAGAACCCATTGAAATAATATTGAAAATTGGGACTTTTTTTTGAAAAAGAAAGTGATAGATATAGTTGACCTACCTTTTTGTTTTCTAGCATTCAGGATATCCCCTTGAGTAAGAGGTGCACCAGCACCAGGGCGACCCCAGATGTGATTCATGGTGTTTACATGCTAAAAGAAAAAATATTCATCTATCTTGTAAATCATGTCCTTCCCTTTACATAAGTCCTTAACTTGCTCTTTATTTTGAAATACCTGTATTTTATGTCATAGTTAAAGTGGAAAAATCTGTCAATAGATTTCTTTCTAGTAAATAATTATTCTTATTGTCAGTATAGATATTCATTTGATGAAATATCACGAGGACAAAATATATCAAACATCTAAAACTTTGTACATTCTACACTGCAGTGAAGACATCATCGTTGCCATGACTACTTTCCTATCAACCAGTCACACATTATAACAGTATTTTGGAGTTGTCATATCATTTCAGATCAACTTCCTCGATCAATCTTAAGAAAAAGGAGATTGACAAGAGGTTATATTCTGGCCTAGAAGACAATCATAATTTACATACCTCCTGGGCAGTGTTCTTATCAAATTCTTTTTCCCTCTCTCTTTGGTGTTGTCGTTCTCTAGCAAGTGCCTCCAAGTCACTATGATACATTTCACTGAGTTCATTCTTTTGACGTCGGATGTTTAATTTCTGTTGTGTTACATCAGATGTCTGCTTGTGTCCAGCTACTATCTCTTTAGTTACTGGATCAAACTTTGGTTGACCAACGACACCAGTCCTTAACCATGATGCTACATCTTCACCACTCTGGAATGAAAATGGACCAAAGTAATATATCAGCTACACCTGTCAGGGATCATTGATTGTCGTAAAAAATCATAAGGCAAAAAAAAATCACTGCCATCCTATGAAATTATGAATGTTTAATATTGTACCATGCAAGACAAAAAAAATGGTCAGGCTATAGCCCCCCCAACTTAAGCCCCTTAAACTTCCTGAGCATGCTTTCGTGCCATAAGAATTGATGTTTGGGAGATTCTCACCGTTCTGAGTTCAGCATCTTCAGCCTTTCTCTGCATATATGCTCTTTCTTGCATGTCCTCTGGAAGAGAAAAAGATAATGCAGTGATTTTTACAAAAAATAATGAAAGACCAGAATGATTGAGAAGATACAGCATATTATAACCTTCATTCTAAAAGACTTACGAAGCGTCTTCAAGTAGGACTGCTTGGCAAGTAACTCATTTCTGGTTGTATTTGGTGAATACTCCTGCAAAAACATTTGACAATTAAAAATTAGATTTGTTTGCCATGGTAGCATGTATGGCACTGTAAAGCTATGGACACAGGACAGAAAATGATCCTACTTCGGCAATGTTGCACCGTGTGTCTGCACCGTGTGTCTGCGCCTTAAGAATACATACCCTGGTTTCATGTTCTACTTTTCCCAAGATGTGGGTTTTGACTCTACCATCAGAGTCTCTTACTGGTGCACCTGCTCCTGGTTTACCAAAAGGGTTGTATGAATCACGGCTACCTTTGGGACTGAAGTCACGAGAAAAATTGTCTGTGGAGAAAATATTATTTTTATAAGCCTTCTAAGTACTTGCAGTCATTCCAGTTTGTTGAGCTGCTGCTATTAATAATGACATTTATGATATGGCAGGGATAGTGTTACATATATATAGGTGGACATAATGTTTATAAGTAGGTATTGCAGTGTTGGCACTTTTTTGAATTGGATTGTCCAATAGATTTTCTGGTTGCAATTATTTAAATCTCCTACAATCAACCAAAACAAACTATATCATTGTTGCGCCAAAAGATTGTCGCTTCATCAGTCATTTGATAAGTCATTCTTACCTCCAAATGTGGTTCTAGTCAGTGTTTGTGCCTTCCTAGTCCTGATATTTCCATCTTGATCTTTGTTGGGTGCTCCAGCTCCTGGTCTTCCAAGTGGTATACCAATTCCATCCTACAGAAATGAAGACCACAATCATATGACTTACAGCACTTTTCATATATTTCTGTGAACTACCGACTCCAGACATCTGGCGTTTTGCCTTCTGTCAATCAAACTATGACTGGCTGAGTTCATTCCACTCGCAAGTGATAAAGAAATTACTTACCACATCATTTGTATCCAGCTTGTTTGGTCGAATGACTCTACCATTCTTGTCTCTGATGGCAGTACCATAACCTTTACCCCAGGGATCAAAACTTTCAGCCTAGAAAAAACAAGGCATAATTATTTTTTTTATCTCCATGGTGGGGATGGGAGGGGGATGCATGATGCTAGATCAACCCCAGTCTCATAGTTATGTTTCCTGTAATATTACTAGAATAACATGAAAATTCAAGTGTACTTACATGTGAAGCATATGAATCAGATTCTGAAATGGCACAATAAAAGAGAAGTCAGATGAGTAAGCAGTTACATACAGCTTATTTATTAGGTTATTTATAATTACCAGCCAGGAGGTCCAGATAGGGAAAAACTGTGCCTGAGATTTTGCATAGGCTGAGGTTCATTTTCACTGCCGAGAGCACAGTTTTTCCCTATCTTTACTGACTCTTGGAGAGTACTAAATAACTTATTTTTCCCCCATTTACTTTTCCACTTGTTTTGTAATTCATTTTGTTGTTTAGTGCAAAGATGATATCAGGATACCAGACTGCAGTCAGACTGCTTCAACAGCCACTCAAAAGGCATGGTTTTTAGGATACCAGACCAAACAAAATGAAATCAATACAATCATTTATTTAATATGCATTTATGTGCATGATCGTTAATTTTTCATTCTGACTGTACAAACTTTCACACTTCATTATAACAAAACAATCTGCTAAGTAGCAGTGATAGAGTTTAAAAGATTACTGTACCTTTTCCTTTAACACCATTACTGTATGCATGTGGATGACGAGGCTCAACATGTCTTAGTTCTTCAATATCTCTTGATAGAGTCGTGGGATAAAAAGACTTCACTTGACCTGGGAAGTGGAAAATATAGAAGCATATGAAAATGAAATTGAAAAAGGTTCTTGAGAAATGTCATGCATTATTTACTTAATAGTCCCCTTCACATTTCCCTGTGCCATCTTGAGAGATATAGCCATGCCTTTGCATCGAAGCAAGAAAATGAGGTGACCTTGCAATGATAGAGATTAGAATAATATTGTCCAAGATGTTAAAAAAGGTCTATCATTGCAAGATCAAATCATGTCTTGCTTTGATGCAAAGACATGGCTACCTTTCAAAATGGTGCAGGGAACTGTGAAAGGGACTATTCAATGGCAAGGCTGTTTGATGATTCAGTATTCAAAGAGAAAGGTTGGAGACCAATCACAATGAAGCGCTGCAGCACCATATTAACCCCATTTGAGGATAAATATTAATAGTTATATGTACTACCTTTATCATTTCTCAGCGGAGCACCACCACCAGGCTTTCCAAAAGGATCTTGACTCATCTAGTGAAAAGAATGGAAAATTCATCATCTAATGCTAGTGCTATATAATGGTTTTTAATATACAGTTCAATAAATGCAGTATTGAATTTTTTAGGAGGATCAGATTATTATACTCACATGGAGCAACTCTTTCTCAAAGCTTTGTTGCCGTTCAATTTCTTTTCTTGCTTTTACTCCATCCATAAAATTGTCTAAAGGAATGAATGAATTGCATACATATTATAAATTCATTCAACTTCATCTCCAGAAAACTCAAACCTTAACAACAACACTAAGGTCCTGGGTGTGGATTGGTGGGGTAACTTGCGATCCCCATGAGAATTAATTTTGGTTTACTCTTGTAATTTAAATGTGACATGCTAAACTCGCTACTCATTCCAGAATTCCTGGATCTGCTCCTGGGTCATATTGCACACATGCATTCTGCCAATTAATAGCTGTTATTACAGTTGATCACGCAATGAGATATTCTTTTGTTTCAAGAATCATACAAGTGAGGCTATCGGGTCAACACAATGCTTGTTGTCTTATTTGCATCTCATTTGCATGCATCTATAAAAACTGGTATTAATATTCTACTGCTACGAACTGACAATGCACGTAACTTATGACTTACCAAGATCCCTGCGATACCCAGAATCCTTTTTGTACCTCTGAAAAAAATGAAAATATCAGTTAAACAATATTACACCTCAGGCTTTTTATTACTAACCAAAAAGTCAGCCTATTCTATACTAAGCTCACCAAGTTAGGATCGGTATCAGCACTCTGACTATAAGTTGGGAATCTTAGTTCAGGATCCCCTCGCATTGAAGTAATAGGTTTTCCAGATTCTGTTCTTTTGGGTGCACCACCACCACCTCTTTGCATAGTACCAAAAGGTGTAGATTGCTGATCAGATAGAATGGAATATTAAAGAGAATTAATCACTACTTTTATACACAAACCTGAAGCCAAAGTGTGATGATGCTTTTTGAAAAGTTAAAGTGTGGTTCCAAAAAATATCCATACCCCACCATCGAGGATATTTTAAAAAAGGACCCCACCCCTCTGGAATTTCCAATTTTCTCTGATACAAACCTTGTAATTTTGTTTTTCCTCTGACCCTATCCTTCTCCTGAAAATTTCTGATTTCCTCTATGGTGGGGTATGAAAATCAATATTTTTTGGAACCACAGTCACAATTTATAAATTCAATGTTGTCATGTATAGTTATAGTATCTAAATTTGTGCTTTTTGATAATATTTTAATAAGTCTTATAATTTATGATTTACCTCATCTTGCAGTGTTCTGAAAGACTTGGTACGTCTTGTTTCCCACTTATCAGTATCATTTGACTAAATGTTAAAACAAAAAATTGTTCAATATGATGATTATTATATAGCATTGATCATCTACAAACGTATGCAAGCACAGAAGAATTTGGGGACATTATTTATTTGAGGTGTATAATTTTCTTACCAAGGGAGCACCACCTCCAGGTCGACCCCATGGTTCAAATGACCTTAACATTTCAAGATCCTAGAAAAAAAGAGGTTAAAAAATCATAATTTGATCATAAGATTGTGAAAAAATGAGAATAAAATGGGATGTCCTACCCTTTTCTTTTCATTTTCCTTGGTTTCCCATTGTTTCCTTTTTTCTCTTCTATGTTGTTCAAGGAATTCATCTGCAAAAAAACAGTACATACAATATGATATCAGTTGCTTTTCAAAACTCTTACAACTGTTTGCTTTGACTTGTAATTTTATAGTCCCCTTGACAGTTCCCTACCCCATCTTGAAAGGTAGCTGTGTTTTGCATCAAAGCAAGACATGAGGTGATGATAGACCTTTTTTAATTTGACATCTCAAAAGTGGACAATAATTATTCATGTCTCTACCATATCATTTCAGGGTCACCTCATGTCTTGTTTCAATAAAGCAAACTAAGGCACAATACAGCTTCTCTATCTTTCAAAATGGCACAGGGAACTGTGAAGGCTGGGTACTGTTTTGTTGATGTAGTTTTGAATGCATCTGATTTTTTGGATTCAAATTTTATTATATGCTAACAGTATTATTTTAATGGATACTTACCTTGATCAAATGCTAGCCTCATGTTTTTAGCAGCTTGGTCTTCAAATCTAGACAATAATTACAAAGCAACAATTGAGTTTGAGAGATGTGTACATACATTCATTCATTTTTCAGACAATAAGGGTGTCTTATATATAGCAATGTCACTGTAGTAGGATTGTTTTCTTCGTAGTAGGATTGTGACATGGCTAGCGCTAGTGCTTGCAATATTGACTGTCCCTAGCTTTATTTTTGTAATGTTCATCTTCCTTGAGGGATCTCATTTGTTTGCTTTATATGAGAGATGAAGTACCATGGCATTCACTCCCCTTTGTACTATTGGCATCCTGTGCAACTTACGTTTTTGCTTCCAGTAAAAGAGCATTGTTTGGTTTCCTGGATGGCTTTGGTTTGCCGACATTAGTGGCAGCTTCTGTGCCATACATGAATCCAATAGGATTTTCTTTGTTTTGCATCTTCTGTCTTTCTTGAGACTGTCTCAAGAGGTCATCTGTCCCATAAATCATTTTGTTTTCAATTGAACCTCCTGGGACCTGTATAACATCAAAATAAAAAATACTTTTCAAGATCGAGAAATTTAAGAGCAACCCAAAATCATTTTTCATAGCAAAGGTGTAACATGTTACAGATATATTCACAGGGGTTTAATAACGTGTATATGCAGGATTTTCAATCACAGGGTTCACTCTCAGCTAACCTCAAGTCATTGTATAGCTAGTCATCACCCCCCCCCCCCCCCTCCTAAAATACAAAACTGCCAATTGGAAGGAGGTCACTGAGGCCATCTGGGACCCCTCATGGATCCTCCCTATTTTTTGCCACTGCCCCACCTCATGCACCAAATAAGCATGCAATGACGAGTCCATAATTAACTTAATATACTCACAACTCCTTTAACAAAATGTTGTTTCCTGCGGTGACTCTCATTCCCTAATGACCCAATGGGTGCATTGTTTGTAGATACCACGTTTGTTTCATAGCCTATGTCATGTAAGTTTTGAAGGCGATATGCTCTTGAGTAGCTTGAGGACTCGGATTCCCTCTGTAGCTGGCTCAAGGGGTCTGTCTTTTGGGGATCTTTAGGCAATGCTGCTGAGATAAAGAATATATAGAAAATGTTTGTCTGATACTTGATTTTTTCTTAATTACCAGAAATAGATCAGGGGAGTTGAAACAGAGGGAGGTTAAAATTTAGGGGAGGTGAAAATCTTGATTTGGGTTCAACATTAACTTTTTTTAAATAAATCCCTCACATGTGGATGATTGACATAGACACTTCACTCCCTCCAGAATCGTAAAAGAAAAGAAAAATATGCTGTGAAGTTCAGTGCCAACAAAAGTGCTGATGTAATATATCACTCGTGCAAGGTGATAAAATGATATTAAAAACAGTGAAATAAGGTGCAAGACAGTGTCAATCTTTATTCTGTTTCTTAGCTAGTTCACCATAATCCCTTGAACTCTCACTATAGTGGATTCAAAACATTAACACAATCATTAGATTACTCTGTCCAAGACCTTTCCTTAGTTGTGTACATGTATGGCTTTATTTACAGTTAGATCAAAATGTTACGATGCTTCATAAAATATCATACAAGTGATGTCCTTTATATGTAGTGATTACAATACATCCTAATTTAATAAATTGTATATATGATATTAGATGGCATACATACAAGGTACAGCTAGTGTACTATATCACACGGTGCTTTAGTGAATGATAGTAGACAGCATAGTGCAGTACTAACATACAGTCATGCTTTGGTGACTCGGATGATGTGCTGGATGTGCTAAGGAGGGTTTATACAAATCTTATTTGTCCCAAACAAATTTTAATCTAAAGTTGATTTTTTTTCAATCTTGCTTATCCAAGAATTTTCTTTTCTTTCCTTTTCAATGAACGGTCCTCTAACACAAAATACATGCAACACAACTCAAACATATTCAAACCCAATCCTTACCCTTGCCATCACTGCCGTAGAGCAAACCACTCCCATGGGTACCCCCTGATATTTGACCTTTAACAAACCACTGAGATTTGCCATGGTGATATGTCGTTCCACTGACTGCTGTCGTAGCCTCCTTCATATTTTTACCAATAATCTAGATATATTCACCTATGATTTATCCTTTTTTTTCAAGGTAAAATGCATACAGAAAAAATAATTTAGTAAAGGCGAAAGTAAATGAATTTTTTTTTTCAGTTTTCTCAAAATTGGAATATTTATGTTTTGAATAAAAAAATGGTTGTATTTTTAGTTATTAAAGTTTCTTCGTGAGGGTAGTTTTGGCGTGAATAGAAACAAAAGGAAATTATGTATTTTTTCGTGTGGTTCTATAGGCTCAAAAAAAGAAAATATGGAACCCCTCTCAGTGTCACTGCATGCCAGCGTGCCAACATGTTGATTTCTCACTTCCGTAAATTCAACAAAACATCTTATTTTATTAATTATTCAAGAAACAACCTGAACCTGTAAAATGATATTTTTTTCTATTTGTTCGCTTACTTTTTGACCACTTTTTCAGTCTATTTTTTAGTTCTTTTTACGCTTGTCCTTGCACGACAATTAGCCGTAAATATCTAAGCACGTTTTTTCGAGCATCTAACCTTTGACACCTCGACTTCAAAATAGTATCAAACTGGTTTGATTTATTTTGAAATTTTCAAAATCAGTACTTCAGTAGTTTGTTTGCTTCTCTGTCATCAAAGAATATTCGGATGTCGAGATTCAAGATTCAGTCAATTCATTTATTGACTTGACTACGAAGACACAGAAAGGTTCTGTAACCATGACACATAAATGCTAAAATGTTCGAGTTGAAATGTATCCTTCATAGACCTCAATTATCCTGAGAATAATGGTGTATTATAAGAGTAAGTCTTCTCTGAGATACTGAAGATGAGTTTTCTGACCGAAAGAAATGTTTAATTAAGTTCTTAAATTCTGAATGTGTATCACTTACTGACTGTTTAGTCAAGAGATTTCACTTCAGTCAATCTTTTCACGTTCCACGTGAATTTAAGAAAATATTAATCACTACACATACTTAATTATAAATAAACTTACAGTTTGCCTTCCAGCCATTAAACCACTCCGGTTCTTTTAGTTTCAGCATTTATGTGTTATTTAAGTCGAAAGTTGCTTATACTCAAGCCAAAGTAAAGCAATGCGTAATAGCCTTTTCCTCCCCACGGACAAACCGTACGAAGTTTATACTGGTTGTCTATAGCAACCGCTGTTAAGCATTCCCCAGGGATAGTAGCGTCTATCTTTAGTTTGCTCAAGATTAGAAGGTTCTATTCACTTGAGATTATGGGATTATACTTTGTTTTGAGAAAAGATATGGTTCAAGATTTTACAAATATTGATACAGAAAAATTGTCGTTAGGAATATTTGCGCGTTTGCAGTGGAAAATATCTTCACTTAGCAGGATATTTTCGTGAATATAATGCTTAGAAAATTCCTTCGTAGTTAAAGGTTGGGAACATGTCGTTCTGTGAGGAAAAATGCTTGAAAAGAATTAAAAAGTTCCTTGAAAAAATGGAAAAAAGGGGAAAAAATGATTTAACCGTCTAATTCCGGCTCTGGCGAAGTTTCTCTTCAGATATTTTATCAAAATCTATAACAGTTATTCAATATTTTGATTTGTGTATCCAAGGCATTATCAACATCATTGGCCTAGTTATGAAATTTTTATGTGGAAACTAAACGGGGAACTGATCTTTTCAAATTGCTCCTATTTCTTAAAAAATTGTAAAAACAAATTGTCTTGAAGATATAGAATAAATCACACTTATACCTTTGGCAATGAAAAGTTTAGAAGTTGAGTTTTTGAGGGAGGAAAACTGGAGAAACTCGAAGAAAAACCTTTGAAGCACAGGAGAAAACCAACAAACTGTATTTGTACAAGAAGCGCTTTGTAGTTCGTTTGCCCTGGTTTTGGCTCTTGTTTTATACAATGCCTTGAGCATCAATTCACAATACATCGTTTTTTATTAAAATATCTTTTTTAAATAACTGTGTATTCAGCTTCTAAAGTTTCATGCTGGGCGCGGAAGCAAAGTTTGAATGTCGCAATGCAAATTATAAAAATGAAACATTCCTTAGTAACACACGAAAAATATACAAATTTTGCTATTTATAGAAGGTATTTGGTATATAAAGTTCCATTGAATGTGAGATTTATTTTAAATTCTCCAGTTGCTCTCGAGAAAAGCCCGTAGTTATGGCGCCCAAGAATTAGCCAAACTTGAAAATTTTGAGTTTTGAACAAAAGGATCGCTGATCATCTGATTCCCTTGGAACAGGTTTGAAATAATAATATTTAATAATAATAATAATAATAATAATAATAAAATATTTTCCCCCTTCATTCCTGGCCTAGCACAAGATCTAGCCAATAAATATAACCAAGGATTCACCTGAAAAAGAAAGCAATACTCAATGATAAATCTAATTTTCTACATGTTACTTACAGTGTCCGGAAGGTTTAAAAAGCAGTGCTTTGAAATGCCGACGAGGTACTTGTCCCCATGCCTCGTAGACTGACAGTGGTCGTACGTTCCTACTTGACTGAACAATAGGTGTAGTGAGATGAGGTTCCTGCATCAACAAATACAACAAATTATCTTAAAAGACTTTTGTTTGAGTCTGACTCTTGAGAAAGGAATGCGCGCTTACCAGGTAGTGACTACAGGATGTATTGTTGACGCGTGGCGTTATATTTAACTTCTGCGTGAACACTATAATTGTCGCGCGCACACCGAGTCACGGCAGACGGCACGGTTACGGCGCGGCGTGGATACTGCACGGAAATTTAAATGTTTTCATACACGGCAAGGCACTGACACGGTCACGGCAAGGCGCGATCCGTGCCGTAAATTTTTCATAGTCATACGAAAACCGCTCTAAAGATAAAAAGAAAAAAAGATGACGAATAATATACAAGGTTAAACTTTCTCCTCAACAGACAAGGGATGTAATCCTCGTTAGGCTCATAATGGAGCGAGAATCGATCCCGAATGGCTGTTAATTAAGCTGTGATACGTCATGAGACCATGAGAACAGACTCTAGAAGGTGATTAAATTCGAAGCCGTTTTTCGGCTTTTCTTTTTACTTCGTTGTTCTCAGTATTTATAAATTCTTTATTTATTCCAAATTCATGATGAAGACAGGAACCAGCTAGCGCAAAAATGCAGCAATCTTCAGAGACTTATTTTGCCATATCATAACATACTAATACCACCGGACCAGACGTAAAAGATGAGAAAAGTAAAATAGAAGCAAGAATGTGATGGGAATCCATTGTAGTGTTACTATATTCCATATAGTTGTGGTTCAGCGAAAATCGATTTAGCACCTTATCCGCGATCAACTCCTTCAATTTTCGAGAAAAAAATCTGCTGAATATAAAGAATATTAATTCTGGTTTACCTTGCACCTGAAGTCCACTTCAGATCGTGTTTCCCAGATGTTATTTACAAAACGATACCCTACCACAGGAACCGGATAGTTCGAACGAGTAACCATTTTCGTCCAACTATAGACTACTAGGTTTTACTAAGAGAAAAGTCGCTTCGAAACAACTACATTGCCATGATTCTAATCTACAAGCGAACGTAAACTCGAAGTTTCCAAAGAAACTTTAAAGAAAATTCACAAATTTGGCGGCATCGATGAAATTTGGAATTCCATAATTGACGTTCGAAAAGCCCTTCTAATGTTCAATAAGGAACTGATTTGATCTACGTCATCTTTTCTTCGAAATGAACTCATTTCCTTCGAATTCTATAGCGTTCTTTAAAAACATATATAAATTCTATAAAAATGACTATTAGGAATAACTAGTTATTAATTAATTGACGAAAAAAATGAAGGAAAAAACATTTTAGGGTTTTTGGGGAAAATTAACTCAAAGTCTGAAAAAAAAGTGAAAAAAAAAAAGATAACAGCCTAGTAAATACCGCAGCTATTGTTCTAATCTTTGGGATTACATTCTTTTTTGGAGAATTATCCATATTCGTTTGTCTTCTCATGTTCAACCGTTAAACAAAGAAATTATACTCTGAAATGATCTGAAATGGGAAAACATTACGCCAAAAACTATTCTTCAAAGATAATGCAAAAAAAATATTCGTCAATATTGAAATGTTTATTTACATTGTTACTAAATCTTATGTTACAAATTAAAATGCTTTGAAAAATATATCATTAAACCCTGAAACAACACATGTGCTGGTTTAAGTCAGGGTATGACTAACTCACAGGTCAAAACTCTTGAAAATAAGCCTTGAGTCGTGAAATTTAAATTTTAAGTTTTGTTCTTGACTATAAATTAATGCCTAAAATTGTAGCAATTTTCATTCAACTTGCTAATATATTATAATTTTGCATCTTTGCTCTATCTTAATGCTCTGCTCATTTCCTTGCATGTTATTTCTTTCTTTATACAGTAATATTTGGCAATATGCCTTGGGATTTAAATTAGGCTCAGACACAGCACACAACATATGTATTGCTCTTGATGACTGTTGCTTCTTATTTGCTAGAGAAAATATTTTTGTTGCAGCAACAGCATAAAAAATAAAAAGTTTCATGTTCTCGCACCCCAGAAAACCTTTGCTCTGGCTTCTAAATCTGTCCAATCAATTGTTTACAACCAATGAGTTTGACAATAGCAGCCATTTTGATGAAATTAACAACTAGTTAAAGAAAACTAGTGCAAATTTGCAGACTGATTTAAAAAAATGTTCGACTGACAGATGCCAATCAAACACCTTCAGCATGACAGAATATATAGTATTACGAGATTTATACATTGCACTCTGATGATGAGCTAATTGGCTTGACAATAATTATTGAAATCCTAAAAATGTCTAAATCCGACCGAAATAGAAATTCTAGATTTGACATCTAAAGGTTGCCATGGTTACAGAAACAGGTGTCATAGCTCTAGTAATCAAAGCAAGCTTGTTCATTGCTGTAGCTGTTGAGCTGATCAGTAGTAGTAGTTAAATCCAAATACCCAAGATCAGAAATCTCCGCTTGGTGTTCATCCTCAATCTGAGAAATAACATCAATTGGAATAATCTCATAATCGTCCAGTATAAAGTCCACGTGATCATGATGAGAGCCATGCCAGCTTGCACTTAAAGGCTGAAGATCCATGTCATCTTCCTCGTCAGTTGTGGTGGTGAGTTCACTTCCACTGCATGGAAAACCTTCATCCATGCTGCCTGGAATTGTTGGTAATGTTAATCTACCTCCAGGAAGGGCTCCTGCGTTAAGGGTACTGCTGCGCTGACGTACTTCTGGAACATATTTCAAAATATGAGATTCATTTTTTGTGTAACCAAACAAGAACACAATGATTTAAGTTGTATAACTTTAAGTATTAAAGTTGTTCTCAATGGCACTCTCAGAATCATACAATTTTTGGTTGCGACAAAATAGGGGATTGGTAGATGTCAATCATGGTGTTTCCATGACATTGCATAGTCACATCAGGGGCATATCTGTGGGATGTCCCAGGGTGACCGTGACCCCCCTATTGATAGAAAAAGAGTGATAAATAATAAAACAATCTGGCTGTAGCAATAAAAAAAATGTGATTTGATATCATAATGTTCTGAAAAATACCCCCAACCCTTTTTTTGGTTCAGCATTTCAGGGGACAAACAAACAAAATGGCAGTTTTTCAGATTAGTACACTCCTTTCTCCTTGGGAAATCCCAAATACATACGCCCCTGCACATGCCCCTCAAAGCCTGTGTCATTAATGACAGCTGTGAAGGAACTATTAACCAACAAAGTCTAGGAAAAACTTTGATTGATGTCCCCCAACCCCTATTTTCTTGTGATGGCAAATTGTATGATTACACAAGTGCTTTTGAGAACTGGAAAAGGAATTGTTGAACGATGTAACTACAAACCTTTTTCCTCAAAATCAGTTTCATCTCTATACCCAAAGGGTAGAGAATAGTAACCATCGCCATATTGAGAAGACCAGCCACGCCCTCCAACATACTGCCTCAAATTTCTAATAACAAAGGGAACACAAATCAATCAACCATTAAGTGACCATAACCACATGAGTCTGCCAGTAGAGCATCCAACCGGTATCCAACAGGTCACAGGTTCAATTCCTGTCAGATGCACTTAGATTTTTTCCTGAGCTCCTGCACTAGGTAGTGAATACTGAATAACTTTTCTATCAAGATTCCATTTTGATGCAGATCCAGGGGAGGTGCACTAACACGACTACGTACACATACATTCCTTCACACAGGAGTGGAACACCAAAGACATATTAACATCTCAGATTGAGTATAGACTGTACTATGTCCATGGAACAACGATCCCAGCCCTGCTTAGATCCATGCAGTGGCAGGTTCTGTGCACCCTAGAGAAGTGATGACAGCAAGTGTAGCTAATCTAGCATTCTCCTCTTCTGTCACATTGCTAAATAAGGAATATGAGACCCATGCAAGGTGGCCCTCATTTTTAGACAAGTTTGCATTGCTTGATATCACTAGCTGGCATTTGTTTCTTGTCTCATTGTGGAATGCTCTGACATCAGCTAAATTGCAAGTTTTGAATAGAATTCTTTCTGGCTGACAGCACATGGTAGTCAGTGATTAACCACCATTTTGGGCAGATAATGAGATTCAACAACTTTGATCAACTGACTGAAACCCAGCATTTTTGTTACAATGTTAAGAGAGGTGAGAATAGATACATTTTAATTTAATTCTAAAGAAAAATATCTTTCTAAAAAAAATATGCATCATAATCATAAATATACAAATTATAAATAAGATTTATCACTAACTTTTTTGTCAGTGGATACTCATTGCTTCGCTGTTTTGTAGATATTTTTCTCTCACGTTTTCTCACGCCATTTGTATGCAACTTCATAATCAATGATTTTATAGCCCCAGTGGTTCTTGTCTTCATATAATGATTCATCTCAGATGTACTGAGGTTAGTCTGCAGAAATAACTGAAATGAAGGCTCTTGGAGGTAGGAATTTTCCACGGCGATCCTGTAAATAAAATAGACCAATAATTAATTAATTGCAAGACGTACTGTAACAATGCAATAAAAGTACAGAACTTGATCTATTTGAAATCTAGCCAACATACATAATACTCATGTATATGTACATGTATGTATAGATGTCACAGTGTTATAGAGCAATACATGTATTGTATTCCACGTGCCGTAATCTGCAAACTCTAGCTTTCAAACAGCTTAATATAATATAATCACAAATTTACCTTCTTAGAAATCTTTTCAAACCTTCACTTCTTTCTTGTAAGAAACTTTCTTTAAATCTTCCAATCAGTTGCTTTCCAGGTAGTCTTGGAGCAGCACTACAAATCATGTAGAAATACGGGTAAAACAAATGCTTGCAGGTACGTAAAGCCATAATTTTTCATAAGGAGAGCTCATTGCAGGCACCACAGAGGGGAAAGAGTTTGGGGGCTCAGGATATCCCTTTCCTCTTCATTGCAAAATGTCTTAGTCTGGTTATTACCCCCCTAAATATATATACATGTACATCACAAAGCCTAGGGTCAGATCCAGGTTTTTTTTAGGAGGGGGCACGTAATATTTATGATCATGATGCTCACAAACTGTAGCACCAATAATAACACACTTAGATATCAGCTCAGCTATGAGGAAGGGAGGTTCTCCTGCAACCTTCTCCCAGATCCACTTCTGAAGCCTATGCAAATGAGTTATTCCAAGAGGTTTATTGTGGAGTTTTCACATTGTGAAAAGCTTGATTCTGTATGGGTGCCTTGCACTAACCATGATGCTTTTTAAAACTTTAATTGGCTGATTGTTTTTTTCAAGAATTGTGATTGGTCTGGCAGTGACGTGACCCTGGGGGGACCATGTCTGTGCCGAGTTTATGCTGTGTTTCAGCCATTTCATTGGATGGAGAGTAAATCCTCATGCAATGTGACTGGTCTAGAGGCAGTGCCTTGCCGTGTCACAACCGCATTCATGGAGCAAGCTTTTCACAGCCATATGAAAACTGCTTTATTACGTAATACTACACCATACTTACTGCATCATGACATCATTGAGACCCAGTTGGTTTCTAAGCCAAACAAACTCTGAATAACGTCTACGTGTTTTGGAGTAAAACAGAGGAAATGAGGGGTGATTTGTCTAGGAAAAAATAATCATGTATTATGTTGGAGTAAGAATAAAAGGTTCAAGTAGTTTATACAAAGAGGTTGTACGTATTTTCAGGATCTCAATGCTACTGATCGAGTATACTAAATTCTTACTGAGCCGCCATTTGTAGAAACTTCTCTATATGTCAGTCTGCAATGTCTCTATTAAAACCTTACAAATAAATAAGGTTCACGCTGGTCCAACTTTGTATATATACCCCAGCTAGACCAGCATGCATCACAATAATGCATGCATCATCAATGTGGATGATAGCTAGTAAACACTAGCGTGGACTGCGTCGGTGTTTCTAATGAACTCATGCATCATCATGCATCATCAATATTAGTTTCTCGTAAAATCAATATTCTTAAAAATACAATAACATTGTAAAGACAGAAGTATAAATCGTAAAAAAAGGCCAAAAATAAGTTAAAAACATGTCTATAGCGTGACTAATGCAGTGTTTTGTAATTCGATACGTCCGAGAAACGATAACTTGAACATGCGAACATGCAAGCTGAAGCTACCTCACCAAAACAATATTAAAAGGCCAACATGAACCGACCATAAGATCAAGCTTATGAATTATCGAACAGCGTTAATGAATAAGAGAATATGCTGCTTTTTTTGCTGAAGTAACAGTGCCAGGGTCAACTACAAGTACCAAGTAATTCGGAAAAAAAGAAAGAACATAAGCTTACCTTGACCTCAATTTCATAGTCTGTGTAAAGAGCTTTCCCTTTATCGATGTGAGTACGAGGGTTTTTAACATCAACGTCCAAAGACTGTAGACCGAAATACAAGAAAAACATCAGCTGGGATAAATACAGGTCTGATTGGTGCTGGTAGTGGAACGTAAAAGGCTTGATTTCAACAAAAACAATAAGAGATTTCACAATCTTACCGAGGAACCGATGCCCGGTGCAGAAACGTGGTCTCGAATCATGGTGATTCCATCGCTAGAATTCAGTCTAATCAATCATTTCTTGAAGCTAAGTTAAAATACGTACTTTCTCGATCTATTATCGAGAAGATCAAGCTACTATGAGCATTTATTCAAGGGTTAAAGACTTTTCTAATTCCTAATGTTGATCAGATCAAACGTTCGATGGTGATGTTGTTGTCTCAATGCATTCTGGGATGGGGTCATTGTACTTGTGGGCGGGGAGGGGGGTAGCCTTGCCGTTCTTGAGAATAAAATCTTTCCAGGAAATTAACAAAAGTTAAAATGAAAAAAGCCTTGATGAAAGTCTGCAAAGTCTTTTAAACAGACCTTGGGAGACAGGTCGACGTGAATCCATTTTATTTTCTAGTCCAAACATTGTTCCATTAACCATCACAGCTGATACTAGGGCCGAAGCTATGCTTATTGAGTTGCGAGATTTGTGTAGCACTTAAAAATAAAGCTTCAAGGTCATCAAACAGACCTTTAGTTGTTTACTTTAATTATGAGTGAGTATCATACGTTTGAGACCAATTCTCGAGAAAACAGTTCTGAAAAATATAAAACGCTTTTCTATTCAAGGTTTTCCCGCGTGTTTCTTGACTTCACTTTTCTAGTGTAGTTTTCTTTTTTGCTTTTATTCATTTCGGTTGTTTTAAAATTGTTTTGTTGGTGCTGTTTTCTTAATGTCCTTAACATTTTTCAATTGCGACCACCTCGTTAAATTCTTTAACACAAGTTTATAAAAAACTATATATATCATCTTACTACCACCCATGTGCTCGGCGCATATAAATGTAAAATCTACCCTGTTACCTTGACACAAATAACACTTCAAGTTTATCGATTTAAAACTCTTTATTATTCAACAACTTTTAAAAAGTTTGTTTACAAAACTGATAGAATAACAATGAACAATAAAAACACTATAGTGATCGTACAGAATATTTGCTAAATAAACACTTCTCAATGGAGTACATTTGACGATAAAAAATTCTAAGAATCTTAGCAATTTAGTCCTGTCGTCCAAACACGCTCAATAACCCGATTGCAGCATTATATTCATCTATGCTATGAGTACTGCGACCTAAATACGAGGAAGACACTACCTCACAACTTCTAGGATTTTCGCTAAACCTACAGTCTTTGCGTTCTGATTCTTTGCGAGACTTGACTAAGGTTGACTCTGATTCTGTTGGTGAGGGATGGTTTGGCGAAGAACTGGCCGAGCTTGTTTCACTGTTGGCTGAAGTCAGAATTGAAGGTAGAGGAAACTGCAGGGCGTTGTAGGTCAGTGGATTCGAGAACGGAAAGACTGGATTTACTGATTCCTCGTCTTGGAATGTCCAGGGAGCGATCGGCAGGAGTGAGGTGAACCCGGTGATCGTCTGTGGATGTGGTGGAAAACTGCTTTCTGGCCACGCTGTGGCTGGCTGGACTTTGTCAGATGTTGGTACGGGCTTGTTCTTTATCTCTCGTTTACGCCAGCGAGCACGACGGTTTTGGAACCAAACCTGCATTCAAAGAAAAAAACTCACATAAGTTCAAATAATAAAAGGAAGCTCGAAGCTCGCTATAAACTAGCATGTACGCTTACAGGATCAGAGAGATTCATACCTGAATCCTATCTTCTTTGATGCCGAGTTCTTCAGTCAGATCCTCTCTCGTTGTAATGCCAGGAAATCTTTCTTTCTGGAAAACTTCTTCAAGGCGGTCGAGTTGTTTGTCCGTGAAGAAAGTTCTTTTACGCCTTTGACGACTTCGGTTTCCTGAAAAGAGCAAAAAAAGTTAGTCCGAGTTGCAAGAACACATGTAGAAAGTCTTCCCACGTTAAATCCAATCCAATTTGGTCCTGTAATCAGGTTAAGAACCGTTAAATGATTTAATATACTTACGAAGTTGTGAGTTTTCGTTGTCGGATTCTGGGTTTCGCTTTGCGGATTTGGATTTCATCTTCGATCGCTTATGTTGTAACTGATTCTTGTTCGTTGTGATTGCAGTGGTGATCTGAGTGATCTGTGCTCACTGCAGAAATCCAATCCCTATTTATACTCCTTCTCAAAAGTGGGTGGGATAACTGGGTTCTTTTACTAAACAATACCAAACCTCATGTCACAATTAACGTTGTTTACATGAAGTTTGTCACTCACACGCTCGGATAACTCCAAGCGATGTACCTATTGTTTACTGCGTTTACACCTTCTTTAACCATTGTTTCCAAAAGTGATAACACTTTCAAAAGTTTTCAATAAAATCAAAACACTTAAAGCTAAAGATAAAAAATTGCTAATCATTTTGTTTTTTTAAGAAAGTTGGTCCTGTTAAAAAAAAATTTTCAAAAAAACTTATGCGCGCAGAACAAACTTAGTTAAGATGATTTTTCAAAACGTGTAACATTTACATAAAATCGACAAACGCTTTTGCCTTAAAAATATTTTGGCAAACATTCCTTTCCTCTGGGATCATTTCCTTTCTCACGGGTTTATGAATTACGAAAGATTCGTCTTTAAAAATTTGGATTTGATTACAACTATAACCAATTTTAAGAGGTGATTTTTTTTAAATGGAACAGTATCTTAAGAGTGCGCAACTTAATTATCGTTGCGTAACTAGGTAATGCTGATTCAGTCTGACTTCCGCAATCCGCTTTACTAAAATCGTAACTTCCTGGTTTGCGCTGCAGTTACAATGCAATTATTGCATGTCTTGACTCACCAGAAGGAGCTTAATTAAGTTTAACAAGAAGTCATCTGCCGACAGTGGCTGATCGGAAATCAAGGGTTTTTAAAGAAGTGTTAGATCCGATCAGTGACATCATCTCAAATTCGATTAAAAGGGACTAAAAGAGATATTGCAAACCCTTTTAATTTTAAATACAATCTCATAAATTCCGTTTTCAAAAAACTTTTTCCGAATTATGGATGGCAAGTTTTACCGCGTGCGCTCGACCAGAGCGAATTTATCTTATTTTAAAATGATTTTAAAACCCTTAAAAGAAAGAAAATTCTACAAAATACAGAATTAATTGCCTGATGCTGAACCGGAAATCAATGTGTTAGAAGTATTAGTCATGCCTGCTATTAGGTCCTTCGAATTACACGATACTTACTCTGTATATCATTCTATTATTTTGTGTGCTTCATACACTGACACAGCTCAAACTAGCTTAATCGATCGTTAGTTTTAATTCTTTTGTTTTCTTTCTCTTTTTCAACTGAATTAGTCCGCACTACCATAACTTGGCAAGTCGTTATCTGTGATGAAAAGAATTTAGACCACGGTTTTACATCTATACTTATATACACTGCGCGCAAACTAAAAACTCGAAAAACACAAACTCTAGACTTGAACCTAGCAATTAAGCCATACTGTTCATTGTTGGGAACTAGCGAAGCAGGGCCGAGCCAAATATACCTTGTTTGCGCGCGGTCTGCAAGAGTACTTGCTAGCTGTCAACCAGTATATTTTGTTATAAAGGTTTTACTTTTGTTCTGGATAAACTCCTTCCGTTCCACTCCTTCTTTATTACCAAAACTCTTACAGTTTTAACAACACGTCTTAGCGGCTCATTATAATTAGAGCATTCCTAGCTGTGGTCATTTAAAGCAGGCTTATGAAGCAGATGATGGATCTTTGCCGATCCACTCTCGGTGTAAATCAGAAAAAAGTCCGACAGTTATCAAACAGTTATATTGAACACGAGGATTGCGAGAGAAAAAAAGAGAGAGTAAAAGTCTTGAAGTAAAGTAAGTAAGTAAAAGATCACCCATGCAGTACAGCTAGTTAAAAGTCAGCCTAACATGTTTAATTAGACATGGTAGTCTGACTTTCACCCAATGAAGATTATATGAATATTGTTTTGTCAATTTTCATAGTAAAATCTGAACTAAAATTCGCTCAAACAAAGAGAAACAAAAGGTAAAATTACCTAACAAAAGAGAAAGTTGTGAAAGTTGTGAGAAAGTTTATTTTCACGCATCAGCTTACTCCTTCACGACTAGAAGAATGCTATTTGAAGGTGAAAACATTCTATTGTTTTTTTGTAGCGTCTTATAATTTTATCACACATTCAATTATCTTTTACAAGAGAAACTGTATAAGCAAGTCAGTGTATTATTATTTCTAGGTAGTTTTCTAGATAACACTGAAATAAATATAACGATCGCGGAGGGAGATAGGAATGGATTTTACTTTCACACAAATTTTTTTGTTCTTGAAATCTTTTACGCGCAATCTCGATCTTTTGAGAAAGTTTGAAAAAAACGTAATTATCAGACTTTATAAAAAAAACCGTTTTTATGTGTTTTTGCTGTCACCGTTTAAGTGCTCTTTTCGGTTCATTGAGCTAACAAGGTGCTGAATTGTGAGCTTATTTTTAGTTAATCTTCGAAAATAACGTTTAAAGGATATATATATATATATATATATATATATATATATATATATATATATATATATATATATATATATATATATACGTAGATATCCTGAGAAAATTGGTATGATTTTTTGTGTGCAAAGCTTGATTTTTTTGCCATTTTTCTCGCACAACCTTTATAAAATTATAGTTCTGGAAATCTTTTGTGCGCAATCTTAGAATTAGTGCTTGAAATCTTTCTCGCGCAGCCTAAAAATTATAGTTCTGGAAATCTTTTGTGCGCAGTCTTAGAATTAGTGCTTGAAGTCTTCCTCTCACAACCTTTATAGAATTATAGTTCTGGAAATCTTTTGTGCGCAATCTTAGAATTAGTGCTTGAAGTCTTCCTCTCACAACCTTTATAAAATTATAGTTCTGGAAATCTTTTGTGCGCAATCTTAAAATTAGTGCTTGAAATCTTTCTCTCACAACCTTTATAAAATTATAGTTCTGGAAATCTTTTGTGCGCAATCTTAAAATTAATGCTTGAAATCTTTCTCTCACAACCTTTATAAAATTATAGTTCTGGAAATCTTTTGTGCGCAATCTTGAAATTAGTGCTTGAAGTCTTTCTCGAACAACTTAAAAATTATAGTTCTGGAAATGTTTTGTGCACAATCTTAAAATTAGTGCTTGAAGTCTTTCTCGAACAACTTAAAAATTATAGTTCTGGAAATCTTTTGTGCGCAATCTTGAAATTAGTGCTTGAAGTCTTTCTCGCACAACCTTAAAATAGAGTTCTTGAAATCTTTTGTGCGCAACCTTAAATATAGTTTTTGATTCGTTACGCGCAATGTAGAAAAGAAAATCTTGATTCTACTTCTGCAGGCTCCAAGCAGCGTTGCGCGCATTCTGGGCATAAATAATCTGTTGTATGCAACTTGACGTGCAAACTCTTTACTACGTGCTGGGCCCTAGATCGCACAATAGGCCACACGTGTTCGATATCTTAAAATTCAGACTTGATTGCGAGGCTATAGACCCCTTGTAGTACTTCAGAATGGCTAAGTTTGGAGGACAAAACAATAGTTTTGTTTATATTTTCTTCTGTGTTGACAATATTAACATCTGAATATAGTCTAATAAATTTCAAGCTTCTAAGCAACATGCAACAGCAAGTACCTGGGAAAGCGCGAGGGAAGGGGCTAGTATTACTATAGACCTACCACTTTTCCCTTTTCCCATACTAGTATCTTTAGTATATGTTTTCCAATCTTAGCTCCACCACTTTCCCATACTAGTCTCTTTTATAGCCCCACCACTTTTTAGGGTGCTCCGCGGCCCAAGAGCAACATGCAACAAAACCTTCTCCAACCTTTTTGAAATAACTGTATGGTTTTTAAAAGTGTAAATGGAATATTCTAAACAACAGAAAATCATGAAACGAGACTTTATGCCTCTTTTTTATTGCTGAATTTTACATCACTTGTTTTTACAACCGAACAGTTTCTTACATATATAATTATAGAATAACAAAAAAAGTGAGCAAAATCAAACAAGACTTGAAGGTGAAAATCGTCTAGCCATTGCCATCTTTACTCGGTAGAACTCCATAACCTGAAAACGTAAACAGAACACAACATTGTACAGTTTAAAGAGGTTAGAGAGCTTACTTAATTTAGAGTTTAGTTTCATGTATGTTAAAGTTTAAAGTTTTAAACTTTAGAGTTAAAGTTTGGTTTAAGTTTAGAATTTAATTTTAACCAGTGTAGCTTTACGCCCGGTACAGTGTTTTGGTTGACTCGGCGGAAGGTTTATGGCCTGAAGGAAACCATGAAGAAGACACTCCATAACTTGAATCTGAAAGAAAGAAAGACACACCCACGTTAGTGTTTAGTGAAGATGATGCAAATCGCGGACGACAATCGATAGAAGTTTTCAAGTTTACCGAAAAGAAGCCAGAAGTTTCAGTTGAATCAGTCTTTTTAGGAGGTAGGCTAGTGTGATACTGACCTGTGAACAAAAATAAAACATGAAAGAAAGAAAGATTAGTGGATTGTTGATGGTCAAAACTACAAAAACACGATCAAAATGATACCAGAAAACCTCTAAAAACTCGTCAGTCTTGTAGCAGCTGGAAATTAAACTTGGTGCAGAGGGCTAAAACTTCCTGAAAATATAAAAGAAAACGTATTTATTTTTTATTTTCTAAAGGTTTGGAATGCAAAAGAAATTCAATTCAGAAAATTTTGCACGGAATGAAAAAAATAGTACTCAATTTGAGACAGTATAATTCAATTTTAACAACGATTTTCAGTTTTTGGAAAGTAAAGTAAAAAAAACTTGTTTTTATCTCCTGAAACTATACGCTCTATATAAAGAAAATAGTGTAGACTTTTAGTCTAAGAAAAGGTTTCTCCACTCCAGCACAGTCGTGCGACTTTTTGCTTTTTGTCTGAAAAGAGTAAAGAAAAATTTAGTAAATACCTGAAAGGGAATGGAATCTAAAAATTAGTATAAAATATGAAGAAAGGAGACGGCAAAGATGTAACCAAAGTCGAACACAAAGTCTGATAATTTTATTGAACTGAGTTTTTTTTACAACAGTCAGTGACTAACTATACAAGAATCTAACTAACTAAAAAAATGTTAGAGCCTTATTGACAACGTTGCATGTTTTACAATTGAGAAACGAAATTTTTTTTCCGCAATTAAGGTTAAAGAATTACAACATATTTTTGTCAAAAATATTAAACTTTTGCGCATGCGTAGCTTAAAACTGACGTAAATTCGCAATCTGCAGCGAGAAAAGAGAAAGGTTAGTATCAAGAACCCCCCTGAAAGGAAAAGAAACTATCAGCATTTCTGAAACGAGAAAAACAAAGAGTTTTAATATCGCTGAAACGGAAAATTGAACAGTTAGTACAAGTTTTCCTATAAAGAAAGAGCGAGCGTCGAAAAATAGCCGAAATTGAACCGAGAAAGGGAGGGATATTCCACGAGATCTCAACAGAAGTAAGCGAGCTGTGCAACCAGCTCATTAAAGAGTACCCATAGGTCAGAAAACCCACGGTACAGTACTTACAACCACCGGCTCAGGAATATCCAAGGACCCAAAAACCCACAACTACACAACACAGAATGAACTTTATTTATAAAACTACTAATTATAATTATTAAATAAATCACAAAAAACAAAGTTTATTAGTAATATCCTGTAAGGTAAGAGTAATTGATCTCAAAAAAAGCCGAAGCTAAATCGAAAAAGGGAGTGGATAGTCCACGAGATCACAACAGAAGTAAGCGAGCTGTGCCACCAGCTCATTAAAGAGTACCCATAGGTCAGAAAACCCACGGTACAGTACTTACAACCACCGGCTCGGGAATATCCAAGGACCCGGCCAAAAACCCACCACCATACAACACAAAATGCATGAAACTTTATTGAAACTGTCATTTGTAATTATCAGATAAACCATAAGGAAAGCATAAAGTTTATTAATATGTATAATTATATATACTTCAGTTTACAGTTATGAAAAATTTGTCTATACAATCATTGAGTTCTAATCTAGCAACAACAACAAAATCTTGACAACTTCAGCATTATTAAATTAATTAATAACTCGTAATAATTATAAATGAGCTATGGTATCGAAACTTATGATAGTCGTACATATTGCACATGCTCGCTCACACACACACACACACACTCTAAACATGCAATATATTCCTAGAAATTACGAAGTATTGATGTAAATATCGAAAACTATATCTAAAATCGAAAAAACCTAGGGAAAACCAAAAAACCTCGAAAACCGGGCCAAAATAAGAGGAACTATGCAAAGTAATTAACTTAGATAAATTCTATGATTGCTGTTCTTCAAGAACAACAATATTTTGAGCCCCGTGTTTTGAGAACAAAACATCGGGAGAGAATTGAACACATTTGCTGTGAACAATTATCAATATTTGTATCAACATTTGACATTGATTCAAACATTGAAAGACAACAATAATAAATGATAATGAATGATAATGAATAATAATGAACATGATGAGAAATTCTAGAAAATTCTAGGCTAAGAAGCTACCACTGAAAGCTATCGCGGGCTCACAACCAAGTTTGGTTGTTCTTGGTTCAACTGAAAGGCAAGTTGAATGCCACGACGTACCACAGAAAAAAGATACTGTCGTGACATTCGGTGAACGAGACTTGTTAGTACTAAGCTCTGGAGGACTGTTATTCAATGACACATGTAGCCAAGGTTTGTTGTTCCGGGGGAAAAAATGAGTGAAAGAAAGGAAGGAAAAAGGATGGATGAACGAAATGAAGGATAACCCAAATTGATGCCAAACATTTAAATTTCAACCGTCTAGTAAACGAAATGCCAATCTTAAATTTAGATACCGCAAGAATGGTACATTATATTTTCCGTAATCCAAGATCAGGTTCCAGGCTCCCTTTTGCCTGCTCCACCGCCCCTTTACCGTTCGTGACTACAGAGCCGACAAAAGGGAACCCAAAAACAAGACCTTGGTCAAACCTTGGCTGTGTCAAAGTTATTGATGTTGCAGGTAACCAAGCAACCAGTCACTTTCCCCCTCGCTATCGTGGAGAGAAAAAGTGGCCGTTCACTCGTGTCACATAATACTGGCCGGCGCTAAACTAAGAATCGAAAGACCGACCTAGCTAACCGCAGTTTAAGTTTGTGTGTGTAGGGGAATGTAGGCAAACCGACCAGCACTGCACGAAAAACAATAACAAATCCTCCAGCTATCTAAATCAAAACACAGACGCATTTGAGAGAAAAGAGAGTAGATTCGTTGATCCAGGTCGTCTTCAGGATGTCCAGCGTTGCCTAATTGAAAAGCTAACCTAAGATTGGCCGATTGACCCTGGCAAAGCCAGTCAAAAACCACTAAACCCCACCTAGATTCACGAGTGGTAGCTTTTCCTAGACAGGGCTTCGCGTAATCAAAGCCCTGCTAATCCTAACCTAGTCCTAGTGTTATTTGACTTGCAATAGACGTAGAACCAAAATTTGTGGATCAAATGTTTTAGTAATGCTTATTGCAGGTCAAACAAATATTTTAGTGTTCCATATTTGATTTAGGAACAACCCAGCAGCCCTCTCCCTAACAAGACACTGATAACCCGAGCAAGTGAAGCGAAACAAATTCAAAAGTGCCAACAATGAAATATTTTTTTGGATGAAACAATTTTTAGAACTTGCTCAAGAATCAATCGTGTGTCAACATGAATATTATTTAAAGACAAACACAGACATATAGCGAGTATAGGATACAGTCATCATGTGTTAACATGAATGACTCTTTGAGTTGACCAAGGGATACTTTCATGGATCTTGCTTGAGGCCATGTGTACCTGGAATGGAAGATAAAACGTGCTTGTGTTAACTCAAATATAAAACTGAGAAACGTTTTCCACACAACCAAGTAAAAACCCACATTTAAAGCAATTTAATTACTTTTTGAGAAGTGTAAGAAAATTACAAGAGCTTTTGGTTACATTGAACTCGTAGTCAGTGCAAGAGATGAGAAAGAATTCGAACCGTGAACTTTCAAACTTTGGCAGTTTTGTTTATCAGCAAACGTTCAATTTTTGAAATATTTCGGTTAAAATCATGACAAATTTCTTCTAGAATGATAATATTATTTATAAGAAGTTCATAACTGTTCTGAAATGAAAGGTTTTTACTTGTAAACTTACCATTTTTCATCCACCTGTTCCATCAGAGCACGTTCTGTGAATGAAACTGAATTATCATATGCAGGCGAAAGTTATCAAACTTTTGATGTCAATCATTACATTTCGTCCAGTCATATCGCACCATCAAGGAATCATGCGATGGTGCACGTGAATACTGTAATTCGATTGGTTTACAGCGTCGATACGATTGAGGTAAGAGTCATGCCGGAATGCAAATCTCGTGCATGCCTTATTAGACCTTTTTGCTCTATCACTATTTTCGACTTCGTGCGCTTTAAGAACAATAGGTGCAATCAAAGATTGTACGAAATTTCAACATCTTTAGAATTTGAACAAAAGTTCAAACACTGACCACCACCTGCTGTCAACCAGAAAGAATTCTATTGAAAACTTGTGATTCAGCTGAGGAACATTCCGCACGAGACAGGAAATGACGTCAAGTGAAACCCAGCTATAGAAGTTTTGGCTATAACGAACATTTTCGACATTTTCGAAATCTCGTGCTGTTGGAAAAAAAGAGGTACAAATTTTTCTGTGTTTTTTTTGTTTGTTTTGTTTTGTTTAGAATTAATAGTAGTATTGGTAATCATAATTAAACTATTATAAATGTGGCATTGCTCGTGTGAAACGCTGATTCAGTCTTATTGCCATTACCAATACTATTATTAGAGTGATTGCAATACGTTCTTATCCTATACATCAATCCAATCCATCTCGTGTACATTCTTATTCCTATGCGTTCATCCAATCCATCTCGTGTACATTCTTATTCCTATGCGTTCATCCAATCCATCTCGTGTACATTCTTATCTCTATGCGTTCATCCAATCCATCTCGTGTACATGCTTTTTTTGAATACGCACATCCAATCATCTCGTGTACATTCTTATTCCTATGCGTTCATCAAATTCATATCGTTTACATTCTTATTCCTATGCGTTCATCCAATCCATCTCGTGTACATTCTTATCTCTATGCGTTCATCCAATCCATCTCGTGTACATGCTTTTTTTGAATACGCACATCCAATCATCTCGTGTACATTCTTATTCCTATGCGTTCATCCAATCCATCTCGTGTACATTCTTATTCCTATGCGTTCATCCAATCCATCTCGTGTACATTCTTATCTCTATGCGTTCATCCAATCCATCTCGTGTACATGCTTTTTTTGAATACGCACATCCAATCATCTCGTGTACATTCTTATTCCTATGCGTTCATCAAATTCATATCGTTTACATTCTTATTCCTATGCGTTCATCCAATCTATCTCGTGTACATTCTTATATTCCAATGCGTCTATCCAATCCATATGGTGTACAATCTTATTCCTATGCGTTCATCCAATCTATCTCGTGAACATTCTTATTCCTATGCGTTAATCCAATCCATCTCGTGTACATTCTTATTCCTATGCGTTCATCCAATCCATCTCGTGTACATCCTTATTCCAGTGCGTTCATCCAATCTATCTCGTGTACATCCTTATTCCTATACATCAATCCAATCCATCTCGTGTACATTCTTATTCCTATGCGTTCATCCAATCCATCTCGTGTACATTCTTATTCATATGCGTTCATCCAATCCATCTCGTGTACATTCTTATTCCTATGCGTTCATCCAATCAATCTCGTGTACATTCTTATTCCTATGCGTTCATCCAATCAATCTCGTGTACATTCTTATTCCTATGCGTTCATCCAATCCATCTCGTGTACATTCTTATTCCTATGCGTTCATCCAATCAATCTCGTGTACAGTCATATTCCTAGGATTCATCCAATCCATCTCAGTTCAACGAAGATGATACTACCTCTGACATGATCTTTACTTCACTGTCGGATAGTTAGTGTACTAGACCATACCGTATAATGTGATTCGATCCTCCAGGATGCGATTGGATCCTCCAGGATATTATTGGATCCTCCAGAATATGATTTTGGATCCTCCAGAATATGATTTTGGATCCTCCAGAATATAATTTTGGATCGTCCAGAATATGATTTTGGATCCTCCAAAATATGATTTTAGATCCTCCAGAATATGATTTTGGATCCTCCAGAATATGGTTTTGGATAGTCCAGAATATGATTTTGGATCGTCCAGAATATGATTTTGGATCCTCCAAAATATGATTTTGGATTCTCCAGAATATGATTTTGGATCCTCGAGAATATGATTTTGGATTCTCCAGAATATGATTTTGGATTCTCCAGAATATGATTTTGGATCCTCCAGAATATGATTTTGGATCCTCGAGAATATGATTTTGGATTCTCCAGAATATGATTTTGGATCCTCGAGAATATGATTTTGGATTCTCCAGAATATGATTTTGGATCCTCGAGAATATGATTTTGGATCCTCCAGAATATGATTTTGGATCCTCGAGAATATGATTTTGGATCCTCCAGAATATGATTTTGGATCCTCCAAAATATGATTTTGGATTCTCCAGAATATGATTTTGGATCCTCGAGAATATGATTTTGGATTCTCCAGAATATGATTTTGGATCCTCGAGAATATGATTTTGGATTCTCCAGAATATGATTTTGGATCCTCCAGAATATGATTTTGGATCGTGCAGAATATGATTTTGGATCGTGCAGAATATGATTTTGGATCCTCCAGAATATGATTTTGGATCGTGCAGAATATGATTTTGGATCCTCCAGAATATGATTTTGGATCGTGCAGAATATGATTTTGGATCCTCCAGAATATGATTTTGGATCCTCCAGAATATGATTTTGGATCCTCCAGGATATGGTTTTGAATCAAAGAACACACAGAAAAAGACATCTTTCAAACATAAATATGCGCTAAATGTTGCCCGAAAAAACCTCGTCGTTGTCCCGTAAAGTCAGAGAAAATCGCTCATCTAGATCCTTATATATAATGTAGAAGGGTTGTACTTGATGGATAATGCACCAAATCTGACAATTACAGCGCAGAAAACGGAAAATTTTGACGTTAAAACCAGCTATACTAGTGCGCAAAACTTGACGAATAAACCACGGGCGACCCCCGTGAACCTGGGGGTCAGGTCTACATACATTTACTGTAATTCGGCCCCCCTCAGTGCCCGGGATATAGTCATAATAGGTCCTGACTGCTTTCAAGTGAAAATAACCCTTTGAAAAGCAGTTTTTTTCCCAATTGTTTTCACTCCCAACATATGTAGAAGGGATAAACTATTTTTGTGACCGTTTTTGGACTGTAAACACCTCGCGGTGCAGTTATTTTGCGCCGTAGAAAGATGACAAAGACGGATGAAAAAAATCGCCTTTTCGTCACGGTATGCATTCAGTAATTCAATGGCGAAAACGTTTCGTAAAACTTCAGTATCCACTCACCTGATTTAGGGACATCCCTGGACTTCAACAACGAACATCACCTCAACAGGACTAGGAATATCTGCTTATATAATTGCGGTGCATCCCTTGTCTTGAAGAACTAGCATCCCTTGACCCCTTGACCTGAACTCAATAGAAACGCGAGTTAACAGTGGATTCCGAAGGGTGACTCTATCTTCTTCCACGGCATATATTGCAACTAAAACTAGCCGTATTCCCTAGCCTGAGCAAAGAACATCCCCTGGCGACCACCAGGAGATAGTTTTCCTTCAGCGAAACTGGCGCGCCCTGTCACTTCTCACCAAAGAACACACAGAAAAAGACATCTTTCAAACATAAATATGCGCTAAATGTTGCCCGAAAAAACCTCGTCGTTGTCCCGTAAAGTCAGAGAAAATCGCTCATCTAGATCCTTATATATAATGTAGAAGGGTTGTACTTGATGGATAATGCACCAAATCTGACAATTACAGCGCAGAAAACGGAAAATTTTGACGTTAAAACCAGCTATACTAGTGCGCAAAACTTGACGAATAAACCACGGGCGACCCCCGTGAACCTGGGGGTCAGGTCTACATACATTTACTGTAATTCGGCCCCCCTCAGTGCCCGGGATATAGTCATAATAGGTCCTGACTGCTTTCAAGTGAAAATAACCCTTTGAAAAGCAGTTTTTTCCCAATTGTTTTCACTCCCAACATATGTAGAAGGGATAAACTATTTTTGTGACCGTTTTTGGACTGTAAACACCTCGCGGTGCAGTTATTTTGCGCCGTAGAAAGATGACAAAGACGGATGAAAAAAATCGCCTTTTCGTCACGGTATGCATTCAGTAATTCAATGGCGAAAACGTTTCGTAAAACTTCAGTATCCACTCACCTGATTTAGGGACATCCCTGGACTTCAACAACGAACATCACCTCAACAGGACTAGGAATATCTGCTTATATAATTGCGGTGCATCCCTTGTCTTGAAGAACTAGCATCCCTTGACCCCTTGACCTGAACTCAATAGAAACGCGAGTTAACAGTGGATTCCGAAGGGTGACTCTATCTTCTTCCACGGCATATATTGCAACTAAAACTAGCCGTATCCCCTAGCCTGAGCAAAGAACATCCCCTGGCGACCACCAGGAGATAGTTTTCCTTCAGCGAAACTGGCGCGCCCTGTCAGTTCTCACCAAAGAACACACAGAAAAAGACAGCTTTCAAACATAAATATGCGCTAAATGTTGCCCGAAAAAACCTCGTCGTTGTCCCGTAAAGTCAGAGAAAATCGCTCATCTAGATCCTTATATATAATGTAGAAGGGTTGTACTTGATGGATAATGCACCAAATCTGACAATTACAGCGCAGAAAACGGAAAATTTTGACGTTAAAACCAGCTATGCTAGTGCGCAAAACTTGACGAATAAACCACGGGCGACCCCCGTGAACCTGGGGGTCAGGTCTACATACATTTACTGTAATTCGGCCCCCCTCAGTGCCCGGGATATAGTCATAATAGGTCCTGACTGCTTTCAAGTGAAAATAACCCTTTGAAAAGCAGTTTTTTCCCAATTTTTTTCACTCCCAACATATGTAGAAGGGATAAACTATTTTTGTGACCGTTTTTGGACTGTAAACACCTCGCGGTGCAGTTATTTTGCGCCGTAGAAAGATGACAAAGACGGAAGAAAAAAATCGCCTTTTCGTCACGGTATGCATTCAGTAATTCAATGGCGAAAACGTTTCGTAAAACTTCAGTATCCACTCACCTGATTTAGGGACATCCCTGGACTTCAACAACGAACATCACCTCAACAGGACTAGGAATATCTGCTTATATAATTGCGGTGCATCCCTTGTCTTGAAGAACTAGCATCCCTTGACCCCTTGACCTGAACTCAATAGAAACGCGAGTTAACAGTGGATTCCGAAGGGTGACTCTATCTTCTTCCACGGCATATATTGCAACTAAAACTAGCCGTATCCCCTAGCCTGAGCAAAGAACATCCCCTGGCGACCACCAGGAGATAGTTTTCCTTCAGCGAAACTGGCGCGCCCTGTCAGTTCTCACCAAAGAACACACAGAAAAAGACAGCTTTCAAACATAAATATGCGCTAAATGTTGCCCGAAAAAACCTCGTCGTTTTCCCGTAAAGTCAGAGAAAATCGCTCATCTAGATCCTTATATATAATGTAGAAGGGTTGTACTTGATGGATAATGCACCAAATCTGACAATTACAGCGCAGAAAACGGAAAATTTTGACGTTAAAACCAGCTATACTAGTGCGCAAAACTTGACGAATAAACCACGGGCGACCCCCGTGAACCTGGGGGTCAGGTCTACATACATTTACTGTAATTCGGCCCCCCTCAGTGCCCGGGATATAGTCATAATAGGTCCTGACTGCTTTCAAGTGAAAATAACCCTTTGAAAAGCAGTTTTTTCCCAATTGTTTTCACTCCCAACATATGTAGAAGGGATAAACTATTTTTGTGACCGTTTTTGGACTGTAAACACCTCGCGGTGCAGTTATTTTGCGCCGTAGAAAGATGACAAAGACGGATGAAAAAAATCGCCTTTTCGTCACGGTATGCATTCAGTAATTCAATGGCGAAAACGTTTCGTAAAACTTCAGTATCCACTCACCTGATTTAGGGACATCCCTGGACTTCAACAACGAACATCACCTCAACAGGACTAGGAATATCTGCTTATATAATTGCGGTGCATCCCTTGTCTTGAAGAACTAGCATCCCTTGACCCCTTGACCTGAACTCAATAGAAACGCGAGTTAACAGTGGATTCCGAAGGGTGACTCTATCTTCTTCCACGGCATATATTGCAACTAAAACTAGCCGTATCCCCTAGCCTGAGCAAAGAACATCCCCTGGCGACCACCAGGAGATAGTTTTCCTTCAGCGAAACTGGCGCGCCCTGTCAGTTCTCACCAAAGAACACACAGAAAAAGACAGCTTTCAAACATAAATATGCGCTAAATGTTGCCCGAAAAAACCTCGTCGTTTTCCCGTAAAGTCAGAGAAAATCGCTCATCTAGATCCTTATATATAATGTAGAAGGGTTGTACTTGATGGATAATGCACCAAATCTGACAATTACAGCGCAGAAAACGGAAAATTTTGACGTTAAAACCAGCTATACTAGTGCGCAAAACTTGACGAATAAACCACGGGCGACCCCCGTGAACCTGGGGGTCAGGTCTACATACATTTACTGTAATTCGGCCCCCCTCAGTGCCCGGGATATAGTCATAATAGGTCCTGACTGCTTTCAAGTGAAAATAACCCTTTGAAAAGCAGTTTTTTCCCAATTGTTTTCACTCCCAACATATGTAGAAGGGATAAACTATTTTTGTGACCGTTTTTGGACTGTAAACACCTCGCGGTGCAGTTATTTTGCGCCGTAGAAAGATGACAAAGACGGATGAAAAAAATCGCCTTTTCGTCACGGTATGCATTCAGTAATTCAATGGCGAAAACGTTTCGTAAAACTTCAGTATCCACTCACCTGATTTAGGGACATCCCTGGACTTCAACAACGAACATCACCTCAACAGGACTAGGAATATCTGCTTATATAATTGCGGTGCATCCCTTGTCTTGAAGAACTAGCATCCCTTGACCCCTTGACCTGAACTCAATAGAAACGCGAGTTAACAGTGGATTCCGAAGGGTGACTCTATCTTCTTTCACGGCATATATTGCAACTAAAACTAGCCGTATCCCCTAGCCTGAGCAAAGAACATCCCCTGGCGACCACCAGGAGATAGTTTTCCTTCAGCGAAACTGGTGCGCCCTGTCAGTTCTCACCAAAGAACACACAGAAAAAGACATCTTTCAAACATAAATATGCGCTAAATGTTGCCCGAAAAAACCTCGTCGTTGTCCCGTAAAGTCAGAGAAAATCGCTCATCTAGATCCTTATATATAATGTAGAAGGGTTGTACTTGATGGATAATGCACCAAATCTGACAATTACAGCGCAGAAAACGGAAAATTTTGACGTTAAAACCAGCTATACTAGTGCGCAAAACTTGACGAATAAACCACGGGCGACCCCCGTGAACCTGGGGGTCAGGTCTACATACATTTACTGTAATTCGGCCCCCCTCAGTGCCCGGGATATAGTCATAATAGGTCCTGACTGCTTTCAAGTGAAAATAACCCTTTGAAAAGCAGTTTTTTCCCAATTTTTTTCACTCCCAACATATGTAGAAGGGATAAACTATTTTTGTGACCGTTTTTGGACTGTAAACACCTCGCGGTGCAGTTATTTTGCGCCGTAGAAAGATGACAAAGACGGATGAAAAAAATCGCCTTTTCGTCACGGTATGCATTCAGTAATTCAATGGCGAAAACGTTTCGTAAAACTTCAGTATCCACTCACCTGATTTAGGGACATCCCTGGACTTCAACAACGAACATCACCTCAACAGGACTAGGAATATCTGCTTATATAATTGCGGTGCATCCCTTGTCTTGAAGAACTAGCATCCCTTGACCCCTTGACCTGAACTCAATAGAAACGCGAGTTAACAGTGGATTCCGAAGGGTGACTCTATCTTCTTCCACGGCATATATTGCAACTAAAACTAGCCGTACCCCTTAGCCTGAGCAAAGAACATCCCCTGGCGACCACCAGGAGATAGTTTTCCTTCAGCGAAACTGGCGCGCCCTGTCACTTCTCACCAAAGAACACACAGAAAAAGACATCTTTCAAACATAAATATGCGCTAAATGTTGCCCGAAAAAACCTCGTCGTTGTCCCGTAAAGTCAGAGAAAATCGCTCATCTAGATCCTTATATATAATGTAGAAGGGTTGTACTTGATGGATAATGCACCAAATCTGACAATTACAGCGCAGAAAACGGAAAATTTTGACGTTAAAACCAGCTATACTAGTGCGCAAAACTTGACGAATAAACCACGGGCGACCCCCGTGAACCTGGGGGTCAGGTCTACATACATTTACTTTAATTCGGCCCCCCTCAGTGCCCGGGATATAGTCATAATAGGTCCTGACTGCTTTCAAGTGAAAATAACCCTTTGAAAAGCAGTTTTTTCCCAATTGTTTTCACTCCCAACATATGTAGAAGGGATAAACTATTTTTGTGACCGTTTTTGGACTGTAAACACCTCGCGGTGCAGTTATTTTGCGCCGTAGAAAGATGACAAAGACGGATGAAAAAAATCGCCTTTTCGTCACGGTATGCATTCAGTAATTCAATGGCGAAAACGTTTCGTAAAACTTCAGTATCCACTCACCTGATTTAGGGACATCCCTGGACTTCAACAACGAACATCACCTCAACAGGACTAGGAATATCTGCTTATATAATTGCGGTGCATCCCTTGTCTTGAAGAACTAGCATCCCTTGACCCCTTGACCTGAACTCAATAGAAACGCGAGTTAACAGTGGATTCCGAAGGGTGACTCTATCTTCTTCCACGGCATATATTGCAACTAAAACTAGCCGTATCCCCTAGCCTGAGCAAAGAACATCCCCTGGCGACCACCAGGAGATAGTTTTCCTTCAGCGAAACTGGCGCGCCCTGTCACTTCTCACCAAAGAACACACAGAAAAAGACATCTTTCAAACATAAATATGCGCTAAATGTTGCCCGAAAAAACCTCGTCGTTGTCCCGTAAAGTCAGAGAAAATCGCTCATCTAGATCCTTATATATAATGTAGAAGGGTTGTACTTGATGGATAATGCACCAAATCTGACAATTACAGCGCAGAAAACGGAAAATTTTGACGTTAAAACCAGCTATACTAGTGCGCAAAACTTGACGAATAAACCACGGGCGACCCCCGTGAACCTGGGGGTCAGGTCTACATACATTTACTGTAATTCGGCCCCCCTCAGTGCCCGGGATATAGTCATAATAGGTCCTGACTGCTTTCAAGTGAAAATAACCCTTTGAAAAGCAGTTTTTTCCCAATTTTTTTCACTCCCAACATATGTAGAAGGGATAAACTATTTTTGTGACCGTTTTTGGACTGTAAACACCTCGCGGTGCAGTTATTTTGCGCCGTAGAAAGATGACAAAGACGGATGAAAAAAATCGCCTTTTCGTCACGGTATGCATTCAGTAATTCAATGGCGAAAACGTTTCGTAAAACTTCAGTATCCACTCACCTGATTTAGGGACATCCCTGGACTTCAACAACGAACATCACCTCAACAGGACTAGGAATATCTGCTTATATAATTGCGGTGCATCCCTTGTCTTGAAGAACTAGCATCCCTTGACCCCTTGACCTGAACTCAATAGAAACGCGAGTTAACAGTGGATTCCGAAGGGTGACTCTATCTTCTTCCACGGCATATATTGCAACTAAAACTAGCCGTATCCCCTAGCCTGAGCAAAGAACATCCCCTGGCGACCACCAGGAGATAGTTTTCCTTCAGCGAAACTGGCGCGCCCTGTCACTTCTCACCAAAGAACACACAGAAAAAGACATCTTTCAAACATAAATATGCGCTAAATGTTGCCCGAAAAAACCTCGTCGTTGTCCCGTAAAGTCAGAGAAAATCGCTCATCTAGATCCTTATATATAATGTAGAAGGGTTGTACTTGATGGATAATGCACCAAATCTGACAATTACAGCGCAGAAAACGGAAAATTTTGACGTTAAAACCAGCTATACTAGTGCGCAAAACTTGACGAATAAACCACGGGCGACCCCCGTGAACCTGGGGGTCAGGTCTACATACATTTACTGTAATTCGGCCCCCCTCAGTGCCCGGGATATAGTCATAATAGGTCCTGACTGCTTTCAAGTGAAAATAACCCTTTGAAAAGCAGTTTTTTCCCAATTGTTTTCACTCCCAACATATGTAGAAGGGATAAACTATTTTTGTGACCGTTTTTGGACTGTAAACACCTCGCGGTGCAGTTATTTTGCGCCGTAGAAAGATGACAAAGACGGATGAAAAAAATCGCCTTTTCGTCACGGTATGCATTCAGTAATTCAATGGCGAAAACGTTTCGTAAAACTTCAGTATCCACTCACCTGATTTAGGGACATCCCTGGACTTCAACAACGAACATCACCTCAACAGGACTAGGAATATCTGCTTATATAATTGCGGTGCATCCCTTGTCTTGAAGAACTAGCATCCCTTGACCCCTTGACCTGAACTCAATAGAAACGCGAGTTAACAGTGGATTCCGAAGGGTGACTCTATCTTCTTCCACGGCATATATTGCAACTAAAACTAGCCGTATCCCCTAGCCTGAGCAAAGAACATCCCCTGGCGACCACCAGGAGATAGTTTTCCTTCAGCGAAACTGGCGCGCCCTGTCACTTCTCACCAAAGAACACACAGAAAAAGACATCTTTCAAACATAAATATGCGCTAAATGTTGCCCGAAAAAACCTCGTCGTTGTCCCGTAAAGTCAGAGAAAATCGCTCATCTAGATCCTTATATATAATGTAGAAGGGTTGTACTTGATGGATAATGCACCAAATCTGACAATTACAGCGCAGAAAACGGAAAATTTTGACGTTAAAACCAGCTATACTAGTGCGCAAAACTTGACGAATAAACCACGGGCGACCCCCGTGAACCTGGGGGTCAGGTCTACATACATTTACTGTAATTCGGCCCCCCTCAGTGCCCGGGATATAGTCATAATAGGTCCTGACTGCTTTCAAGTGAAAATAACCCTTTGAAAAGCAGTTTTTTCCCAATTTTTTTCACTCCCAACATATGTAGAAGGGATAAACTATTTTTGTGACCGTTTTTGGACTGTAAACACCTCGCGGTGCAGTTATTTTGCGCCGTAGAAAGATGACAAAGACGGATGAAAAAAATCGCCTTTTCGTCACGGTATGCATTCAGTAATTCAATGGCGAAAACGTTTCGTAAAACTTCAGTATCCACTCACCTGATTTAGGGACATCCCTGGACTTCAACAACGAACATCACCTCAACAGGACTAGGAATATCTGCTTATATAATTGCGGTGCATCCCTTGTCTTGAAGAACTAGCATCCCTTGACCCCTTGACCTGAACTCAATAGAAACGCGAGTTAACAGTGGATTCCGAAGGGTGACTCTATCTTCTTCCACGGCATATATTGCAACTAAAACTAGCCGTATCCCCTAGCCTGAGCAAAGAACATCCCCTGGCGACCACCAGGAGATAGTTTTCCTTCTGCGAAACTGGCGCGCCCTGTCACTTCTCACCAAAGAACACACAGAAAAAGACATCTTTCAAACATAAATATGCGCTAAATGTTGCCCGAAAAAACCTCGTCGTTGTCCCGTAAAGTCAGAGAAAATCGCTCATCTAGATCCTTATATATAATGTAGAAGGGTTGTACTTGATGGATAATGCACCAAATCTGACAATTACAGCGCAGAAAACGGAAAATTTTGACGTTAAAACCAGCTATACTAGTGCGCAAAACTTGACGAATAAACCACGGGCGACCCCCGTGAACCTGGGGGTCAGGTCTACATACATTTACTGTAATTCGGCCCCCCTCAGTGCCCGGGATATAGTCATAATAGGTCCTGACTGCTTTCAAGTGAAAATAACCCTTTGAAAAGCAGTTTTTTCCCAATTTTTTTCACTCCCAACATATGTAGAAGGGATAAACTATTTTTGTGACCGTTTTCTGACTGTAAACACCTCGCGGTGCAGTTATTTTGCGCCGTAGAAAGATGACAAAGACCGATGAAAAAAATCGCCTTTTCGTCACGGTATGCATTCAGTAATTCAATGGCGAAAACGTTTCGTAAAACTTCAGTATCCACTCACCTGATTTAGGGACATCCCTGGACTTCAACAACGAACATCACCTCAACAGGACTAGGAATATCTGCTTATATAATTGCGGTGCATCCCTTGTCTTGAAGAACTAGCATCCCTTGACCCCTTGACCTGAACTCAATAGAAACGCGAGTTAACAGTGGATTCCGAAGGGTGACTCTATCTTCTTCCACGGCATATATTGCAACTAAAACTAGCCGTATCCCCTAGCCTGAGCAAAGAACATCCCCTGGCGACCACCAGGAGATAGTTTTCCTTCAGCGAAACTGGCGCGCCCTGTCACTTCTCACCAAAGAACACACAGAAAAAGACATCTTTCAAACATAAATATGCGCTAAATGTTGCCCGAAAAAACCTCGTCGTTGTCCCGTAAAGTCAGAGAAAATCGCTCATCTAGATCCTTATATATAATGTAGAAGGGTTGTACTTGATGGATAATGCACCAAATCTGACAATTACAGCGCAGAAAACGGAAAATTTTGACGTTAAAACCAGCTATACTAGTGCGCAAAACTTGACGAATAAACCACGGGCGACCCCCGTGAACCTGGGGGTCAGGTCTACATACATTTACTGTAATTCGGCCCCCCTCAGTGCCCGGGATATAGTCATAATAGGTCCTGACTGCTTTCAAGTGAAAATAACCCTTTGAAAAGCAGTTTTTTCCCAATTTTTTTCACTCCCAACATATGTAGAAGGGATAAACTATTTTTGTGACCGTTTTTGGACTGTAAACACCTCGCGGTGCAGTTATTTTGCGCCGTAGAAAGATGACAAAGACGGATGAAAAAAATCGCCTTTTCGTCACGGTATGCATTCAGTAATTCAATGGCGAAAACGTTTCGTAAAACTTCAGTATCCACTCACCTGATTTAGGGACATCCCTGGACTTCAACAACGAACATCACCTCAACAGGACTAGGAATATCTGCTTATATAATTGCGGTGCATCCCTTGTCTTGAAGAACTAGCATCCCTTGACCCCTTGACCTGAACTCAATAGAAACGCGAGTTAACAGTGGATTCCGAAGGGTGACTCTATCTTCTTCCACGGCATATATTGCAACTAAAACTAGCCGTATCCCCTAGCCTGAGCAAAGAACATCCCCTGGCGACCACCAGGAGATAGTTTTCCTTCAGCGAAACTGGCGCGCCCTGTCACTTCTCACCAAAGAACACACAGAAAAAGACATCTTTCAAACATAAATATGCGCTAAATGTTGCCCGAAAAAACCTCGTCGTTGTCCCGTAAAGTCAGAGAAAATCGCTCATCTAGATCCTTATATATAATGTAGAAGGGTTGTACTTGATGGATAATGCACCAAATCTGACAATTACAGCGCAGAAAACGGAAAATTTTGACGTTAAAACCAGCTATACTAGTGCGCAAAACTTGACGAATAAACCACGGGCGACCCCCGTGAACCTGGGGGTCAGGTCTACATACATTTACTGTAATTCGGCCCCCCTCAGTGCCCGGGATATAGTCATAATAGGTCCTGACTGCTTTCAAGTGAAAATAACCCTTTGAAAAGCAGTTTTTTCCCAATTGTTTTCACTCCCAACATATGTAGAAGGGATAAACTATTTTTGTGACCGTTTTTGGACTGTAAACACCTCGCGGTGCAGTTATTTTGCGCCGTAGAAAGATGACAAAGACGGATGAAAAAAATCGCCTTTTCGTCACGGTATGCATTCAGTAATTCAATGGCGAAAACGTTTCGTAAAACTTCAGTATCCACTCACCTGATTTAGGGACATCCCTGGACTTCAACAACGAACATCACCTCAACAGGACTAGGAATATCTGCTTATATAATTGCGGTGCATCCCTTGTCTTGAAGAACTAGCATCCCTTGACCCCTTGACCTGAACTCAATAGAAACGCGAGTTAACAGTGGATTCCGAAGGGTGACTCTATCTTCTTCCACGGCATATATTGCAACTAAAACTAGCCGTATCCCCTAGCCTGAGCAAAGAACATCCCCTGGCGACCACCAGGAGATAGTTTTCCTTCAGCGAAACTGGCGCGCCCTGTCACTTCTCACCAAAGAACACACAGAAAAAGACATCTTTCAAACATAAATATGCGCTAAATGTTGCCCGAAAAAACCTCGTCGTTGTCCCGTAAAGTCAGAGAAAATCGCTCATCTAGATCCTTATATATAATGTAGAAGGGTTGTACTTGATGGATAATGCACCAAATCTGACAATTACAGCGCAGAAAACGGAAAATTTTGACGTTAAAACCAGCTATACTAGTGCGCAAAACTTGACGAATAAACCACGGGCGACCCCCGTGAACCTGGGGGTCAGGTCTACATACATTTACTGTAATTCGGCCCCCCTCAGTGCCCGGGATATAGTCATAATAGGTTCTGACTGCTTTCAAGTGAAAATAACCCTTTGAAAAGCAGTTTTTTCCCAATTTTTTTCACTCCCAACATATGTAGAAGGGATAAACTATTTTTGTGACCGTTTTTGGACTGTAAACACCTCGCGGTGCAGTTGTTTTGCGCCGTAGAAAGATGACAAAGACGGATGAAAAAAATCGCCTTTTCGTCACGGTATGCATTCAGTAATTCAATGGCGAAAACGTTTCGTAAAACTTCAGTATCCACTCACCTGATTTAGGGACATCCCTGGACTTCAACAACGAACATCACCTCAACAGGACTAGGAATATCTGCTTATATAATTGCGGTGCATCCCTTGTCTTGAAGAACTAGCATCCCTTGACCCCTTGACCTGAACTCAATAGAAACGCGAGTTAACAGTGGATTCCGAAGGGTGACTCTATCTTCTTCCACGGCATATATTGCAACTAAAACTAGCCGTATCCCCTAGCCTGAGCAAAGAACATCCCCTGGCGACCACCAGGAGATAGTTTTCCTTCTGCGAAACTGGCGCGCCCTGTCACTTCTCACCAAAGAACACACAGAAAAAGACATCTTTCAAACATAAATATGCGCTAAATGTTGCCCGAAAAAACCTCGTCGTTGTCCCGTAAAGTCAGAGAAAATCGCTCATCTAGATCCTTATATATAATGTAGAAGGGTTGTACTTGATGGATAATGCACCAAATCTGACAATTACAGCGCAGAAAACGGAAAATTTTGACGTTAAAACCAGCTATACTAGTGCGCAAAACTTGACGAATAAACCACGGGCGACCCCCGTGAACCTGGGGGTCAGGTCTACATACATTTACTGTAATTCGGCCCCCCTCAGTGCCCGGGATATAGTCATAATAGGTCCTGACTGCTTTCAAGTGAAAATAACCCTTTGAAAAGCAGTTTTTTCCCAATTTTTTTCACTCCCAACATATGTAGAAGGGATAAACTATTTTTGTGACCGTTTTCTGACTGTAAACACCTCGCGGTGCAGTTATTTTGCGCCGTAGAAAGATGACAAAGACCGATGAAAAAAATCGCCTTTTCGTCACGGTATGCATTCAGTAATTCAATGGCGAAAACGTTTCGTAAAACTTCAGTATCCACTCACCTGATTTAGGGACATCCCTGGACTTCAACAACGAACATCACCTCAACAGGACTAGGAATATCTGCTTATATAATTGCGGTGCATCCCTTGTCTTGAAGAACTAGCATCCCTTGACCCCTTGACCTGAACTCAATAGAAACGCGAGTTAACAGTGGATTCCGAAGGGTGACTCTATCTTCTTCCACGGCATATATTGCAACTAAAACTAGCCGTATTCCCTAGCCTGAGCAAAGAACATCCCCTGGCGACCACCAGGAGATAGTTTTCCTTCAGCGAAACTGGCGCGCCCTGTCACTTCTCACCAAAGAACACACAGAAAAAGACATCTTTCAAACATAAATATGCGCTAAATGTTGCCCGAAAAAACCTCGTCGTTGTCCCGTAAAGTCAGAGAAAATCGCTCATCTAGATCCTTATATATAATGTAGAAGGGTTGTACTTGATGGATAATGCACCAAATCTGACAATTACAGCGCAGAAAACGGAAAATTTTGACGTTAAAACCAGCTATACTAGTGCGCAAAACTTGACGAATAAACCACGGGCGACCCCCGTGAACCTGGGGGTCAGGTCTACATACATTTACTGTAATTCGGCCCCCCTCAGTGCCCGGGATATAGTCATAATAGGTCCTGACTGCTTTCAAGTGAAAATAACCCTTTGAAAAGCAGTTTTTTCCCAATTGTTTTCACTCCCAACATATGTAGAAGGGATAAACTATTTTTGTGACCGTTTTTGGACTGTAAACACCTCGCGGTGCAGTTATTTTGCGCCGTAGAAAGATGACAAAGACGGATGAAAAAAATCGCCTTTTCGTCACGGTATGCATTCAGTAATTCAATGGCGAAAACGTTTCGTAAAACTTCAGTATCCACTCACCTGATTTAGGGACATCCCTGGACTTCAACAACGAACATCACCTCAACAGGACTAGGAATATCTGCTTATATAATTGCGGTGCATCCCTTGTCTTGAAGAACTAGCATCCCTTGACCCCTTGACCTGAACTCAATAGAAAGGCGAGTTAACAGTGGATTCCGAAGGGTGACTCTATCTTCTTCCACGGCATATATTGCAACTAAAACTAGCCGTATCCCCTAGCCTGAGCAAAGAACATCCCCTGGCGACCACCAGGAGATAGTTTTCCTTCAGCGAAACTGGCGCGCCCTGTCACTTCTCACCAAAGAACACACAGAAAAAGACATCTTTCAAACATAAATATGCGCTAAATGTTGCCCGAAAAAACCTCGTCGTTGTCCCGTAAAGTCAGAGAAAATCGCTCATCTAGATCCTTATATATAATGTAGAAGGGTTGTACTTGATGGATAATGCACCAAATCTGACAATTACAGCGCAGAAAACGGAAAATTTTGACGTTAAAACCAGCTATACTAGTGCGCAAAACTTGACGAATAAACCACGGGCGACCCCCGTGAACCTGGGGGTCAGGTCTACATACATTTACTGTAATTCGGCCCCCCTCAGTGCCCGGGATATAGTCATAATAGGTTCTGACTGCTTTCAAGTGAAAATAACCCTTTGAAAAGCAGTTTTTTCCCAATTTTTTTCACTCCCAACATATGTAGAAGGGATAAACTATTTTTGTGACCGTTTTTGGACTGTAAACACCTCGCGGTGCAGTTATTTTGCGCCGTAGAAAGATGACAAAGACGGATGAAAAAAATCGCCTTTTCGTCACGGTATGCATTCAGTAATTCAATGGCGAAAACGTTTCGTAAAACTTCAGTATCCACTCACCTGATTTAGGGACATCCCTGGACTTCAACAACGAACATCACCTCAACAGGACTAGGAATATCTGCTTATATAATTGCGGTGCATCCCTTGTCTTGAAGAACTAGCATCCCTTGACCCCTTGACCTGAACTCAATAGAAACGCGAGTTAACAGTGGATTCCGAAGGGTGACTCTATCTTCTTCCACGGCATATATTGCAACTAAAACTAGCCGTATCCCCTAGCCTGAGCAAAGAACATCCCCTGGCGACCACCAGGAGATAGTTTTCCTTCAGCGAAACTGGCGCGCCCTGTCACTTCTCACCAAAGAACACACAGAAAAAGACATCTTTCAAACATAAATATGCGCTAAATGTTGCCCGAAAAAACCTCGTCGTTGTCCCGTAAAGTCAGAGAAAATCGCTCATCTAGATCCTTATATATAATGTAGAAGGGTTGTACTTGATGGATAATGCACCAAATCTGACAATTACAGCGCAGAAAACGGAAAATTTTGACGTTAAAACCAGCTATACTAGTGCGCAAAACTTGACGAATAAACCACGGGCGACCCCCGTGAACCTGGGGGTCAGGTCTACATACATTTACTGTAATTCGGCCCCCCTCAGTGCCCGGGATATAGTCATAATAGGTTCTGACTGCTTTCAAGTGAAAATAACCCTTTGAAAAGCAGTTTTTTCCCAATTTTTTTCACTCCCAACATATGTAGAAGGGATAAACTATTTTTGTGACCGTTTTTGGACTGTAAACACCTCGCGGTGCAGTTATTTTGCGCCGTAGAAAGATGACAAAGACGGATGAAAAAAATCGCCTTTTCGTCACGGTATGCATTCAGTAATTCAATGGCGAAAACGTTTCGTAAAACTTCAGTATCCACTCACCTGATTTAGGGACATCCCTGGACTTCAACAACGAACATCACCTCAACAGGACTAGGAATATCTGCTTATATAATTGCGGTGCATCCCTTGTCTTGAAGAACTAGCATCCCTTGACCCCTTGACCTGAACTCAATAGAAACGCGAGTTAACAGTGGATTCCGAAGGGTGACTCTATCTTCTTCCACGGCATATATTGCAACTAAAACTAGCCGTATCCCCTAGCCTGAGCAAAGAACATCCCCTGGCGACCACCAGGAGATAGTTTTCCTTCTGCGAAACTGGCGCGCCCTGTCACTTCTCACCAAAGAACACACAGAAAAAGACATCTTTCAAACATAAATATGCGCTAAATGTTGCCCGAAAAAACCTCGTCGTTGTCCCGTAAAGTCAGAGAAAATCGCTCATCTAGATCCTTATATATAATGTAGAAGGGTTGTACTTGATGGATAATGCACCAAATCTGACAATTACAGCGCAGAAAACGGAAAATTTTGACGTTAAAACCAGCTATACTAGTGCGCAAAACTTGACGAATAAACCACGGGCGACCCCCGTGAACCTGGGGGTCAGGTCTACATACATTTACTGTAATTCGGCCCCCCTCAGTGCCCGGGATATAGTCATAATAGGTCCTGACTGCTTTCAAGTGAAAATAACCCTTTGAAAAGCATTTTTTTCCCAATTTTTTTCACTCCCAACATATGTAGAAGGGATAAACTATTTTTGTGACCGTTTTCTGACTGTAAACACCTCGCGGTGCAGTTATTTTGCGCCGTAGAAAGATGACAAAGACCGATGAAAAAAATCGCCTTTTCGTCACGGTATGCATTCAGTAATTCAATGGCGAAAACGTTTCGTAAAACTTCAGTATCCACTCACCTGATTTAGGGACATCCCTGGACTTCAACAACGAACATCACCTCAACAGGACTAGGAATATCTGCTTATATAATTGCGGTGCATCCCTTGTCTTGAAGAACTAGCATCCCTTGACCCCTTGACCTGAACTCAATAGAAACGCGAGTTAACAGTGGATTCCGAAGGGTGACTCTATCTTCTTCCACGGCATATATTGCAACTAAAACTAGCCGTATTCCCTAGCCTGAGCAAAGAACATCCCCTGGCGACCACCAGGAGATAGTTTTCCTTCAGCGAAACTGGCGCGCCCTGTCACTTCTCACCAAAGAACACACAGAAAAAGACATCTTTCAAACATAAATATGCGCTAAATGTTGCCCGAAAAAACCTCGTCGTTGTCCCGTAAAGTCAGAGAAAATCGCTCATCTAGATCCTTATATATAATGTAGAAGGGTTGTACTTGATGGATAATGCACCAAATCTGACAATTACAGCGCAGAAAACGGAAAATTTTGACGTTAAAACCACCTATACTAGTGCGCAAAACTTGACGAATAAACCACGGGCGACCCCCGTGAACCTGGGGGTCAGGTCTACATACATTTACTGTAATTCGGCCCCCCTCAGTGCCCGGGATATAGTCATAATAGGTCCTGACTTCTTTCAAGTGAAAATAACCCTTTGAAAAGAAGTTTTTTCCCAATTTTTTTCACTCCCAACATATGTAGAAGGGATAAACTATTTTTGTGACCGTTTTTGGACTGTAAACACCTCGCGGTGCAGTTATTTTGCGCCGTAGAAAGATGACAGAGACGGATGAAAAAAATCGCCTTTTGGTCACGGTATGCATTCAGTAATTCAATGGCGAAAACGTTTCGTAAAACTTCAGTATCCACTCACCTGATTTAGGGACATCCCTGGACTTCAACAACGAACATCACCTCAACAGGACTAGGAATATCTGCTTATATAATTGCGGTGCATCCCTTGTCTTGAAGAACTAGCATCCCTTGACCCCTTGACCTGAACTCAATAGAAACGCGAGTTAACAGTGGATTCCGAAGGGTGACTCTATCTTCTTCCACGGCATATATTGCAACTAAAACTAGCCGTATCCCCTAGCCTGAGCAAAGAACGTCCCCTGGCGACCACCAGGAGATAGTTTTCCTTCAGCGAAACTGGCGCGCCCTGTCACTTCTCACCAAAGAACACACAGAAAAAGACATCTTTCAAACATAAATATTCGCTAAATGTTGCCCGAAAAAACCTCGTCGTTGTCCCGTAAAGTCAGAGAAAATCGCTCATCTAGATCCTTATATATAATGTAGAAGGGTTGTACTTGATGGATAATGCACCAAATCTGACAATTACAGCGCAGAAAACGGAAAATTTTGACGTTAAAACCAGCTATACTAGTGCTCAAAACTTGACGAATAAACCACGGGCGACCCCCGTGAACCTGGGGGTCAGGTCTACATACATTTACTGTAATTCGGCCCCCCTCAGTGCCCGGGATATAGTCATAATAGGTCCTGACTGCTTTCAAGTGAAAATAACCCTTTGAAAAGCAGTTTTTTCCCAATTTTTTTCACTCCCAACATATGTAGAAGGGATAAACTATTTTTGTGACCGTTTTTGGACTGTAAACACCTCGCGGTGCAGTTATTTTGCGCCGTAGAAAGATGACAGAGACGGATGAAAAAAATCGCCTTTTGGTCACGGTATGCATTCAGTAATTCAATGGCGAAAACGTTTCGTAAAACTTCAGTATCCACTCACCTGATTTAGGGACATCCCTGGACTTCAACAACGAACATCACCTCAACAGGACTAGGAATATCTGCTTATATAATTGCGGTGCATCCCTTGTCTTGAAGAACTAGCATCCCTTGACCCCTTGACCTGAACTCAATAGAAACGCGAGTTAACAGTGGATTCCGAAGGGTGACTCTATCTTCTTCCACGGCATATATTGCAACTAAAACTAGCCGTATCCCCTAGCCTGAGCAAAGAACATCCCCTGGCGACCACCAGGAGATAGTTTTCCTTCAGCGAAACTGGCGCGCCCTGTCACTTCTCACCAAAGAACACACAGAAAAAGGCATCTTTCAAACATAAATATGCGCTAAATGTTGCCCGAAAAAACCTCGTCGTTGTCCCGTAAAGTCAGAGAAAATCGCTCATCTAGATCCTTATATATAATGTAGAAGGGTTGTACTTGATGGATAATGCACCAAATCTGACAATTACAGCGCAGAAAACGGAAAATTTTGACGTTAAAACCAGCTATACTAGTGCGCAAAACTTGACGAATAAACCACGGGCGACCCCCGTGAACCTGGGGGTCAGGTCTACATACATTTACTGTAATTCGGCCCCCCTCAGTGCCCGGGATATAGTCATAATAGGTCCTGACTGCTTTCAAGTGAAAATAACCCTTTGAAAAGCAGTTTTTTCCCAATTTTTTTCACTCCCAACATATGTAGAAGGGATAAACTATTTTTGTGACCGTTTTTGGACTGTAAACACCTCGCGGTGCAGTTATTTTGCGCCGTAGAAAGATGACAAAGACCGATGAAAAAAATCGCCTTTTCGTCACGGTATGCATTCAGTAATTCAATGGCGAAAACGTTTCGTAAAACTTCAGTATCCACTCACCTGATTTAGGGACATCCCTGGACTTCAACAACGAACATCACCTCAACAGGACTAGGAATATCTGCTTATATAATTGCGGTGCATCCCTTGTCTTGAAGAACTAGCATCCCTTGACCCCTTGACCTGAACTCAATAGAAACGCGAGTTAACAGTGGATTCCGAAGGGTGACTCTATCTTCTTCCACGGCATATATTGCAACTAAAACTAGCCGTATCCCCTAGCCTGAGCAAAGAACATCCCCTGGCGACCACCAGGAGATAGTTTTCCTTCAGCGAAACTGGCGCGCCCTGTCACTTCTCACCAAAGAACACACAGAAAAAGACATCTTTCAAACATAAATATGCGCTAAATGTTGCCCGAAAAAACCTCGTCGTTGTCCCGTAAAGTCAGAGAAAATCGCTCATCTAGATCCTTATATATAATGTAGAAGGGTTGTACTTGATGGATAATGCACCAAATCTGACAATTACAGCGCAGAAAACGGAAAATTTTGACGTTAAAACCAGCTATACTAGTGCGCAAAACTTGACGAATAAACCACGGGCGACCCCCGTGAACCTGGGGGTCAGGTCTACATACATTTACTGTAATTCGGCCCCCCTCAGTGCCCGGGATATAGTCATAATAGGTCCTGACTGCTTTCAAGTGAAAATAACCCTTTGAAAAGCAGTTTTTTCCCAATTGTTTTCACTCCCAACATATGTAGAAGGGATAAACTATTTTTGTGACCGTTTTTGGACTGTAAACACCTCGCGGTGCAGTTATTTTGCGCCGTAGAAAGATGACAAAGACGGATGAAAAAAATCGCCTTTTCGTCACGGTATGCATTCAGTAATTCAATGGCGAAAACGTTTCGTAAAACTTCAGTATCCACTCACCTGATTTAGGGACATCCCTGGACTTCAACAACGAACATCACCTCAACAGGACTAGGAATATCTGCTTATATAATTGCGGTGCATCCCTTGTCTTGAAGAACTAGCATCCCTTGACCCCTTGACCTGAACTCAATAGAAACGCGAGTTAACAGTGGATTCCGAAGGGTGACTCTATCTTCTTCCACGGCATATATTGCAACTAAAACTAGCCGTATTCCCTAGCCTGAGCAAAGAACATCCCCTGGCGACCACCAGGAGATAGTTTTCCTTCAGCGAAACTGGCGCGCCCTGTCACTTCTCACCAAAGAACACACAGAAAAAGACATCTTTCAAACATAAATATGCGCTAAATGTTGCCCGAAAAAACCTCGTCGTTGTCCCGTAAAGTCAGACAAAATCGCTCATCTAGATCCTTATATATAATGTAGAAGGGTTGTACTTGATGGATAATGCACCAAATCTGACAATTACAGCGCAGAAAACGGAAAATTTTGACGTTAAAACCAGCTATACTAGTGCGCAAAACTTGACGAATAAACCACGGGCGACCCCCGTGAACCTGGGGGTCAGGTCTACATACATTTACTGTAATTCGGCCCCCCTCAGTGCCCGGGATATAGTCATAATAGGTCCTGACTGCTTTCAAGTGAAAATAACCCTTTGAAAAGCAGTTTTTTTCCCAATTGTTTTCACTCCCAACATATGTAGAAGGGATAAACTATTTTTGTGACCGTTTTTGGACTGTAAACACCTCGCGGTGCAGTTATTTTGCGCCGTAGAAAGATGACAAAGACAGATGAAAAAAATCGCCTTTTCGTCACGGTATGCATTCAGTAATTCAATGGCGAAAACGTTTCGTAAAACTTCAGTATCCACTCACCTGATTTAGGGACATCCCTGGACTTCAACAACGAACATCACCTCAACAGGACTAGGAATATCTGCTTATATAATTGCGGTGCATCCCTTGTCTTGAAGAACTAGCATCCCTTGACCCCTTGACCTGAACTCAATAGAAACGCGAGTTAACAGTGGATTCCGAAGGGTGACTCTATCTTCTTCCACGGCATATATTGCAACTAAAACTAGCCGTATCCCCTAGCCTGAGCAAAGAACATCCCCTGGCGACCACCAGGAGATAGTTTTCCTTCAGCGAAACTGGCGCGCCCTGTCACTTCTCACCAAAGAACACACAGAAAAAGACATCTTTCAAACATAAATATGCGCTAAATGTTGCCCGAAAAAACCTCGTCGTTGTCCCGTAAAGTCAGAGAAAATCGCTCATCTACATCCTTATATATAATGTAGAAGGGTTGTACTTGATGGATAATGCACCAAATCTGACAATTACAGCGCAGAAAACGGAAAATTTTGACGTTAAAACCAGCTATACTAGTGCGCAAAACTTGACGAATAAACCACGGGCGACCCCCGTGAACCTGGGGGTCAGGTCTACATACATTTACTGTAATTCGGCCCCCCTCAGTGCCCGGGATATAGTCATAATAGGTCCTGACTGCTTTCAAGTGAAAATAACCCTTTGAAAAGCAGTTTTTTCCCAATTTTTTTCACTCCCAACATATGTAGAAGGGATAAACTATTTTTGTGACCGTTTTTGGACTGTAAACACCTCGCGGTGCAGTTATTTTGCGCCGTAGAAAGATGACAAAGACGGATGAAAAAAATCGCCTTTTCGTCACGGTATGCATTCAGTAATTCAATGGCGAAAACGTTTCGTAAAACTTCAGTATCCACTCACCTGATTTAGGGACATCCCTGGACTTCAACAACGAACATCACCTCAACAGGACTAGGAATATCTGCTTATATAATTGCGGTGCATCCCTTGTCTTGAAGAACTAGCATCCCTTGACCCCTTGACCTGAACTCAATAGAAACGCGAGTTAACAGTGCATTCCGAAGGGTGACTCTATCTTCTTCCACGGCATATATTGCAACTAAAACTAGCCGTATCCCCTAGCCTGAGCAAAGAACATCCCCTGGCGACCACCAGGAGATAGTTTTCCTTCAGCGAAACTGGCGCGCCCTGTCAGTTCTCACCAAAGAACACACAGAAAAAGACATCTTTCAAACATAAATATGCGCTAAATGTTGCCCGAAAAAACCTCGTCGTTGTCCCGTAAAGTCAGAGAAAATCGCTCATCTAGATCCTTATATATAATGTAGAAGGGTTGTACTTGATGGATAATGCACCAAATCTGACAATTACAGCGCAGAAAACGGAAAATTTTGACGTTAAAACCAGCTATACTAGTGCGCAAAACTTGACGAATAAACCACGGGCGACCCCCGTGAACCTGGGGGTCAGGTCTACATACATTTACTGTAATTCGGCCCCCCTCAGTGCCCGGGATATAGTCATAATAGGTCCTGACTGCTTTCAAGTGAAAATAACCCTTTGAAAAGCAGTTTTTTCCCAATTTTTTTCACTCCCAACATATGTAGAAGGGATAAACTATTTTTGTGACCGTTTTTGGACTGTAAACACCTCGCGGTGCAGTTATTTTGCGCCGTAGAAAGATGACAGAGACGGATGAAAAAAATCGCCTTTTCGTCACGGTATGCATTCAGTAATTCAATGGCGAAAACGTTTCGTAAAACTTCAGTATCCACTCACCTGATTTAGGGACATCCCTGGACTTCAACAACGAACATCACCTCAACAGGACTAGGAATATCTGCTTATATAATTGCGGTGCATCCCTTGTCTTGAAGAACTAGCATCCCTTGACCCCTTGACCTGAACTCAATAGAAACGCGAGTTAACAGTGGATTCCGAAGGGTGACTCTATCTTCTTCCACGGCATATATTGCAACTAAAACTAGCCGTATCCCCTAGCCTGAGCAAAGAACATCCCCTGGCGACCACCAGGAGATAGTTTTCCTTCAGCGAAACTGGCGCGCCCTGTCACTTCTCACCAAAGAACACACAGAAAAAGACATCTTTCAAACATAAATATGCGCTAAATGTTGCCCGAAAAAACCTCGTCGTTGTCCCGTAAAGTCAGAGAAAATCGCTCATCTAGATCCTTATATATAATGTAGAAGGGTTGTACTTGATGGATAATGCACCAAATCTGACAATTACAGCGCAGAAAACAGAAAATTTTGACGTTAAAACCAGCTATACTAGTGCGCAAAACTTGACGAATAAACCACGGGCGACCCCCGTGAACCTGGGGGTCAGGTCTACATACATTTACTGTAATTCGGCCCCCCTCAGTGCCCGGGATATAGTCATAATAGGTCCTGACTGCTTTCAAGTGAAAATAACCCTTTGAAAAGCAGTTTTTCCCCAATTTTTTTCACTCCCAACATATGTAGAAGGGATAAACTATTTTTGTGACCGTTTTTGGACTGTAAACACCTCGCGGTGCAGTTATTTTGCGCCGTAGAAAGATGGCAAAGACGGATGAAAAAAATCGCCTTTTCGTCACGGTATGCATTCAGTAATTCAATGGCGAAAACGTTTCGTAAAACTTCAGTATCCACTCACCTGATTTAGGGACATCCCTGGACTTCAACAACGAACATCACCTCAACAGGACTAGGAATATCTGCTTATATAATTGCGGTGCATCCCTTGTCTTGAAGAACTAGCATCCCTTGACCCCTTGACCTGAACTCAATAGAAACGCGAGTTAACAGTGGATTCCGAAGGGTGACTCTATCTTCTTCCACGGCATATATTGCTACTAAAACTAGCCGTATCCCCTAGCCTGAGCAAAGAACATCCCCTGGCGACCACCAGGAGATAGTTTTCCTTCAGCGAAAACTGGCGCGCCCTGTCACTTCTCACCAAAGAACACACAGAAAAAGACATCTTTCAAACATAAATATGCGCTAAATGTTGCCCGAAAAAACCTCGTCGTTGTCCCGTAAAGTCAGAGAAAATCGCTCATCTAGATCCTTATATATAATGTAGAAGGGTTGTACTTGATGGATAATGCACCAAATCTGACAATTAGAGCGCAGAAAACAGAAAATTTTGACGTTAAAACCAGCTATACTAGTGCGCAAAACTTGACGAATAAACCACGGGCGACCCCCGTGAACCTGGGGGTCAGGTCTACATACATTTACTGTAATTCGGCCCCCCTCAGTGCCCGGGATATAGTCATAATAGGTCCTGACTGCTTTCAAGTGAAAATAACCCTTTGAAAAGCAGTTTTTTCCCCAATTTTTTTCACTCCCAACATATGTAGAAGGGAGAAACTATTTTTGTGACCGTTTTTGGACTGTAAACACCTCGCGGTGCAGTTATTTTGCGCCGTAGAAAGATGGCAAAGACGGATGAAAAAAATCGCCTTTTCGTCACGGTATGCATTCAGTAATTCAATGGCGAAAACGTTTCGTAAAACTTCAGTATCCACTCACCTGATTTAGGGACATCCCTGGACTTCAACAACGAACATCACCTCAACAGGACTAGGAATATCTGCTTATATAATTGCGGTGCATCCCTTGTCTTGAAGAACTAGCATCCCTTGACCCCTTGACCTGAACTCAATAGAAACGCGAGTTAACAGTGGATTCCGAAGGGTGACTCTATCTTCTTCCACGGCATATATTGCTACTAAAACTAGCCGTATCCCCTAGCCTGAGCAAAGAACATCCCCTGGCGACCACCAGGAGATAGTTTTCCTTCAGCGAAACTGGCGCGCCCTGTCACTTCTCACCAAAGAACACACAGAAAAAGACATCTTTCAAACATAAATATGCGCTAAATGTTGCCCGAAAAAACCTCGTCGTTGTCCCGTAAAGTCAGAGAAAATCGCTCATCTACATCCTTATATATAATGTAGAAGGGTTGTACTTGATGGATAATGCACCAAATCTGACAATTACAGCGCAGAAAACAGAAAATTTTGACGTTAAAACCAGCTATACTAGTGCGCAAAACTTGACGAATAAACCACGGGCGACCCCCGTGAACCTGGGGGTCAGGTCTACATACATTTACTGTAATTCGGCCCCCCTCAGTGCCCGGGATATAGTCATAATAGGTCCTGACTGCTTTCAAGTGAAAATAACCCTTTGAAAAGCAGTTTTTCCCCAATTTTTTTCACTCCCAACATATGTAGAAGGGATAAACTATTTTTGTGACCGTTTTTGGACTGTAAACACCTCGCGGTGCAGTTATTTTGCGCCGTAGAAAGATGGCAAAGACGGATGAAAAAAATCGCCTTTTCGTCACGGTATGCATTCAGTAATTCAATGGCGAAAACGTTTCGTAAAACTTCAGTATCCACTCACCTGATTTAGGGACATCCCTGGACTTCAACAACGAACATCACCTCAACAGGACTAGGAATATCTGCTTATATAATTGCGGTGCATCCCTTGTCTTGAAGAACTAGCATCCCTTGACCCCTTGACCTGAACTCAATAGAAACGCGAGTTAACAGTGGATTCCGAAGGGTGACTCTATCTTCTTCCACGGCATATATTGCAACTAAAACTAGCCGTATCCCCTAGCCTGAGCAAAGAACATCCCCTGGCGACCACCAGGAGATAGTTTTCCTTCAGCGAAAACTGGCGCGCCCTGTCACTTCTCACCAAAGAACACACAGAAAAAGACATCTTTCAAACATAAATATGCGCTAAATGTTGCCCGAAAAAACCTCGTCGTTGTCCCGTAAAGTCAGAGAAAATCGCTCATCTAGATCCTTATATATAATGTAGAAGGGTTGTACTTGATGGATAATGCACCAAATCTGACAATTAGAGCGCAGAAAACAGAAAATTTTGACGTTAAAACCAGCTATACTAGTGCGCAAAACTTGACGAATAAACCACGGGCGACCCCCGTGAACCTGGGGGTCAGGTCTACATACATTTACTGTAATTCGGCCCCCCTCAGTGCCCGGGATATAGTCATAATAGGTCCTGACTGCTTTCAAGTGAAAATAACCCTTTGAAAAGCAGTTTTTCCCCAATTTTTTTCACTCCCAACATATGTAGAAGGGATAAACTATTTTTGTGACCGTTTTTGGACTGTAAACACCTCGCGGTGCAGTTATTTTGCGCCGTAGAAAGATGGCAAAGACGGATGAAAAAAATCGCCTTTTCGTCACGGTATGCATTCAGTAATTCAATGGCGAAAACGTTTCGTAAAACTTCAGTATCCACTCACCTGATTTAGGGACATCCCTGGACTTCAACAACGAACATCACCTCAACAGGACTAGGAATATCTGCTTATATAATTGCGGTGCATCCCTTGTCTTGAAGAACTAGCATCCCTTGACCCCTTGACCTGAACTCAATAGAAAGGCGAGTTAACAGTGGATTCCGAAGGGTGACTCTATCTTCTTCCACGGCATATATTGCAACTAAAACTAGCCGTATCCCCTAGCCTGAGCAAAGAACATCCCCTGGCGACCACCAGGAGATAGTTTTCCTTCAGCGAAACTGGCGCGCCCTGTCACTTCTCACCAAAGAACACACAGAAAAAGACATCTTTCAAACATAAATATGCGCTAAATGTTGCCCGAAAAAACCTCGTCGTTGTCCCGTAAAGTCAGAGAAAATCGCTCATCTACATCCTTATATATAATGTAGAAGGGTTGTACTTGATGGATAATGCACCAAATCTGACAATTACAGCGCAGAAAACGGAAAATTTTGACGTTAAAACCAGCTATACTAGTGCGCAAAACTTGACGAATAAACCACGGGCGACCCCCGTGAACCTGGGGGTCAGGTCTACATACATTTACTGTAATTCGGCCCCCCTCAGTGCCCGGGATATAGTCATAATAGGTCCTGACTGCTTTCAAGTGAAAATAACCCTTTGAAAAGCAGTTTTTTCCCAATTTTTTTCACTCCCAACATATGTAGAAGGGATAAACTATTTTTGTGACCGTTTTTGGACTGTAAACACCTCGCGGTGCAGTTATTTTGCGCCGTAGAAAGATGGCAAAGACGGATGAAAAAAATCGCCTTTTCGTCACGGTATGCATTCAGTAATTCAATGGCGAAAACGTTTCGTAAAACTTCAGTATCCACTCACCTGATTTAGGGACATCCCTGGACTTCAACAACGAACATCACCTCAACAGGACTAGGAATATCTGCTTATATAATTGCGGTGCATCCCTTGTCTTGAAGAACTAGCATCCCTTGACCCCTTGACCTGAACTCAATAGAAACGCGAGTTAACAGTGGATTCCGAAGGGTGACTCTATCTTCTTCCACGGCATATATTGCAACTAAAACTAGCCGTATCCCCTAGCCTGAGCAAAGAACATCCCCTGGCGACCACCAGGAGATAGTTTTCCTTCAGCGAAACTGGCGCGCCCTGTCACTTCTCACCAAAGAACACACAGAAAAAGACATCTTTCAAACATAAATATGCGCTAAATGTTGCCCGAAAAAACCTCGTCGTTGTCCCGTAAAGTCAGAGAAAATCGCTCATCTAGATCCTTATATATAATGTAGAAGGGTTGTACTTGATGGATAATGCACCAAATCTGACAATTACAGCGCAGAAAACAGAAAATTTTGACGTTAAAACCAGCTATACTAGTGCGCAAAACTTGACGAATAAACCACGGGCGACCCCCGTGAACCTGGGGGTCAGGTCTACATACATTTACTGTAATTCGGCCCCCCTCAGTGCCCGGGATATAGTCATAATAGGTCCTGACTGCTTTCAAGTGAAAATAACCCTTTGAAAAGCAGTTTTTCCCCAATTTTTTTCACTCCCAACATATGTAGAAGGGATAAACTATTTTTGTGACCGTCTTTGGACTGTAAACACCTCGCGGTGCAGTTATTTTGCGCCGTAGAAAGATGGCAAAGACGGATGAAAAAAATCGCCTTTTCGTCACGGTATGCATTCAGTAATTCAATGGCGAAAACGTTTCGTAAAACTTCAGTATCCACTCACCTGATTTAGGGACATCCCTGGACTTCAACAACGAACATCACCTCAACAGGACTAGGAATATCTGCTTATATAATTGCGGTGCATCCCTTGTCTTGAAGAACTAGCATCCCTTGACCCCTTGACCTGAACTCAATAGAAACGCGAGTTAACAGTGGATTCCGAAGGGTGACTCTATCTTCTTCCACGGCATATATTGCAACTAAAACTAGCCGTATCCCCTAGCCTGAGCAAAGAACATCCCCTGGCGACCACCAGGAGATAGTTTTCCTTCAGCGAAACTGGCGCGCCCTGTCGCTTCTCACCAAAGAACACACAGAAAAAGACATCTTTCAAACATAAATATGCGCTAAATGTTGCCCGAAAAAACCTCGTCGTTGTCCCGTAAAGTCAGAGAAAATCGCTCATCTAGATCCTTATATATAATGTAGAAGGGTTGTACTTGATGGATAATGCACCAAATCTGACAATTACAGCGCAGAAAACAGAAAATTTTGACGTTAAAACCAGCTATACTAGTGCGCAAAACTTGACGAATAAACCACGGGCGACCCCCGTGAACCTGGGGGTCAGGTCTACATACATTTACTGTAATTCGGCCCCCCTCAGTGCCCGGGATATAGTCATAATAGGTCCTGACTGCTTTCAAGTGAAAATAACCCTTTGAAAAGCAGTTTTTCCCCAATTTTTTTCACTCCCAACATATGTAGAAGGGATAAACTATTTTTGTGACCGTTTTTGGACTGTAAACACCTCGCGGTGCAGTTATTTTGCGCCGTAGAAAGATGGCAAAGACGGATGAAAAAAATCGCCTTTTCGTCACGGTATGCATTCAGTAATTCAATGGCGAAAACGTTTCGTAAAACTTCAGTATCCACTCACCTGATTTAGGGACATCCCTGGACTTCAACAACGAACATCACCTCAACAGGACTAGGAATATCTGCTTATATAATTGCGGTGCATCCCTTGTCTTGAAGAACTAGCATCCCTTGACCCCTTGACCTGAACTCAATAGAAACGCGAGTTAACAGTGGATTCCGAAGGGTGACTCTATCTTCTTCCACGGCATATATTGCAACTAAAACTAGCCGTATCCCCTAGCCTGAGCAAAGAACATCCCCTGGCGACCACCAGGAGATAGTTTTCCTTCAGCGAAACTGGCGCGCCCTGTCGCTTCTCACCAAAGAACACACAGAAAAAGACATCTTTCAAACATAAATATGCGCTAAATGTTGCCCGAAAAAACCTCGTCGTTGTCCCGTAAAGTCAGAGAAAATCGCTCATCTAGATCCTTATATATAATGTAGAAGGGTTGTACTTGATGGATAATGCACCAAATCTGACAATTACAGCGCAGAAAACAGAAAATTTTGACGTTAACACCAGCTATACTAGTGCGCAAAACTTGACGAATAAACCACGGGCGACCCCCGTGAACCTGGGGGTCAGGTCTACATACATTTACTGTAATTCGGCCCCCCTCAGTGCCCGGGATATAGTCATAATAGGTCCTGACTGCTTTCAAGTGAAAATAACCCTTTGAAAAGCAGTTTTTTCCCAATTGTTTTCACTCCCAACATATGTAGAAGGGATAAACTATTTTTGTGACCGTTTTTGGACTGTAAACACCTCGCGGTGCAGTTATTTTGCGCCGTAGAAAGATGGCAAAGACGGATGAAAAAAATCGCCTTTTCGTCACGGTATGCATTCAGTAATTCAATGGCGAAAACGTTTCGTAAAACTTCAGTATCCACTCACCTGATTTAGGGACATCCCTGGACTTCAACAACGAACATCACCTCAACAGGACTAGGAATATCTGCTTATATAATTGCGGTGCATCCCTTGTCTTGAAGAACTAGCATCCCTTGACCCCTTGACCTGAACTCAATAGAAACGCGAGTTAACAGTGGATTCCGAAGGGTGACTCTATCTTCTTCCACGGCATATATTGCAACTAAAACTAGCCGTATCCCCTAGCCTGAGCAAAGAACATCCCCTGGCGACCACCAGGAGATAGTTTTCTTTCAGCGAAAGTGGCGAGCCCTGTCAGTTCTCACCAAAGAACACACAGAAAAAGACATCTTTCAAACATAAATATGCGCTAAATGTTGCCCGAAAAAACCTCGTCGTTGTCCCGTAAAGTCAGAGAAAATCGCTCATCTAGATCCTTATATATAATGTAGAAGGGTTGTACTTGATGGATAATGCACCAAATCTGACAATTACAGCGCAGAAAACGGAAAATTTTGACGTTAAAACCAGCTATACTAGTGCGCAAAACTTGACGAATAAACCACGGGCGACCCCCGTGAACCTGGGGGTCAGGTCTACATACATTTACTGTAATTCGGCCCCCCTCAGTGCCCGGGATATAGTCATAATAGGTCCTGACTGCTTTCAAGTGAAAATAACCCTTTGAAAAGCAGTTTTTTCCCAATTTTTTTCACTCCCAACATATGTAGAAGGGATAAACTATTTTTGTGACCGTTTTTGGACTGTAAACACCTCGCGGTGCAGTTATTTTGCGCCGTAGAAAGATGGCAAAGACGGATGAAAAAAATCGCCTTTTCGTCACGGTATGCATTCAGTAATTCAATGGCGAAAACGTTTCGTAAAACTTCAGTATCCACTCACCTGATTTAGGGACATCCCTGGACTTCAACAACGAACATCACCTCAACAGGACTAGGAATATCTGCTTATATAATTGCGGTGCATCCCTTGTCTTGAAGAACTAGCATCCCTTGACCCCTTGACCTGAACTCAATAGAAACGCGAGTTAACAGTGGATTCCGAAGGGTGACTCTATCTTCTTCCACGGCATATATTGCAACTAAAACTAGCCGTATCCCCTAGCCTGAGCAAAGAACATCCCCTGGCGACCACCAGGAGATAGTTTTCTTTCAGCGAAAGTGGCGCGCCCTGTCAGTTCTCACCAAAGAACACACAGAAAAAGACATCTTTCAAACATAAATATGCGCTAAATGTTGCCCGAAAAAACCTCGTCGTTGTCCCGTAAAGTCAGAGAAAATCGCTCATCTAGATCCTTATATATAATGTAGAAGGGTTGTACTTGATGGATAATGCACCAAATCTGACAATTACAGCGCAGAAAACGGAAAATTTTGACGTTAAAACCAGCTATACTAGTGCGCAAAACTTGACGAATAAACCACGGGCGACCCCCGTGAACCTGGGGGTCAGGTCTACATACATTTACTGTAATTCGGCCCCCCTCAGTGCCCGGGATATAGTCATAATAGGTTCTGACTGCTTTCAAGTGAAAATAACCCTTTGAAAAGCAGTTTTTTCCCAATTTTTTTCACTCCCAACATATGTAGAAGGGATAAACTATTTTTGTGACCGTTTTTGGACTGTAAACACCTCGCGGTGCAGTTATTTTGCGCCGTAGAAAGATGGCAAAGACGGATGAAAAAAATCGCCTTTTCGTCACGGTATGCATTCAGTAATTCAATGGCGAAAACGTTTCGTAAAACTTCAGTATCCACTCACCTGATTTAGGGACATCCCTGGACTTCAACAACGAACATCACCTCAACAGGACTAGGAATATCTGCTTATATAATTGCGGTGCATCCCTTGTCTTGAAGAACTAGCATCCCTTGACCCCTTGACCTGAACTCAATAGAAACGCGAGTTAACAGTGGATTCCGAAGGGTGACTCTATCTTCTTCCACGGCATATATTGCAACTAAAACTAGCCGTATCCCCTAGCCTGAGCAAAGAACATCCCCTGGCGACCACCAGGAGATAGTTTTCCTTCAGCGAAACTGGCGCGCCCTGTCACTTCTCACCAAAGAACACACAGAAAAAGACATCTTTCAAACATAAATATGCGCTAAATGTTGCCCGAAAAAACCTCGTCGTTGTCCCGTAAAGTCAGAGAAAATCGCTCATCTAGATCCTTATATATAATGTAGAAGGGTTGTACTTGATGGATAATGCACCAAATCTGACAATTACAGCGCAGAAAACGGAAAATTTTGACGTTAAAACCAGCTATACTAGTGCGCAAAACTTGACGAATAAACCACGGGCGACCCCCGTGAACCTGGGGGTCAGGTCTACATACATTTGCTGTAATTCGGCCCCCCTCAGTGCCCGGGATATAGTCATAATAGGTCCTGACTGCTTTCAAGTGAAAATAACCCTTTGAAAAGCAGTTTTTTCCCAATTTTTTTCACTCCCAACATATGTAGAAGGGATAAACTATTTTTGTGACCGTTTTTGGACTGTAAACACCTCGCGGTGCAGTTATTTTGCGCCGTAGAAAGATGGCAAAGACGGATGAAAAAAATCGCCTTTTCGTCACGGTATGCATTCAGTAATTCAATGGCGAAAACGTTTCGTAAAACTTCAGTATCCACTCACCTGATTTAGGGACATCCCTGGACTTCAACAACGAACATCACCTCAACAGGACTAGGAATATCTGCTTATATAATTGCGGTGCATCCCTTGTCTTGAAGAACTAGCATCCCTTGACCCCTTGACCTGAACTCAATAGAAACGCGAGTTAACAGTGGATTCCGAAGGGTGACTCTATCTTCTTCCACGGCATATATTGCAACTAAAACTAGCCGTATCCCCTAGCCTGAGCAAAGAACATCCCCTGGCGACCACCAGGAGATAGTTTTCCTTCAGCGAAACTGGCGCGCCCTGTCACTTCTCACCAAAGAACACACAGAAAAAGACATCTTTCAAACATAAATATGCGCTAAATGTTGCCCGAAAAAACCTCGTCGTTGTCCCGTAAAGTCAGAGAAAATCGCTCATCTAGATCCTTATATATAATGTAGAAGGGTTGTACTTGATGGATAATGCACCAAATCTGACAATTACAGCGCAGAAAACGGAAAATTTTGACGTTAAAACCAGCTATACTAGTGCGCAAAACTTGACGAATAAACCACGGGCGACCCCCGTGAACCTGGGGGTCAGGTCTACATACATTTGCTGTAATTCGGCCCCCCTCAGTGCCCGGGATATAGTCATAATAGGTCCTGACTGCTTTCAAGTGAAAATAACCCTTTGAAAAGCAGTTTTTTCCCAATTTTTTTCACTCCCAACATATGTAGAAGGGATAAACTATTTTTGTGACCGTTTTTGGACTGTAAACACCTCGCGGTGCAGTTATTTTGCGCCGTAGAAAGATGACAAAGACGGATGAAAAAAATCGCCTTTTCGTCACGGTATGCATTCAGTAATTCAATGGCGAAAACGTTTCGTAAAACTTCAGTATCCACTCACCTGATTTAGGGACATCCCTGGACTTCAACAACGAACATCACCTCAACAGGACTAGGAATATCTGCTTATATAATTGCGGTGCATCCCTTGTCTTGAAGAACTAGCATCCCTTGACCCCTTGACCTGAACTCAATAGAAACGCGAGTTAACAGTGGATTCCGAAGGGTGACTCTATCTTCTTCCACGGCATATATTGCAACTAAAACTAGCCGTATCCCCTAGCCTGAGCAAAGAACATCCCCTGGCGACCACCAGGAGATAGTTTTCTTTCAGCGAAAGTGGCGCGCCCTGTCAGTTCTCACCAAAGAACACACAGAAAAAGACATCTTTCAAACATAAATATGCGCTAAATGTTGCCCGAAAAAACCTCGTCGTTGTCCCGTAAAGTCAGAGAAAATCGCTCATCTAGATCCTTATATATAATGTAGAAGGGTTGTACTTGATGGATAATGCACCAAATCTGACAATTACAGCGCAGAAAACGGAAAATTTTGACGTTAAAACCAGCTATACTAGTGCGCAAAACTTGACGAATAAACCACGGGCGACCCCCGTGAACCTGGGGGTTAGGTCTACATACATTTACTGTAATTCGGCCCCCCTCAGTGCCCGGGATATAGTCATAATAGGTCCTGACTGCTTTCAAGTGAAAATAACCCTTTGAAAAGCAGTTTTTTCCCAATTTTTTTCACTCCCAACATATGTAGAAGGGATAAACTATTTTTGTGACCGTTTTTGGACTGTAAACACCTCGCGGTGCAGTTATTTTGCGCCGTAGAAAGATGGCAAAGACGGATGAAAAAAATCGCCTTTTCGTCACGGTATGCATTCAGTAATTCAATGGCGAAAACGTTTCGTAAAACTTCAGTATCCACTCACCTGATTTAGGGACATCCCTGGACTTCAACAACGAACATCACCTCAACAGGACTAGGAATATCTGCTTATATAATTGCGGTGCATCCCTTGTCTTGAAGAACTAGCATCCCTTGACCCCTTGACCTGAACTCAATAGAAACGCGAGTTAACAGTGGATTCCGAAGGGTGACTCTATCTTCTTCCACGGCATATATTGCAACTAAAACTAGCCGTATCCCCTAGCCTGAGCAAAGAACATCCCCTGGCGACCACCAGGAGATAGTTTTCTTTCAGCGAAAGTGGCGCGCCCTGTCACTTCTCACCAAAGAACACACAGAAAAAGACATCTTTCAAACATAAATATGCGCTAAATGTTGCCCGAAAAAACCTCGTCGTTGTCCCGTAAAGTCAGAGAAAATCGCTAATCTAGATCCTTATATATAATGTAGAAGGGTTGTACTTGATGGATAATGCACCAAATCTGACAATTAGAGCGCAGAAAACGGAAAATTTTGACGTTAAAACCAGCTATACTAGTGCGCAAAACTTGACGAATAAACCACGGGCGACCCCCGTGAACCTGGGGGTCAGGTCTACATACATTTACTGTAATTCGGCCCCCCTCAGTGCCCGGGATATAGTCATAATAGGTCCTGACTGCTTTCAAGTGAAAATAACCCTTTGAAAAGCAGTTTTTTCCCAATTTTTTTCACTCCCAACATATGTAGAAGGGATAAACTATTTTTGTGACCGTTTTTGGACTGTAAACACCTCGCGGTGCAGTTATTTTGCGCCGTAGAAAGATGGCAAAGACGGATGAAAAAAATCGCCTTTTCGTCACGGTATGCATTCAGTAATTCAATGGCGAAAACGTTTCGTAAAACTTCAGTATCCACTCACCTGATTTAGGGACATCCCTGGACTTCAACAACGAACATCACCTCAACAGGACTAGGAATATCTGCTTATATAATTGCGGTGCATCCCTTGTCTTGAAGAACTAGCATCCCTTGACCCCTTGACCTGAACTCAATAGAAACGCGAGTTAACAGTGGATTCCGAAGGGTGACTCTATCTTCTTCCACGGCATATATTGCAACTAAAACTAGCCGTATCCCCTAGCCTGAGCAAAGAACATCCCCTGGCGACCACCAGGAGATAGTTTTCTTTCAGCGAAAGTGGCGCGCCCTGTCAGTTCTCACCAAAGAACACACAGAAAAAGACATCTTTCAAACATAAATATGCGCTAAATGTTGCCCGAAAAAACCTCGTCGTTGTCCCGTAAAGTCAGAGAAAATCGCTCATCTAGATCCTTATATATAATGTAGAAGGGTTGTACTTGATGGATAATGCACCAAATCTGACAATTACAGCGCAGAAAACGGAAAATTTTGACGTTAAAACCAGCTATACTAGTGCGCAAAACTTGACGAATAAACCACGGGCGACCCCCGTGAACCTGGGGGTCAGGTCTACATACATTTACTGTAATTCGGCCCCCCTCAGTGCCCGGGATATAGTCATAATAGGTCCTGACTGCTTTCAAGTGAAAATAACCCTTTGAAAAGCAGTTTTTTCCCAATTTTTTTCACTCCCAACATATGTAGAAGGGATAAACTATTTTTGTGACCGTTTTTGGACTGTAAACACCTCGCGGTGCAGTTATTTTGCGCCGTAGAAAGATGGCAAAGACGGATGAAAAAAATCGCCTTTTCGTCACGGTATGCATTCAGTAATTCAATGGCGAAAACGTTTCGTAAAACTTCAGTATCCACTCACCTGATTTAGGGACATCCCTGGACTTCAACAACGAACATCACCTCAACAGGACTAGGAATATCTGCTTATATAATTGCGGTGCATCCCTTGTCTTGAAGAACTAGCATCCCTTGACCCCTTGACCTGAACTCAATAGAAACGCGAGTTAACAGTGGATTCCGAAGGGTGACTCTATCTTCTTCCACGGCATATATTGCAACTAAAACTAGCCGTATCCCCTAGCCTGAGCAAAGAACATCCCCTGGCGACCACCAGGAGATAGTTTTCTTTCAGCGAAAGTGGCGCGCCCTGTCAGTTCTCACCAAAGAACACACAGAAAAAGACATCTTTCAAACATAAATATGCGCTAAATGTTGCCCGAAAAAACCTCGTCGTTGTCCCGTAAAGTCAGAGAAAATCGCTAATCTAGATCCTTATATATAATGTAGAAGGGTTGTACTTGATGGATAATGCACCAAATCTGACAATTAGAGCGCAGAAAACGGAAAATTTTGACGTTAAAACCAGCTATACTAGTGCGCAAAACTTGACGAATAAACCACGGGCGACCCCCGTGAACCTGGGGGTCAGGTCTACATACATTTACTGTAATTCGGCCCCCCTCAGTGCCCGGGATATAGTCATAATAGGTCCTGACTGCTTTCAAGTGAAAATAACCCTTTGAAAAGCAGTTTTTTCCCAATTTTTTTCACTCCCAACATATGTAGAAGGGATAAACTATTTTTGTGACCGTTTTTGGACTGTAAACACCTCGCGGTGCAGTTATTTTGCGCCGTAGAAAGATGGCAAAGACGGATGAAAAAAATCGCCTTTTGGTCACGGTATGCATTCAGTAATTCAATGGCGAAAACGTTTCGTAAAACTTCAGTATCCACTCACCTGATTTAGGGACATCCCTGGACTTCAACAACGAACATCACCTCAACAGGACTAGGAATATCTGCTTATATAATTGCGGTGCATCCCTTGTCTTGAAGAACTAGCATCCCTTGACCCCTTGACCTGAACTCAATAGAAACGCGAGTTAACAGCGGATTCCGAAGGGTGACTCTATCTTCTTCCACGGCATATATTGCAACTAAAACTAGCCGTATCCCCTAGCCTGAGCAAAGAACATCCCCTGGCGACCACCAGGAGATAGTTTTCCTTCAGCGAAACTGGCGCGCCCTGTCAGTTCTCACCAAAGAACACACAGAAAAAGACATCTTTCAAACATAAATATGCGCTAAATGTTGCCCGAAAAAACCTCGTCGTTGTCCCGTAAAGTCAGAGAAAATCGCTCATCTAGATCCTTATATATAATGTAGAAGGGTTGTACTTGATGGATAATGCACCAAATCTGACAATTACAGCGCAGAAAACGGAAAATTTTGACGTTAAAACCAGCTATACTAGTGCGCAAAACTTGACGAATAAACCACGGGCGACCCCCGTGAACCTGGGGGTCAGGTCTACATACATTTACTGTAATTCGGCCCCCCTCAGTGCCCGGGATATAGTCATAATAGGTCCTGACTGCTTTCAAGTGAAAATAACCCTTTGAAAAGCAGTTTTTTCCCAATTTTTTTCACTCCCCACATATGTAGAAGGGATAAACTATTTTTGTGACCGTTTTTGGACTGTAAACACCTCGCGGTGCAGTTATTTTGCGCCGTAGAAAGATGACAAAGACGGATGAAAAAATCGCCTTTTGGTCACGGTATGCATTCAGTAATTCAATGGCGAAAACGTTTCGTAAAACTTCAGTATCCACTCACCTGATTTAGGGACATCCCTGGACTTCAACAACGAACATCACCTCAACAGGACTAGGAATATCTGCTTATATAATTGCGGTGCATCCCTTGTCTTGAAGAACTAGCATCCCTTGACCCCTTGACCTGAACTCAATAGAAACGCGAGTTAACAGTGGATTCCGAAGGGTGACTCTATCTTCTTCCACGGCATATATTGCAACTAAAACTAGCCGTATCCCCTAGCCTGAGCAAAGAACATCCCCTGGCGACCACCAGGAGATAGTTTTCCTTCAGCGAAACTGGCGCGCCCTGTCACTTCTCACCAAAGAACACACAGAAAAAGACATCTTTCAAACATAAATATGCGCTAAATGTTGCCCGAAAAAACCTCGTCGTTGTCCCGTAAAGTCAGAGAAAATCGCTCATCTAGATCCTTATATATAATGTAGAAGGGTTGTACTTGATGGATAATGCACCAAATCTGACAATTACAGCGCAGAAAACGGAAAATTTTGACGTTAAAACCAGCTATACTAGTGCGCAAAACTTGACGAATAAACCACGGGCGACCCCCGTGAACCTGGGGGTCAGGTCTACATACATTTACTGTAATTCGGCCCCCCTCAGTGCCCGGGATATAGTCATAATAGGTCCCGACTGCTTTCAAGTGAAAATAACCCTTTGAAAAGCAGTTTTTTCCCAATTTTTTTCACTCCCAACATATGTAGAAGGGATAAACTATTTTTGTGACCGTTTTTGGACTGTAAACACCTCGCGGTGCAGTTATTTTGCGCCGTAGAAAGATGACAGAGACGGATGAAAAAAATCGCCTTTTCGTCACGGTATGCATTCAGTAATTCAATGGCGAAAACGTTTCGTAAAACTTCAGTATCCACTCACCTGATTTAGGGACATCCCTGGACTTCAACAACGAACATCACCTCAACAGGACTAGGAATATCTGCTTATATAATTGCGGTGCATCCCTTGTCTTGAAGAACTAGCATCCCTTGACCCCTTGACCTGAACTCAATAGAAACGCGAGTTAACAGTGGATTCCGAAGGGTGACTCTATCTTCTTCCACGGCATATATTGCAACTAAAACTAGCCGTATCCCCTAGCCTGAGCAAAGAACATCCCCTGGCGACCACCAGGAGATAGTTTTCCTTCAGCGAAACTGGCGCGCCCTGTCAGTTCTCACCAAAGAACACACAGAAAAAGACATCTTTCAAGCATAAATATGCGCTAAATGTTGCCCGAAAAAACCTCGTCGTTGTCCCGTAAAGTCAGAGAAAATCGCTCATCTAGATCCTTATATATAATGTAGAAGGGTTGTACTTGATGGATAATGCACCAAATCTGACAATTACAGCGCAGAAAACGGAAAATTTTGACGTTAAAACCAGCTATACTAGTGCGCAAAACTTGACGAATAAACCACGGGCGACCCCCGTGAACCTGGGGGTCAGGTCTACATACATTTACTGTAATTCGGCCCCCCTCAGTGCCCGGGATATAGTCATAATAGGTCTTGACTGATTTCAAGTGAAAATAACCCTTTGAAAAGCAGTTTTTTCCCAATTTTTTTCACTCCCAACATATGTAGAAGGGATAAACTATTTTTGTGACCGTTTTTGGACTGTAAACACCTCGCGGTGCAGTTATTTTGCGCCGTAGAAAGATGACAGAGACGGATGAAAAAAATCGCCTTTTCGTCACGGTATGCATTCAGTAATTCAATGGCGAAAACGTTTCGTAAAACTTCAGTATCCACTCACCTGATTTAGGGACATCCCTGGACTTCAACAACGAACATCACCTCAACAGGACTAGGAATATCTGCTTATATAATTGCGGTGCATCCCTTGTCTTGAAGAACTAGCATCCCTTGACCCCTTGACCTGAACTCAATAGAAACGCGAGTTAACAGTGGATTCCGAAGGGTGACTCTATCTTCTTCCACGGCATATATTGCAACTAAAACTAGCCGTATCCCCTAGCCTGAGCAAAGAACATCCCCTGGCGACCACCAGGAGATAGTTTTCCTTCAGCGAAACTGGCGCGCCCTGTCACTTCTCACCAAAGAACACACAGAAAAAGACATCTTTCAAACGTAAATATGCGCTAAATGTTGCCCGAAAAAACCTCGTCGTTGTCCCGTAAAGTCAGAGAAAATCGCTCATCTAGATCCTTATATATAATGTAGAAGGGTTGTACTTGATGGATAATGCACCAAATCTGACAATTACAGCGCAGAAAACGGAAAATTTTGACGTTAAAACCAGCTATACTAGTGCGCAAAACTTGACGAATAAACCACGGGCGACCCCCGTGAACCTGGGGGTCAGGTCTACATACATTTACTGTAATTCGGCCCCCCTCAGTGCCCGAGATATAGTCATAATAGGTCCTGACTGCTTTCAAGTGAAAATAACCCTTTGAAAAGCAATTGTTTTCACTCCCAACATATGTAGAAGGGATAAACTATTTTTGTGACCGTTTTTGGACTGTAAACACCTCGCGGTGCAGTTATTTTGCGCCGTAGAAAGATGACAAAGACGGATGAAAAAAATCGCCTTTTCGTCACGGTATGCATTCAGTAATTCAATGGCGAAAACGTTTCGTAAAACTTCAGTATCCACTCACCTGATTTAGGGACATCCCTGGACTTCAACAACGAACATCACCTCAACAGGACTAGGAATATCTGCTTATATAATTGCGGTGCATCCCTTGTCTTGAAGAACTAGCATCCCTTGACCCCTTGACCTGAACTCAATAGAAACGCGAGTTAACAGTGGATTCCGAAGGGTGACTCTATCTTCTTCCACGGCATATATTGCAACTAAAACTAGCCGTATCCCCTAGCCTGAGCAAAGAACATCCCCTGGCGACCACCAGGAGATAGTTTTCCTTCAGCGAAACTGGCGCGCCCTGTCACTTCTCACCAAAGAACACACAGAAAAAGACATCTTTCAAACGTAAATATGCGCTAAATGTTGCCCGAAAAAACCTCGTCGTTGTCCCGTAAAGTCAGAGAAAATCGCTCATCTAGATCCTTATATATAATGTAGAAGGGTTGTACTTGATGGATAATGCACCAAATCTGACAATTACAGCGCAGAAAACGGAAAATTTTGACGTTAAAACCAGCTATACTAGTGCGCAAAACTTGACGAATAAACCACGGGCGACCCCCGTGAACCTGGGGGTCAGGTCTACATACATTTACTGTAATTCGGCCCCCCTCAGTGCCCGAGATATAGTCATAATAGGTCCTGACTGCTTTCAAGTGAAAATAACCCTTTGAAAAGCAATTGTTTTCACTCCCAACATATGTAGAAGGGATAAACTATTTTTGTGACCGTTTTTGGACTGTAAACACCTCGCGGTGCAGTTATTTTGCGCCGTAGAAAGATGACAAAGACGGATGAAAAAAATCGCCTTTTCGTCACGGTATGCATTCAGTAATTCAATGGCGAAAACGTTTCGTAAAACTTCAGTATCCACTCACCTGATTTAGGGACATCCCTGGACTTCAACAACGAACATCACCTCAACAGGACTAGGAATATCTGCTTATATAATTGCGGTGCATCCCTTGTCTTGAAGAACTAGCATCCCTTGACCCCTTGACCTGAACTCAATAGAAACGCGAGTTAACAGTGGATTCCGAAGGGTGACTCTATCTTCTTCCACGGCATATATTGCAACTAAAACTAGCCGTATCCCCTAGCCTGAGCAAAGAACATCCCCTGGCGACCGCCAGGAGATAGTTTTCCTTCAGCGAAACTGGCGCGACCTTTTACTTCTCACCAAAGAACACACAGAAAAAGACATCTTTCAAACATAAATATGCGCTAAATGTTGCCCGAAAAAACCTCGTCGTTGTCCCGTAAAGTCAGAGAAAATCGCTCATCTAGATCCTTATATATAATGTAGAAGGGTTGTACTTGATGGATAATGCACCAAATCTGACAATTACAGCGCAGAAAACGGAAAATTTTGACGTTAAAACCAGCTATACTAGTGCGCAAAACTTGACGAATAAACCACGGGCGACCCCCGTGAACCTGGGGGTCAGGTCTACATACATTTACTGTAATTCGGCCCCCCTCAGTGCCCGGGATATAGTCATAATAGGTCCTGACTGCTTTCAAGTGAAAATAACCCTTTGAAAAGCAGTTTTTTCCCAATTGTTTTCACTCCCAACATATGTAGAAGGGATAAACTATTTTTGTGACCGTTTTTGGACTGTAAACACCTCGCGGTGCAGTTATTTTGCGCCGTAGAAAGATGACAAAGACGGATGAAAAAAATCGCCTTTTCGTCACGGTATGCATTCAGTAATTCAATGGCGAAAACGTTTCGTAAAACTTCAGTATCCACTCACCTGATTTAGGGACATCCCTGGACTTCAACAACGAACATCACCTCAACAGGACTAGGAATATCTGCTTATATAATTGCGGTGCATCCCTTGTCTTGAAGAACTAGCATCCCTTGACCCCTTGACCTGAACTCAATAGAAACGCGAGTTAACAGTGGATTCCGAAGGGTGACTCTATCTTCTTCCACGGCATATATTGCAACTAAAACTAGCCGTATCCCCTAGCCTGAGCAAAGAACATCCCCTGGCGACCACCAGGAGATAGTTTTCCTTCAGCGAAACTGGCGCGCCCTGTCACTTCTCACCAAAGAACACACAGAAAAAGACATCTTTCAAACAATAAATATGCGCTAAATGTTGCCCGAAAAAACCTCGTCGTTGTCCCGTAAAGTCAGAGAAAATCGCTCATCTAGATCCTTATATATAATGTAGAAGGGTTGTACTTGATGGATAATGCACCAAATCTGACAATTACAGCGCAGAAAACGGAAAATTTTGACGTTAAAACCAGCTATACTAGTGCGCAAAACTTGACGAATAAACCACGGGCGACCCCCGTGAACCTGGGGGTCAGGTCTACATACATTTACTGTAATTCGGCCCCCCTCAGTGCCCGGGATATAGTCATAATAGGTCCTGACTGCTTTCAAGTGAAAATAACCCTTTGAAAAGCAGTTTTTTCCCAATTGTTTTCACTCCCAACATATGTAGAAGGGATAAACTATTTTTGTGACCGTTTTTGGACTGTAAACACCTCGCGGTGCAGTTATTTTGCGCCGTAGAAAGATGACAAAGACGGATGAAAAAAATCGCCTTTTCGTCACGGTTTGCATTCAGTAATTCAATGGCGAAAACGTTTCGTAAAACTTCAGTATCCACTCATCTGATTTAGGGACATCCCTGGACTTCAACAACGAACATCACCTCAACAGGACTAGGAATATCTGCTTATATAATTGCGGTGCATCCCTTGTCTTGAAGAACTAGCATCCCTTGACCCCTTGACCTGAACTCAATAGAAACGCGAGTTAACAGTGGATTCCGAAGGGTGACTCTATCTTCTTCCACGGCATATATTGCAACTAAAACTAGCCGTATCCCCTAGCCTGAGCAAAGAACATCCCCTGGCGACCACCAGGAGATAGTTTTCCTTCAGCGAAACTGGCGCGCCGTGTCACTTCTCACCAAAGAACACACAGAAAAAGACATCTTTCAAACAATAAATATGCGCTAAATGTTGCCCGAAAAAACCTCGTCGTTGTCCCGTAAAGTCAGAGAAAATCGCTCATCTAGATCCTTATATATAATGTAGAAGGGTTGTACTTGATGGATAATGCACCAAATCTGACAATTACAGCGCAGAAAACGGAAAATTTTGACGTTAAAACCAGCTATACTAGTGCGCAAAACTTGACGAATAAACCACGGGCGACCCCCGTGAACCTGGGGGTCAGGTCTACATACATTTACTGTAATTCGGCCCCCCTCAGTGCCCGGGATATAGTCATAATAGGTCCTGACTGCTTTCAAGTGAAAATAACCCTTTGAAAAGCAGTTTTTTCCCAATTGTTTTCACTCCCAACATATGTAGAAGGGATAAACTATTTTTGTGACCGTTTTTGGACTGTAAACACCTCGCGGTGCAGTTATTTTGCGCCGTAGAAAGATGACAAAGACGGATGAAAAAAATCGCCTTTTCGTCACGGTTTGCATTCAGTAATTCAATGGCGAAAACGTTTCGTAAAACTTCAGTATCCACTCATCTGATTTAGGGACATCCCTGGACTTCAACAACGAACATCACCTCAACAGGACTAGGAATATCTGCTTATATAATTGCGGTGCATCCCTTGTCTTGAAGAACTAGCATCCCTTGACCCCTTGACCTGAACTCAATAGAAACGCGAGTTAACAGTGGATTGCGAAGGGTGACTCTATCTTCTTCCACGGCATATATTGCAACTAAAACTAGCCGTATCCCCTAGCCTGAGCAAAGAACATCCCCTGGCGACCACCAGGAGATAGTTTTCCTTCAGCGAAACTGGCGCGCCCTGTCACTTCTCACCAAAGAACACACAGAAAAAGACATCTTTCAAACATAAATATGCGCTAAATGTTGCCCGAAAAAACCTCGTCGTTGTCCCGTAAAGTCAGAGAAAATCGCTCATCTAGATCCTTATATATAATGTAGAAGGGTTGTACTTGATGGATAATGCACCAAATCTGACAATTACAGCGCAGAAAACGGAAAATTTTGACGTTAAAACCAGCTATACTAGTGCGCAAAACTTGACGAATAAACCACGGGCGACCCCCGTGAACCTGGGGGTCAGGTCTACATACATTTACTGTAATTCGGCCCCCCTCAGTGCCCGGGATATAGTCATAATAGGTCCTGACTGCTTTCAAGTGAAAATAACCCTTTGAAAAGCAGTTTTTTCCCAATTGTTTTCACTCCCAACATATGTAGAAGGGATAAACTATTTTTGTGACCGTTTTTGGACTGTAAACACCTCGCGGTGCAGTTATTTTGCGCCGTAGAAAGATGACAAAGACGGATGAAAAAAATCGCCTTTTCGTCACGGTATGCATTCAGTAATTCAATGGCGAAAACGTTTCGTAAAACTTCAGTATCCACTCACCTGATTTAGGGACATCCCTGGACTTCAACAACGAACATCACCTCAACAGGACTAGGAATATCTGCTTATATAATTGCGGTGCATCCCTTGTCTTGAAGAACTAGCATCCCTTGACCCCTTGACCTGAACTCAATAGAAACGCGAGTTAACAGTGGATTCCGAAGGGTGACTCTATCTTCTTCCACGGCATATATTGCAACTAAAACTAGCCGTATCCCCTAGCCTGAGCAAAGAACATCCCCTGGCGACCACCAGGAGATAGTTTTCCTTCAGCGAAACTGGCGCGCCCTGTCACTTCTCACCAAAGAACACACAGAAAAAGACATCTTTCAAACATAAATATGCGCTAAATGTTGCCCGAAAAAACCTCGTCGTTGTCCCGTAAAGTCAGAGAAAATCGCTAATCTAGATCCTTATATATAATGTAGAAGGGTTGTACTTGATGGATAATGCACCAAATCTGACAATTACAGCGCAGAAAACGGAAAATTTTGACGTTAAAACCAGCTATACTAGTGCGCAAAACTTGACGAATAAACCACGGGCGACCCCCGTGAACCTGGGGGTCAGGTCTACATACATTTACTGTAATTCGGCCCCCCTCAGTGCCCGGGATATAGTCATAATAGGTCCTGACTGCTTTCAAGTGAAAATAACCCTTTGAAAAGCAGTTTTTTCCCAATTGTTTTCACTCCCAACATATGTAGAAGGGATAAACTATTTTTGTGACCGTTTTTGGACTGTAAACACCTCGCGGTGCAGTTATTTTGCGCCGTAGAAAGATGACAAAGACGGATGAAAAAAATCGCCTTTTCGTCACGGTATGCATTCAGTAATTCAATGGCGAAAACGTTTCGTAAAACTTCAGTATCCACTCACCTGATTTAGGGACATCCCTGGACTTCAACAACGAACATCACCTCAACAGGACTAGGAATATCTGCTTATATAATTGCGGTGCATCCCTTGTCTTGAAGAACTAGCATCCCTTGACCCCTTGACCTGAACTCAATAGAAACGCGAGTTAACAGTGGATTGCGAAGGGTGACTCTATCTTCTTCCACGGCATATATTGCAACTAAAACTAGCCGTATCCCCTAGCCTGAGCAAAGAACATCCCCTGGCGACCACCAGGAGATAGTTTTCTTTCAGCGAAAGTGGCGCGCCCTGTCAGTTCTCACCAAAGAACACACAGAAAAAGACATCTTTCAAACATAAATATGCGCTAAATGTTGCCCGAAAAAACCTCGTCGTTGTCCCGTAAAGTCAGAGAAAATCGCTCATCTAGATCCTTATATATAATGTAGAAGGGTTGTACTTGATGGATAATGCACCAAATCTGACAATTACAGCGCAGAAAACGGAAAATTTTGACGTTAAAACCAGCTATACTAGTGCGCAAAACTTGACGAATAAACCACGGGCGACCCCCGTGAACCTGGGGGTCAGGTCTACATACATTTACTGTAATTCGGCCCCCCTCAGTGCCCGGGATATAGTCATAATAGGTCCTGACTGCTTTCAAGTGAAAATAACCCTTTGAAAAGCAGTTTTTTCCCAATTGTTTTCACTCCCAACATATGTAGAAGGGATAAACTATTTTTGTGACCGTTTTTGGACTGTAAACACCTCGCGGTGCAGTTATTTTGCGCCGTAGAAAGATGGCAAAGACGGATGAAAAAAATCGCCTTTTCGTCACGGTATGCATTCAGTAATTCAATGGCGAAAACGTTTCGTAAAACTTCAGTATCCACTCACCTGATTTAGGGACATCCCTGGACTTCAACAACGAACATCACCTCAACAGGACTAGGAATATCTGCTTATATAATTGCGGTGCATCCCTTGTCTTGAAGAACTAGCATCCCTTGACCCCTTGACCTGAACTCAATAGAAACGCGAGTTAACAGTGGATTCCGAAGGGTGACTCTATCTTCTTCCACGGCATATATTGCAACTAAAACTAGCCGTATCCCCTAGCCTGAGCAAAGAACATCCCCTGGCGACCACCAGGAGATAGTTTTCTTTCAGCGAAAGTGGCGCGCCCTGTCACTTCTCACCAAAGAACACACAGAAAAAGACATCTTTCAAACATAAATATGCGCTAAATGTTGCCCGAAAAAACCTCGTCGTTGTCCCGTAAAGTCAGAGAAAATCGCTCATCTAGATCCTTATATATAATGTAGAAGGGTTGTACTTGATGGATAATGCACCAAATCTGACAATTACAGCGCAGAAAACGGAAAATTTTGACGTTAAAACCAGCTATACTAGTGCGCAAAACTTGACGAATAAACCACGGGCGACCCCCGTGAACCTGGGGGTCAGGTCTACATACATTTACTGTAATTCGGCCCCCCTCAGTGCCCGGGATATAGTCATAATAGGTCCTGACTGCTTTCAAGTGAAAATAACCCTTTGAAAAGCAGTTTTTTCCCAATTGTTTTCACTCCCAACATATGTAGAAGGGATAAACTATTTTTGTGACCGTTTTTGGACTGTAAACACCTCGCGGTGCAGTTATTTTGCGCCGTAGAAAGATGGCAAAGACGGATGAAAAAAATCGCCTTTTCGTCACGGTATGCATTCAGTAATTCAATGGCGAAAACGTTTCGTAAAACTTCAGTATCCACTCACCTGATTTAGGGACATCCCTGGACTTCAACAACGAACATCACTTCAACAGGACTAGGAATATCTGCTTATATAATTGCGGTGCATCCCTTGTCTTGAAGAACTAGCATCCCTTGACCCCTTGACCTGAACTCAATAGAAACGCGAGTTAACAGTGGATTCCGAAGGGTGACTCTATCTTCTTCCACGGCATATATTGCAACTAAAACTAGCCGTATCCCCTAGCCTGAGCAAAGAACATCCCCTGGCGACCACCAGGAGATAGTTTTCCTTCAGCGAAACTGGCGCGCCCTGTCACTTCTCACCAAAGAACACACAGAAAAAGACATCTTTCAAACATAAATATGCGCTAAATGTTGCCCGAAAAAACCTCGTCGTTGTCCCGTAAAGTCAGAGAAAATCGCTCATCTAGATCCTTATATATAATGTAGAAGGGTTGTACTTGATGGATAATGCACCAAATCTGACAATTACAGCGCAGAAAACGGAAAATTTTGACGTTAAAACCAGCTATACTAGTGCGCAAAACTTGACGAATAAACCACGGGCGACCCCCGTGAACCTGGGGGTCAGGTCTACATACATTTACTGTAATTCGGCCCCCCTCAGTGCCCGGGATATAGTCATAATAGGTCCTGACTGCTTTCAAGTGAAAATAACCCTTTGAAAAGCAGTTTTTTCCCAATTGTTTTCACTCCCAACATATGTAGAAGGGATAAACTATTTTTGTGACCGTTTTTGGACTGTAAACACCTCGCGGTGCAGTTATTTTGCGCCGTAGAAAGATGACAAAGACGGATGAAAAAAATCGCCTTTTCGTCACGGTATGCATTCAGTAATTCAATGGCGAAAACGTTTCGTAAAACTTCAGTATCCACTCACCTGATTTAGGGACATCCCTGGACTTCAACAACGAACATCACCTCAACAGGACTAGGAATATCTGCTTATATAATTGCGGTGCATCCCTTGTCTTGAAGAACTAGCATCCCTTGACCCCTTGACCTGAACTCAATAGAAACGCGAGTTAACAGTGGATTCCGAAGGGTGACTCTATCTTCTTCCACGGCATATATTGCAACTAAAACTAGCCGTATCCCCTAGCCTGAGCAAAGAACATCCCCTGGCGACCGCCAGGAGATAGTTTTCCTTCAGCGAAACTGGCGCGACCTTTTACTTCTCACCAAAGAACACACAGAAAAAGACGTCTTTCAAACATAAATATGCGCTAAATGTTGCCCGAAAAAACCTCGTCGTTGTCCCGTAAAGTCAGAGAAAATCGCTCATCTAGATCCTTATATATAATGTAGAAGGGTTGTACTTGATGGATAATGCACCAAATCTGACAATTACAGCGCAGAAAACGGAAAATTTTGACGTTAAAACCAGCTATACTAGTGCGCAAAACTTGACGAATAAACCACGGGCGACCCCCGTGAACCTGGGGGTCAGGTCTACATACATTTACTGTAATTCGGCCCCCCTCAGTGCCCGGGATATAGTCATAATAGGTCCTGACTGCTTTCAAGTGAAAATAACCCTTTGAAAAGCAGTTTTTTCCCAATTTTTTTCACTCCCAACATATGTAGAAGGGATAAACTATTTTTGTGACCGTTTTTGGACTGTAAACACCTCGCGGTGCAGTTATTTTGCGCCGTAGAAAGATGACAAAGACGGATGAAAAAAATCGCCTTTTCGTCACGGTATGCATTCAGTAATTCAATGGCGAAAACGTTTCGTAAAACTTCAGTATCCACTCACCTGATTTAGGGACATCCCTGGACTTCAACAACGAACATCACCTCAACAGGACTAGGAATATCTGCTTATATAATTGCGGTGCATCCCTTGTCTTGAAGAACTAGCATCCCTTGACCCCTTGACCTGAACTCAATAGAAACGCGAGTTAACAGTGGATTCCGAAGGGTGACTCTATCTTCTTCCACGGCATATATTGCAACTAAAACTAGCCGTATCCCCTAGCCTGAGCAAAGAACATCCCCTGGCGACCACCAGGAGATAGTTTTCCTTCAGCGAAACTGGCGCGCCCTGTCACTTCTCACCAAAGAACACACAGAAAAAGACATCTTTCAAACATAAATATGCGCTAAATGTTGCCCGAAAAAACCTCGTCGTTGTCCCGTAAAGTCAGAGAAAATCGCTCATCTAGATCCTTATATATAATGTAGAAGGGTTGTACTTGATGGATAATGCACCAAATCTGACAATTACAGCGCAGAAAACGGAAAATTTTGACGTTAAAACCAGCTATACTAGTGCGCAAAACTTGACGAATAAACCACGGGCGACCCCCGTGAACCTGGGGGTCAGGTCTACATACATTTACTGTAATTCGGCCCCCCTCAGTGCCCGGGATATAGTCATAATAGGTCCTGACTGCTTTCAAGTGAAAATAACCCTTTGAAAAGCAGTTTTTTCCCAATTGTTTTCACTCCCAACATATGTAGAAGGGATAAACTATTTTTGTGACCGTTTTTGGACTGTAAACACCTCGCGGTGCAGTTATTTTGCGCCGTAGAAAGATGACAAAGACGGATGAAAAAAATCGCCTTTTCGTCACGGTATGCATTCAGTAATTCAATGGCGAAAACGTTTCGTAAAACTTCAGTATCCACTCACCTGATTTAGGGACATCCCTGGACTTCAACAACGAACATCACCTCAACAGGACTAGGAATATCTGCTTATATAATTGCGGTGCATCCCTTGTCTTGAAGAACTAGCATCCCTTGACCCCTTGACCTGAACTCAATAGAAACGCGAGTTAACAGTGGATTCCGAAGGGTGACTCTATCTTCTTCCACGGCATATATTGCAACTAAAACTAGCCGTATCCCCTAGCCTGAGCAAAGAACATCCCCTGGCGACCGCCAGGAGATAGTTTTCCTTCAGCGAAACTGGCGCGACCTTTTACTTCTCACCAAAGAACACACAGAAAAAGACGTCTTTCAAACATAAATATGCGCTAAATGTTGCCCGAAAAAACCTCGTCGTTGTCCCGTAAAGTCAGAGAAAATCGCTCATCTAGATCCTTATATATAATGTAGAAGGGTTGTACTTGATGGATAATGCACCAAATCTGACAATTACAGCGCAGAAAACGGAAAATTTTGACGTTAAAACCAGCTATACTAGTGCGCAAAACTTGACGAATAAACCACGGGCGACCCCCGTGAACCTGGGGGTCAGGTCTACATACATTTACTGTAATTCGGCCCCCCTCAGTGCCCGGGATATAGTCATAATAGGTCCTGACTGCTTTCAAGTGAAAATAACCCTTTGAAAAGCAGTTTTTTCCCAATTTTTTTCACTCCCAACATATGTAGAAGGGATAAACTATTTTTGTGACCGTTTTTGGACTGTAAACACCTCGCGGTGCAGTTATTTTGCGCCGTAGAAAGATGACAAAGACGGATGAAAAAAATCGCCTTTTCGTCACGGTATGCATTCAGTAATTCAATGGCGAAAACGTTTCGTAAAACTTCAGTATCCACTCACCTGATTTAGGGACATCCCTGGACTTCAACAACGAACATCACCTCAACAGGACTAGGAATATCTGCTTATATAATTGCGGTGCATCCCTTGTCTTGAAGAACTAGCATCCCTTGACCCCTTGACCTGAACTCAATAGAAACGCGAGTTAACAGTGGATTCCGAAGGGTGACTCTATCTTCTTCCACGGCATATATTGCAACTAAAACTAGCCGTATCCCCTAGCCTGAGCAAAGAACATCCCCTGGCGACCACCAGGAGATAGTTTTCCTTCAGCGAAACTGGCGCGCCCTGTCACTTCTCACCAAAGAACACACAGAAAAAGACATCTTTCAAACATAAATATGCGCTAAATGTTGCCCGAAAAAACCTCGTCGTTGTCCCGTAAAGTCAGAGAAAATCGCTCATCTAGATCCTTATATATAATGTAGAAGGGTTGTACTTGATGGATAATGCACCAAATCTGACAATTACAGCGCAGAAAACGGAAAATTTTGACGTTAAAACCAGCTATACTAGTGCGCAAAACTTGACGAATAAACCACGGGCGACCCCCGTGAACCTGGGGGTCAGGTCTACATACATTTACTGTAATTCGGCCCCCCTCAGTGCCCGGGATATAGTCATAATAGGTCCTGACTGCTTTCAAGTGAAAATAACCCTTTGAAAAGCAGTTTTTTCCCAATTGTTTTCACTCCCAACATATGTAGAAGGGATAAACTATTTTTGTGACCGTTTTTGGACTGTAAACACCTCGCGGTGCAGTTATTTTGCGCCGTAGAAAGATGACAAAGACGGATGAAAAAAATCGCCTTTTCGTCACGGTATGCATTCAGTAATTCAATGGCGAAAACGTTTCGTAAAACTTCAGTATCCACTCACCTGATTTAGGGACATCCCTGGACTTCAACAACGAACATCACCTCAACAGGACTAGGAATATCTGCTTATATAATTGCGGTGCATCCCTTGTCTTGAAGAACTAGCATCCCTTGACCCCTTGACCTGAACTCAATAGAAACGCGAGTTAACAGTGGATTCCGAAGGGTGACTCTATCTTCTTCCACGGCATATATTGCAACTAAAACTAGCCGTATCCCCTAGCCTGAGCAAAGAACATCCCCTGGCGACCGCCAGGAGATAGTTTTCCTTCAGCGAAACTGGCGCGACCTTTTACTTCTCACCAAAGAACACACAGAAAAAGACGTCTTTCAAACATAAATATGCGCTAAATGTTGCCCGAAAAAACCTCGTCGTTGTCCCGTAAAGTCAGAGAAAATCGCTCATCTAGATCCTTATATATAATGTAGAAGGGTTGTACTTGATGGATAATGCACCAAATCTGACAATTACAGCGCAGAAAACGGAAAATTTTGACGTTAAAACCAGCTATACTAGTGCGCAAAACTTGACGAATAAACCACGGGCGACCCCCGTGAACCTGGGGGTCAGGTCTACATACATTTACTGTAATTCGGCCCCCCTCAGTGCCCGGGATATAGTCATAATAGGTCCTGACTGCTTTCAAGTGAAAATAACCCTTTGAAAAGCAGTTTTTTCCCAATTGTTTTCACTCCCAACATATGTAGAAGGGATAAACTATTTTTGTGACCGTTTTTGGACTGTAAACACCTCGCGGTGCAGTTATTTTGCGCCGTAGAAAGATGACAAAGACGGATGAAAAAAATCGCCTTTTCGTCACGGTATGCATTCAGTAATTCAATGGCGAAAACGTTTCGTAAAACTTCAGTATCCACTCACCTGATTTAGGGACATCCCTGGACTTCAACAACGAACATCACCTCAACAGGACTAGGAATATCTGCTTATATAATTGCGGTGCATCCCTTGTCTTGAAGAACTAGCATCCCTTGACCCCTTGACCTGAACTCAATAGAAACGCGAGTTAACAGTGGATTCCGAAGGGTGACTCTATCTTCTTCCACGGCATATATTGCAACTAAAACTAGCCGTATCCCCTAGCCTGAGCAAAGAACATCCCCTGGCGACCACCAGGAGATAGTTTTCCTTCAGCGAAACTGGCGCGCCCTGTCACTTCTCACCAAAGAACACACAGAAAAAGACATCTTTCAAACATAAATATGCGCTAAATGTTGCCCGAAAAAACCTCGTCGTTGTCCCGTAAAGTCAGAGAAAATCGCTCATCTAGATCCTTATATATAATGTAGAAGGGTTGTACTTGATGGATAATGCACCAAATCTGACAATTACAGCGCAGAAAACGGAAAATTTTGACGTTAAAACCAGCTATACTAGTGCGCAAAACTTGACGAATAAACCACGGGCGACCCCCGTGAACCTGGGGGTCAGGTCTACATACATTTACTGTAATTCGGCCCCCCTCAGTGCCCGGGATATAGTCATAATAGGTCCTGACTGCTTTCAAGTGAAAATAACCCTTTGAAAAGCAGTTTTTTCCCAATTGTTTTCACTCCCAACATATGTAGAAGGGATAAACTATTTTTGTGACCGTTTTTGGACTGTAAACACCTCGCGGTGCAGTTATTTTGCGCCGTAGAAAGATGACAAAGACGGATGAAAAAAATCGCCTTTTCGTCACGGTATGCATTCAGTAATTCAATGGCGAAAACGTTTCGTAAAACTTCAGTATCCACTCACCTGATTTAGGGACATCCCTGGACTTCAACAACGAACATCACCTCAACAGGACTAGGAATATCTGCTTATATAATTGCGGTGCATCCCTTGTCTTGAAGAACTAGCATCCCTTGACCCCTTGACCTGAACTCAATAGAAACGCGAGTTAACAGTGGATTGCGAAGGGTGACTCTATCTTCTTCCACGGCATATATTGCAACTAAAACTAGCCGTATCCCCTAGCCTGAGCAAAGAACATCCCCTGGCGACCACCAGGAGATAGTTTTCCTTCAGCGAAACTGGCGCGCCCTGTCACTTCTCACCAAAGAACACACAGAAAAAGACATCTTTCAAACATAAATATGCGCTAAATGTTGCCCGAAAAAACCTCGTCGTTGTCCCGTAAAGTCAGAGAAAATCGCTCATCTAGATCCTTATATATAATGTAGAAGGGTTGTACTTGATGGATAATGCACCAAATCTGACAATTACAGCGCAGAAAACGGAAAATTTTGACGTTAAAACCAGCTATACTAGTGCGCAAAACTTGACGAATAAACCACGGGCGACCCCCGTGAACCTGGGGGTCAGGTCTACATACATTTACTGTAATTCGGCCCCCCTCAGTGCCCGGGATATAGTCATAATAGGTCCTGACTGCTTTCAAGTGAAAATAACCCTTTGAAAAGCAGTTTTTTCCCAATTGTTTTCACTCCCAACATATGTAGAAGGGATAAACTATTTTTGTGACCGTTTTTGGACTGTAAACACCTCGCGGTGCAGTTATTTTGCGCCGTAGAAAGATGACAAAGACGGATGAAAAAAATCGCCTTTTCGTCACGGTATGCATTCAGTAATTCAATGGCGAAAACGTTTCGTAAAACTTCAGTATCCACTCACCTGATTTAGGGACATCCCTGGACTTCAACAACGAACATCACCTCAACAGGACTAGGAATATCTGCTTATATAATTGCGGTGCATCCCTTGTCTTGAAGAACTAGCATCCCTTGACCCCTTGACCTGAACTCAATAGAAACGCGAGTTAACAGTGGATTCCGAAGGGTGACTCTATCTTCTTCCACGGCATATATTGCAACTAAAACTAGCCGTATCCCCTAGCCTGAGCAAAGAACATCCCCTGGCGACCGCCAGGAGATAGTTTTCCTTCAGCGAAACTGGCGCGACCTTTTACTTCTCACCAAAGAACACACAGAAAAAGACGTCTTTCAAACATAAATATGCGCTAAATGTTGCCCGAAAAAACCTCGTCGTTGTCCCGTAAAGTCAGAGAAAATCGCTCATCTAGATCCTTATATATAATGTAGAAGGGTTGTACTTGATGGATAATGCACCAAATCTGACAATTACAGCGCAGAAAACGGAAAATTTTGACGTTAAAACCAGCTATACTAGTGCGCAAAACTTGACGAATAAACCACGGGCGACCCCCGTGAACCTGGGGGTCAGGTCTACATACATTTACTGTAATTCGGCCCCCCTCAGTGCCCGGGATATAGTCATAATAGGTCCTGACTGCTTTCAAGTGAAAATAACCCTTTGAAAAGCAGTTTTTTCCCAATTGTTTTCACTCCCAACATATGTAGAAGGGATAAACTATTTTTGTGACCGTTTTTGGACTGTAAACACCTCGCGGTGCAGTTATTTTGCGCCGTAGAAAGATGACAAAGACGGATGAAAAAAATCGCCTTTTCGTCACGGTATGCATTCAGTAATTCAATGGCGAAAACGTTTCGTAAAACTTCAGTATCCACTCACCTGATTTAGGGACATCCCTGGACTTCAACAACGAACATCACCTCAACAGGACTAGGAATATCTGCTTATATAATTGCGGTGCATCCCTTGTCTTGAAGAACTAGCATCCCTTGACCCCTTGACCTGAACTCAATAGAAACGCGAGTTAACAGTGGATTGCGAAGGGTGACTCTATCTTCTTCCACGGCATATATTGCAACTAAAACTAGCCGTATCCCCTAGCCTGAGCAAAGAACATCCCCTGGCGACCACCAGGAGATAGTTTTCCTTCAGCGAAACTGGCGCGCCCTGTCACTTCTCACCAAAGAACACACAGAAAAAGACATCTTTCAAACATAAATATGCGCTAAATGTTGCCCGAAAAAACCTCGTCGTTGTCCCGTAAAGTCAGAGAAAATCGCTCATCTAGATCCTTATATATAATGTAGAAGGGTTGTACTTGATGGATAATGCACCAAATCTGACAATTACAGCGCAGAAAACGGAAAATTTTGACGTTAAAACCAGCTATACTAGTGCGCAAAACTTGACGAATAAACCACGGGCGACCCCCGTGAACCTGGGGGTCAGGTCTACATACATTTACTGTAATTCGGCCCCCCTCAGTGCCCGGGATATAGTCATAATAGGTCCTGACTGCTTTCAAGTGAAAATAACCCTTTGAAAAGCAGTTTTTTCCCAATTTTTTTCACTCCCAACATATGTAGAAGGGATAAACTATTTTTGTGACCGTTTTTGGACTGTAAACACCTCGCGGTGCAGTTATTTTGCGCCGTAGAAAGATGACAAAGACGGATGAAAAAAATCGCCTTTTCGTCACGGTATGCATTCAGTAATTCAATGGCGAAAACGTTTCGTAAAACTTCAGTATCCACTCACCTGATTTAGGGACATCCCTGGACTTCAACAACGAACATCACCTCAACAGGACTAGGAATATCTGCTTATATAATTGCGGTGCATCCCTTGTCTTGAAGAACTAGCATCCCTTGACCCCTTGACCTGAACTCAATAGAAACGCGAGTTAACAGTGGATTGCGAAGGGTGACTCTATCTTCTTCCACGGCATATATTGCAACTAAAACTAGCCGTATCCCCTAGCCTGAGCAAAGAACATCCCCTGGCGACCACCAGGAGATAGTTTTCCTTCAGCGAAACTGGCGCGCCCTGTCACTTCTCACCAAAGAACACACAGAAAAAGACATCTTTCAAACATAAATATGCGCTAAATGTTGCCCGAAAAAACCTCGTCGTTGTCCCGTAAAGTCAGAGAAAATCGCTCATCTAGATCCTTATATATAATGTAGAAGGGTTGTACTTGATGGATAATGCACCAAATCTGACAATTACAGCGCAGAAAACGGAAAATTTTGACGTTAAAACCAGCTATACTAGTGCGCAAAACTTGACGAATAAACCACGGGCGACCCCCGTGAACCTGGGGGTCAGGTCTACATACATTTACTGTAATTCGGCCCCCCTCAGTGCCCGGGATATAGTCATAATAGGTCCTGACTGCTTTCAAGTGAAAATAACCCTTTGAAAAGCAGTTTTTTCCCAATTGTTTTCACTCCCAACATATGTAGAAGGGATAAACTATTTTTGTGACCGTTTTTGGACTGTAAACACCTCGCGGTGCAGTTATTTTGCGCCGTAGAAAGATGACAAAGACGGATGAAAAAAATCGCCTTTTCGTCACGGTATGCATTCAGTAATTCAATGGCGAAAACGTTTCGTAAAACTTCAGTATCCACTCACCTGATTTAGGGACATCCCTGGACTTCAACAACGAACATCACCTCAACAGGACTAGGAATATCTGCTTATATAATTGCGGTGCATCCCTTGTCTTGAAGAACTAGCATCCCTTGACCCCTTGACCTGAACTCAATAGAAACGCGAGTTAACAGTGGATTGCGAAGGGTGACTCTATCTTCTTCCACGGCATATATTGCAACTAAAACTAGCCGTATCCCCTAGCCTGAGCAAAGAACATCCCCTGGCGACCACCAGGAGATAGTTTTCCTTCAGCGAAACTGGCGCGCCCTGTCACTTCTCACCAAAGAACACACAGAAAAAGACATCTTTCAAACATAAATATGCGCTAAATGTTGCCCGAAAAAACCTCGTCGTTGTCCCGTAAAGTCAGAGAAAATCGCTCATCTAGATCCTTATATATAATGTAGAAGGGTTGTACTTGATGGATAATGCACCAAATCTGACAATTACAGCGCAGAAAACGGAAAATTTTGACGTTAAAACCAGCTATACTAGTGCGCAAAACTTGACGAATAAACCACGGGCGACCCCCGTGAACCTGGGGGTCAGGTCTACATACATTTACTGTAATTCGGCCCCCCTCAGTGCCCGGGATATAGTCATAATAGGTCCTGACTGCTTTCAAGTGAAAATAACCCTTTGAAAAGCAGTTTTTTCCCAATTGTTTTCACTCCCAACATATGTAGAAGGGATAAACTATTTTTGTGACCGTTTTTGGACTGTAAACACCTCGCGGTGCAGTTATTTTGCGCCGTAGAAAGATGACAAAGACGGATGAAAAAAATCGCCTTTTCGTCACGGTATGCATTCAGTAATTCAATGGCGAAAACGTTTCGTAAAACTTCAGTATCCACTCACCTGATTTAGGGACATCCCTGGACTTCAACAACGAACATCACCTCAACAGGACTAGGAATATCTGCTTATATAATTGCGGTGCATCCCTTGTCTTGAAGAACTAGCATCCCTTGACCCCTTGACCTGAACTCAATAGAAACGCGAGTTAACAGTGCATTCCGAAGGGTGACTCTATCTTCTTCCACGGCATATATTGCAACTAAAACTAGCCGTATCCCCTAGCCTGAGCAAAGAACATCCCCTGGCGACCGCCAGGAGATAGTTTTCCTTCAGCGAAACTGGCGCGACCTTTTACTTCTCACCAAAGAACACACAGAAAAAGACGTCTTTCAAACATAAATATGCGCTAAATGTTGCCCGAAAAAACCTCGTCGTTGTCCCGTAAAGTCAGAGAAAATCGCTCATCTAGATCCTTATATATAATGTAGAAGGGTTGTACTTGATGGATAATGCACCAAATCTGACAATTACAGCGCAGAAAACGGAAAATTTTGACGTTAAAACCAGCTATACTAGTGCGCAAAACTTGACGAATAAACCACGGGCGACCCCCGTGAACCTGGGGGTCAGGTCTACATACATTTACTGTAATTCGGCCCCCCTCAGTGCCCGGGATATAGTCATAATAGGTCCTGACTGCTTTCAAGTGAAAATAACCCTTTGAAAAGCAGTTTTTTCCCAATTGTTTTCACTCCCAACATATGTAGAAGGGATAAACTATTTTTGTGACCGTTTTTGGACTGTAAACACCTCGCGGTGCAGTTATTTTGCGCCGTAGAAAGATGACAAAGACGGATGAAAAAAATCGCCTTTTCGTCACGGTATGCATTCAGTAATTCAATGGCGAAAACGTTTCGTAAAACTTCAGTATCCACTCACCTGATTTAGGGACATCCCTGGACTTCAACAACGAACATCACCTCAACAGGACTAGGAATATCTGCTTATATAATTGCGGTGCATCCCTTGTCTTGAAGAACTAGCATCCCTTGACCCCTTGACCTGAACTCAATAGAAACGCGAGTTAACAGTGGATTCCGAAGGGTGACTCTATCTTCTTCCACGGCATATATTGCAACTAAAACTAGCCGTATCCCCTAGCCTGAGCAAAGAACATCCCCTGGCGACCACCAGGAGATAGTTTTCCTTCAGCGAAACTGGCGCGCCCTGTCACTTCTCACCAAAGAACACACAGAAAAAGACATCTTTCAAACATAAATATGCGCTAAATGTTGCCCGAAAAAACCTCGTCGTTGTCCCGTAAAGTCAGAGAAAATCGCTCATCTAGATCCTTATATATAATGTAGAAGGGTTGTACTTGATGGATAATGCACCAAATCTGACAATTACAGCGCAGAAAACGGAAAATTTTGACGTTAAAACCAGCTATACTAGTGCGCAAAACTTGACGAATAAACCACGGGCGACCCCCGTGAACCTGGGGGTCAGGTCTACATACATTTACTGTAATTCGGCCCCCCTCAGTGCCCGGGATATAGTCATAATAGGTCCTGACTGCTTTCAAGTGAAAATAACCCTTTGAAAAGCAGTTTTTTCCCAATTGTTTTCACTCCCAACATATGTAGAAGGGATAAACTATTTTTGTGACCGTTTTTGGACTGTAAACACCTCGCGGTGCAGTTATTTTGCGCCGTAGAAAGATGACAAAGACGGATGAAAAAAATCGCCTTTTCGTCACGGTATGCATTCAGTAATTCAGTGGCGAAAACGTTTCGTAAAACTTCAGTATCCACTCATCTGATTTAGGGACATCCCTGGACTTCAACAACGAACATCACCTCAACAGGACTAGGAATATCTGCTTATATAATTGCGGTGCATCCCTTGTCTTGAAGAACTAGCATCCCTTGACCCCTTGACCTGAACTCAATAGAAACGCGAGTTAACAGTGGATTCCGAAGGGTGACTCTATCTTCTTCCACGGCATATATTGCAACTAAAACTAGCCGTATCCCCTAGCCTGAGCAAAGAACATCCCCTGGCGACCACCAGGAGATAGTTTTCTTTCAGCGAAAGTGGCGCGCCCTGTCAGTTCTCACCAAAGAACACACAGAAAAAGACATCTTTCAAACATAAATATGCGCTAAATGTTGCCCGAAAAAACCTCGTCGTTGTCCCGTAAAGTCAGAGAAAATCACTCATCTAGATCCTTATATATAATGTAGAAGGGTTGTACTTGATGGATAATGCACCAAATCTGACAATTACAGCGCAGAAAACGGAAAATTTTGACGTTAAAACCAGCTATACTAGTGCGCAAAACTTGACGAATAAACCACGGGCGACCCCCGTGAACCTGGGGGTCAGGTCTACATACATTTACTGTAATTCGGCCCCCCTCAGTGCCCGGGATATAGTCATAATAGGTCCTGACTGCTTTCAAGTGAAAATAACCCTTTGAAAAGCAGTTTTTTCCCAATTGTTTTCACTCCCAACATATGTAGAAGGGATAAACTATTTTTGTGACCGTTTTTGGACTGTAAACACCTCGCGGTGCAGTTATTTTGCGCCGTAGAAAGATGGCAAAGACGGATGAAAAAAATCGCCTTTTCGTCACGGTATGCATTCAGTAATTCAATGGCGAAAACGTTTCGTAAAACTTCAGTATCCACTCACCTGATTTAGGGACATCCCTGGACTTCAACAACGAACATCACCTCAACAGGACTAGGAATATCTGCTTATATAATTGCGGTGCATCCCTTGTCTTGAAGAACTAGCATCCCTTGACCCCTTGACCTGAACTCAATAGAAACGCGAGTTAACAGTGGATTGCGAAGGGTGACTCTATCTTCTTCCACGGCATATATTGCAACTAAAACTAGCCGTATCCCCTAGCCTGAGCAAAGAACATCCCCTGGCGACCACCAGGAGATAGTTTTCCTTCAGCGAAACTGGCGCGCCCTGTCACTTCTCACCAAAGAACACACAGAAAAAGACATCTTTCAAACATAAATATGCGCTAAATGTTGCCCGAAAAAACCTCGTCGTTGTCCCGTAAAGTCAGAGAAAATCGCTCATCTAGATCCTTATATATAATGTAGAAGGGTTGTACTTGATGGATAATGCACCAAATCTGACAATTACAGCGCAGAAAACGGAAAATTTTGACGTTAAAACCAGCTATACTAGTGCGCAAAACTTGACGAATAAACCACGGGCGACCCCCGTGAACCTGGGGGTCAGGTCTACATACATTTACTGTAATTCGGCCCCCCTCAGTGCCCGGGATATAGTCATAATAGGTCCTGACTGCTTTCAAGTGAAAATAACCCTTTGAAAAGCAGTTTTTTCCCAATTTTTTTCACTCCCAACATATGTAGAAGGGATAAACTATTTTTGTGACCGTTTTTGGACTGTAAACACCTCGCGGTGCAGTTATTTTGCGCCGTAGAAAGATGACAAAGACGGATGAAAAAAATCGCCTTTTCGTCACGGTATGCATTCAGTAATTCAATGGCGAAAACGTTTCGTAAAACTTCAGTATCCACTCACCTGATTTAGGGACATCCCTGGACTTCAACAACGAACATCACCTCAACAGGACTAGGAATATCTGCTTATATAATTGCGGTGCATCCCTTGTCTTGAAGAACTAGCATCCCTTGACCCCTTGACCTGAACTCAATAGAAACGCGAGTTAACAGTGGATTCCGAAGGGTGACTCTATCTTCTTCCACGGCATATATTGCAACTAAAACTAGCCGTATCCCCTAGCCTGAGCAAAGAACATCCCCTGGCGACCACCAGGAGATAGTTTTCCTTCAGCGAAACTGGCGCGCCCCGTCACTTCTCACCAAAGAACACACAGAAAAAGACATCTTTCAAACATAAATATGCGCTAAATGTTGCCCGAAAAAACCTCGTCGTTGTCCCGTAAAGTCAGAGAAAATCGCTCATCTAGATCCTTATATATAATGTAGAAGGGTTGTACTTGATGGATAATGCACCAAATCTGACAATTACAGCGCAGAAAACGGAAAATTTTGACGTTAAAACCAGCTATACTAGTGCGCAAAACTTGACGAATAAACCACGGGCGACCCCCGTGAACCTGGGGGTCAGGTCTACATACATTTACTGTAATTCGGCCCCCCTCAGTGCCCGGGATATAGTCATAATAGGTCCTGACTGCTTTCAAGTGAAAATAACCCTTTGAAAAGCAGTTTTTTCCCAATTTTTTTCACTCCCAACATATGTAGAAGGGATAAACTATTTTTGTGACCGTTTTTGGACTGTAAACACCTCGCGGTGCAGTTATTTTGCGCCGTAGAAAGATGACAAAGACGGATGAAAAAAATCGCCTTTTCGTCACGGTATGCATTCAGTAATTCAATGGCGAAAACGTTTCGTAAAACTTCAGTATCCACTCACCTGATTTAGGGACATCCCTGGACTTCAACAACGAACATCACCTCAACAGGACTAGGAATATCTGCTTATATAATTGCGGTGCATCCCTTGTCTTGAAGAACTAGCATCCCTTGACCCCTTGACCTGAACTCAATAGAAACGCGAGTTAACAGTGGATTCCGAAGGGTGACTCTATCTTCTTCCACGGCATATATTGCAACTAAAACTAGCCGTATCCCCTAGCCTGAGCAAAGAACATCCCCTGGCGACCACCAGGAGATAGTTTTCCTTCAGCGAAACTGGCGCGCCCCGTCACTTCTCACCAAAGAACACACAGAAAAAGACGTCTTTCAAACATAAATATGCGCTAAATGTTGCCCGAAAAAACCTCGTCGTTGTCCCGTAAAGTCAGAGAAAATCGCTCATCTAGATCCTTATATATAATGTAGAAGGGTTGTACTTGATGGATAATGCACCAAATCTGACAATTACAGCGCAGAAAACGGAAAATTTTGACGTTAAAACCAGCTATACTAGTGCGCAAAACTTGACGAATAAACCACGGGCGACCCCCGTGAACCTGGGGGTCAGGTCTACATACATTTACTGTAATTCGGCCCCCCTCAGTGCCCGGGATATAGTCATAATAGGTCCTGACTGCTTTCAAGTGAAAATAACCCTTTGAAAAGCAGTTTTTTCCCAATTTTTTTCACTCCCAACATATGTAGAAGGGATAAACTATTTTTGTGACCGTTTTTGGACTGTAAACACCTCGCGGTGCAGTTATTTTGCGCCGTAGAAAGATGACAAAGACGGATGAAAAAAATCGCCTTTTCGTCACGGTATGCATTCAGTAATTCAATGGCGAAAACGTTTCGTAAAACTTCAGTATCCACTCACCTGATTTAGGGACATCCCTGGACTTCAACAACGAACATCACCTCAACAGGACTAGGAATATCTGCTTATATAATTGCGGTGCATCCCTTGTCTTGAAGAACTAGCATCCCTTGACCCCTTGACCTGAACTCAATAGAAACGCGAGTTAACAGTGGATTCCGAAGGGTGACTCTATCTTCTTCCACGGCATATATTGCAACTAAAACTAGCCGTATCCCCTAGCCTGAGCAAAGAACATCCCCTGGCGACCACCAGGAGATAGTTTTCCTTCAGCGAAACTGGCGCGCCCCGTCACTTCTCACCAAAGAACACACAGAAAAAGACGTCTTTCAAACATAAATATGCGCTAAATGTTGCCCGAAAAAACCTCGTCGTTGTCCCGTAAAGTCAGAGAAAATCGCTCATCTAGATCCTTATATATAATGTAGAAGGGTTGTACTTGATGGATAATGCACCAAATCTGACAATTACAGCGCAGAAAACGGAAAATTTTGACGTTAAAACCAGCTATACTAGTGCGCAAAACTTGACGAATAAACCACGGGCGACCCCCGTGAACCTGGGGGTCAGGTCTACATACATTTACTGTAATTCGGCCCCCCTCAGTGCCCGGGATATAGTCATAATAGGTCCTGACTGCTTTCAAGTGAAAATAACCCTTTGAAAAGCAGTTTTTTCCCAATTTTTTTCACTCCCAACATATGTAGAAGGGATAAACTATTTTTGTGACCGTTTTTGGACTGTAAACACCTCGCGGTGCAGTTATTTTGCGCCGTAGAAAGATGACAAAGACGGATGAAAAAAATCGCCTTTTCGTCACGGTATGCATTCAGTAATTCAATGGCGAAAACGTTTCGTAAAACTTCAGTATCCACTCACCTGATTTAGGGACATCCCTGGACTTCAACAACGAACATCACCTCAACAGGACTAGGAATATCTGCTTATATAATTGCGGTGCATCCCTTGTCTTGAAGAACTAGCATCCCTTGACCCCTTGACCTGAACTCAATAGAAACGCGAGTTAACAGTGGATTCCGAAGGGTGACTCTATCTTCTTCCACGGCATATATTGCAACTAAAACTAGCCGTATCCCCTAGCCTGAGCAAAGAACATCCCCTGGCGACCACCAGGAGATAGTTTTCCTTCAGCGAAACTGGCGCGCCCTGTCACTTCTCACCAAAGAACACACAGAAAAAGACATCTTTCAAACATAAATATGCGCTAAATGTTGCCCGAAAAAACCTCGTCGTTGTCCCGTAAAGTCAGAGAAAATCGCTCATCTAGATCCTTATATATAATGTAGAAGGGTTGTACTTGATGGATAATGCACCAAATCTGACAATTACAGCGCAGAAAACGGAAAATTTTGACGTTAAAACCAGCTATACTAGTGCGCAAAACTTGACGAATAAACCACGGGCGGCCCCCGTGAACCTGGGGGTCAGGTCTACATACATTTACTGTAATTCGGCCCCCCTCAGTGCCCGGGATATAGTCATAATAGGTCCTGACTGCTTTCAAGTGAAAATAACCCTTTGAAAAGCAGTTTTTTCCCAATTGTTTTCACTCCCAACATATGTAGAAGGGATAAACTATTTTTGTGACCGTTTTTGGACTGTAAACACCTCGCGGTGCAGTTATTTTGCGCCGTAGAAAGATGACAAAGACGGATGAAAAAAATCGCCTTTTCGTCACGGTATGCATTCAGTAATTCAATGACGAAAACGTTTCGTAAAACTTCAGTATCCACTCACCTGATTTAGGGACATCCCTGGACTTCAACAACGAACATCACCTCAACAGGACTAGGAATATCTGCTTATATAATTGCGGTGCATCCCTTGTCTTGAAGAACTAGCATCCCTTGACCCCTTGACCTGAACTCAATAGAAACGCGAGTTAACAGTGGATTCCGAAGGGTGACTCTATCTTCTTCCACGGCATATATTGCAACTAAAACTAGCCGTATCCCCTAGCCTGAGCAAAGAATATCCCCTGGCGACCACCAGGAGATAGTTTTCCTTCAGCGAAACTGGCGCGCCCTGTCAGTTCTCACCAAAGAACACACAGAAAAAGACATCTTTCAAACATAAATATGCGCTAAATGTTGCCCGAAAAAACCTCGTCGTTGTCCCGTAAAGTCAGAGAAAATCGCTCATCTAGATCCTTATATATAATGTAGAAGGGTTGTACTTGATGGATAATGCACCAAATCTGACAATTACAGCGCAGAAAACGGAAAATTTTGACGTTAAAACCAGCTATACTAGTGCGCAAAACTTGACGAATAAACCACGGGCGACCCCCGTGAACCTGGGGGTCAGGTCTACATACATTTACTGTAATTCGGCCCCCCTCAGTGCCCGGTATATAGTCATAATAGGTCCTGACTGCTTTCAAGTGAAAATAACCCTTTGAAAAGCAGTTTTTTCCCAATTTTTTTCACTCCCAACATATGTAGAAGGGATAAACTATTTTTGTGACCGTTTTTGGACTGTAAACACCTCGCGGTGCAGTTATTTTGCGCCGTAGAAAGATGACAAAGACGGATGAAAAAAATCGCCTTTTCGTCACGGTATGCATTCAGTAATTCAATGGCGAAAACGTTTCGTAAAACTTCAGTATCCACTCACCTGATTTAGGGACATCCCTGGACTTCAACAACGAACATCACCTCAACAGGACTAGGAATATCTGCTTATATAATTGCGGTGCATCCCTTGTCTTGAAGAACTAGCATCCCTTGACCCCTTGACCTGAACTCAATAGAAACGCGAGTTAACAGTGCATTCCGAAGGGTGACTCTATCTTCTTCCACGGCATATATTGCAACTAAAACTAGCCGTATCCCCTAGCCTGAGCAAAGAACATCCCCTGGCGACCACCAGGAGATAGTTTTCCTTCAGCGAAACTGGCGCGCCCTGTCACTTCTCACCAAAGAACACACAGAAAAAGACATCTTTCAAACATAAATATGCGCTAAATGTTGCCCGAAAAAACCTCGTCGTTGTCCCGTAAAGTCAGAGAAAATCGCTCATCTAGATCCTTATATATAATGTAGAAGGGTTGTACTTGATGGATAATGCACCAAATCTGACAATTACAGCGCAGAAAACGGAAAATTTTGACGTTAAAACCAGCTATACTAGTGCGCAAAACTTGACGAATAAACCACGGGCGACCCCCGTGAACCTGGGGGTCAGGTCTACATACATTTACTGTAATTCGGCCCCCCTCAGTGCCCGGTATATAGTCATAATAGGTCCTGACTGCTTTCAAGTGAAAATAACCCTTTGAAAAGCAGTTTTTTCCCAATTTTTTTCACTCCCAACATATGTAGAAGGGATAAACTATTTTTGTGACCGTTTTTGGACTGTAAACACCTCGCGGTGCAGTTATTTTCCGCCGTAGAAAGATGACAAAGACGGATGAAAAAAATCGCCTTTTCGTCACGGTATGCATTCAGTAATTCAATGGCGAAAACGTTTCGTAAAACTTCAGTATCCACTCACCTGATTTAGGGACATCCCTGGACTTCAACAACGAACATCACCTCAACAGGACTAGGAATATCTGCTTATATAATTGCGGTGCATCCCTTGTCTTGAAGAACTAGCATCCCTTGACCCCTTGACCTGAACTCAATAGAAACGCGAGTTAACAGTGGATTCCGAAGGGTGACTCTATCTTCTTCCACGGCATATATTGCAACTAAAACTAGCCGTATCCCCTAGCCTGAGCAAAGAACATCCCCTGGCGACCACCAGGAGATAGTTTTCCTTCAGCGAAACTGGCGCGCCCTGTCACTTCTCACCAAAGAACACACAGAAAAAGACATCTTTCAAACATAAATATGCGCTAAATGTTGCCCGAAAAAACCTCGTCGTTGTCCCGTAAAGTCAGAGAAAATCGCTCATCTAGATCCTTATATATAATGTAGAAGGGTTGTACTTGATGGATAATGCACCAAATCTGACAATTACAGCGCAGAAAACGGAAAATTTTGACGTTAAAACCAGCTATACTAGTGCGCAAAACTTGACGAATAAACCACGGGCGACCCCCGTGAACCTGGGGGTCAGGTCTACATAAATTTACTGTAATTCGGCCCCCCTCAGTGCCCGGGATATAGTCATAATAGGTCCTGACTGCTTTCAAGTGAAAATAACCCTTTGAAAAGCAGTTTTTTCCCAATTTTTTTCACTCCCAACATATGTAGAAGGGATAAACTATTTTTGTGACCGTTTTTGGACTGTAAACACCTCGCGGTGCAGTTATTTTGCGCCGTAGAAAGATGACAAAGACGGATGAAAAAAATCGCCTTTTCGTCACGGTATGCATTCAGTAATTCAATGGCGAAAACGTTTCGTAAAACTTCAGTATCCACTCACCTGATTTAGGGACATCCCTGGACTTCAACAACGAACATCACCTCAACAGGACTAGGAATATCTGCTTATATAATTGCGGTGCATCCCTTGTCTTGAAGAACTAGCATCCCTTGACCCCTTGACCTGAACTCAATAGAAACGCGAGTTAACAGTGCATTCCGAAGGGTGACTCTATCTTCTTCCACGGCATATATTGCAACTAAAACTAGCCGTATCCCCTAGCCTGAGCAAAGAACATCCCCTGGCGACCACCAGGAGATAGTTTTCCTTCAGCGAAACTGGCGCGCCCTGTCACTTCTCACCAAAGAACACACAGAAAAAGACATCTTTCAAACATAAATATGCGCTAAATGTTGCCCGAAAAAACCTCGTCGTTGTCCCGTAAAGTCAGAGAAAATCGCTCATCTAGATCCTTATATATAATGTAGAAGGGTTGTACTTGATGGATAATGCACCAAATCTGACAATTACAGCGCAGAAAACGGAAAATTTTGACGTTAAAACCAGCTATACTAGTGCGCAAAACTTGACGAATAAACCACGGGCGACCCCCGTGAACCTGGGGGTCAGGTCTACATACATTTACTGTAATTCGGCCCCCCTCAGTGCCCGGGATATAGTCATAATAGGTCCTGACTGCTTTCAAGTGAAAATAACCCTTTGAAAAGCAGTTTTTTCCCAATTTTTTTCACTCCCAACATATGTAGAAGGGATAAACTATTTTTGTGACCGTTTTTGGACTGTAAACACCTCGCGGTGCAGTTATTTTGCGCCGTAGAAAGATGACAAAGACGGATGAAAAAAATCGCCTTTTCGTCACGGTATGCATTCAGTAATTCAATGACGAAAACGTTTCGTAAAACTTCAGTATCCACTCACCTGATTTAGGGACATCCCTGGACTTCAACAACGAACATCACCTCAACAGGACTAGGAATATCTGCTTATATAATTGCGGTGCATCCCTTGTCTTGAAGAACTAGCATCCCTTGACCCCTTGACCTGAACTCAATAGAAACGCGAGTTAACAGTGGATTCCGAAGGGTGACTCTATCTTCTTCCACGGCATATATTGCAACTAAAACTAGCCGTATCCCCTAGCCTGAGCAAAGAACATCCCCTGGCGACCACCAGGAGATAGTTTTCCTTCAGCGAAACTGGCGCGCCCTGTCAGTTCTCACCAAAGAACACACAGAAAAAGACATCTTTCAAACATAAATATGCGCTAAATGTTGCCCGAAAAAACCTCGTCGTTGTCCCGTAAAGTCAGAGAAAATCGCTCATCTAGATCCTTATATATAATGTAGAAGGGTTGTACTTGATGGATAATGCACCAAATCTGACAATTACAGCGCAGAAAACGGAAAATTTTGACGTTAAAACCAGCTATACTAGTGCGCAAAACTTGACGAATAAACCACGGGCGACCCCCGTGAACCTGGGGGTCAGGTCTACATAAATTTACTGTAATTCGGCCCCCCTCAGTGCCCGGGATATAGTCATAATAGGTCCTGACTGCTTTCAAGTGAAAATAACCCTTTGAAAAGCAGTTTTTTCCCAATTTTTTTCACTCCCAACATATGTAGAAGGGATAAACTATTTTTGTGACCGTTTTTGGACTGTAAACACCTCGCGGTGCAGTTATTTTGCGCCGTAGAAAGATGACAAAGACGGATGAAAAAAATCGCCTTTTCGTCACGGTATGCATTCAGTAATTCAATGACGAAAACGTTTCGTAAAACTTCAGTATCCACTCACCTGATTTAGGGACATCCCTGGACTTCAACAACGAACATCACCTCAACAGGACTAGGAATATCTGCTTATATAATTGCGGTGCATCCCTTGTCTTGAAGAACTAGCATCCCTTGACCCCTTGACCTGAACTCAATAGAAACGCGAGTTAACAGTGGATTCCGAAGGGTGACTCTATCTTCTTCCACGGCATATATTGCAACTAAAACTAGCCGTATTCCCTAGCCTGAGCAAAGAACATCCCCTGGCGACCACCAGGAGATAGTTTTCCTTCAGCGAAACTGGCGCGCCCTGTCACTTCTCACCAAAGAACACACAGAAAAAGACATCTTTCAAACATAAATATGCGCTAAATGTTGCCCGAAAAAACCTCGTCGTTGTCCCGTAAAGTCAGAGAAAATCGCTCATCTAGATCCTTATATATAATGTAGAAGGGTTGTACTTGATGGATAATGCACCAAATCTGACAATTACAGCGCAGAAAACGGAAAATTTTGACGTTAAAACCAGCTATACTAGTGCGCAAAACTTGACGAATAAACCACGGGCGACCCCCGTGAACCTGGGGGTCAGGTCTACATACATTTACTGTAATTCGGCCCCCCTCAGTGCCCGGGATATAGTCATAATAGGTCCTGACTGCTTTCAAGTGAAAATAACCCTTTGAAAAGCAGTTTTTTCCCAATTGTTTTCACTCCCAACATATGTAGAAGGGATAAACTATTTTTGTGACCGTTTTTGGACTGTAAACACCTCGCGGTGCAGTTATTTTGCGCCGTAGAAAGATGACAAAGACGGATGAAAAAAATCGCCTTTTCGTCACGGTATGCATTCAGTAATTCAATGGCGAAAACGTTTCGTAAAACTTCAGTATCCACTCACCTGATTTAGGGACATCCCTGGACTTCAACAACGAACATCACCTCAACAGGACTAGGAATATCTGCTTATATAATTGCGGTGCATCCCTTGTCTTGAAGAACTAGCATCCCTTGACCCCTTGACCTGAACTCAATAGAAACGCGAGTTAACAGTGCATTCCGAAGGGTGACTCTATCTTCTTCCACGGCATATATTGCAACTAAAACTAGCCGTATCCCCTAGCCTGAGCAAAGAACATCCCCTGGCGACCACCAGGAGATAGTTTTCCTTCAGCGAAACTGGCGCGCCCTGTCAGTTCTCACCAAAGAACACACAGAAAAAGACATCTTTCAAACATAAATATGCGCTAAATGTTGCCCGAAAAAACCTCGTCGTTGTCCCGTAAAGTCAGAGAAAATCGCTCATCTAGATCCTTATATATAATGTAGAAGGGTTGTACTTGATGGATAATGCACCAAATCTGACAATTACAGCGCAGAAAACGGAAAATTTTGACGTTAAAACCAGCTATACTAGTGCGCAAAACTTGACGAATAAACCACGGGCGACCCCCGTGAACCTGGGGGTCAGGTCTACATACATTTACTGTAATTCGGCCCCCCTCAGTGCCCGGGATATAGTCATAATAGGTCCTGACTGCTTTCAAGTGAAAATAACCCTTTGAAAAGCAGTTTTTTCCCAATTGTTTTCACTCCCAACATATGTAGAAGGGATAAACTATTTTTGTGACCGTTTTTGGACTGTAAACACCTCGCGGTGCAGTTATTTTGCGCCGTAGAAAGATGACAAAGACGGATGAAAAAAATCGCCTTTTCGTCACGGTATGCATTCAGTAATTCAATGGCGAAAACGTTTCGTAAAACTTCAGTATCCACTCACCTGATTTAGGGACATCCCTGGACTTCAACAACGAACATCACCTCAACAGGACTAGGAATATCTGCTTATATAATTGCGGTGCATCCCTTGTCTTGAAGAACTAGCATCCCTTGACCCCTTGACCTGAACTCAATAGAAACGCGAGTTAACAGTGGATTGCGAAGGGTGACTCTATCTTCTTCCACGGCATATATTGCAACTAAAACTAGCCGTATCCCCTAGCCTGAGCAAAGAATATCCCCTGGCGACCACCAGGAGATAGTTTTCCTTCAGCGAAACTGGCGCGCCCTGTCACTTCTCACCAAAGAACACACAGAAAAAGACATCTTTCAAACATAAATATGCGCTAAATGTTGCCCGAAAAAACCTCGTCGTTGTCCCGTAAAGTCAGAGAAAATCGCTCATCTAGATCCTTATATATAATGTAGAAGGGTTGTACTTGATGGATAATGCACCAAATCTGACAATTACAGCGCAGAAAACGGAAAATTTTGACGTTAAAACCAGCTATACTAGTGCGCAAAACTTGACGAATAAACCACGGGCGACCCCCGTGAACCTGGGGGTCAGGTCTACATACATTTACTGTAATTCGGCCCCCCTCAGTGCCCGGTATATAGTCATAATAGGTCCTGACTGCTTTCAAGTGAAAATAACCCTTTGAAAAGCAGTTTTTTCCCAATTTTTTTCACTCCCAACATATGTAGAAGGGATAAACTATTTTTGTGACCGTTTTTGGACTGTAAACACCTCGCGGTGCAGTTATTTTGCGCCGTAGAAAGATGACAAAGACGGATGAAAAAAATCGCCTTTTCGTCACGGTATGCATTCAGTAATTCAATGGCGAAAACGTTTCGTAAAACTTCAGTATCCACTCACCTGATTTAGGGACATCCCTGGACTTCAACAACGAACATCACCTCAACAGGACTAGGAATATCTGCTTATATAATTGCGGTGCATCCCTTGTCTTGAAGAACTAGCATCCCTTGACCCCTTGACCTGAACTCAATAGAAACGCGAGTTAACAGTGCATTCCGAAGGGTGACTCTATCTTCTTCCACGGCATATATTGCAACTAAAACTAGCCGTATCCCCTAGCCTGAGCAAAGAACATCCCCTGGCGACCACCAGGAGATAGTTTTCCTTCAGCGAAACTGGCGCGCCCTGTCACTTCTCACCAAAGAACACACAGAAAAAGACATCTTTCAAACATAAATATGCGCTAAATGTTGCCCGAAAAAACCTCGTCGTTGTCCCGTAAAGTCAGAGAAAATCGCTCATCTAGATCCTTATATATAATGTAGAAGGGTTGTACTTGATGGATAATGCACCAAATCTGACAATTACAGCGCAGAAAACGGAAAATTTTGACGTTAAAACCAGCTATACTAGTGCGCAAAACTTGACGAATAAACCACGGGCGACCCCCGTGAACCTGGGGGTCAGGTCTACATACATTTACTGTAATTCGGCCCCCCTCAGTGCCCGGGATATAGTCATAATAGGTCCTGACTGCTTTCAAGTGAAAATAACCCTTTGAAAAGCAGTTTTTTCCCAATTTTTTTCACTCCCAACATATGTAGAAGGGATAAACTATTTTTGTGACCGTTTTTGGACTGTAAACACCTCGCGGTGCAGTTATTTTGCGCCGTAGAAAGATGACAAAGACGGATGAAAAAAATCGCCTTTTCGTCACGGTATGCATTCAGTAATTCAATGGCGAAAACGTTTCGTAAAACTTCAGTATCCACTCACCTGATTTAGGGACATCCCTGGACTTCAACAACGAACATCACCTCAACAGGACTAGGAATATCTGCTTATATAATTGCGGTGCATCCCTTGTCTTGAAGAACTAGCATCCCTTGACCCCTTGACCTGAACTCAATAGAAACGCGAGTTAACAGTGCATTCCGAAGGGTGACTCTATCTTCTTCCACGGCATATATTGCAACTAAAACTAGCCGTATCCCCTAGCCTGAGCAAAGAACATCCCCTGGCGACCACCAGGAGATAGTTTTCCTTCAGCGAAACTGGCGCGCCCTGTCACTTCTCACCAAAGAACACACAGAAAAAGACATCTTTCAAACATAAATATGCGCTAAATGTTGCCCGAAAAAACCTCGTCGTTGTCCCGTAAAGTCAGAGAAAATCGCTCATCTAGATCCTTATATATAATGTAGAAGGGTTGTACTTGATGGATAATGCACCAAATCTGACAATTACAGCGCAGAAAACGGAAAATTTTGACGTTAAAACCAGCTATACTAGTGCGCAAAACTTGACGAATAAACCACGGGCGACCCCCGTGAACCTGGGGGTCAGGTCTACATACATTTACTGTAATTCGGCCCCCCTCAGTGCCCGGGATATAGTCATAATAGGTCCTGACTGCTTTCAAGTGAAAATAACCCTTTGAAAAGCAGTTTTTTCCCAATTGTTTTCACTCCCAACATATGTAGAAGGGATAAACTATTTTTGTGACCGTTTTTGGACTGTAAACACCTCGCGGTGCAGTTATTTTGCGCCGTAGAAAGATGACAAAGACGGATGAAAAAAATCGCCTTTTCGTCACGGTATGCATTCAGTAATTCAATGGCGAAAACGTTTCGTAAAACTTCAGTATCCACTCACCTGATTTAGGGACATCCCTGGACTTCAACAACGAACATCACCTCAACAGGACTAGGAATATCTGCTTATATAATTGCGGTGCATCCCTTGTCTTGAAGAACTAGCATCCCTTGACCCCTTGACCTGAACTCAATAGAAACGCGAGTTAACAGTGGATTCCGAAGGGTGACTCTATCTTCTTCCACGGCATATATTGCAACTAAAACTAGCCGTATCCCCTAGCCTGAGCAAAGAACATCCCCTGGCGACCACCAGGAGATAGTTTTCCTTCAGCGAAACTGGCGCGCCCTGTCACTTCTCACCAAAGAACACACAGAAAAAGACATCTTTCAAACATAAATATGCGCTAAATGTTGCCCGAAAAAACCTCGTCGTTGTCCCGTAAAGTCAGAGAAAATCGCTCATCTAGATCCTTATATATAATGTAGAAGGGTTGTACTTGATGGATAATGCACCAAATCTGACAATTACAGCGCAGAAAACGGAAAATTTTGACGTTAAAACCAGCTATACTAGTGCGCAAAACTTGACGAATAAACCACGGGCGACCCCCGTGAACCTGGGGGTCAGGTCTACATACATTTACTGTAATTCGGCCCCCCTCAGTGCCCGGGATATAGTCATAATAGGTCCTGACTGCTTTCAAGTGAAAATAACCCTTTGAAAAGCAGTTTTTTCCCAATTTTTTTCACTCCCAACATATGTAGAAGGGATAAACTATTTTTGTGACCGTTTTTGGACTGTAAACACCTCGCGGTGCAGTTATTTTGCGCCGTAGAAAGATGACAAAGACGGATGAAAAAAATCGCCTTTTCGTCACGGTATGCATTCAGTAATTCAATGACGAAAACGTTTCGTAAAACTTCAGTATCCACTCACCTGATTTAGGGACATCCCTGGACTTCAACAACGAACATCACCTCAACAGGACTAGGAATATCTGCTTATATAATTGCGGTGCATCCCTTGTCTTGAAGAACTAGCATCCCTTGACCCCTTGACCTGAACTCAATAGAAACGCGAGTTAACAGTGCATTCCGAAGGGTGACTCTATCTTCTTCCACGGCATATATTGCAACTAAAACTAGCCGTATCCCCTAGCCTGAGCAAAGAACATCCCCTGGCGACCACCAGGAGATAGTTTTCCTTCAGCGAAACTGGCGCGCCCTGTCACTTCTCACCAAAGAACACACAGAAAAAGACATCTTTCAAACATAAATATGCGCTAAATGTTGCCCGAAAAAACCTCGTCGTTGTCCCGTAAAGTCAGAGAAAATCGCTCATCTAGATCTTTATATATAATGTAGAAGGGTTGTACTTGATGGATAATGCACCAAATCTGACAATTACAGCGCAGAAAACGGAAAATTTTGACGTTAAAACCAGCTATACTAGTGCGCAAAACTTGACGAATAAACCACGGGCGACCCCCGTGAACCTGGGGGTCAGGTCTACATACATTTACTGTAATTCGGCCCCCCTCAGTGCCCGGGATATAGTCATAATAGGTCCTGACTGCTTTCAAGTGAAAATAACCCTTTGAAAAGCAGTTTTTTCCCAATTGTTTTCACTCCCAACATATGTAGAAGGGATAAACTATTTTTGTGACCGTTTTTGGACTGTAAACACCTCGCGGTGCAGTTATTTTGCGCCGTAGAAAGATGACAAAGACGGATGAAAAAAATCGCCTTTTCGTCACGGTATGCATTCAGTAATTCAATGGCGAAAACGTTTCGTAAAACTTCAGTATCCACTCACCTGATTTAGGGACATCCCTGGACTTCAACAACGAACATCACCTCAACAGGACTAGGAATATCTGCTTATATAATTGCGGTGCATCCCTTGTCTTGAAGAACTAGCATCCCTTGACCCCTTGACCTGAACTCAATAGAAACGCGAGTTAACAGTGGATTCCGAAGGGTGACTCTATCTTCTTCCACGGCATATATTGCAACTAAAACTAGCCGTATCCCCTAGCCTGAGCAAAGAACATCCCCTGGCGACCACCAGGAGATAGTTTTCCTTCAGCGAAACTGGCGCGCCCTGTCACTTCTCACCAAAGAACACACAGAAAAAGACATCTTTCAAACATAAATATGCGCTAAATGTTGCCCGAAAAAACCTCGTCGTTGTCCCGTAAAGTCAGAGAAAATCGCTCATCTAGATCCTTATATATAATGTAGAAGGGTTGTACTTGATGGATAATGCACCAAATCTGACAATTACAGCGCAGAAAACGGAAAATTTTGACGTTAAAACCAGCTATACTAGTGCGCAAAACTTGACGAATAAACCACGGGCGACCCCCGTGAACCTGGGGGTCAGGTCTACATACATTTACTGTAATTCGGCCCCCCTCAGTGCCCGGGATATAGTCATAATAGGTCCTGACTGCTTTCAAGTGAAAATAACCCTTTGAAAAGCAGTTTTTTCCCAATTGTTTTCACTCCCAACATATGTAGAAGGGATAAACTATTTTTGTGACCGTTTTTGGACTGTAAACACCTCACGGTGCAGTTATTTTGCGCCGTAGAAAGATGACAAAGACGGATGAAAAAAATCGCCTTTTCGTCACGGTATGCATTCAGTAATTCAATGGCGAAAACGTTTCGTAAAACTTCAGTATCCACTCACCTGATTTAGGGACATCCCTGGACTTCAACAACGAACATCACCTCAACAGGACTAGGAATATCTGCTTATATAATTGCGGTGCATCCCTTGTCTTGAAGAACTAGCATCCCTTGACCCCTTGACCTGAACTCAATAGAAACGCGAGTTAACAGTGGATTCCGAAGGGTGACTCTATCTTCTTCCACGGCATATATTGCAACTAAAACTAGCCGTATCCCCTAGCCTGAGCAAAGAACATCCCCTGGCGACCACCAGGAGATAGTTTTCCTTCAGCGAAACTGGCGCGCCCTGTCACTTCTCACCAAAGAACACACAGAAAAAGACATCTTTCAAACATAAATATGCGCTAAATGTTGCCCGAAAAAACCTCGTCGTTGTCCCGTAAAGTCAGAGAAAATCGCTCATCTAGATCCTTATATATAATGTAGAAGGGTTGTACTTGATGGATAATGCACCAAATCTGACAATTACAGCGCAGAAAACGGAAAATTTTGACGTTAAAACCAGCTATACTAGTGCGCAAAACTTGACGAATAAACCACGGGCGACCCCCGTGAACCTGGGGGTCAGGTCTACATACATTTACTGTAATTCGGCCCCCCTCAGTGCCCGGGATATAGTCATAATAGGTCCTGACTGCTTTCAAGTGAAAATAACCCTTTGAAAAGCAGTTTTTTCCCAATTGTTTTCACTCCCAACATATGTAGAAGGGATAAACTATTTTTGTGACCGTTTTTGGACTGTAAACACCTCGCGGTGCAGTTATTTTGCGCCGTAGAAAGATGACAAAGACGGATGAAAAAAATCGCCTTTTCGTCACGGTATGCATTCAGTAATTCAATGGCGAAAACGTTTCGTAAAACTTCAGTATCCACTCACCTGATTTAGGGACATCCCTGGACTTCAACAACGAACATCACCTCAACAGGACTAGGAATATCTGCTTATATAATTGCGGTGCATCCCTTGTCTTGAAGAACTAGCATCCCTTGACCCCTTGACCTGAACTCAATAGAAACGCGAGTTAACAGTGGATTCCGAAGGGTGACTCTATCTTCTTCCACGGCATATATTGCAACTAAAACTAGCCGTATCCCCTAGCCTGAGCAAAGAACATCCCCTGGCGACCGCCAGGAGATAGTTTTCCTTCAGCGAAACTGGCGCGACCTTTTACTTCTCACCAAAGAACACACAGAAAAAGACGTCTTTCAAACATAAATATGCGCTAAATGTTGCCCGAAAAAACCTCGTCGTTGTCCCGTAAAGTCAGAGAAAATCGCTCATCTAGATCCTTATATATAATGTAGAAGGGTTGTACTTGATGGATAATGCACCAAATCTGACAATTACAGCGCAGAAAACGGAAAATTTTGACGTTAAAACCAGCTATACTAGTGCGCAAAACTTGACGAATAAACCACGGGCGACCCCCGTGAACCTGGGGGTCAGGTCTACATACATTTACTGTAATTCGGCCCCCCTCAGTGCCCGGGATATAGTCATAATAGGTCCTGACTGCTTTCAAGTGAAAATAACCCTTTGAAAAGCAGTTTTTTCCCAATTGTTTTCACTCCCAACATATGTAGAAGGGATAAACTATTTTTGTGACCGTTTTTGGACTGTAAACACCTCGCGGTGCAGTTATTTTGCGCCGTAGAAAGATGACAAAGACGGATGAAAAAAATCGCCTTTTCGTCACGGTATGCATTCAGTAATTCAATGGCGAAAACGTTTCGTAAAACTTCAGTATCCACTCACCTGATTTAGGGACATCCCTGGACTTCAACAACGAACATCACCTCAACAGGACTAGGAATATCTGCTTATATAATTGCGGTGCATCCCTTGTCTTGAAGAACTAGCATCCCTTGACCCCTTGACCTGAACTCAATAGAAACGCGAGTTAACAGTGGATTCCGAAGGGTGACTCTATCTTCTTCCACGGCATATATTGCAACTAAAACTAGCCGTATCCCCTAGCCTGAGCAAAGAACATCCCCTGGCGACCACCAGGAGATAGTTTTCCTTCAGCGAAACTGGCGCGCCCTGTCACTTCTCACCAAAGAACACACAGAAAAAGACATCTTTCAAACATAAATATGCGCTAAATGTTGCCCGAAAAAACCTCGTCGTTGTCCCGTAAAGTCAGAGAAAATCGCTCATCTAGATCCTTATATATAATGTAGAAGGGTTGTACTTGATGGATAATGCACCAAATCTGACAATTACAGCGCAGAAAACGGAAAATTTTGACGTTAAAACCAGCTATACTAGTGCGCAAAACTTGACGAATAAACCACGGGCGACCCCCGTGAACCTGGGGGTCAGGTCTACATACATTTACTGTAATTCGGCCCCCCTCAGTGCCCGGGATATAGTCATAATAGGTCCTGACTGCTTTCAAGTGAAAATAACCCTTTGAAAAGCAGTTTTTTCCCAATTTTTTTCACTCCCAACATATGTAGAAGGGATAAACTATTTTTGTGACCGTTTTTGGACTGTAAACACCTCGCGGTGCAGTTATTTTGCGCCGTAGAAAGATGACAAAGACGGATGAAAAAAATCGCCTTTTCGTCACGGTATGCATTCAGTAATTCAATGGCGAAAACGTTTCGTAAAACTTCAGTATCCACTCACCTGATTTAGGGACATCCCTGGACTTCAACAACGAACATCACCTCAACAGGACTAGGAATATCTGCTTATATAATTGCGGTGCATCCCTTGTCTTGAAGAACTAGCATCCCTTGACCCCTTGACCTGAACTCAATAGAAACGCGAGTTAACAGTGGATTCCGAAGGGTGACTCTATCTTCTTCCACGGCATATATTGCAACTAAAACTAGCCGTATCCCCTAGCCTGAGCAAAGAACATCCCCTGGCGACCACCAGGAGATAGTTTTCCTTCAGCGAAACTGGCGCGCCCTGTCACTTCTCACCAAAGAACACACAGAAAAAGACATCTTTCAAACATAAATATGCGCTAAATGTTGCCCGAAAAAACCTCGTCGTTGTCCCGTAAAGTCAGAGAAAATCGCTCATCTAGATCCTTATATATAATGTAGAAGGGTTGTACTTGATGGATAATGCACCAAATCTGACAATTACAGCGCAGAAAACGGAAAATTTTGACGTTAAAACCAGCTATACTAGTGCGCAAAACTTGACGAATAAACCACGGGCGACCCCCGTGAACCTGGGGGTCAGGTCTACATACATTTACTGTAATTCGGCCCCCCTCAGTGCCCGGGATATAGTCATAATAGGTCCTGACTGCTTTCAAGTGAAAATAACCCTTTGAAAAGCAGTTTTTTCCCAATTTTTTTCACTCCCAACATATGTAGAAGGGATAAACTATTTTTGTGACCGTTTTTGGACTGTAAACACCTCGCGGTGCAGTTATTTTGCGCCGTAGAAAGATGACAAAGACGGATGAAAAAAATCGCCTTTTCGTCACGGTATGCATTCAGTAATTCAATGACGAAAACGTTTCGTAAAACTTCAGTATCCACTCACCTGATTTAGGGACATCCCTGGACTTCAACAACGAACATCACCTCAACAGGACTAGGAATATCTGCTTATATAATTGCGGTGCATCCCTTGTCTTGAAGAACTAGCATCCCTTGACCCCTTGACCTGAACTCAATAGAAACGCGAGTTAACAGTGGATTGCGAAGGGTGACTCTATCTTCTTCCACGGCATATATTGCAACTAAAACTAGCCGTATCCCCTAGCCTGAGCAAAGAATATCCCCTGGCGACCACCAGGAGATAGTTTTCCTTCAGCGAAACTGGCGCGCCCTGTCAGTTCTCACCAAAGAACACACAGAAAAAGACATCTTTCAAACATAAATATGCGCTAAATGTTGCCCGAAAAAACCTCGTCGTTGTCCCGTAAAGTCAGAGAAAATCGCTCATCTAGATCCTTATATATAATGTAGAAGGGTTGTACTTGATGGATAATGCACCAAATCTGACAATTACAGCGCAGAAAACGGAAAATTTTGACGTTAAAACCAGCTATACTAGTGCGCAAAACTTGACGAATAAACCACGGGCGACCCCCGTGAACCTGGGGGTCAGGTCTACATACATTTACTGTAATTCGGCCCCCCTCAGTGCCCGGGATATAGTCATAATAGGTCCTGACTGCTTTCAAGTGAAAATAACCCTTTGAAAAGCAGTTTTTTCCCAATTTTTTTCACTCCCAACATATGTAGAAGGGATAAACTATTTTTGTGACCGTTTTTGGACTGTAAACACCTCGCGGTGCAGTTATTTTGCGCCGTAGAAAGATGACAAAGACGGATGAAAAAAATCGCCTTTTCGTCACGGTATGCATTCAGTAATTCAATGACGAAAACGTTTCGTAAAACTTCAGTATCCACTCACCTGATTTAGGGACATCCCTGGACTTCAACAACGAACATCACCTCAACAGGACTAGGAATATCTGCTTATATAATTGCGGTGCATCCCTTGTCTTGAAGAACTAGCATCCCTTGACCCCTTGACCTGAACTCAATAGAAACGCGAGTTAACAGTGGATTGCGAAGGGTGACTCTATCTTCTTCCACGGCATATATTGCAACTAAAACTAGCCGTATCCCCTAGCCTGAGCAAAGAATATCCCCTGGCGACCACCAGGAGATAGTTTTCCTTCAGCGAAACTGGCGCGCCCTGTCAGTTCTCACCAAAGAACACACAGAAAAAGACATCTTTCAAACATAAATATGCGCTAAATGTTGCCCGAAAAAACCTCGTCGTTGTCCCGTAAAGTCAGAGAAAATCGCTCATCTAGATCCTTATATATAATGTAGAAGGGTTGTACTTGATGGATAATGCACCAAATCTGACAATTACAGCGCAGAAAACGGAAAATTTTGACGTTAAAACCAGCTATACTAGTGCGCAAAACTTGACGAATAAACCACGGGCGACCCCCGTGAACCTGGGGGTCAGGTCTACATACATTTACTGTAATTCGGCCCCCCTCAGTGCCCGGGATATAGTCATAATAGGTCCTGACTGCTTTCAAGTGAAAATAACCCTTTGAAAAGCAGTTTTTTCCCAATTTTTTTCACTCCCAACATATGTAGGAGGGGTAAACTATTTTTGTGACCGTTTTTGGACTGTAAACACCTCGCGGTGCAGTTATTTTGCGCCGTAGAAAGATGACAAAGACGGATGAAAAAAATCGCCTTTTCGTCACGGTATGCATTCAGTAATTCAATGGCGAAAACGTTTCGTAAAACTTCAGTATCCACTCACCTGATTTAGGGACATCCCTGGACTTCAACAACGAACATCACCTCAACAGGACTAGGAATATCTGCTTATATAATTGCGGTGCATCCCTTGTCTTGAAGAACTAGCATCCCTTGACCCCTTGACCTGAACTCAATAGAAACGCGAGTTAACAGTGCATTCCGAAGGGTGACTCTATCTTCTTCCACGGCATATATTGCAACTAAAACTAGCCGTATCCCCTAGCCTGAGCAAAGAACATCCCCTGGCGACCACCAGGAGATAGTTTTCCTTCAGCGAAACTGGCGCGCCCTGTCACTTCTCACCAAAGAACACACAGAAAAAGACATCTTTCAAACATAAATATGCGCTAAATGTTGCCCGAAAAAACCTCGTCGTTGTCCCGTAAAGTCAGAGAAAATCGCTCATCTAGATCCTTATATATAATGTAGAAGGGTTGTACTTGATGGATAATGCACCAAATCTGACAATTACAGCGCAGAAAACGGAAAATTTTGACGTTAAAACCAGCTATACTAGTGCGCAAAACTTGACGAATAAACCACGGGCGACCCCCGTGAACCTGGGGGTCAGGTCTACATACATTTACTGTAATTCGGCCCCCCTCAGTGCCCGGGATATAGTCATAATAGGTCCTGACTGCTTTCAAGTGAAAATAACCCTTTGAAAAGCAGTTTTTTCCCAATTGTTTTCACTCCCAACATATGTAGAAGGGATAAACTATTTTTGTGACCGTTTTTGGACTGTAAACACCTCGCGGTGCAGTTATTTTGCGCCGTAGAAAGATGACAAAGACGGATGAAAAAAATCGCCTTTTCGTCACGGTATGCATTCAGTAATTCAATGGCGAAAACGTTTCGTAAAACTTCAGTATCCACTCACCTGATTTAGGGACATCCCTGGACTTCAACAACGAACATCACCTCAACAGGACTAGGAATATCTGCTTATATAATTGCGGTGCATCCCTTGTCTTGAAGAACTAGCATCCCTTGACCCCTTGACCTGAACTCAATAGAAACGCGAGTTAACAGTGGATTCCGAAGGGTGACTCTATCTTCTTCCACGGCATATATTGCAACTAAAACTAGCCGTATCCCCTAGCCTGAGCAAAGAACATCCCCTGGCGACCACCAGGAGATAGTTTTCCTTCAGCGAAACTGGCGCGCCCTGTCAGTTCTCACCAAAGAACACACAGAAAAAGACATCTTTCAAACATAAATATGCGCTAAATGTTGCCCGAAAAAACCTCGTCGTTGTCCCGTAAAGTCAGAGAAAATCGCTCATCTAGATCCTTATATATAATGTAGAAGGGTTGTACTTGATGGATAATGCACCAAATCTGACAATTACAGCGCAGAAAACGGAAAATTTTGACGTTAAAACCAGCTATACTAGTGCGCAAAACTTGACGAATAAACCACGGGCGACCCCCGTGAACCTGGGGGTCAGGTCTACATACATTTACTGTAATTCGGCCCCCCTCAGTGCCCGGGATATAGTCATAATAGGTCCTGACTGCTTTCAAGTGAAAATAACCCTTTGAAAAGCAGTTTTTTCCCAATTTTTTTCACTCCCAACATATGTAGGAGGGGTAAACTATTTTTGTGACCGTTTTTGGACTGTAAACACCTCGCGGTGCAGTTATTTTGCGCCGTAGAAAGATGACAAAGACGGATGAAAAAAATCGCCTTTTCGTCACGGTATGCATTCAGTAATTCAATGGCGAAAACGTTTCGTAAAACTTCAGTATCCACTCACCTGATTTAGGGACATCCCTGGACTTCAACAACGAACATCACCTCAACAGGACTAGGAATATCTGCTTATATAATTGCGGTGCATCCCTTGTCTTGAAGAACTAGCATCCCTTGACCCCTTGACCTGAACTCAATAGAAACGCGAGTTAACAGTGGATTCCGAAGGGTGACTCTATCTTCTTCCACGGCATATATTGCAACTAAAACTAGCCGTATCCCCTAGCCTGAGCAAAGAACATCCCCTGGCGACCACCAGGAGATAGTTTTCCTTCAGCGAAACTGGCGCGCCCTGTCACTTCTCACCAAAGAACACACAGAAAAAGACATCTTTCAAACATAAATATGCGCTAAATGTTGCCCGAAAAAACCTCGTCGTTGTCCCGTAAAGTCAGAGAAAATCGCTCATCTAGATCCTTATATATGATGTAGAAGGGTTGTACTTGATGGATAATGCACCAAATCTGACAATTACAGCGCAGAAAACGGAAAATTTTCACGTTAAAACCAGCTATACTAGTGCGCAAAACTTGACGAATAAACCACGGGCGACCCCCGTGAACCTGGGGGTCAGGTCTACATACATTTACTGTAATTCGGCCCCCCTCAGTGCCCGGGATATAGTCATAATAGGTCCTGACTGCTTTCAAGTGAAAATAACCCTTTGAAAAGCAGTTTTTTCCCAATTTTTTTCACTCCCAACATATGTAGAAGGGATAAACTATTTTTGTGTCCGTTTTTGGACTGTAAACACCTCGCAGTGCAGTTATTTTGCGCCGTAGAAAGATGACAGAGACGGATGAAAAAAATCGCCTTTTCGTCACGGTATGCATTCAGTAATTCAATGGCGAAAACGTTTCGTAAAACTTCAGTATCCACTCACCTGATTTAGGGACATCCCTGGACTTCAACAACAAACATCACCTCAACAGGACTAGGAATATCTGCTTATATAATTGCGGTGCATCCCTTGTCTTGAAGAACTAGCATCCCTTGACCCCTTGACCTGAACTCAATAGAAACGCGAGTTAACAGTGGATTCCGAAGGGTGACTCTATCTTCTTCCACGGCATATATTGCAACTAAAACTAGCCGTATCCCCTAGCCTGAGCAAAGAACATCCCCTGGCGACCACCAGGAGATAGTTTTCCTTCAGCGAAACTGGCGCGCCCTGTCACTTCTCACCAAAGAACACACAGAAAAAGACATCTTTCAAACATAAATATGCGCTAAATGTTGCCCGAAAAAACCTCGTCGTTGTCCCGTAAAGTCAGAGAAAATCGCTCATCTAGATCCTTATATATAATGTAGAAGGGTTGAACTTGATGGATAATGCACCAAATCTGACAATTACAGCGCAGAAAACGGAAAATTTTGACGTTAAAACCAGCTATACTAGTGGGCAAAACTTGACGAATAAACCACGGGCGACCCCCGTGAACCTGGGGGTCAGGTCTACATACATTTACTGTAATTCGGCCCCCCTCAGTGGCCGGGATATAGTCATAATAGGTCCTGACTGCTTTCAAGTGAAAATAACCCTTTGAAAAGCAGTTTTTTCCCAATTGTTTTCACTCCCAACATATGTAGAAGGGATAAACTATTTTTGTGACCGTTTTTGGACTGTAAACACCTCGCGGTGCAGTTATTTTGCGCCGTAGAAAGATGACAAAGACGGATGAAAAAAATCGCCTTTTCGTCACGGTATGCATTCAGTAATTCAATGGCGAAAACGTTTCGTAAAACTTCAGTATCCACTCACCTGATTTAGGGACATCCCTGGACTTCAACAACAAACATCACCTCAACAGGACTAGGAATATCTGCTTATATAATTGCGGTGCATCCCTTGTCTTGAAGAACTAGCATCCCTTGACCCCTTGATCTGAACTCAATAGAAACGCGAGTTAACAGTGGATTCCGAAGGGTGACTCTATCTTCTTCCACGGCATATATTGCAACTAAAACTAGCCGTATCCCCTAGCCTGAGCAAAGAACATCCCCTGGCGACCACCAGGAGATAGTTTTCCTTCAGCGAAACTGGCGCGCCCTGTCACTTCTCACCAAAGAACACACAGAAAAAGACATCTTTCAAACATAAATATGCGCTAAATGTTGCCCGAAAAAACCTCGTCGTTGTCCCGTAAAGTCAGAGAAAATCGCTCATCTAGATCCTTATATATAATGTAGAAGGGTTGTACTTGATGGATAATGCACCAAATCTGACAATTACAGCGCAGAAAACGGAAAATTTTGACGTTAAAACCAGCTATACTAGTGCGCAAAACTTGACGAATAAACCACGGGCGACCCCCGTGAACCTGGGGGTCAGGTCTACATACATTTACTGTAATTCGGCCCCCCTCAGTGCCCGGGATATAGTCATAATAGGTCCTGACTGCTTTCAAGTGAAAATAACCCTTTGAAAAGCAGTTTTTTCCCAATTTTTTTCACTCCCAACATATGTAGAAGGGATAAACTATTTTTGTGACCGTTTTTGGACTGTAAACACCTCGCGGTGCAGTTATTTTGCGCCGTAGAAAGATGACAAAGACGGATGAAAAAAATCGCCTTTTCGTCACGGTATGCATTCAGTAATTCAATGGCGAAAACGTTTCGTAAAACTTCAGTATCCACTCACCTGATTTAGGGACATCCCTGGACTTCAACAACGAACATCACCTCAACAGGACTAGGAATATCTGCTTATATAATTGCGGTGCATCCCTTGTCTTGAAGAACTAGCATCCCTTGACCCCTTGACCTGAACTCAATAGAAACGCGAGTTAACAGTGGATTCCGAAGGGTGACTCTATCTTCTTCCACGGCATATATTGCAACTAAAACTAGCCGTATCCCCTAGCCTGAGCAAAGAACATCCCCTGGCGACCACCAGGAGATAGTTTTCCTTCAGCGAAACTGGCGTGCCCTGTCACTTCTCACCAAAGAACACACAGAAAAAGACATCTTTCAAACATAAATATGCGCTAAATGTTGCCCGAAAAAACCTCGTCGTTGTCCCGTAAAGTCAGAGAAAATCGCTCATCTAGATCCTTATATATAATGTAGAAGGGTTGTACTTGATGGATAATGCACCAAATCTGACAATTACAGCGCAGAAAACGGAAAATTTTGACGTTAAAACCAGCTATACTAGTGCGCAAAACTTGACGAATAAACCACGGGCGACCCCCGTGAACCTGGGGGTCAGGTCTACATACATTTACTGTAATTCGGCCCCCCTCAGTGCCCGGGATATAGTCATAATAGGTCCTGACTGCTTTCAAGTGAAAATAACCCTTTGAAAAGCAGTTTTTTCCCAATTTTTTTCACTCCCAACATATGTAGAAGGGATAAACTATTTTTGTGACCGTTTTTGGACTGTAAACACCTCGTGGTGCAGTTATTTTGCGCCGTAGAAAGATGACAAAGACGGATGAAAAAAATCGCCTTTTCGTCACGGTATGCATTCAGTAATTCAATGGCGAAAACGTTTCGTAAAACTTCAGTATCCACTCACCTGATTTAGGGACATCCCTGGACTTCAACAACGAACATCACCTCAACAGGACTAGGAATATCTGCTTATATAATTGCGGTGCATCCCTTGTCTTGAAGAACTAGCATCCCTTGACCCCTTGACCTGAACTCAATAGAAACGCGAGTTAACAGTGGATTCCGAAGGGTGACTCTATCTTCTTCCACGGCATATATTGCAACTAAAACTAGCCGTATCCCCTAGCCTGAGCAAAGAACATCCCCTGGCGACCACCAGGAGATAGTTTTCCTTCAGCGAAACTGGCGCGCCCTGTCACTTCTCACCAAAGAACACACAGAAAAAGACATCTTTCAAACATAAATATGCGCTAAATGTTGCCCGAAAAAACCTCGTCGTTGTCCCGTAAAGTCAGAGAAAATCGCTCATCTAGATCCTTATATATAATGTAGAAGGGTTGTACTTGATGGATAATGCACCAAATCTGACAATTACAGCGCAGAAAACGGAAAATTTTGACGTTAAAACCAGCTATACTAGTGCGCAAAACTTGACGAATAAACCACGGGCGACCCCCGTGAACCTGGGGGTCAGGTCTACATACATTTACTGTAATTCGGCCCCCCTCAGTGCCCGGGATATAGTCATAATAGGTCCTGACTGCTTTCAAGTGAAAATAACCCTTTGAAAAGCAGTTTTTTCCCAATTTTTTTCACTCACAACATATGTAGAAGGGATAAACTATTTTTGTGACCGTTTTTGGACTGTAAACACCTCGCGGTGCAGTTATTTTGCGCCGTAGAAAGATGACAAAGACGGATGAAAAAAATCGCCTTTTCGTCACGGTATACATTCAGTAATTCAATGGCGAAAACGTTTCGTAAAACTTCAGTATCCACTCACCTGATTTAGGGACATCCCTGGACTTCAACAACGAACATCACCTCAACAGGACTAGGAATATCTGCTTATATAATTGCGGTGCATCCCTTGTCTTGAAGAACTAGCATCCCTTGACCCCTTGACCTGAACTCAATAGAAACGCGAGTTAACAGTGGATTCCGAAGGGTGACTCTATCTTCTTCCACGCCATATATTGCAACTAAAACTAACCGTATCCCCTAGCCTGAGCAAAGAACATCCCCTTGCGACCTCCAGGAGATAGTTTTCCTTCAGCGAAACTGGCGCGCCCTGTCACTTCTCACCAAAGAACACACAGAAAAAGACATCTTTCAAACATAAATATGCGCTAAATGTTGCCCGAAAAAACCTCGTTGTTGTACCGTAAAGTCAGAGAAAATCGCTCATCTAGATCCTTATATATAATGTAGAAGGGTTGTACTTGATGGATAATGCACCAAATCTGACAATTACAACGCAGAAAACGGAAAATTTTGACGTTAAAACCAGCTATACTAGTGCGCAAAACTTGACGAATAAACCACGGGCGACCCCCGTGAACCTGGGGGTCAGGTCTACATACATTTACTGTAATTCGGCCCCCCTCAGTGCCCGGGATATAGTCATAATAGGTCCTGACTGCTTTCAAGTGAAAATAACCCTTTGAAAAGCAGTTTTTTCCCAATTTTTTTCACTCCCAACATATGTAGAAGGGATAAACTATTTTTGTGACCGTTTTTGGACTGTAAACACCTCGCGGTGCAGTTATTTTGCGCCGTAGAAAGATGACAAAGACGGATGAAAAAAATCGCCTTTTGGTCACGGTATGCATTCAGTAATTCAATGGCGAAAACGTTTCGTAAAACTTCAGTATCCACTCACCTGATTTAGGGACATCTCATGACTTCAACAACGAACATCACCTCAACAGGACTAGGAATATCTGCTTATATAATTGCGGTGGATCCCTTGTCTTGAAGAACTAGCATCCCTTGACCCCTTGACCTGAACTCAATAGAAACGCGAGTTAACAGTGGATTCCGAAGGGTGACTCTATCGTCTTCCACGGCATATATTGCAACTAAAACTAGCCGTATCCCCTAGCCTGAGCAAAGAACATCCCCTGGCGACCTCCAGGAGATAGTTTTCCTTCAGCGAAACTGGCGCGCCCTGTCAGTTCTCACCAAAGAACACACAGAAAAAGACATCTTTCAAACATGAATATGCGCTAAATGTTGCCCGAAAAAACCTCGTTGTTGTCCCGTAAAGTCAGAGAAAATCGCTCATCTAGATCCTTATATATAATGTAGAAGGGTTGTACTTGATGGATAATGCACCAAATCTGACAATTACAGCGCAGAAAACGGAAAATTTTGACGTTAAAACCAGCTATACTAGTGCGCAAAACTTGACGAATAAACCACGGGCGACCCCCGCGAACCTGGGGGTCAGGTCTACATATATTTACTGTAATTCGGCCCCATCAGTGCCCGGGATATAGTCATAATAGGTCCTGACTGGTTTCGAGTGAAAATAACCCTTTGAAAATAAGTGTTTTCCCAATTGTTTTTACTGCCAACGTATGTACTGTATGTTGCCCTAATTTGGGACGGTTTTTGGAATAACCATTATATCAAAGCCCAGAATCATTGTAGCGATGCAATATTTACCATGACGATAGAGTCGAACATCATGGAGTCGGTCACTAAAGCTCATTTTTTTAAGTCACGAGTAACTTACCACAGTTTACAAATTTATCGTGCAAGCCGTTGGTGGTCCTAATTCGGGACAGTTGGTCCTAATTCTGGACACAAATACTATGCGATTTGCTCTTCGATTTCCTCGCTTCCTACTCGCTGGTTCATTGGGAAACAATTATAGGAATATTGCTTGTCATTCTCATAGAGATTTAAATTATACAAATAAGCCTAATCAAGAAGATGTGAAGGCAACGCACGTGCGTGTTTGTTTAACGCTAAAAATTCGCACGGATTTGCATAACAACCATGGCAATTTTACTTGAAAATTATCGATTTTATAACATGCAAACCAAAAGATAAAACTCTTGTTGCACCACACTCAACCAAAACGTGCCGTATATAGTTCGCTCTAACAAGCATGGCTCGTGTGATTATCCAAAACGCCGTGATAAAAGGCTGTCCCGAATTAGGCACACATGGTTAAAATATACCAATGTTTTGAATGTAGTCTCAGGTATGATAAGTTTGAATTGTTTGATAATTTTTTTACACACCGAATAGAACAATGATTTAGGTGTGATCTCAGCTTAAAAACAATAATCAAGGCGTTATACTTTATCAAAAAACGATTTTAGAGCTATGTTTGGTTATGTTAAGTCAAGGGAAAACTCGTATTCTGAGAAATAATGTAGTGACTTACCTTTACAAAATGCTCTTGTTCTCTGCTGTAAATTATTGCATAAAACCCAAAATGTTCGTCATCCAAGGAAACTTATTTATATTTGATGTTGTCACGTTTGTTTTAATTTATTCATAATTTGCCCAGATAACTACGATTCAAACACGAAGTGTCCCGAATTAGCGACCGTCCCGAACTATTTTTGTGACCGTTTTTGGACTGTAAACACCTCGCGGTGCATTTATTTTGCGCCGTAGAAAGATGACAAAGACGGATGAAAAAAATCGCCTTTTGGTCACGGTATACATTCAGTAATTCAATGGCGAAAACGTTTCGTAAAACTTCAGTATCCACTCACCTGATTTAGGGACATCCCTGGACTTCAACAACGAACATCACCTCAACAGGACTAGGAATATCTGCTTATATAATTGCGGTGCATCCCTTGTCTTGAAGAACTAGCATCCCTTGACCCCTTGACCTGAACTCAATAGAAACGCGAGTTAACAGTGGATTCCGAAGGGTGACTCTATCTTCTTCCACGGCATATATTGCAACTAAAACTAGCCGTATCCCCTACCCTGAGCCAACAACATCCCCTGGCGACCACCAGGAGATAGTTTTTCTTCAGCGAAACTGGCGCGCCCTGTCAGTTCTCACCAAAGAACACACAGAAAAAGACATCTTTCAAACATAAATATGCGCTAAATGTTGCCCGAAAAAAACCTCGTCGTTGTCCCGTAAAGTCTGAGAAAATCGCTCATCAAGATCCTTATATATAATGTAGGAAGGTTGTACTTGATGGATAATGCACCAAATCTGACAATTACAGCAGAGAAAACGGAAAAGTTTGACGTTAAAACCAGCGATACTAGTGCGCAAAACTTGACGAATACACCACGGGCGACCCCCGTGAACCTGGGGGTCAGGTCTATATACATTTACTGTAATTCGGCCCCCCTCAGTGCCCGGGATATAGTCATAATAGGTCCTGACTGCTTTCAAGTGAAAATAACCCTTTGAAAAGAAGTTTTTTCCCAATTGTTTTCACTCCCAACGTATGTAGAAGGGATAAACTATTTTTGTGACCGTTTTTGGACTGTAAACACCTCGCGGTGCAGTTATTTTGTGCCGTAGAAAGATGACAAAGACGGATGAAAAAATCGCCTTTTGGTCACGGTATGCATTCAGTAATACAATGGCGAAAACTTTTCGTAAAACTTCAGTATCCACTCACCTGATTTAGGGACATCCCTGGACTTCAAAAACGAATTTCACCTCAACAGGACTAGGAATATCTGCGTATATAAATGCTGTGCATCCCTTGTCTTGAAGAACTAGCATCCCTTGACCCCTTGACCTGAACTCAATAGAAACGCGAGTTAACAGTGGATTCCGAAGGGTGACTCTATCGTCTTCCACGGCATATATTGCAACTAAATCTAGCCGTATCCCCTAGCCTGAGCCAACAACATCCCCTGGCGATCACCAGGAGATAGTTTTCCTTCTGCGAAACTGACGCGCCCTGGATCCTGGTTTGGATCCTGCAGAATATGATTTTGGATCCTCCAGAATATGATTTTGGATCCTCCAGAATATGATTTTGGATCCTCCAGGATATGATTTTGGATCCTCCAGAATATGGTTTTGGATCCTCCAGGATGTGATTTTGGATCCTCTAGAATTTGATTTTGGATCCTTCAGGATATGATTTTGGATCCTTCAGGATATGATTTTGGATCCTTCAGAATATGATTTTGGATCAACGAGAATATGATTTTTGATCCTCCAGAATATGATTTTGGATCCTCCAGAATATGATTTTGGATCCTCCAGGATATGATTTTGGATCCTCCAGAATATGATTTTGGATCGTCCAGAATATGGTTTTGGATCCTCCAGAATATGATTTTGGATCGTCCAGAATATGATTTTGGATCGTCCAGAATATGATTTTGGATCGTCCAGAATATGATTTTGGATCCTCCAGAATATGATTTTGGATCCTCCAGAATATGATTTTGGATCGTCCAGAATATGATTTTGGATCGTCCAGAATATGGTTTTGGATCCTCCAGAATATGATTTTGGATCGTCCAGAATATGATTTTGGATCCCCCAGAATATGATTTTGGATATTCTCGTAACCACGAGTTAAAAAGGGTGAGAGTATGCAGGGAGGAAGAATTTTTGTCATTCAAGGCGAAAAAAGCAATGAAGTTGAAACAAGCTGCTACAAAAATTGTTTATTGTCCTTATTCTTGACTGATTATTAGAACATTTATTTAATAAAGAAGAGTATTAGAAGCCTCTGACTCGAGTGCAAGGCCGAGTACTTCCGGCGTCATTTCGACCTTTAAAAAATTTCTACTACGCGAAATATACTTTATCCCACACCATTGAAAATACAGCCAATCAGAAAGCAGGAAAGCCGTATTTCACTCTTCCTTCCCATCGTGGAATGCGTGTTGAATCTACGCATTTGTATTTTCTATGGTGTGGGATAAAATGGTTATACAATGGTTTCTCGTGGCATACCGTGGATATCCCACTCGTCACTCGCCTAAAGGCTCGTGTGTAAACTAGAAACTACAAGTGACTCGTGGAATATTCCACGGTATGCCACTCGAAACTATCGTATAACTAGTATTTATTCATTACATCATAACACAGGTAGCCCAAGCTTTTTTCAATTCTGAATTTAAACTACTTGAAACTGCAACAAAACAATCTCTGCTCCCAACCCCCCTCCCCCGATGAAATAGTCCATATATATTGCAATCTGCCATATTGAATCTCAGCGATGCATTATGGGATTGATACCTCAGTTGACATGACAACGCGTTCACGATACCAAAGGTCGTCAAACTTCACCCACCATTTATCAATCCCACCATGCATTGTCAGCCGGTAGTCGTAATATGGAAGAATAAAGGCCATGCAAGGGAGCACGGCAGAAATAACTTATTGGTCATCCTGTGAGTATAAACGTGTAGCTTTTCTAAGCGCTCGGGCTTCCTGTGTTGTTGACGCATACCCGGTTTTCTTAAAAAGCTTTAAACAAATATGGCGGACGATCAATATCATATCTTGGATATTTGCTTGAACCCACGCTATATTTTCGTGGAAACCGGAATTCGTCAGCACACGTCAACACCACAGGAAGACCAATCAATGAATTTATTTCTGCCGTTTTTCCCTTGGACCATGCAGTTAAAAAAAAAAAAGAAAGATAAAAACGAAGACATAATTTGTTTCATTGAATATATCCTAGTTGCACCAAATCAAAACTTGGGCTACCTGTGTGCGCATGCGAATTCGGATCTATTTACAATTTAGTTCGACCATTTCAACTACGTCATAAGTTCTGTAAATCCCTGCCGAGCTTAGCGTGGACGAAGAGCTACACATTAACTTATAGCTCTCTAGTTTTAGTCCATCGATCGTCGAATGAACTACACTGTATTGTGAGCCTCCACTACTCGATCTATTTTCACAAGTCCCATCATCACTCAGATCATTCGAGCTCCTTAACGACGTGTTATTGACGCTGGTGCTCGAACAAGGCACGCTTATGACGTCATATTCAGGTATAGACCGCGATAGACTAGGAGTTGAGCTGCAATCACTTTTGTCCGTTGAATCCCAATCGCTATCACTGGCAGGTGTTACTTTCGACAACCAGTCTCGTAATCGAAATGTCTTAGTGTTGATGACGTCATAATCAACAACATTGGCATCAGTTTCGTCATCAGCATCATACTGGTTGCATTTCGTACAGTTCTCTTCGGGGCATCGTTCACTTGAGCTAATCGATCCATTCGAGTCATTTTTACTCGAAGAATCTTGTATATCTTCTGCAATGAGCAACTGACCCGTTGGGAGAACAGAAGCACCGTTATGAGAAGAAAGGCTTTTTCTTCGGCAGGCTTTACAAGGTTTCTTTTTGCCGCTTGAAGAATCTAACATATTTGTACACCCTGAACTCCAGCCATTTCCTATCCCTTGGCACTTTAGTATACATTCTAGAGAGAGAGAAAATCATGAGTATCGTCTTGGTAAAATTGACTTTAACCTCGAGTTTTGAGGGCATACACTGGATTAACCAATAGCTGGGTTTCACTTGACGTCATTTCCGGTCTCGTGCGGATCAATGTTCCTCAGCTGAATCACAAGTTTTCAATAGAATTCTTTCTGGTTGACAGCACATGGTGGTCAGTGTTTTGACCACCATTTGGAGCAGATAATGAGATTCAAAGACTTTTATCAGCTGATTGAAACCCAGCTATTAAAATAAGCCGGGGCGTACCCGGCATACGCTTTAGCTTCACCCATGCATACCAACATATACAGTTTGTTCACTCATGTGTACCGGGCATACACTAGGTTGACTCTTACATATATACTCGGCAATACAACCCTTGCATGTACCCGGTATATACATACTCGGTTCATCCATGCATACCCAGGATACATTTTTTTGACCCACGGTTTTCTGACCCATGTATACAATATACGAGTATACATACCCGGTATATGTCCATCGAGATTGTTACTCCCAGAGAAGCCACTGTCTGTATTCGTATGCTCACTGCCTTTTCTTTTCAACCTTTCATTCAGTTTATTTTCTTGAAAAATAAGTTCTGCAACATCTCGTCGATCCTTTCCTTCCAAAACCCGTTCAATCTCTTTGGTTGTCAAACTGCTTTGAAGAAAAAGATGTACTGCTAGTTCTGAAAGATGGGTTGCTGTGTTTATAACCCTGAAACGAGAATAGATACAAAGTTTACTGAGTTACTCTGGCAAGAGAAAGGAACTGGATCCGGAGCTGGAACTGTATGAACAACAGCAGATATCAGAGTTACACTCCATTGCCTTCAAACAATTGTTTCAAGTCGAGGCATTTGAGTCAACAGTACAGTAAATGTATAGAAACTGACCCAAATGCCATGACTTGAAACTTTTAAAAATATAGAGATCACTAGCTGAGGCTGGAGATGAGAGAATAAAAAATCCTAAAGGTGTGGACAAAGCTACTGGAAATCATGAAGAGATGGTTAAGAAGTGCAGAAGAATCATAGTGATAAGGTGCTTAAAATGTAATTATAAAATAACTTTGATATTACGCGCGCTCTGATTGGTCAAAAAGCCATGTTTTATGAGAGTATAATACATGCTCGCGCTATTTTTTTCTCTCTCTCTCTGCTTCTTAAAAGCATTTGAGCGCTAGTTATTTTATAAAAGCAATAAAAAAACAGTTTTCCGTGTATTATACTCTGATAAAGACACTTGGGATGTGGAGAGAACACTTGAGAAGCTGGAAACCACTCCGCTACGCGTCGTGGTTTCCTACGCTTCTCTCGTGTTCTCTCCACATCCCGCGTGTCTTTATCAGAGTATAATACACGGAAAATTGTTTTTTATTCCTTAATGACAGAGAAGGTACTAGTAACTTTCGCGACTCAAAACCAAAGATAATGAAACTGCCACTGAAGCACTCACTTTGTCAAGAATTCTCCCAGCGCAGTTCGTCTTTTTTCCAAGAAGTCTTGACCAAATCTGCCTAAGACCTTTTTGTTTGGTAATGGAGGGGGATTGCTGCAAAGGAAAAAGATGTATAATCAAGCGTTGGGAAACATACAGTACATACTGACTTGCGTCACGTACACGGTACGACATGGCATAACATTGAAATGGCTTCCCTGCATAAAAATGGTTTTCGTACGAGTGGGAAACGTACGGTGCTGATTTGCAGCATGCACACGGTTCGACATGCCGTAACATTGAAATGGCTTCCCATAAGAATGGTTTTCGTACGAGTGGAAAACGTACGGTGCTGTCTTACAGCACGCACACGGGACGACTTCCAGTAATTCATCCAATCACAACGCTAGGGTAAGATACAGTACTGCTACAGCACAGCTACGAATTTGCCCTATCGTTTCTTGCTCATACGAAAACTGCTTTAGTTTCCCACTAATATACCAAATACTAATGTTCCATAAGACTCTTCCAAAAGAGAGACTGCTTTGAAATTGCGCACAATCACTTACGTCGAAATAGAACTGTTCTTTGCTAGCGTTCTCCTCAGCCATTCAAACTCCGAGAACCTTCTACGAACTTTTGACTGCTGAAGTGCAAACGCCATGCTATTGGTCTGTCGACACGATAAAAAGAAGGAAAAAAATATCAGTATTTATATCAATAGGAACTGTGAAATTCATTGAAAAGGGATTGAGGGGAGCATCTTTCAGGGGTAAGGTGGCATATACGTGTTACAAATACTAGATAGGGGTGGAGAGGGTAAGGATTGGCTCTTAATAATCACCCCCACCCCCGCCAAAACTGAACCAACAACACATGAACGACAAAGAAAGAATGTACTTACGGAAATAACTATTTCATAATCAGTGAAAGATGTCCATCTTCTCTTCAAATGGGTTCTTGGATTTCTTACTTCAACGGAAATGAACTGTGATTTCAAAAAGTATTAAAATCATCAGATTTCCTTTAAGTTTCACTCAGTTTTAAAACAAACATCCCATACGAGATGTCTGTCAAGCATTGTCACCAACAACCACACTACAGCCAAGCCTGAATAAACACGCTATGCTCGTGAAAAATATTTAGTTTGTCTAGCAAATAGCCGGTTAAAATATGTAGTTCATAATAACAGAAAGAGGAAACCTGAACAACAGCACGAGTCTAAAACCAGACATATATTTTACGTGCAGAATGCGGAATTGAGCTTTCCAGCGACAAAAAAAATCCTGCTGGAATAAATTCTTATAAATTACGAAAAAATTGTAGGGAGAAGACAACTGTATAGATGTATCTTTTTACAATTTCGTCTTTAAATTTTAATATGAGTTGGAAGATATAATTTAGGTTTCTCGTGATGTTTCCCACACAAAGCTGTAGGCGATGAAGGACAACAATATTTGTTTACACAGATGCTCTTTTCAGAAATCAAAAAAAAATACTCCGATTTTTACCAAGTTGTTATGAATGTTTACGACTAAATCTTAAAGTATAAAACAACTCATAACTCGATTATAAAAGAATCACTTAGCTTAACTGATTTTAATTGTTCTATATAGAACACAATTGCATCAGCTATCAAAGTCCACAGTAGCTGTGGCTCCGGGGGCTCTTTACAATGAGTTCTCTCTCATTTACAATTACAAATTTGTAAAAGTTTACTATAAACACTTTGTCTAAACGTTTTTGCTTGTTATGTCCTTGTTATGCTTTATGAATGTAACAATATCGACAAGTCGCTCAGCGAACCGGATGTTCCAAGCACCAGTGTTACGACTTGAGTTTTATATTCAGTAGTTCTTACGAAAGCTATAGTAAGATTTTGTAGATAATACCCGGGATAACAAGGTTTTAGCGTATAGCAAAAGAAAGAAGACAGTCAGGAAACGTTGATATATATCCTAATACGAGAGCTTCTATCTTTTTTCAAAGCACTACAAAGAAAATCATAGGATAGCGATAAACCACTATAAACAGGTCGATCGTCCTTTAAGTCTAAACATCTTCATGATATGGGACAAGACAATTTTTCGAGCAGAAAACTAAATATAAACCTAGTAAATGGAGTTAAATTTTGAAGAATTTGCTTACGTACCTCTTTATCATCCATCTCTGAAGATTTCACGACAGAACAGCCGTTTTTTGGTGTCGAAACCCAAAGGACATTGTGTTGTACATGTGATACTTGTAAACTAGTTGATCTGGACTCTGGACAAACAAAACTGAATACTTAGGGGGAGGGGGCGGGGTTGATGGATAAGGCATGAAATTCCATATAAAACTCTTTGCCTTATAAATAGGGACTCATAACAACAAAAAGCAAGATAACAGATTAAATAGAAACAGATTTTTAGCGGAATTTCACTCATAACATATGATCAAATTTGTTTCCTAGGTTCAGGGGGTCTGAGAAGTTTTATGGGATCCCTGTGTCGCTAAATTGTAAACAAGAAGGAAAACAAGGAGGATAGCCATTTTGATATTGAAAGATGAGGTAAGCGGAACAATCTTAAGCTAAAAATTAGCCATTAAGACCAACAAATATGTTAAAAATAATTTTATTTTTTTAGGTTTCATATAAATTGCAGTTTGATTGCAGATTATTAAAAGAAATTGGTACAAAAATTGAACACAAATTTAATTTGGAAAAAATGGTTCTATATTTACTCAATTTATTGGGACGTATTTTTGGGTTAAAATATTTTTAACAGGGAAGAAAAAACAATAAGATTTCCTATGCAGTATGAATTTTATCAAAAATAAGCTGTTATGGTTTTTATATTTGTTATAACTGTTTATATTTAAGTTTTTCTTAATGATTTATCAATGTCTCGTTAGGATAGATATTTCCATAAACAATGTCTTCTGATCTTCCACCGCCATACGAAGAAAAACCCTCTTCAAGACCAGACCAAGAGGACGGCTACTACGTTAAAATAAACAATGGAAGTCTGTACAATGTTGATACACCGTTATCCACTTCCACAAAATATGATCTTATCCTAAGGGATCAAATAAAAGGGGTATCCACCAAAGATCTTAATGGTTCACAGCTCCAGTTTCAGTTTGTCCAGCCTGTTGCTTTAAGGTCGTTGGCAAAGTTCTTTCAGCTCCCCAAGGATGTGCCAAGTTGTGATAGCGTTTCCAGTAATTTTGGCTATAACCTGTGGTACTTTCAGGTCAATTATGCTATTTTATTGGTATTATTGGTGCTGGTTGCTATGCAAATGTAAGTAAAAAATCAAACTGTTGTGTAATTAATGAGGAAAACTCAAGAGAAATCAGTGTCCATGGAGGAGGTTGTATATCTGATACAAAATCGTCCTGATTTGCATAAATCTCAACTCCAATTTTCTCAGCCAAATTCAATTTCATCTTTAAAATTTTAGTAGAACATGAATGTATACACCTAGACGTTTCATAAGTAATATACAATATTTGTGTCCGTGTTGTATCAGATATACAATCACTTGCCTTCGGCTCATGGTTGTATATCTGATACAACACGGCCACTCATATTGTATATATAACACAGTGTGTTATAATGTTGCAATTTTGGACCACAATGGTGCTGTCTCTCACTGGTGTTTAGTTTAAGCCTGGGGTCACATATTTGAATCTCGACTCAACAGCATATTTGAGTTGATTTTGTTTGATGTGGTACATGTTCTCTCCCTTGCCATGAGGATTTTTGTCACCAGGTTCTCCAGGTTTCCTTCCTCCTTAAAAATAAACATGTGCATGAGTTGAGTGTTGTATGTTGTAAATTTGCATTTTATTCATAGTGCATATGGAGCGAACCTCACAGAAGAGCCTCGGTATGGGAGTGAAAAATTTAAGTTTTTTAAAGTTTTATGTAAGATTTCGTGCATTTTCAGGGGCAGATCCAAGAGTGGTGAGGGGGTAACTAGAAACATCCCCCCTCCTCTTTCCATAAACAAAAAAATTGCTTATACCTGAGTACTTTTATCCAGATAAACTTTCACTCGGTTTACTTATGAAGCTCTGAAATCTATTTTTTTCCAATTTGAGAAGCCATTTTTTTTTCAAATTTTCCCACCTCTTATGGGTTTCCTGTGGTGTTGGCATGTGAGTACTTTGCTATATAAGAAAGAAAACAGTCCTCCCCCCTTTAAAAATCCTGGATCCACTCCTGATTTAAAAAAATATAAACATGTTGTCACATATACTCATTCTTGCTCTCTCTCCAAGAATTAATTCTCAGGAATTCAACCTTGAAATTTGCATAACTGTGGTTGTCATGACAATGGTGTGTGTATTAAACCATGTTGGTTGCCAGGCACGAGCCCTAGGTAAATAAATATGTGCCCATAATGTACAAATATAGTTCTGAAAATTTAGATGGTAAATTGTCTTTAAATACTAACCATTATTAACCATTAAAACTTAATTATTTGCTACAAGGAAGGACAAATATATGCATGGTGGTGTATGCATGGCTACTTTTGCCGAGAAAGTATATTGGGTGCAAGTGATCATTGTTTTTACCACCAAACTCAAGTGATGATTAAGATCATTACTTTTTATAGGAAAGATGTATTATGATGCTCATTGTGACATGCATCATGCATCACCAGATGAGATCTTTTCTTCCTGTCAAGCCTGGGGGACTCCCATATATAGCCTTTATGGGGATGTTCTGCTGGATAGGGTATGGTTTTTTTAGGATTTTGGTCTTAGAAAGGGCACATGATTTCCATGATATTGTCTTGAATAAGGTCATCAATCTTGGATAGGTTAGGGGTACTAGTGTTTTCAAGTCTTAGATAGGGCATTCAATTTTAACTTTTTGTCAAAACTTGTTCTTTTCCCCATCATAAAAACTTTTAGCATGTACCTTACAACTATACCAGGGTATTCAAGATATAGAAATCCTCTTTGGTCTTTTTTAGGGTTATAAGTTACAGTGTTGTGTCTTGAACAGGGCATGTTTTTTCAAGATATTTCTAGATAGATTTCAAGATGTATCTATCTTGTCTTAGATAGGGTCAGGGTCATTGGATCATCCCTATCACTGAGCCATCCATAGTACCCTCCAGGCTGTCATGATAGTACTGTCTTGCTGTAACCTATCTTGGCTAGTGTCCAAAAGTGTAATCTTAGCCATCACTTGAGTTTGGTGTGTTTAGGACAGCACTTAATAATAAAATATTTACATCAACATAGCAATATGACGAAAGGCTTAAAATATATTTAGGGTTCTATTATAATTATCACAACTTTTCTTTACCTTGATCACCCTGCAGGACGTAAGATACAGATATCAGAAACACTGACTGCCATCTTTCTGGTAATGACCCTCTTTAATGGTCTTCTCCCTGAGGCATTTGATTTTATCTTTTTCTTTGGTAAGTGCATTTACATTTTAATACTTTTTTAACGATAAAATGTTGTTGTTTAATGTCATGTAATCTGATGCCAACATTTCTGAGAGGGGAAAGCTTTGGGGTAGTTGTCACCAAGTGTGTGTGTGTTGGGGGGGGGGGGGGGGTGGGGGGGAGGAAGGGGAGGAGGTTTGACATCCTTAGAGCCATGAGCAGACACACCAGTTAAGGTCTGTACTGGCTAAGTTGTAGACAGTTTACTTTTACACATTCAAAAATGCCTTTCAAGGGGAAGATTGTATTTATAATCTGCTCAAGGTAATGCCTCTATAAAACCATATCTCTGAAGTTTTATACTGACAGCGCAGACCAGCCTGCTTTTGCTCAGCTCCTTGACTACCAAATACCAATTTTTGAATTGTTCTTTTTCAGGTGCTTATTTAGCGTTCGTGTTCATCCATGCGTCAATCATTCAAGTCCGCAAATCGTACCAAGTGAAGGCTGTTGTTTATGACATCTAAATCACCCAGGATACCCCAGCTATTGTTGGCTAAATCTTGTTTAGAATAAAACCCTGTGTACATATGATTAAAGAGGGTCCTGAAGAGGGTCCTAATCCCATTTCCCAGCCCAAAATTTTTCAAAATTCCAGTCCCAGTCATGCAAAATCTTAGTCTGAGTGATAGAGTTATAGTTAGAGATTTTGAAAAATCCTAATCCCAGTAATGGCTAAATCCCAGTCCCAGTGCATGAAATCACATTTTCCCAGCCCCCCAAAAAGGTGAATCCCAGCTTCCATTTGAATCCTCAGGACCCTCATCAAAAAATAAAGGGTTATGGGGTCATGTATGTTAGATAACTGTATAAATAAAGATATTTTAATTTACAAAAATATCCGGGGGGTGTACTTTGAAATGTACCTATTTTATATACCTTTTTGCCTGAAAAGGTACCCCCTTCATAAACCTTTTCAGAAAGGCTACCCTTTTTATGCCAAAACTCACAAATTCCCACCCCTTTTCTATACCTGCAGCCTGAAAAAGGTACCCCTTTCGGGTGGAGCATTCTCAGTATAGTCCATTATATTCCCCCGGGAAGAATATAGGGTAGATTACCCTGAAATTTAGCATTAATTATATTTGTTTTACCTTAAATAAATCATTTAGAAAATATTTGAGAGAACTTGTCTGATAGTAATTTTGCAAGGACAGATCCAGCATTCTTCAAACCTTGGGGTTCAGAAACTGAATAACACGGTCCTTTTTGGAAATGAAAGAAAAATCCATTCCCTGCATCTCTAATGTGGGATCTCACTAGAAATACTTTTTCAATAAAGGGCCCCATTACAGGGATCAATCTTTGAGCATGAAAAATTCTACATATAATTTGGGGGAGGGGAGGGTGGAGGAAAAATTAAGGTGAGGAGGAGTGAACCCACTTAATGAAAAAACCTCGTTTAGTCCCCGCATGTAATGTTCGAGTCGATCCGAGAAAAGATTTCACTAAAGTTACAGCGCTTTTCATATTTCTGGGACTAAACTGACTAAACCGACTCCAGACATCTTGCATATTGGCTTCCGTCAGTCAACGGGACGATTTTATTCCGATCGAGCGTAAAAATAACTCCCGTGATTAGACAGCTATTTCCACACGGGAATTTTTTTATCGCACGCGATCGGAATGAACTTGTCCCGTTGAATGACGGAAGCCAAAACCCCAGACGTCTGGAGTCGGTCGCTTGCACAGATATGAAAAGCGCTGTAAGACTCTGTTCATTCTAAACTCATTACTTTTAGGGGGGGGAGGGGAGGGGGTGTCCCAAATGAATAAGTGACGATATAGTGACATCATCAATAATCACCGGGGGGGGGGGGGGTGTCCGGTGTAACAATGGATGCCCCCTGGATCCGCCCCTGGTTATACTTGCCCGCTTGGGAAAATATTTTGCATGTGAAAAATTGCATGTGAACAAAAGAGAAAAATTGAAAATTATGTATTACTTTATTTCGTTTCAAAAAGTTAACCCTTTTGCTTTGAACAATCTGAGATCTGATATCACTAAAGATTCAAGATACTTTTCAATGCTTCAATTCTAGCTTGATGAACCCAGGGGGGGGGGGGGGATATAAATGCCTTTGCCAAATTTTACATGAATCGACCCCAGATTTAAATTGCATTACATTTCTTATTATTCATGTGTTTTTTTCTCTAATTAATTTATCTTTTTCAAAAAAGCATAAATATGCTCTTTTGCTTTTTTTAATTTATTATTTTATTGCATCAGTGTTTTGGCTTGACCACGTGTATGTATCATGGGTAGCCTGTGGCCGCCAGCGATCAGTCCGCCAGTCAGCGGTGATCATGCGCCAGACTCGTAATGACACGAATCCAAATTCAACATGGCGGTTTTCTCTAAACTACTGAACTTCTTTTTCACTTCAAAATACCTGGACATACTTGTAATTTAAGCCAGAAACCACACCAGGAATCCCCAAAAGAGCTTTATACGTCACTTTTATCCTGTTTTAGTCGAAGAACATGTATCCCGAAGGCTAATAGCCCGACATTGTCATGGACGGTCTTCGGGCTTGATGTCTGGTGTATTTGGGCGCCTTCGTTGGTGCATTGTTCGCGTTCCCGCCACGTTGTGTGAACTTTCGAGCGCATAAATACTTTAGAATTGGACCGTATGTCTGTTGATGGATTACCATGATCAAGGGTAAGACCTCTTCAACTGGACTAGATGATGGGATCAAATACATAGAAATACCTCGAGGATGGAAGCGAATCCTAGAAAATGACTCGATACAGTACATCAGGTTCGTATTCAACAAAATACAAACTGTTAACTCAATTCTCTCAATTCTCAATTCTCAAGTAACTCATTTAACACTTGTTTTAATCTTTTTACTACATCGTTGTACCGTTGTTTTGGTTCAACGGATAAATACTCCAGCAACGGATGTTTTCGAAAATATTATCGTAAAACCAAAAACAAAGCGACTATCGGGAATTCTGTGTGTATACAAATTTTATTTAATCTGCTTTCGTAAATTCCTATTCCTAGAAACCTAGAATTATTTTTATCGTAATTTTATGCGATAATTTTCCTTCATAATAAGCTGGCGAAGTATTTGGAGTGCTGTTTCGGATTATGAATTAGTATTTCTTATTAATAATTAGACGAAATCGTCAGCGATCAATAAGCTTATACAAAGAAGAATCATCTTAACTTTGTTATAAGAATATTGGCCTGTAATTGTAAAAAAATGTTATTTTGTAAATTTTCTTATTGCTAATTTTCAATTTATGTTCTGCAGCCCGAGTAGTTGTTGTCTGAAGTCTTACGAGAATGTTATAGAATACCTAAAGACTGATGGAACTTGCAAATGTGGACTGGACTGTCCATTTTATATCCACCATGTATTCAACTTTGATGCAAGGGTTCAAAATAGAGACGCTTCCCAGGCAGTTGGGACCAAGTCGTCATGTAATCTGTGTGAAAGCAATCGACTTAAAGGAAACCGCAAATCAGAACAAGGTCTGGCGGCAAGTCCATTGAATCAGACACTGAAACACACAGCTAAAAAAACTATTAAGCCTTCAACTTTTGATGGCACTTTGACGTCGAAGAAAGGTATATATAAATTTGGATTTTAATTACCAATTAATATCAATTATATTTCAGAAAGAATAATCTGTATACTGAAACATTATTTTATTTATTAGATATATTTCCTGTTTTTGACATTTCCTTTCTATTTTATAAGAGGTTTTTTATCATGCACAGTAATCAAGCAAGATGCTTCAATTTTTGATTTGAAAACCTTGTTTGTTCAGCTTTATCTTACCAGAAGAGGTTTTGTGATCAGTAATGGAAATGAAAGCAAAAACCTTTGATGAAAGCAAAAACCTTTGTTTGGAAAATTCTGAGATGCCTCAAAGTGAAGGCAAGGGATTCAAATCCTATCGTTTCAACCAAAATGGCTGCCGCATGATTAAAGCAAATGTTTGACCACTCTTGTTGGAATCATTCAGGGGCTTGAAAAATCATCAGACAGGCATCTGAAATTGGAGTTAAAAAGATACAGTGACTACAGTAATGTTGTCTTTAGCAATCAGTATCAGAATTATCATACTGGTCGTTAAAAAAACTGTGTTGATTTGGCATCGCCATGCATTGTAGGACTGTTTAAGGGGTCGAAATAGATGCCGTCTTGGAAATATGTCCCCTAAAGCAGTCCCACAATGCACTGCAATGCCAACTCGAACCAGTTTTCCCTCGACCTAAGAATGGCTAATAGCATCAAGATCAAAATTTTGCGGGATAAGTTATAATAATTTGTGAGAATGCTAAGTTCAATTTGATCGGTGAGTTGGCCATATCCTGACTTAAAACAGCACAGATATTTTTCCAAGGTTTTACAAAGTTATAGAATTTTCTAGAAATATTCCTAGATTTAGTTGTCTCTAGAAAAGAATTAATAACATAGATGGGATTTTTTTACAAAAACTTTCCCATGTGATTTATATTCTTTGATATCTTTATATGTATATCCATTCATAATATTATACAAGATATTTGATGATGTTTTTGTTGCTATTACAAACAGTGGTATATTTTTCATGTTTTTTTTAGTTATTGGTCACTCGCGCACCAAATTAGACTCTCCAAAAGTGAAGAGATCAAAGAAGGCATCAAGTCCGTTATCCGACATTCCAAGTCCGCCACCAATTCCAATAAGTAGCCCAGTACAAAATGTTCCAAATAATCTGGGTGCAAACCAAGGGCCTCTTCCGAGCTTTGCAAGTATTGTTAGTAGCTCGAAATTTTTTAATCCAGGACTCAATAGAGGACCCTTGCATCCTACTGGCTCACTGCCATTAAAAACAAATGAACAAAATGCATTTGCTTTTCCGAAGCCTATTTCAACTGCGGTAACTTCAATTTCTGCATCTGTTGTTACAACGCAGTCTGCAACTGCCCCGGCCACACAGGTCATGGAGACAAATCGAAATCATCTAGAGAGCTTGCCTATGGTCAATAGAATTCCTGCCCCAACAAAATCAACCCCAAGTCCTAGAGTACTAGTTGGGGGAGACGCCAACATCAGTACAGTAATTTCATCAGCGTCATTCACTTCGGTGCCTACAGTATCAAATGTTTCAGTTCCTTTGACAACTGCTGCTATTTCTACTGTAGCATCAATCATAAACACACCTACATTACCTAGTTTATTCTCACCACTCGATGGAACAACAGTGTCAAATGAGGCAGCCAAATTGCCTTTAAGGGCTATGTCTAAATCAAAACCAAGATCTAGACCATCAAGGGCTAAACCTAAACCAAAAACAGATCAGAAATCAGGTTCGAAATCAAAATCCACCAAAGGTACTACTAAAGGAACTCCAACTACTGTATCATCCATGCAACCATCATTTCCTATACCAAGTTTGACTGTTAATGCAGTGGTCTCTAGTCCTACTTCATCCTACTGGCCAATGCCTGCGTCATCATTAGCAGGCAATATCAACCAGACACCTTATCAGACATCTACTTTTAATCCTTTGAGTTCCACAGTTTCATGTGCTGCAGCAAATCTTATTGGCATATCAAATGTCAATTCGTCAACTAACTTAACATTTGCTAAACCTCAACTTTCTCAGCCAGCAGTCTTACCCCAGCAGTCCATTGTATCATCATCAATTCAGTTATCACAGAATTACCAGAGTCAAGGTGTCCGAATGTCACAGTCTTCAGTCAACAGTGCCACAGGAGGACCTAGTGTTCAAGCAACTCAAACTTGTCTGTCACAAGCTAGTGGCAGCTCTGTGGATGGGAAGGCTAGTACAGGGGGTCAAGTACTTGCTGCGTCAATAAATTACCCAGTAGTTGCTACCCCCAGAATACAACCCCAAGCAGGTATGATGTATGTTGCAGCCACCCCTGGTGTCAACGTGTTTCCTTCAAACTACCCTTATGTGGCGGCTTCAGCACAGCAGATGCAAACTTCCCAAGGTGCATTTACCCAAGCCCAGAATGCCAAGAGCTCTTTGGCTGTAAGCACAATGGTCACTACCAGTCAACAACCTATGAATATATCACAGGTTGTGTCGTCAGAAGTAGGTGCCAGTCAAAACCAAGGAAAAGTAAGCTTCCAGGTTCCTGGAATGTATGTGCAAGGAGCCAACCCAAATCAGATGTTTCCAGTAAATTCACAGAGCTTCAACATGGGTCAGTATAAGGGAACATATCAACTACCCAGTGCAATGTATCAAGCTCCAGTACAGGGAGGTGCAATGGCATTCATAGCGCCAAGTGCAGCTAAGGGAACTTATCCTGGGGTTCAAGCACTTGCTACAGGAAATCTTGGTCAATTTGCATATCAAAATCCATATATGTTTGGAATTGTCATGCAGTCTACAACAAACCAAGCAACTAGTGCCGCAGTTACAAGTACTAAAAGCTCCCCTGCAACCTCAACAGCTGTCACTACATCCCTCCAGATGATTCAGCCACAGACCATACAGAACCCTGCTGTTGCTGCAGCATTTGAATCTTTTGTGCCTATTGCACCAGCAGCTGGTGGACAAGGTCCAAGGTTTGCACAGACATTAGCGCACCTTGCTAGTGCATATAACACTTTCCCATCACCTGGGATTCCCATAGGTCCAAATACCAATCAATTACAGCTGGCCTACCAGATGATGCAGATGGGCTCAAATCCGAATGCGACACAGCAGCAGCAGCAGATGGCCAACATGGCAGGTTTGATACAACCTGATTTGTCACCAAAGCACCCTATAACACAATCTGTTAAGCAAAGTTTACTAACTTCAATGGCAGCAGCTACAGTTACAACCAAAGGATCAACACCAGCAACCACTAAGCCACAGTCAGTTACTCAGTCAACAACTTCTACAATAACTTCCACTGCCCAAACGACAAGAGAAAATCCAACAGGAATAAGGTCACCGTACTCCACAGGAAATGCCAATTCATCATTATATATATCTTCGGCACCTTCTTCTTCAGCTTTCTCGCCCTATACTACTGCATCTGCTTCGGCACAAAGTACTCCATCAGCTTTCCCAGTAAGTACTGATACCATGTTATATAACCAAAGGGCTTTACAAAGTCCGCCGCAGAACACTCCACAACTAAGTGTAATAACTAGTCCTTCAGCAGTCTGTAACTCTCCCAAGACTTCTTATCAAAGTACAAGCAGTGTGACAGGTCTTTCTAAGACTACCACAGCTACTCATGAGTCTCAAGTCTTATCTCATTTTGAGCCTAGTAACTGCACAGCTAGTAAGTCATCAATGATGAGTACATATTCCAAGCCCAGTGAAAAGACCAGTGTAATACCATCAGACAAATGCCTGGGTGTCTTAGGTACAGATCATAGTGAACAGCCTAAAATTGGACAAAAAACTGTGAATTATGGGCAATATTCATCAGATCAATCACAGAAATTAACAGTTGTGTCTCCGAATGGAAAAGATGCTGTGGCAAAAAAGCCTTCGAATCCTCAACAACATCAAACTCCTCAGGGTGATAGAAATAATATAAGTCCTTTGAGAACTTCAAATTTTCCTGTCTCTACTGAGCACAAAGTGAAATTAAGTGTTGAAAATACTGGTCCATTCATCAATAAGCCTTGTGCGACAGGCAGTGTTTTAAGTCCAACAGAAGTACCTTCGTTTGGTATTACAGAACGAGAAGGGATTTCATTACCATCTGATTCAAAAACAGCTACTGGAACAGTAGGAGGAAATGAACCTGTGAAACAAACTAAATATGAATCAGATGCCAATTACTATGCTACTAACCCACTCCTCGGCATGAAACGATCATGTGAAGCCATTGAAGTTTATCCTGACCCCCCTGAAAGTACAGACTGTGACGATGATGATAGAGATGATTACTGTAGCTCAAATGAAGACCCTATGGAGAGGGATCCGATGCATGATGATGGTTCTATGGAGACTGTTAGAGATCTCCGACAGCATGGTATGGGCAGTTAAGGCATTTAGCACAACCTTAAGAACTGTGGACACATTGAAAATTTTGTTCTAAAAAATCTCCTCATTTTGAATGAGAAATGAAAATACGCCCTTTTTGATTTGTTTATTGATTTGTTCCAGTACTCATTGACTGCAGAATTATGGTATTTATACAGTGGCAGGCTTGTTGGGAGTAGTTTAGAAGAGGGGGGGGGGGGGGGGGTGGTGCATTAATCAAGCAAAACAAGAACAGAAATGAAATAAATAGGGGAGGACAAGTCATAGCTTTTTCATAATTTCTGTGACCTACCAACTCCAGATGTCTGGCATATTCGCTTTCGTCAATGAAATTTATGATGAGCCAAGTTCATTCCAATTAACAGCAATAAAAAATTTCCTGGGTGAAAAGGGCTGTTTGGTCACAAGAATGTTTGGCTGACAAATATAAGGAATTACCCCCAAAATCTTTCCTAGAGTTTGAAAATATACTTGATATTAATCATCTTACCCTGTGTAAAATCCTTAAATCTGCAGTCAAAAACCAAAGAGGAAGTTTCAATTTAAAAATAAGATTTTCAACTGTGACCACATTTTTTATAAGAGGTTGTGTTTTAGTGTAATGAATGGCCTGAATTTGGGTATATTTTTATCTGTAGCATCAAACTTGTATATTATATTGTTTCAAATTTCTTATTGAAGTACGGTAATTTTTTACACATAAATTGAAGGCAAAGCTAAAAATATTAATCATAACCATAATAAGAAATAGTTATAAGATTTATTGATATATATTTTATCTATTGGCAGAAATAAGCATTGCCAGTTCCTACTTTTTTACTATAGTTTATAAATAAACAGAGTAAACGGAAAGAAAAAAAATTCACTGGAATGATTGACAGTTTGATGGTGTCAGACACTCGTAGCTAAAACTTGTGATGGCATTGCAAGCAAAGTTGCATGATGAATTGCTCCATGAGACATTCTAAAGGCTGATTTGCATGGTACAACTTTTGCTAACAACTGTTGCATGCAATTTGCTTACACCACGCTTACAACACAAATTGTGTCGTGTAAATCAACCCTACAACAAGCAAGTTGTAAGGTGATTTACCTGACGCAATTCATGTCGTAAGTGTAGTGTAAGCAGATTGCATGCAACAGTCAAGCAAAAGTTGTACAGTGTAAATCGGCCTTATCCCGATAAACCTTTCATGGGAGGACATAGTGATACTTTGTACTTTTGAAAACCACCTTGACTCAGAAAAACACCTTGTAAAATGTCTCCTAATACAAATTTCAGCTAAAGGTTGAACACCATATACCATTTTCGTAACGTTTTTGTAAAACAAAATTTGCAGTTCTCAGTCATCTCCCATTGCAAAAATTTCAAAATTAATTGTAAGTTTGTTTTTATGCTTAATCCCATGCATTTTTAACTCTAAATATGTGTTTCTAAACACTAACATGAATGCATTTCCGTAGCAGTTTTTCTGTAAAGAAAAAATGAACAGAAAAAATTCTCTGAATAAATCCAAAGCACCTATCAAGTGAATAGCCATTTGCTTGTTGGAACTTATGCATCTTATATTCATGCTTGGAAACACATGTCAAACTGTAGAAATCTGTGGGATTTAAGTTGAAAAACACTGTTTTGAAAAGGAGTTAAGACATTACATGAATGCCTTTATACAGATATTTCATAAAGGTTGGTGAAGGTTTTGATACATGCTGCACACCAAGCCCAAAATGCACTATGGCAACATGCAACGAAACCTTCACCAACCTTATTTGAAATAGCCATAAATCCATAGATATAATTTTGCAGTTTTGTATCCAAAAAGAAATTATCCAGAAAGCAAAAATAAAAAAATCAACTAATTGGATTTTGGGCGCACCTTTATTTTTGTCTTAGACATTTTTTAAGAATTCCATGATTAGGTTACACACCCATACCACCCTTTTCTATGTCAGCTAGTCTGGTGTTTCTGATATTTGTGATATTATGCAGGTGATAATCAACATGTTGAAGACAAATTTCTCGTCACTAATCAAGTACGGAATCCAACCAAAGACATGTACAATGGGGGATGTAATGAAGTTCTTAAGGGTAAGAAAAAGTGATGTTGAGTCTTTTGTCTTTGTATGGGAAATATTAGAGAAGGAAGGGTAGTATTGTACCAGTATAATTCCATATTTCATTCCTGGACATTGTACATTCCTGGATAAGGGTGGCATTGTGCCATTATGATTCCAGGTTCCATGCCTGTGTTCAACTGAGTTTATCACTAGTCCCAACCTACTGCAAGTGCAGCAGTGGTACAACTCAATAGGATCAAACTGAAACATGTGAAGGTGCTATAAAGTTCATGCAGGACCCCAGAACATAGCACTAACTAGTTTGAATTAGTTAGGGTTGGTTTGAGAGGGGGGGAGGAAAAACTGGAAAGCCAAAAAACCCTTGGAGACAAGAAGAGAACCAACCCACTTGGCTCATAGGGTAACTGAAAATTGAATACCCAATAGCAGAAGTGAGAGGCAAGCATCTTTCCACCAGAATTTTGACTGCCAGGGCATAGCATGGGTTGTTTTGCATTAGCTTTGTTTTTAATATCATCATTTCAACACACAAAGTAAATTATTACAAACTGCTGTACCTAAAGCTGCTAATAATATAGAAGACCCCAAATTTGCTGGCATTCCACCTGACACCAGTAACAACAGAAATCACACCATTAAACGACCTTCTGACATCTTTTTACTAACAAAAGCAGCTCGATTTGGGGAACAAAAGAATTTCAATCTCCTGAGAATTGGAACCTATTGTTTTGTCCTCCAAATTGAGTTGCGTTCTGACATGCAGCAAGGGGTTTATACTGACAACCTCACTGATACCCTAGTATGCAGAGCCAGATCCTTTCAATAGCCATGTCCTACCATCAGCCTACTAAAGACCCACCAGTACCTAAGCCTTTTACATATCAAAACCCTACTGATAACCCACTGACGGCCTTTGTAGACTTGGCAAACAACTACAGTCCATCAAAACATAACCAACAATGCACAGTCATCATGACTTGGAACTGACCAGCCATTTTTAGCCCTGTTATTAGTCTACATATCATTGCACATCACTAGCAACCCACTGACACTCTACCAACAAACCATCAATATCCATACATAACAGAGGGAATTTAGTCATTAGAAACAACTGGAAATATGATGACTAACCTATCATCAGCAGAAGGAGCAACAGAGCATGACCAGCAATCTCTGCATCCTAATTTTCAACATGCTGCAGGGACTGAGGAGCATAGTTTTAAATGGGGGGCTAATTTGAGGGGTCTGAGGGAATGCCTGCTATGCACCCTGTGAACATGTTGAAATCGAGCAGTTGCAACATATTAATGCATTAAACTCATGTCAAAGCGTTAGCCCACTTGTAACAGAAAATCATTTTTGGCTGGAAATGTGTGTGTCTGTATTTCCTGTCCTATGGCATATACCATCATCATTATTTTCATCACTATTAACGTTTAATCAAATGCTGACTTTTCTGTTGCTTTTTTCTAGAACAAGAAATGAAGAATGAGCATCTTGGAGTCAACATGAAGGCCAACCAGGCATTCCCACCTTATAGAGCAGAAATGTTGGGAGAATTATCCATTCCCCATGTGAGGCCACACTTTGATATTGGTGATGTGGTATGGGCACAAGCAAGGGGCCTTCCCTCTTGGCCTGGACAGATTGTTGATGAGAGCAAAGTTGGTAAAGGAAGGGCAGATGAGGGAAAGGTTCGTAAACATAATCTATGTATACAGCATGAAGGCTTTGCAGTTTTGATGATATTTTAAAATTTATGGGTTACAGCACTTCTGCAACCTAACTGACTCCAGACATCAATCAAAATTAATCAAATCAATGAAACTTACAATGTTTGGAGTTCATTATGATTGAGCGATATGGAAATTCCCATGACTACACAGCCATTTTCACACATGAATTTCTTTTTTGCTCACGCTCGGAATGAACTCAACCTGTTGTAAGTTGGATTGACCGAAGCTAAAAAGCCAGACATTTGGCACAATATGAAAAGTGCTATTAGCTTCAAAATGGAAATATTTAATTACCAGTAGTATTTCATTGACATAAATTTGCAAAAGTAGCTGCGTCAGATTTTCATATTTGACAGACTAATAGTTATGAATAAAGGATGCCTGAAGAAGAATCACATAGAAATTGCATGAAAATTCCATTTTTTTTGTTTAGAAATGGGTGATGTGGTTTGGGGACCACACCTTCAGTCAAGTTGAAGTAGATCGCCTCAAAACTCTCAGCGAAGGACTCAGAACATTAGATGATAAAGCAAGGAAGAAAAAATACAGGTAAATACATGATAACAAAAGGCTTCATTTTCTTCCTCACCTTTTAAATAGAATTATAGTTCAATCCATTGTAAATTTTTATAAAAATAATAGATTTATGTCAAATATAGGAAAAAATTCCTTGCCACCTAAAAATCCTTTCCATTATATCTGCTTTACAAACTTGGCATGCCTTGTGTTCTTACAGCTCGACATGCAAAAGTATGACCACTATTAATGTATTCGCATACTTCTAGGCACAGAATCTTTGGTGTCAAACAAGTTTTTACAAGCCGTATTTGGTAAACCCAGATAGCTTGGCATCAAAATGTGTCTGTTTAAAGTACAAAAACATGTGCATAGAAGTATGCGATAACATTAAATGTGGTCCTACTTTTGCCCATCATGCTGTGAACCTAATAAAACGCTCCTGCTCATTTATTAACCAGTACTTAATCAAATTTCTATTATCACAATATTCAACAGAGCTAAAAAAGCCAGGATAAGTATGGAACAAGCTATAAATGAAGCTCTTGAAGAATTAGATGTGGTAAGTTTGGTGTTTGTTTGAATACTGTAAAATTCATATGCATCTTTGCTATAAACATGAAGAAAAATTTTTTTTAGCATGTGTGGTAGCTATGCAAGTATAGTTAGTAGTAGGGAGGTTTTCATTAGAGCGATTTTCATTAACCAGACCAACTGCCCAAAGTTTTGGCATTTTGGCTTCTAGTCAATCAAACCTACAACATGCCGAGTTCTGACATTCCACTTGAACAATAAGGAAATTGCCATGACTAGAAAGCCATTTTCTCTTACTAGACAGGAATTTTTTTATTGCTCAAGATTGGGATAAACTCAGCTCATTGTATATGTGATTGACCAAGCTAAAATGCCAGACATGTGGAGTGAATAGGTTTTAGAAATATTAAAAGTGGTGTAAGAGGCAGCTGGCATTCAAACTATCTTGGTTTGGCTTTTGTTTTGTCCTCCATAATTTCACATGCATCCCTACAGTATATGCCGATGATCTTCCTAAAGATATATACGGTAACATGCAAATAAAAATAATAAGTATTACCAATAACCAACTTCTTTGTTTACCATTAATTTTTCAGAGAGAAAGATTAAAAGCAAAGCAAGGTATTAACAGTGAAGTTTTAAGTTACACTTACAGTCCAAATGGCTCAAGCGTACCCCCTTAGTCTCCATTAATGATTTCATTATATTAAATCACACAAGGGAGCAGAGCTCATGCAAAAGTAATGTGTAGTGAGACTGAGAGTATGTGTGCTCTGGTAAATTAGCATTAGCCCTTCCCTCCCCTCCCTTCCTCCCACTTAGTGAGATACATGATTTTGAGAATAGTCCCCTTCAACAGTTCCCTGTGCCATCTTGAAAGGTAGCCAGTCCTTTGCATTGAAAGTAGATGAATGATGAGCTTGTAATGATAGATATCTTTTTTAACACCTTAGAAAATTATTCACATCTTGATCATTGCAAGCTCACTGTTCGTCTCGCTTCAATGCAATTGAATGGCACCAATGATGTTGCTAGGAAATGTAAACTTGACTATTAAGAAAACTCCAATCAGAGGGCTGCATGCCAGGAATTTTGTAGTAAGATCAGTATTCTGCTTGTCTTGTAGGTATGAGAGCAAAGACCAAGAAAAAACGTCTTCGATGATAATCTTTCTAAACTCAGGACCACATTAGAAAATTGGGTGATTATTACCTTAAAAATGCACACTGTCTTCACTGATAGTTGTGCTAACTATATACATGTAAATAGTTCTGATATTGTGTCATTCCATGGCTTTGTTATAATTATTTTCATTGAATAATTAGCCAATTATTATGGTAGGAAGAATAAATTGCTAAATTATGTCTATTTGTATAGTTGTTTTGTATAGATACAAGATCTAATTACCGGTATATGCATTGAAGAAACAGGTGGCTGATTTTATGAGTGGGAAACGAATGCAGATCCACGGGAGAGATCCAGGTTTTTTAATACGATCTGGTGAGTTTGTGTTGTATAGTTCAATATCTGGACCACCTTTGTTGTCACATTAATTCTGGGTCTGACATCCCTGGATCTGTTCTTGAAATATGAGCTGAAATTTGATCATTGAACATTATTTTTGAATTTAGAATTTTCCTTTTAATATTCAACAACAGAATTGCTAACAAAAAACATTGTCATTTTTTACCCCAAAAAGTTACCATGCGCAAAGAACCAATAGCTTTTCCTTTTCACCCTTAAAAGAGGGAATTAATTAAACCCCTAAAAGATATAATGACGATCATCCCTGCCGTTTCTTATATGGAAGTACTAGTACCTCCCTGCATGGTTTGCTAGTTTCCCACTCATATGTATATTATATATCAGTCGGCACTGTGTGAATATGTAGTGACAGTAAAAATTAGTATGAACAAACAAGTGGGCTACTACAAATTCTGCATTCTGATTGATTGTGCTAATATTAGAGATCTAAAAGAGGCTTTGATAACAGCCAATTCAAGAGGAGGCACAACAATAGAGTCTTTTTTCTCTAGGAAACTGAGTTCTTTCTCATGTAAATCAGATTAGACTTTAGTTGTTCAGGCTGGTTCACACTAGTGACGCAAGCATGAAAATAATAGCATACGCAAGCACAGTTTTATACAGTAAGTTAACCTCTTTATATTTGGACAGAACAAAACATTCAGTCATCCTTGATGTACTATCTGTGCTTGCATATGTCGTTATGCTTATGGTTATCGCTAGTGTGAGCAAGGCTTTCTTGCCTCCTGTCATTGCCATCTTCTTGAGTGATTTTACTTGTCCATGAAACAAAATTGTAGGTTGGCACCATTGTAATTACTAGACAATTTAAAACAAAAGAAAACAATGGAAAACAATTATTGTCTCCTACTATGTATTATGGTTACTATGTTTTAGGGGTCAAGTAAAATCACTCTTGGGAAAAAAAAGACAGCAAAACAATGGCATTTGCCTAGCATGTTGTGGTGTAATTTCTGAGGTTTTGCTTGTTTTATTTAATATCAATCCCTGTCCAACTAGTTTGTTTATACTAAAACCATTAGACCACTCATCCTTTTACGCTATGAAGGAAATAGCTAATCTTTTTGAACCGTGTAGGCTATGGGCCTTACTCACACGACAGCCATAAAAACCTTTGTTTAACCCACATGAATTTTTAAATTCATTAAAATCTCAAGCACTTGAATGCAAGGGTATGTATGGGAAAATGTATTGTTTCAGTCAACATGGCTGCCATGTGAGTAAGGTCCATTGATTCATGGCCTATAGACCCCTTACATGTGACGTCAAAGTGGCTCAATTTGAAAACAAAACAAAAGAATTTCAATCTCCTGAGAATTCGAACCTATTGTTTTGTCCTCCAAATTGAGTTGCATTCAAATATGCTGCAAGGGGTCTATTTGCGCAGTATGTCGGTATAATAGTTTAAAAGATAGGACTGTGGTTGTAAATCCATGTTCAAGTAACAATAGAAGACAATACATACAATATAGAACAATACACTACAATATTATAGATGTATTGTATTCCACTTGGACATGGATTTATAACCAGGAATGTCACTTAAAAAGCTCGCAAAAAATACTTAACCATATAGGATTGTAAAATCTGGCTAATTTTTAAATGCTGTTGGCTTGTGGAAATTTTTAATTTAATTAAAATATTTTTGTAGCTTGATATTAGCTAGCTATTGACAAGACAACATGTATTTTTAAAATCCTTGGTATTGTGTGTTCACCAAGTTGATATATTTGTGCTCACTGATCTGTTATACCAATCTATGACTTTTTTCCAGGAGTGGGAGGGTTGAATATTGAGTGACTCTACTGGGGAAGGAGGTGTTGAGTGTCGTGGTCCAGCAAAGAACAAACTCCTTTCAACTGGGGGAAGGAGGGGTTGAGTGTTCTGATTCCGCAAAGAACAAATTCCTTTCAACTGGGGGAAGGAGGTGTTGAGTGTCGTGGTCCAGCAAAGAACAAGCTCCTTTCAACTGGGGGAAGGAGGGGTTGAGTGTCATGGTCCAGAAAAGAACAAACTCCTTTCAACTGGGGGAAGGAGGGGTTGAGTGTTCTGATTCCGCAAAGAACAAATTCCTTTCAACTGGAGGAGGGAGGGGTTGAGTGTCCTGGTTCAGCAAAGAACAAACTCCTTTCAACTGGGGGAAGGAGGGGTTGAGTGTCATGGTCCAGAAAAGAACAAACTCCTTTCAACTGGGGGAAGGAGGGGTTGAGTGTTCTGATTCCGCAAAGAACAAATTCCTTTCAACTGGAGGAGGGAGGGGTTGAGTGTCCTGGTTCAGCAAAGAACAAACTCCTTTCAACTGGGGGAAGGAGGGGTTGAGTGTCCTGGTTCAGCAAAGAACAAACTCCTTTCAACTGGGGGAAGGAGGGGTTGAGTGTCCTGGTTCAGCAAAGAACAAATTCCTTTCAACTGGAGGAGGGAGGGGTTGAGTGTCCTGGTTCAGCAAAGAACAAACTCCTTTCAACTGGGGGAAGGAGGGGTTGAGTGTCATGGTCCAGAAAAGAACAAACTCCTTTCAACTGGGGGAAGGAGGGGTTGATTGTTCTGATTCCGCAAAGAACAAATTCCTTTCAACTGGAGGAGGGAGGGGTTGAGTGTCCTGGTTCAGCAAAGAACAAACTCCTTTCAACTGGGGGAAGGAGGGGTTGAGTGTCCTGGTTCAGCAAAGAACAAACTCCTTTCAACTGGGGGAAGGAGGGGTTGAGTGTCCTGGTTTAGCAAAGAAAAACATCTCTACTAATTCACACCTGGAGGACATGTGCTAACACTATTTTTATTTCATATCTTTATTTCAAATTCAGTTTAGTTTTTGGCCATTTTGTCCAAGATTGTAGTCATTATCACAGTCTTGAAGTTTTTCTTTTTAAAGAGTTTAGCAGTTTAGGAAAGTCCACATCTCTCGTAGTCTCCTACGCAGCCGCTGCTAGGGTCATCTCTAGAATATACTACAACTCTTGAAGTTTGATGAAAAATTCACTTCAGATGAAAAGGTAGCAATCCTAGTAGACTACTATACCACCCAAAAAATCCTTCGGTGTCATTAATCAGAAGTCAAAAAGCTCAGTATTCTACGTTTTCCTGTGAAGCTTAATCGAGCGTGCATCACGGCCAGGTTATCCACCACAGCCACGTCACCGGTTCTCCACTGAAAACCCACAGTGCATTGCCAGTTGGTTGCCCGGATGTGCTGAACGACTTCCGGTTCGATCTCAGTCCCATCTCCATACATAGCATGAGCTGGGTAAAGTGAGTCGTTTTCTAACGTTATTCCATCGAACATTGGTGAAGCCTTGAAGTATGAACTGTGGTGTGAGTCTGGTTGCGTGAACCATACTTTCTTCCCTGTCTGAGGATGGTGGACGAATGGTGGAAGGCTATACCAATATAATAGGCTACCGTCTGGCTGCCATTTGTAGGAAAATCCAGCTTTTTCCAAAAACTTTTCTATTTCCTGTGAATGAAACGTTCAAGATTAGCTACGTTTATGCTTTTGGAAAGTTGTTCTTGATGTGACTTAAGCCACGACACATGGTGCAACATTGCGCGCAATTTATGTGGAAAACAATCCTACTTCAGCAACACGTCACTATTGCGGATACAATATTGCTGAAGTAGGATCGTAATTTTTAATTTACAAGGATAATAGAATTAACATCAAAATTAATCAGAAGCGGGAATTTTCATATTTTAGTGTGATGTTGCACGAAGTAATGTTGCACCTTGTATCGGAGTCTAAGGTTTTCCAGCTAGCCTGGTTTTCACTTGCAGAGTCAGAGTCGCGTTTTCACTTCATCATAAGCTGTTTCCGGCTCCGATTCTGTTGCAAGTGAAAGTCACGCTGTACTGCTCGTCCAATCAGGTTGTATTACAGCAGATTTCTTATCATTGTCACGACACGGTTACGGCGCTGCGCGGACACGACACGAAATGTCAAATGTTTTCATAGACGGCACTGATACGGTCACGGCAAGGCACGGACACGGCACCGAACGTCGAATGTCTTCATACACGGTACGGCACTGACACAGTGATGGAAGGTGCGGTCCGTGCCGTAACATGCATCGCCATCACGGTCACAGTACAATACGACCAGTTCATACAAAACAATATATAAGCTTTTTTAAAAGTTTACCTTGGTGTCATCTGTATAGAAAGAGGACTGCCAAGACACATACTGAGTGTCCTTGCTACTGCTTGGTAGGTATCGACTGTAGCGGACTTGTTTTTCCTCCAGTTTGTGTACAACTTTCGGATCCAGTTTAGCAAATACTTCAGAGTTTCTTGTGATTGTCGTCAACCCGCCACAATCTTCTGCAGGTTCTTGGTCACAATAAAACACCACCTAAAGAAGGAAGATGTGATGGAGTAATAGCCTGCGTGCAGCCCGACTAAACTCTGGTTAAGACGTTTAAGTCGGGCTGCACGTAGGTAGCCTCCTCCGCAGACGTTCTTAGGGTCGTCACGTTGTCACGCAACGTTTCATTGCGTGACGACCCTAAGAGCGTATTCATTTTATTCTCTTGGAATAAGCACAAACTCACCTAAAACCAACAATCCCCTGACTAGATAAGACTACACTTACCTTTTTTGGATGAACCGGCGAACAAGCCATCTCATTATGTGGTTCGATAGTGAATTCTTTAGGATCAAGCGTCGAGATGTAAACGGTAGCTTTCTCATCAAACAATGGCCTGTTCCCAGTCCCTCCGCTGTAATCCATCGGGGTATACCCCAAATTCCTGGTGAACGTAGAAAAATCTTTCCCTTCAGATAACGGAAGGCCTCGGAACAAGACTACGCCGTATTTTAGTAGGTTTTCATTAAGAAAATTTCGGCAATGTCCCGCCCATTCTGCTACAGTGAATCTATCAGCTTGTTGGACTTTTAAAGCGAAGGGAAGGCCGTTTCGAGGGTCCGCAACAAACGCTGGAAACCCTTCGCCGTCAGAACCTGGAAGATATTTTCTACCAGCTATGGGATGCTTGTGTGTTGGAGCAAGTTTAGCTGGTTCGATAATCTTCAACAAACCGTCATCGTAGGTAACAGTCTTACTTGAGCTGCAAAAAAGAAGATATTGCTAATACCCAATCCGAAAATCGTACCAGCGTCCTGGTATATTTTAACGCAAATTTCCCTCCAAACGAACTCGAGATTTCTATCGGCTGATAGTTGACGAGGGGCTCCGGCCCCGAGTCAACTATCAAAGCCGATAGAAATCGAGAGTGAGTCTTCTAATTGTTTTAGTAAAAATCTCACTAAACTATACTATACTAAACTAAACTAAACTTCACAAAAGCGCGAAGGAAAAGCCGCCATTTTTTCAAAACAAGTCCGGCTTTCTCTACCCACTATCTATCGGCTGATAGATAGTGAGTACGTTAGCCAATCAGAATGCAGGATTTGCATTAGTATAGTAGTAGAATTTTACTAATAAAGAATATTGTGGGACCCAAATCATCGAGTTATCTCTACGCTAAGTTGCCCATGCCCACCGAGGAAAACGAGGAAACCCAAAAATATGAATTATCACTTTTTTAAATATATCCGGAAACCTTACCTCGTATAGGTAATTCTCAACACCTTAGACAGACTTTTATACGTCCCACAGTAGTCTTTTTAAAATCGATTAACGAGTGTTGGACTTCCCGCAAAACATGTACAGATTCATTTCTTTAGCAAGAACTTCGGTTTATTTCTCTCCTTTCGCTCATAGTGTTCAACAACTACCCGGGGGGGGGGGGGGGGTACTACCACCCCAACTTGGGTGGGGGTGTACCGCCAGGTCCTCAAAACCCTGACCCTATCCCAGACCTAGAATTTTGATTTCATATACCCTACCCCAGACTAAACCTAAGAATTGTAAACCCTATCTCAGACTAAACTCAATAGATTTCAATAACTATTTGGCAATTGTTTAATTGAATTTAAATCGGTTTTTTTTATGCCGGCAGAAAACGTAGCCTACCAGGCTAAAACAACTAAAACATAACCCTATCCCAGAAAAAATATCAAAAAGATACCCTATCCCAGACAAAAACCTTACCCTTCCCCAGACAAATTGTAAAAAAATGATACCCTACCCCAGACCTAAAAGCCAAAAAACCATACCCTATCGGGCGGCACATACCCGTATAGCAAATATAGGGGAGTACCCCCCCCCCCCCCCCCCCGGGAACAACTACAAAAGAGAAATGTCATTTCCGCCAGCTCCGAAATTATACGCTTCATATCCCAAGTTTACGAGGGGCTATCTTAAGTCCAACACTCGTTAGTAGATTAAACTGTGGGACGTAAAAGTCTGTCTAAGGTGTTGACAATTACCTAAAACATTGATATTTCATATTTTTGGGTTTCCTCGATTTCGCAATGCCGAAGAAAGCAACTGAGAAAAAAATACTCTCCATCATTCAGCATTCCTTGACTAACTACGTGCTTCATTATTTAAAAAAATCCGCTCATTGTACGCATGTAATTAAAGAAACTTCATATTCACAACTCTCTAGAGACAATTGTAAAAATTTAATCCACAAATGTAAGATTAATTGTGTAAAAAATATGTAAAATACTGAAATGTAGTGAAGTGAAACTAGCCCAATTGTATGTTACTTATACCCGAGCGAAAACAAATCATCTTCAGTCCAGATTGCATGACACTGATCTACTTGTACAGGAAAAGGTATATTAAAGGCGCGAGGAACATTCAAAGTCGTTGATAGCTGGAAATAGCTCGATTGTTAACTAACTGACCTAACTGAAAACATAGTTAATTTAAAAATTTTAAAAACTATTTAAGTATCTGTGCAAGTCCGCTATGCAAATGAGATTGTTAACTAAGATATGAACAAGCATTCTGGTTGGAAAATGAACCTTTTAGATCCAAAACTGATGCTAAAATCGTTAATCGACTTAATTACAGATAGCGAATTTCGAAATAATGACTGACAATAATACTTAATGCAAAACTACTAAGGCTTGACACAAAATTATAAATTATACTTACATCCCTCGATAAAGACAAGGACGAATCCTTGAGAAGAAGAGGCCAAAAATATAGGATGACGAAGGAACCAATTGGAAACAAGATGGCATTATAATCGTCGGTTTTAGAATAATGACTCGTCAGTGTCAGGACGTTTACGCTGAAGTCTGCGTGGCCAAGCTCCTCGTGTGGGATTGGGGAGAGGGGAGGGGGGGGGGGGAGAAGAGAAAGGAGAGCCAGGTTTTTTGATAACCGCCCCATTCATTAGATATTACTATAGCCAATCAGCGCTTACCGGAAATGAAATGCTATACCTGAAACTGTCAAATTCACGTGTATCTTCATGGCCCGTACATCAGTTTCAAAACAATATTTATGAAAGCTTGTAGATCAAATATTTTATGTATGCAACTCCTAAAAAGACGACCCAAAGAAGACCGAAACCAGAAGAAAGTGTTAACGATTACTGTCGAATATGTAAGACAAGTTTCAAAGTCGAATTTAGAGGCTCAAAAAGTTCTTTTGAAAACTTGTTCAAGCACAGGTAGCTTTGCTACTTTCTACCCGTTGAAAACAAAATAAAGCTTCAGTATTACTCCAAACGTGGAGGAGACTCTGGCGCCCGTGCCCTGATACCTTAATTGAGAGGTACACTAGGTATTTCCAGATAAAGTTCTTTATTTTTGGACTACTCTGAGTGCAGCATGAGATTTTGTCACATATTAAAGCGTGCATACATGCGACAATACACAGGCATATATATATACACCTACTTGCAAGAACGTTGTCATACAACATTTGAACATTTGTAGTTTAGTGGATTAGGAATAAATTCAAAGTACAAAAGAAGATCATTGAAGCAGAACTATTTCTTTTGTACTTTTAACTTATTCCTAATCTTGAAACTACAAATGTTCAAATGTTGTATGACAACGTTTTTGCAATTAGGTATATCTATATATAGATTCAACTGCAACTGATTAAAGTAAACAAATCAATTGACACTGATGGACTAATTCGACGATACGGCGGCCATCTTGGCAGGGGCAAATATACATAACTTCGTTACAGTAATGGCGTCGATTAACACAAGACAATTTGACAAAAAATGAATTAAGAAGATGGAGATGAAAGAAAGACAAATAAACAAAACTCTCTATTTTATCACACATTTCTGTTTTTTTGTTTTGCACCCTGGACGCCCCACAATGCATTGCGATTTAAGATGTAAAGGGAATGACTGATACTACATGGAAAAATGAAGTGCTTGTCACTTAATCAGCATGATAGGACATGCGAAAGTCAGGATTTGTTTTTCATTCGTCAGATTCTATGCCCCAGCTTTTCGTACATGGTCCTTTTCATTATTTCAGATTCAAGATGGCCACCGTATCGTCGAAGTAGTCCATTAATTGTAACTTACAAATTCGTCTGATAATTATCTAGCTTCTTTTGTTCTTTAGGACCCCAGCACTAAATAACTCTGCTCTCGCCTGGTCACGTGATCTCAACTGGCGGCGGGAATTAATTCAACTTGGGGGGTAACAAGACCGAATATTTAGGCGGGTGCTAAACAGGCCATTCAGCTCTATTGGCTACATTATGCGAAACAAATAGGACATGCATTTTCACTACCAGGTCTCATGACCCTATCCTTCTTGAGGAAATGATAAACAGAAATAAAAAGAGCAACTTGATATTGGTGACAATACTTGCTGTAAGATGAAAGATACGTGAAATAGGTGTAACATAACAGTGTACACTGACTACTCATGCTCATGTGTGTATTTGGTATGCTGGTTTATCTGTGTCCAGAACATCAGCTCCTAGATTGTCAAGACTTAAGTCTCCATGCTGCATTTTCATCTCTATTTCTACTTGTTTCTTGATGGCTGCAGGGGAACTTTCCCTTGAGTTCCTTTTCCATAAGACAAAGAGAAATAGAAAAAATATTAAGTTATTACAATTTGTTATTAGAAAAACTGTGCCCGTCACCTGGTACGCCACATACCATCGTACAAGTAAAGACGTGGCACAGTGGGCTCATTTGTGACTAGTTATAAGTTCGTTAAGTTATGCGCACGCATGTCGCCAGCTCAGTTTTTGCCAGAAAACATTAATTTCGTGACTTCGTGCATGTGCCTCATCATCCATGTTTTTGGATCACAACTCGGCGCATGCTCAAACAGAAAACTGCGGGATCCAATCAGGAAATATTTCTTTCTTAACGAGTACAAAAGCTAGTAAAGCGAAATGACACGACTAAAAGAGAAAGACGAAAAGGGACCTCTGTGAGCAGGATAGCAAGGACGTTGAGTACCGTGAATTTTTTTTTTTGACAATGCACAAAATGGTTTGTGGATATAGGATGTGAATGTTCAAAGTCTTGTCCTTTTGGCCATACTGACCTGATAATTACAGCAACAATGATGATGATCAAAAGAACCCCGGCAACTACTGATCCGCTAATGATAAGATAACGGACATATCCTGGTTTTTCTTTATCATCTGTGACGCCAATAGGCTCAGTATTGATCGTTGTAGTAGGTTTAGTGGTAAGTTGGTATGTTGGTTTTTCATCCATATACACGGATACAGACAGTATTGTTTTGTTGATGGCTTTGCTGATACGAGCGAGAGATCCATTGATGATATCAACAAGAAGATCCCTATCGACTGTGTCAGTGACTCCGATGGCGACTGCTGATGGGAACCTAACATAGAATGCTACAGCAGCAATCATGTGACCAGGGATGGACGAGTAAGACAACTGCACTGGATAACCTGGCAGAAGATGAACGTCTTGTGCTGTGAAGGTGACACGACCACCACTGGAGCGCCTGGAAAACATTGGTATTTATTAGTTGCTTCCTTTCTTCTCTTTTTTTCGTTGTCAGTTCAAAAGATTTACCTTACTCTTGTCTTGAGTCCAAGGCAGCTCTGACCTTTAGCACAGAATTCAGTAACTTCCTGGGCTACAGCATTCTTGAATTTCAGATCTTTTTCTTGGCCCCACTGCGGAAATGTCATGTCAACATTATGATTCATATTCCTATACAGTTATTTCAAAAAACGTTAGTACTGGTGAAGGTTTTGTTGCATGTTGCTTGTTGCATGCTGCTTACCACGTTTGAAATTTATTATATTCATATGTAAATAATGTCATCACAGAAATGAAAACATGCTGAAAAAACCTGCAGACAAAGTTTGCATGGGAAAATCCCATATTGTTGTAAAATTTCGCTGCTTGAATTCCTATCAACCACACTGCATTTCAGGCTTGGTATGCGACATGCAACATGCAACGAGCAACAAAACCTTTACCAACCTTTTTTGAAATAGCTTTATTTCATAAGAACTTAATTCAATTTATACATGCAATATTTTACAGTCAACCGTCACATTTGTAATACATGCATAAGATCGAACTGAGAAGAGGAGGTTTTGTCATTCTTCGGTCAAGGTACTCTATCCATACCTACCTCAGTTATGTCAAGTCCCTGGATGGTAACATTAACAGAGCTTTGGATATCTTTTTTTGAAGGTGGTCTTGGTGTTGATGGTGATCGAGTTGTAGCCGGTTTCTCAGGCTCTAAATTTAAAAAAAAAAAAATTTTTTGTTTTACCCTCATAGACATGATGTCAGCACTTAATATTTGTGCATATAACAAATATGTAGTCCGTGGGTCATTATTGGAATTTACGATAAATTCAGTCGAATAATTTAAAGGTCATTGGAAACAAATTGTTGTTTGCGTCACTATGTGTTACCTTGACATTCATTGCCATTCCACACAAGGCCTTTCCTACACTCGCATTCGTAGGAGCCAATGGTATTTCGGCATCGCAGATTAGCTGAACAGCTGAACGTCCATTCAAGGCACTCGTCGATGTCTGGAGAAAAAAGTGTACCATTCAATCTAATGCTTAATATATAGATTTAGGCACTGCCTAAAAGCGGAGCTCCCATAAATAGTATATTTAGTGCTAAAAACGTGACAATTGTGTGACGCGGCATAACGCTGGTTATAGCGTTACCACTTCGTTAGATTTTACCAGAATCCAGAAGGAAAAACTAAAAGAAAAACCATTATTTTAAGCCTTCAAAAGCCTTAGACAACTTTTCAATTCGAAGAATAATAATTATAGATTGTAGAACATATGAATACATGTATAGAACGAAGGATTTTATTCAGCAAATCTTAGTAATCAAAGTTGTAAGTTTTTTAGGTGGAAAGTAAACTACACTGAAAATTGTCGAAAAATATTACTGATAAGCTTAAGCTTACATTCACTTGAACTTCACACGTAGTGTGAAGAGACATATTCATTAATGCAAGATAATAATTTTCTTTGTTAGTAAGTTGGTCTTTGAAAAGTATTTTTTTTAGATTTATTCTTAACTTTATTATCGAGCGAAAAATCTTACAAAAACATAAGCTTATCCATAAAAAGCTCATCATTTTTGCGATTGTGTAATAGTAATAGCTGGAAAAGCCCGATAAATAGCAAATATTTGGTGTGATATGTATTCCTTTTTCATATTTCATTCAACATTAGAATAAATTATCTATAAAAATGTCAAAATATTCATATGATTATGAAACTGGAATCTTGTTTTGACTTCGCGTAAGGTTCGCTGGCCGTCAAATATATTTTTTCAAAGAACCAAGTCTTTTTACTAAGTCTTAGCCTTTTTTCTTGAAATGGGATCAAAAACAAATAATCAAAGCTTCAAATATCGCTTTTTTGGTTGACAAGTAATGAAGAAAAAGATGATAAAAATCTAGAATGCAGTAAAAACGACAAACTATCCAAGTTTCTCTGACAATGTTTGCCGAACCAACGTCCTTGGCTTGTCTGAGAGTTTCTTCAGCTAGTTTACACATTTCTTGTCGATTTTTTACGAAATATTAGTTAAGATTAATGAATTTACCTTCTATGAAGTGTTTTCTACGAAACTGAAATATCACTCTTGCAGTATAATCAGGTTTTTCTGGTCTACAGGCCACTTTTTCTCTCACTGAAGTTTCAGTCACGAAACTTAATTCATCGTAAGATTAAGAATCTTCCCTCGCTAAATCTTCTTTAACAAGTCGCTAAAGTCGAAAAATTGTTTTTGTTCACTTTAAGACAGACATGACTTCGATTAAACGTATTTTTCGTATTGCAAAAATAAGAAAAAAATACTTCTTGATCCATCTTTGACTACATTATTGCAATTTTTCTGTGCATTTGTGAGTAAGCAAAGCGCGCGGGAACCCTGTGCAAAGTGGTACACGGACGGACGTACGGTATGTATGTATGTATGTATGTATGTATGTATGTATGTATGTATGTATGTATGTATGTATGTATGTATGTATGTATGTATGTATGTATGTATGTATGTATGTATGTATGTATGTATGTATGTATGTATGTATGTATGTATGTACGTATGTGACGTATGTATGTATGTATGTATGGACAAATCAAGCCATGAAAAATCAAGTCGATGGGTTACCATTTTTTCTTAAGTATGGTGCTCCGCTCGCGCGGGCCTTCGGCCCGCGCGGGAGCTCCGCTATAATTGCTCGATTCAGTATTTCCCACCACAAACAATCACAGCAAAACCTACACATAAAACGTAGTATTGCGCAGGTGACTCAGTGTCGTCTCAAATCCGAAAGGCAGGAAAACAAGACGGATGAGAGTGAAACGACGCAACACGAACCTCCATTCCTTCTCTCGTTGGTGCCTGTCATCATCATTTTTTTCAACCAATTAATGACACATTAACTGAAAGAAAGAAGTATTTTATATCTTCACTTACCGATGCACGTCACGTTGTCGCTATCCAGACGATATCCTGGACGACATTCACAATCGTACCAACCAATGGTATTGCGACAGTCCTGATTACAGCGGTTCTTACCTGTGGTACATTCATCGATGTCTAGAAAAACATCATGCAAGACTGAGAACAATGATATCATATGGCCAAATATAAAGTATTGTTGCTAGTTTAAATATAAATATTATTACAGAGCGAGTGCTGCGTGAAAACATCTTTAGTGAAACCTAGATGCGTTTTTCTCGAAACACATATGCTTATCAGTATTTCAATAAAGTTTGTCACCAAAAGCCTACAAAGCTGAGACCACTGAGGATCATGGGAGACATTTCATATCAAACAAATAAAGGTTTTGATACAAACTGAAACTGCAGCTTGGGAATGCTTACAATTAAGAGGTGAAACTATAACTGGTGAAAAATCTCAAGACCATCAATAGTTATCAAATGGCTGAAACATGTAAAATGTTTCTACCCGTAATCCTTGCCGGTCCCATCTTGTTAGCTTTTCAGGTGACTAACGTTATTGAAATAGGTACAGATACAGTCCAACAAAGCACATGATACCTTAGTCTACGTAGCCACCGTTTGATTTGTCAAGCAACGCTTTCTCACCCGTACAAGGGGACTTAGTTTTAGCTATAGGGTAGAATGTTTTGCGTGACGATGCTAACTAATGATACCTGAGCATGATTTATTGTCACGTTGAAGTTCGTATCCAGGTCGACATGTACAGTGGTCCGTCCCGTTGGAAAGGTAGCAAATATGCTGACATTGATGATTACCATCCTTACAGGGGGACTCCGCTAGGGCGAAAAAACAGTGCAACATATATGTCATTACATCTGTACACCTATTGTTCTTCACGCCACTCTGTTCCACTACGATCACTTACGTATGCATCTCTTGGGGTTGGCAGGATCTACTGTGAAGTACTTGTCACAGGTACAGTTGTAACTACCCGGAGTATTCACACATACTTGCATACAGTCACTCGCTGGATCGCACTCGTTCACGTCTAATAATAATGTAAATAATGTCAGTATATAACAATTATGACAATTCAACAACATTCAACAACAACAAAATAATGCAAAAGTACTCACCATCACATGTGCGGCCATCTGCATGTAGCACGTAACCATGATTACAACCACATGTGAATGATCCGGGAGTGTTGGCACAGATTTGAGAACATCCGGGTGAGAAACCATCGCATTCATCAATATCTGCCAAAAATGTAGATGGAATAAGAACAAATCAATGAACATGTCACTCCGTCACACATGCACCATTAAAAATACATCCAAAAAGAATGCAGAAAAGCCGCTGTATTTTAGGCAGTATTCCACTATTCCATCCCATCAGGCAGCGAGGCCCAGAAAAGACGCTGAAGTACCTCATTGGATATTCCATGGTATGCCACTCAAAACCACCAAATTTTAAAGTCGTTGTTAGGTTCAAAAAGGTTACATCATCGAAGCTTACACCGAGGAGAATTCTGGGTAAACAGTTAACGAGGGTAATATTATGCATATTACAGTTTTTCAACTCTTGAACATTGATTCAAGTTACCGAACAAACTGAGCATTTTGTCACTCTTCATGCATGTGTCTGTATGTGCAAACACTCTCCAAATGAGTTACTGAACAAAGCATTTTGTCACTCTTCATGCATGTGTCTGTATGCAAACACTCTCCAAATGAGTTGCTGGACAAAGCATTTTGTCACTCTTCATGCATGTGTCTGTATGTGCAAACACTATCCTTGATATCAACTACCCAGAATACTCATCGGTCTTAGCTTCAATGGTTGAACCTTTCAAAACCGACGATGTTTGAATTTGGTGTATATTGAATTGTGCCAGGACTTTAATTCAGGTACCTGAGCAAGAATCCCCTTTTCCTGAGAATCCAGACGGGCACGGTCCACATTCATATCCGGTAACATTAGCAGGAGCTGGTAAGTCTTTACACTGCACGCCAGGATAACATGGGTTCATATTCACCTCACATGCATCAATATCACTCTCACAGAATCGACCAGTGTAACCACTTGGACAATGACAAGACATGATGCTGAAACGACTGTTATTACGATCCTCTTCTTCTTCTTGGTTACTTGTCAAGCAGTCTCCACCATTGTGGCATGCGCAGATGTGCAGCACCGGCCTCAAAACATAAGTCGCTCCTTTGTTGTCTGTGGCAATTATTTCCAATTTTACCTGATTGAAAAAATGACAGAGTTGTTCAACTACAGTCTTTACCACTTCCCAAGGCATTGACGAGCAAAAAAGCTATTTCACAGAAAGACAGGAAATTCAATATTTTACCGAATTTATGGTAACCATCCATTTCATGGTTATCGAAGACTCATTCCTCAATATTGTTGCGTCATCTGGAGAACCTGTTATGTGGAATGTTATTTTATCTCCATCCGGGTCCTTGGCCTTGAATGTTACACTATTCGAAACGTTCACCGTTAGGTAAAGAATAGATGTCGTGTTGTCGAACTTCGGAGGAGAGTTTTCTGATTGGAAAGAAAGAGTTTGGTCATTGGTACAAATTTGCCAACTAGACCCCTCTCACGTGACGTCAAAGCAGCTCAATCAGTTTGGAGATCAAAACAAAAGAATTTTAATCTCCTGAGAATTGGAAACTATCGTTTTGTTCTCCAAATTGTAATTGCTCTGCATTCCGACGTGCTGCAAGAGGTCTATTGAAATGCTTCATAGGTAGCGTGCATCTATCGAGTTATTAGTGGATGCATGGCGGGAGGCTGCTAAGTACGAAAGCAACTCCCCAAGTGCATCCATTTAACAATTAGAAGACGAACTCGAGATTTCTATCGGCTGATAGTTGACGAGGGGCTCCGGCCCCGAGTCAACTATCAAAGCCGATAGAAATCAAGAGTGAGTCTTCTAATTGTTTTAGTAAAATTCTCAACGAAACTATTTCTATTTCTTCGTAGGAAACTTCACAAAATCGCGAAGGGAAAGCTGCCATTTTTTTCAAAACAAAGCCGGCTTTCTCTACCCACTATCTATCGGCTGATAGATAGTGAGTACGTTAGCCAATCAGAATGCAGGATTTGCAATAGTATAGTAGTAGAATTTTACTAAAACTTGATAGATGCAAAGCTACTTATGATCAATTTTTAAAAATATTATTGCTGATTTGGAGTCGAGAGGGGCTGTGACTTTTCTTTCGGACGGAAGTCGCATGCATTGCTGATGTCAGGCCGAGTAAATAATCCTGAGTAATAATAATGGAACTGCGCGAGTGCTGTTTGTGAGAACAATTACTTCGGTAACTGGCGCACGAAAAGGAATAACTTATTCCAATCTCCCTGTGATCCCGAACTCAGAACAAATTCTGAGCTCCATTTTTCTGCAATTTTCTCAATAATCTTCTTCTTTATCCCCTCAGTGCTTAATCTATGCATATTAATCTATGCATGGATGATATCATATCATCCATGGTCTATGTAAATATCTTGCTTGTGATTTACAAGTGCTGATCAAACTCTAAATTCTTGATACATGTCACCACGTTAATGAATGATCAAACTCTAAATTCTTAATACGTCTGTCAACGCGTGAATGAATGACAGTGGCAATGCAAAGGCGTCAAAGACGAGACACCTGAAATGTTTTATTATAACTATTTCCAGGTTCAGAGTTTGGTGTTACTTCTGACTTAAAATCCCAAAAATAATCATCCAAACTAAAGGAAAAATGATACACAAACTACAGAAGTTAATGTATTTAAACTGAACTGTTCAAATATCGACGAAATGTCGAAAACAGAGCTGTCGTTGTGGACTATGTTGGCATTTAAGTTTAGCAATGGCTGAAAACTAGAGCACATGCATACTCTGGTGGATTAGACTGACTTATTGAATTCGTAAGCACTGGATTTTGTCTGGCCATGTTTTGTGGTTGTGCTTGACTTCCATGCAATTCTCCAGAAATAACTCTATTACAGTTGTGTGGCTGCGAAGTTGATGGACCCGAGTTGAGGTAAGCTTATTGTAGTTATAGAGAACGAGTGACTGTTCATTTTTATGCCTGTTTTCCACCCCAGCGTTTCACCAAATTATGCAAAAAACAATAAGCTAATAGCGGAGCTCCCGCGCGGGCCGAAGGCCCGCGCGAGCGGAGCACCATACTTAAGAAAAAATGGTAACCCATCGACTTGATTTTTCATGGCTTGAGTTTGTCCATACATACATACGTACGTCCGTCCATGTACCACTTTGCACAGGGTTCCCGCGCGCTTTGCTTACTCACAAATGCACAGAAAAATTGCAATAATGTAGTCAAAGATGGATCAAGAAGTATTTTTTTCTTATTTTTGCAATGCGAAAAATACGTTTAATCGAAGTCATGTCTGTCTTAAAGTGAACAAAAACAATTTTTCGACTTTAGCGACTTGTTAAAGAAGATTTAGCGAGGGAAAGCGAGGGAAGATTCTTAATCTTACGATGAATTAAGTTTCGTGACTGAAACTTCAGTGAGAGAAAAAGTGGCCTGTAGACCAGAAAAACCTGATTATACTGCAAGAATGATATTTCAGTTTCGTAGAAAACACTTCATAGAAGGTAAATTCATTAATTTTAACTAATATTTCGTAAAAAATCGACAAGAAATGTGTAAACTAGCTGGAGAAACTCTCAGACAAGCCAAGGATGTTGGTTCGGCAAACATTGTCAGAGAAACTTGGATAGTTTGTCGTTTTTACTGCATTCTAGATTTTTATTATCTTTTTCTTCATTACTTGTGAACCAAAAAAGCGATATTTGAAGCTTTGATTATTTGTTTTTGATCCCATTTCAAGAAAAAGGCTAAGACTTAGTAAAAAGACTTGGTTCTTTGAAAAAATATATTTGACGGCCAGCGAACCTTACGCGAAGTCAAAACAAGATTACAGTTTCATAATATCATATGAATATTTTGACATTTTTATAGATAATTTATTCTAATGTTGAATGAAATATGAAAAAAGAATACATATCACACCA